>CM053588.1:207543284-207600791 GCA_028646515.1 Pseudochirops corinnae | reverse complement strand
TGCAAAGTTATGAGCAATGTTGGAACTGATTAGTCTTTGTTTTCTCATCAAATGTTCCAATGCTTTAAGAAACCTCTTTTAAGACCCCTTAAGATACAAATTTAAAGAACTGCTTCAGAGTTTTCAGGAAATGAAACCATCTTCTTGAGCTTCATTAATACCCTTGCCTATATAAAGATGGTCATTTGAAAAATTTTATAGGTGCCCTTAATTCAACTTACTGTGAGAAAGAAAGGCACAGGGGGCAATGGCTTCACCACCAGTGGGCAGCCTTAAATGACATACTTCTTCCATTCTGTTGGACTGTGATGTTAAAGAAATTCAGCAGCAGGTGTTAGGCACTATCACTTGTACAGTGCTTCAGCCATACGTGTAGATTTTCAAAAGCTTGCCAAGAAAGGCTTACAATCTAAAGGCCACACAGAGAAAGAAAGACAATGGACACATATAGTAGAGGCAGCACAAAAGTTCTTTAGAAAGCTGCTGGGTACAGCTGACTTGTGGTTTCATTGCTCACCTTTATCCATCAGTTTTCCCTGTAGACCTCTGTCTGGTCTTTGTTTTCTTTACATTCTAAGGGTATGTGTAAGAGACACAGAAGTAGCTAGATGGCTACTCATTCTCAGAATGCTACCCGGTAATGGATTAGAAGTGAAGCACATGACAAGGTCACAAACAAATCTTGGGGCAACTCAGACATACTGTGGCATTGACGAAAGAATTCTGGGTTCCTAGATCACATATAACCAAGGCAGCATGTGGTAGCCACCTAACAATCTAGAACACCCTCTCTGGCCCATCTGATTGAGGGTTTTCCGTATGAGACAAACATTACGACAGTAATAACCTATTAGAACTACTTTCAATGGACATTTGTCCAGAGACCTATACCAACTCATTTTAAAGAGGTCACAGCCCATTCTAATGTACATTAAATCAAGGACCAGTGCTCCCTACTTCCTATAAAAAACATTTAAATGTATTAAATTAATTTTCAGTTATGGAATTTCTAGGTTTACAGGCATAATACATATAAAAATAGTCCTTAAGGAAAAGAAAGGTTCTAAACACTATTGATGCCTTTTCCAGCACATAAATGGAGAACTTAACAAGTGTGGCCTGCCTACCCATCATAGTCCACCCATCCTAAAGAGGATAGGACTGAAACTCACTGGCAAATATGCAAAATGTATGTGGCCAAGGATTTTCTCAAGTTACTTCTCAAGTGAGAATACAGAGCTGGGCTGAGATCAGCTCTGTCAGATTCTCTGGCCACAGGCCCAAATATACATTAATATACATACTTTACAATCTAAGACTCTTATTTAGATAGAATGAAAGTGTCAGCAAATGTGTCTACACACTACACTGCACACATATAATCATGCAAAAGGCACAACATAAACTGGTATACAGTTTATACTGCACCTAAATGATACGTACACTGAGATACATATTCTTCGTTGACCACAACAGCTGTTGGCTGGATATTAGTGATTTCAGTTGACAGATAGGAAAGGATCCTATTCATAATACAACTTGTCACACTTTCTCCTACTTAATTTTAGTCCCTGCAATTAAGGTGTTTTTGTTGTTTTGCAGATGCCAGAGGAATCAATAGGCATGTGCCTTCCTCTAAACAGACACTGGTATGCCCTTACCCCAGGATATACAGACTAGACACGTCAAAGCTGCTGCTATGTCCCACTCACCTTCATAAGAAATATGATAGTGTTAAATTTTATAACTGGAAAGGGCTCCCCACAGGGGAGTGTTTGAATAAGATGGTATCCCTGGGTACCATTCCAAAATTACAAACACCAAGACCACACACAACTCATGGCTTCTGACAGAAATTGCATAAGATAACCTCTTTCTATCCTGTTCATCACCTTTTAAAAAGCCTATGCAAACATCAAGACATTTTATTCACATTAAATTTTGTTATCTAACAAAAATACCAATAACATCACAGAGCTATAACAAGGAGAAAGGCTGAAATCCAGCTTATGGAATCTGATAGGGACCTGGCTAAAATTTTTTTTGGTTATACCAATTGCCACCAAAATATGTGATGTCAATTCCTTAGTATCAGTGAACAACAAAAATAATGAGCAATTTACATGGTAAGTAGCTAGTACTGAAGAGAAATGAAATAAAGAATTAGCCTCTCCCCCATTGAGACCACCAGAAAGCCTTAGTAAAGCTAATGTTATTAGTCTAAGTTGAAGGGGACAAAAAGAGGAAGAGGAAACAAAGATGTGAAAATTGGAGACTTTCTAAACTTGGTGATGTCACATAAAGCATAATTATCAGCAAGCTAGGGGAAAACATATTTGAAAGTTCTTAGAGTCATAACTACCATTATATGTGCAACAGCAGTTCTCCATTTGAGGGAAAGGAAAAAAGAAAGAGAAGAGAGGGAAAAGAGACTGGGGGTTGGGGAAGGGAGAAGAAGAGGGAAAGGGAAGGGTGGGGAATTCGAGAGAAAAAGAGGAAACGGGTGAAACAAAGGGATTTGGGAGGAAGAGAGAGAGGTAGGGGGAAGGGGAGGGGGACACAGATCAATAGACTATATTATTTATCCACATTCTTGGGGTTGGCTTTTGGTTTGTTAAATTCACAGTATTTACTCAAGTTGTTCCTTCTGTAATTTCCTCTCTGCCAGCCACCGTTGGATTTTCTCTTTCAATTCTGTGTTTGGCCGGATCTGGTCCATAGTTAGGGGGCTACGATTGAAGGGATCAGTTTGATCACTGGGAGAAAGAGAAGACAGAGAAATTTACTTTAGCAATGTCTAACACTGCAGGGCATTGAGGCAAGCAATGTTTAAGATAGACTCTTACTTTTCATTAAACAGAATTAGTGACTATGTGACTTTGAGAGTACAAGTCAACCTATTCTTTGAAACACTCATTTTGTGTTTGGGAGGGGCTCAGATTAAGAAAATTAGAGATTGTAGAGCAGGGGTTCTTGACCTGGGGTCCATGAATTTCAGGGGGTCCATGAACTTGGATGGGAGAAAAATTATGTCTTTATTTCACACATTTAAAAATATTATTTTGAGAAGGGCTCCACAAATTTCATTAGAGTTCCAAAAGGGTCCATGACACAGAAAGAATAATCTTTTGCTCTAAAATAGCTAGCATTTATATAGTGTTTTAAAGTTTGTAAAGCCGTTAACAAATAACTCATTTTATCCTCACAACAACCATGGGAGGTAGGTGCTATTTATATTCTAAAGATGATGAAACTAAGGTACACATAGGTTAGTTGACGTGCCCAGGGTCACACAGGTAGTAAATGTTCGAGGCTAAATTTGAACTCAGGTCTCCCTGACTCCTGGTCCAGCACTTATTCAGTGTACCACCTAGCTGCCTAGAAGTAACCGCCAGGGGAGCCTTCTGGTATAAATTAGCTTCCTTCTCTTATAGCCTCTGAAAAAATATGCCCAAATGGTGGTGCAGTGGATAGAGTGCTGGGCCTGAAGTCAGGAAGGCCTGAGTTCAGATCTGTATTCAGAAACTAGCTGTGTGACCCTGGGCATTTAACCTGTTTGCTTCGTTTTCCTAAATTGTAAAATGGGCATAGTAATAGTACCTACCTCCCAGGATTGTTGTGAGGGTCAAATGAGATCTTATTTATAAAGCACTTAACACAGTGCCTGGCACATAGTAGGTGTTATATAAATGCTTCCTGGGTCAGCTAAATGGTGCATTGAATAGAGCACCAGCCCTGGAGTCAGGAGGACCGGAGTTCAAATCCAGCCTCAGACATTTAACACTAGCTATGTGACCTTGGGCAAGTCACTTAATTCCAATTGCCCTGCCTTCCCCCCTCCAAAAAAAAAGCTTCCTTCCCTTTGTCTTCTCTCTTTCCAAATGTTATTGCTCAGGTAATACTTAGTTGATTATAGAAGCTTTAAATCCCATGTTTCGGCATTCAAGCTTTAGGTCTCTCTGAGGCTTTTTGTTGCTGTTAGTTGTTTTTCAGTTATGTCCAACTATTAGAGGCAACTATATCCAAACTACCTGTATGGAGCTGCCAGCAGTTTCAGTCTGACAGGTTCTTAAAAGTTATAAAAGACTGAGTTATCATGTGACTAATGATCCTAAAATGGAGAGACTTTGTAAATATGTACTTGATCTACAATATTATTGAGTTATGTTGGCCAACTAGAGAATGGGATTTTCTAAGAGAAGGGATGGCTTATAATAATTTATGTGGGATGCTAAGTGTCCTCTCTGTATATCAAGCCTATCATAATATGAAAATTCTTACAAAAATGGGAAAAAGTACTACCTGGTACAGTGTCATGTACCCAATATCACCAGTCATGGTATGACTTTCTTTTTTCTTGGTCCAGACCTAAGGGATCATTGGTTTGGAAAACTCTTTGTGAGAAAATGCTTTACCAAATGCAAATCAATCATTATCCTGCACCATATACTTTTAGAGAAAAGTTAAGTGACTTGCTCATGGTCCTGGTCTGTGGTGTTTGTGTTAGATGTGTGACTATAAACTATATTATTTATTCACATAGTACTCAGGTCTTCCCTCACACTGCCTCACTGTCTCCCTTTAAAAAAATAATTTTACTGATGTTTTTATTTCTTTGTTTTTATAACCTTATTACCTCCCAGTGACTTCTTCCTACTCTCCACTGAACCATCCCTTATATGTATTATTCTTTTAAAGTTAACTTTTAAAGTTAACATTAAACTTCTACCAAGTTCAGACCAACTTGTAAGGGCAAGGATTCTTTCATCCTTAATTCTGCCTGCTACTGCTGCTAAAAACAGGGTTCTTAAGTAACTAGGTAGTAGAGGTTACCATTGCCCTTGCTGGTGATATTCAATTACTGGTAGCTGCGTAAGTATTAGGCTGGGTAAAGCTTTTATATACTTTGACTGCCACTGCTAAGTATAACTATAGCATCAGGACGAGGGTTAACCTGTGTGGTCAATATAGATAGAAAACTAAACTTCTTTGAAGAAAGATTCAAATTGATATTATTTCACAATGTATGCTATTTGTTGATTTTCTCAAGAAATGAAGTGATAAGGTATGAGTAAACATTTCAGAATGGGGTGCCTAGTTTGTAGTATTAAATTTCTCTTACCCACCCACAGAGATCAATTAATTAATAAATACAGAGAGTATTTACTATACTCATAACTCTATACTCAGTGTTTAGGAAAAGAGATTATACCAAAGAAATATAATACATGGCTTCTGCTCTCAAGGTTTGTTTGATTTTAGAATGTGAATACCTGAGCAGATGTCTGGCTATTGTGGACCTATCCACAGTGACTCTGGAAGATGGCAGCATCACAGGGTCTGACATCAGTGTGCTCATGATGGGATCTAGAAACTCATCACAGGCATCTGCATAGGTCTCTTCTTCCTGTTGCTGGAGATCTGCAAGAGACTGAAAGCAATAAACCATGTGGTTAGTGCTGGATTTCCAAAGTCACTAATTATGGAAGATCAATGGCTATGCCTGAACATTCAAATCATGAATTACTTTTATCACTAACAAGTGAGTTTAATGTTTATTTTTTTCACTAAGAAGGTATCACGAACATCTGAGTAGACAAGCAAGATGACCAATTTTGTCCCCAGACCAAAATTCATTTTGGCTGATGTGAGCTGGAAATGAGTTTCAAATATTGGTATGTAAAGGTCAAACAACACGATAGAAAAGAATGTTTTCTTTTCTTCTACCTGTTCTAAATGCCAGAATTCAGATAAGGTTGTCATTTGCATAGTTACAGAATCTCCCATGTGGGCTGAATATGAATATGAAAAGCTATTTCTGGTTTTAGGTAGAGAAACCACAAGAGCAGTCAAATTTTACATATGGAAATATAGCTGTCAATGGTCAACCATCATAAGCAAGGCACTAAACTGTTATCTGAGTTTAAACCTAGCTCTACCATCATTTGATTTCTTTATCGGCCTACTAAAGGTTCTAAGCAGAAAGAAAGCCTCACTCATTGAATAAGTAGTTCAATCAAGGAAAAAGAAGGATATCTCTAAAAAAGATAATGCTTTGGATAGGTTGGGTATAAGGATAGTTGGGTTCCAGTTTCTTCACTGCAAAGGTTCATACTTCTTAATCATTTCTATTTCGGTTTTACCTTTTGTGAAACAGGATAATTGCAAATGGAGCCTTGTTTTATGTGAACAGTGAACTATTTTAGCTTTAAACAATGCAGAAATGTAATAATGTAAATCAGCCAAGAGAATTAACTAGATCTATAGGGAATGACTTAATGGCAGCAAAGCACACCTGAGTGGGGGAGTTCTGTCTCAATAGTTCTTATTCGAGGCTCCTTGAACCACCTCCTCCCCTTCCCCCCAAAAAACATCCCTGGGAAGAAAAATTAATGTATTTTTACATTCTTCTCTTCCTATAGCAGGGTCTTAAAACCAATGAAGTTTTTACTTGAGCATGTCAAACAAATGAAATTAATAGGAAGAGGGTACATCAAATTACTGATAATGATAAGGCTATTTTTATATACCTTCTTTGTATTTCCTCAAAGCGACTTTTTTGGGGGACACAGTACTGGAAATGGCAGGCCGGTTTTAGCACAGGATGTAAGCAGCTACACTGTGGTGTTTCCTTGGCTTACCTTGATTTTCTCTGCAAGATTGCTAAAAGCCACAATCATATTTCCAGGCTTGTTTATTTTCTTCAGGACTCGAACTGTCTGAGCAAAGAGCATTGGGGAATAAGATCGCCCATCCTTGGGTACAGTGGCACAGAAATTCTCCTCATCACTAGATGGCCGATATCAGAGAGAAACAATATGGAAGGGTACATGTCAAACAAAGGAGATGTGTGCTGCAGTGCAGAAAAGGTCTCTAACACCTATAAGCTATGATTCTACATTTGATATAGGAAAATTGCATGCAACATTTTGGGTGAAAAACCTAGTGAGTTTTTTCCCTACAGGCTTAAAAATTATATTTTTCTTTTCAATCTCAAACCTCTCAAATTTATCTCTACAAATGGTGGGCATAACATCACCCTAAAGAACGCTCCATGTATCGGGTCATACTAAATCTTGTTAGGGTAAAGTTTAAGTTCAGAAAACTTGCTTTTAAAGAAAATAGAACTCCATCATTTCAGGTACAGCTCTACAAAATGACCACTTTGCCACCCCACAACCATGATTACATTGTAAAATATCATATCAGCCTTCTCTCTGATCTGAAAAAATCCACTTTCATGTACCCAAGGTTTAAGTAGATGTTACAGATGTCTGAAACAAGCTGCTGGGGTTTGAAGTCAAACTCGCTGAAGTCCTTGACTTTTAAGGCTCCCATCTTAGGACCAACAAGGTGCTGCAGGAAGTAGTTTAGCATAGAGATGATTCGTTCGGCCAGGAAGGGGTGTACAAACAGGGACTTGATCTCTGAAACATAAATGGATGGCACCCTAAGAAATCAAACTATTAGCAATTCTTAACTATCTGTAGGCAGGACAGGTAGAGTATCTATTTCTCCATGGAGGTGAGGTTGCAATGAAGGAGAAGAGGGATTTCATATTCCATATGGAATTCCTTAAGGATTTATGTATTTATTCTACCCACAGGAGGGCTTAAGCTCTTTATATGCAAAGCCAATTGCACAAAAGCCTAATAAAGTGAAAACAGACCTTGAATTAAGTAAAGCTTGATCAAATCATCTGCCCAACAAGCCTGATATGAATGATCTTCAGAGACCCACTGACTAATCTTAGAATCAAAGATGCTGCCAATCAGACTAGGGTCAACTGTTCAAGTCCTCCCAAAGTTCAGTGCTGCCACCACTAATTTTTAGATATGTAAATCTTCTGGTTCTTACCTGATGTTAGAAAGGCCAAGGTGCCAATGGTTTCATTAGACATGATGTTGTGGAATCGAGCCAGCTGCCCAAACATTTGCAGACTGGCCTCTTTTTCTCGGCGGGCCTCTGAAGACAAACTGTCCCATTCACCTTGGTCCCTCTCAATCTGCTGAATCTTTATCTTGCTTAAGTACTAAAGAAAGTGGAAACAATTAGTGGGGTGAACCTAGATTCTCCAATTAAATTTCTTTAGTTCAAAAGACACTAAAGGACTATTTTGCACATGGTAGTTTTCTAGGTAATAAAGGAAGATAGTCAAGTGAGGGAAAATAGTTCAAGAATCTGCTTAAAATGAAACTGAGTTGAAAAAAAAAAAAGCAAACTTAGTATAAGCAGTGTAGATGAGATTTTCCAAGATGACATAAGAAAACTCTCACTCTAGAGGGTATCTTTAAGCTTAAAAATTTTAAATTATTAAAGCTTAAAACTGCACTAAGACTTTTGGGACATGCTATGTTATCTTATCGTGGGGGTTGAGTAATAGTAAGAAATTGAAGTGATACAGATTTTAGCTTTATGTAAGTCCCAACTAGAGTTGCTGAAAAGTGAAATGGGGTACTTCAGGAGATGATAATAGTTATAATGATAACAGCTAACACTTATATAGGGCTTACTATGTTCTGGGCACAGTGCTAAGAGTTTGACGATTATCTCACAACAATCTTGAGGGGTAGATGCTAGTATTATCCTCATGTTATAGATAGCAAGTTTTCCTGCAGCTGGGGGTATCCATAAGGAGGCTGGATGACTACTTATCAGGCAGGTATAACAGGCAAGTATAGCAGGTATAACAGGTATACATTGGACAAGAAGACCATGAAGGTCCCCTAAACTCTAAAGTTCTCTAAGACTGTGTGTGTATGAGGTGAAAATGAAATACTTAGGTCAACTGGGTAGCTATGAGGCATCAGAAATCACAGCTTTAGAGCCATAAGGGACATCAGAGACCATCGAGTTCAATCCCTTCATTTTACAGTTGAGGAAACTGACACTAGAAAAGGAGGTGACTTGCCGAAGGTCAAGATTTAAACCTAGTCCTCTGAGTCCAGATCTGTTGATCTTTCCACAATCAGAAGAAAATGAAATCAAGATGCTTCCTGCCATCAAGAAAGCTCTATCAAGTTGTAAGAAGGACCATACACTTATTTGGAAACCTGTTTCTGTTAATATTCTTGTAGCAAACATTATGACAAACAGTTGCATACAGATACCATCTGTTTTGCCTTTGTGTCATAATGGCTCTTGCTGGGAGGAAGATTTGCACATAACATGGCCTGTTCTTTTACTCTCCTGAGTTTATAGGGAAACTCATCTGAAAATACCATCTTGAAAAAAGTGCCACAAGACAAAATCTTTGGTGTTTCCAAATAAGTAGCTGTGGGTATGGCTAATTAACAAGGGGGTCATGATGAACCCAAGAGGCTGTCCCCAAGGTTTAAATGGTTGCCTCCCCTCTGGGAAATTGTCCTCCCTTGTTTCCATCATAGGGAAGAGAGGTTTTGCTTGGTGGATGAAGGCTGCTTTTTATAGTAGCTATAAGCAGTTCCATTAGGTGTCTTCAATCACACCCAAGGGAGTGAAAGACACCGAACTATGTTTTATATTTTGTAAAATCTAAAAATATAGCTGTTTCCAATAACAATGTTATGAATCTATCCTGTCATCACTCAAGATTTAGTAGATGAAGAATACTAACCATTTGGGATTCCCCACACAAAACCCTACCCTAAGCCAAGCCCTTTATTTTTGCAGATTTGGCTCCATGAGTTAATTCTACCAATATCCCTTTGTCCAGATTCAACATGTTATCTTTTAATCTCTTTGCTGAGGCAGCTTACCCCTACCCAGTTGGCTTCAATGCCCCTTGATCTTGGCCAACAGAGGGAAACTACTTAGTAGGCTGTATATGACCTCCTATCAGGTGTGATAACATTATCTGGTTCCATCTGTACAGTCTCAAGCTCAGTGTGAGAAACTGATCCTGCTTTATTAAAGAAACATGAGGTTGCTCTATTTTGATTAGAAGGTATGAATTTATGATTTGATAATATGGAGACTGTCAAACCAACTTCTTACCTGTATAGCTTCATCCAATAAGAAGATAGCATCATTCATCAGCAGGTTAAGGAAGCGGAGAAAGAGAGGGGGATTCATGGCCTCCAAATTTTCAGAGGCGTAATCAGCTAGACCCTGCAAACCCCATCCCAAGAGAAAGATATGTTAGTATGAAACTACAGCCTCTGGGTTTTCTTTTTTTAATGTAAGGACACTGATTTTATCATTAGCTATCTTACCTTAATGCTTTCTCTGTAGGTGTCTGTTCCCCACATGTACTTTAAGATAGGATACATGGGACGGCGGTAGTTAAACTTTTGCTCAAACTGATGGGGGTCTCCTGGAGAAAGGCAATAGAACAAAGGATAATCAGGCAGGGTGTGGGTGTTGGTGAGAGTGAGATGGGGAGTCGGAATCTCCTTTCATTCCAAAGCTGCCAAGGCTCCTAGTGGTATCTGCTTTCAGAATTACCATCAGCCCAGAGCAAGGGTAGGATGTGTGCTCATCTCCTTATGATAGCTCAGGCAATGGATGTACAGAGCACCTTGCTCTTTGTCATAGCAGGTGCCTGAACAGTAGTCAAGCTATAAAACAAAAACCAAGAAAATAAGCACTACCAAATCCAAATACAGGGCACTCATCAAGCTTTGTTGTGAAGGTGCCATAGGAGCAGCAATGGAGGAAGTGAAGTGCCACTGCAGAGATACATTTCCAGACATATTTCTCCTTGGACTGGAGATGTGGTAGTAGATGGTAACTTCAGAATTTTAATTTATTGTGGTCATCTACTATGGAGCAGGGGTGGGTGAAGTACTTCTAGCTTTCCCCAAATTTAACATCTGTATTGAGCTCAATTCAGTCCCCACATTCTTGGAACTCCACCTCTCAACCATGAGACCAACTGGTTCCTGATAACACTGAAAGACAGGAAGTCAGAACATGACACTGCACTAGCCTCAGGAATGGATAACCTGATGCTCATAAATAACTTTGACACAACAGTGCTATCACTGATGAGAAGGAGCTCCCCTGTAACAGGGCTTGAACGACAACTTGAGACATGCCACTATTTGAATGAGTTACCACTGGCATACTATCTGGCAACAACTATGGGGCTTTACTGTTAAGCAAGGAAGAGAATACCAGCTGACAGCATTTGAAGTCCACAGGCAAACAGGCTGGTTAAGATGGAAGGGCCTCAGTTAATAAGTTGCCTTAATTTCTGCTGGTTTTTTTTTTTTTTTTGCAGTTTTACCCAGATAAAGGAAAAGAAGGGTCTGTGTGCACTAATTAGATAGTCTAACTGACTCTGATTTGAACAAGTCTGGTGCCCTGGTACTCTCTTCTCCACAACATCTGCCCAACTGTCAGTGTCTCAGTGTTGGGGCCATTCACAGCTGCTTACCTGTAAACTCGATATCTACAAAGACTTTGATGAGTGCCTCAGCAAGCTGGGCTGCATAGGAATAGCTGCAGAACACACGCTTACGGTGGAACACGCTGGACACCAGGGGGTTTGAGGCTTGGTCCAGGTGTGGCATGACGGCTTCCAGCACCTCTGCCAGTTTGGCCCTCAGGTGGGGGTTTTTCATTCTGCAGTGTGTTTAGGAGATAGGATAACAAGGATGGGGAAGAACTGACTGCCAAATTGGTGAAAGTCTGTTATTTCAACATTTAGACTCATTAGGATGGCGATGTACCATCCATGCTCCTCTCTAACTGCATTTTTACACACAGAGAGGGTCTATGCAGCTTTAAACTGATCTGTTTCTGGGGCAATGCTGGATAAAACATGATTCCTGAGAAGACATCTCATGTGGTATCTATCTGAAGGCTGGAGGTCCCTCTGAATGTCACAATTCTATACACTACAGAACTTTAAATGCTGATCTCTCTCTTTGATTCAATTCCATAAACATTTATTCAGTGCCTCCTGCTATGGGCTACGTACTAGGAATACAAAAACAAGAATTCTTGTCTTCAGGAAGTTTTCATGATAATACAATATGTAACATAGGTAAGTAAATATGAGATATTTAGAGGAGTGAGCACCAGCAAGTGGGGCTATTAGGAACAGCTTTAGGAAGGAGGTTGGCCTGGCTGAGCTCTGAAGAAAGCTAAGGATTCTAAGAAGTGGAGATGAGGAGTCCATTCTAGACATGGGGGCCAGACTGGAAAAGCACAGGTAGGAGATAGAACACTAAGTTTGGGGAACAGTAAGTAGGCAGGCCAGTCTGGCTGGAATGTAGAATGCATGAAATAAGTATGCACTGATAGGCAGGCCAGTGCCAGACTGGAGGAATTTAAATGACAAGCTGATGAGTTCATATTTTATCCTAGACTCAACATGGAGATTCCTAGATCCTGTCACACAATTTAGCACTTACTGTTCTTTTCAACCTGGCTATATTTTAAGTTTCATGAAGGTTGAGAACATACCTTACACATCATCTATATCATTCTTAGTGCCTAGCACATAGCAGATACTTGACCAATGCTTGGTGATTAATGATTTCTCATTAAGTCCATTCAGTTCTATGAAAGCTAGGCAATGACTTATGGTTTCCATTTTCAAAAGTTAGGAAAATGGAGGTCTGTCTCCACATTGCAGGCCCCCACCTTAGGGCATACCTTCATTCACATAAGCATACAGACAGGAACTATTTCCTATTATACTTAAACCAGAGAGACAAGTAGTCTGCTAGTCACACTCACTGACTTTGATATACAGTTAGGAAATCTATGAAGGGGAAGACTGGGATAGACCAGAGATAGTAAGTACAGCACTAACAACAGCTCTAGGAACAACAATGACTCCACACATTTACATAGCACTTTAAGGTTTGCAAAGCACTTTCTTCACAAACCTTATGTTAGGTAGGTAGGTGCAAGTGTTATTATCACTACTTTACAAAAGAGCAAACTTAAGGTCTGAGGGGTTAAATGCCATGCCCATAATTAGAACTAGTAAGGCAGAATTTGTATCCAGACTCCAAAATCTAGGACTGCAAGACTTAGCTTTCCTGTTGCTACGATTATTGTTTGCAGTTACTTACAAGTAATTAGCTGTAACTGGTTTGGTTTGACATGATGGTGTTTATGGTTTAACAAGGTATTAACAGCTGAAATCTCATCTGAACCTCCCATGCAGGCCAAACCCTCTGGGGGGCAAAATCCTTTGCTTATTATGTCTCTCAAGTGTGGAATTCTTAGCTACCCCCAAGGAAGGTCAGGTGAGTCATTAATGTTAACATAAGTGCCCAAGTCATCCCCTTATGATTTAAGCTTGTTTATTCTTGGTTTGAAAGTACTCTGCATATTTTGTAGCTCCACATAGTGACAGAAGTCAAGTTGTTGCCACATTACCTCTCTACGCTCCCAGTGAAAATGGTGACAAAATGAAGAACTTGCTCCAGGGAATCAGCTGATGTCTCCAAGATGTCGTCAGCAAAGCGCCGTAGGAAAATGAGAAAATCTCCCAAGTTATCAGCAAAAAATTCTGCAAATGTAAATGTTTGCTTGTCTTTCTTGATGGTTTAGAAACCTGAGCGTGTTTGATCCTCTCCCACTTAGCAACATTTAAATGATCCTTTCCTCCACATTTATGATAGTGCTTGAATTACAGAGACTTTCAGTTGATTTGTGAAAATTTACTGGAAAGGTCAAATCGAGTAAAGTTACAGGGTTGGATGAGGAATTCTCTATATTTACTAAGTCAACTTCCATATCTGTCCACATGTAGTTGACTAGTATTGGTGCAGAGGTCTGACCACATCAAAGCAATAACTACAAGGCTTAGCAAAGTGACATACCATGCTAGTGTTTCCTCTTTGGATCCCAAGGCTATCTGCTAGCTTTAAAAAATACTTATCTGGATGTTTGGGGAGTTTCTGGTATGGATAATTATACTATTAGATGGGTAAATCACTTATATCCTGATTGTTGATGACATTATCATTTCTGGGTATAGCTTTTTAGACATCTCATATCCCTCTTCCCCACACACTATTTGTGGTAGCCAAACTAGATTAATAGTTATCCCTTTAACAAGTCATGTCCTTAAAGCCTTGCACTTTCCCACATTTGCTCATTCTCTCCCTTATACCTGGAATGTCCTTTCCTCTTACCTCTGCCTATACAACATCTTACCCACCCTTCAAGGCAAGATCAAACAGCACCCCTTCCATGAAGCTTTCTGTGATCAACAGATGTAAAGGATCTTTCTCTCATCTGTATTTATAGGACTTGGCGCTCCTATTACACATAAACATTCTAATTTGTATTATATACTTGTTTGGTCATAACTACAATACAGTAATTCCTTAAGGGTAGGGATCGTCTTATTTTTGTGTATCACCCAGCATCTAGTGTGGTACATTTCACAAAGTAGGCACTGAATTGTTGAATAAATGAATAAAGAATATCCTATTTCTGAGGAAGACTACAAATTATATTTCTATAGATTATAGAATTTAAATCTAGCCACAAGACTGAAGATTATTTACATCAGAAAAAGTATCACGGCTCATCCTGTATAAAGCCAGCAATGTAAAAACTTTATCACTGAGGAAATCCATACATAGGTAGAAGTTTGTGGAAAAATATTAGCATCTAAATAAAACTGATTGCTTTAGAAATTCTATTAATCTTCAGCAGAATGTTTTCTGACTTGCGTACCAGGGGGTTCTTTTTACATTTCTACCACTAGCAAACCATATGTAACATTAAAAGGTATTTCTCTGAAAGGAATTGAAAATAACACTGAGGGAAGTTGATCTGAAGCTTAAACTTCTGCAATGACTCAGTTCAGACCTGTCAGTTATAAACAGGAAGTTCCCAAGGAAGGACCAACTCACCTGGCACATAAGCCAAAGAGCTGTACTGATCTGGCAAAGGGAAGGTCAGCTCTACTGGCTCTTTGCCTTGGTTGCCAATGGCTAGCTGAACCAGAAGAACAGCCATGGACACCTGCAAATTGAGGCAGTTTTGTAGCATCTGTGGTTCAGTCATGGCAGTCTTGGTGGAGAGATAGACGGTCATCAGGCGCTCAAACTGTTCTCGGAGGCTGTCCGCAGTGGGGCTGGCACTTTGCTGAGCCTCACGCCAGGCGACCTGCAGCCGGTGCAAGCTCTGGTTGATTTTTACCATCTGGTCATGCAACCTGCCCCAGGGGAGACCAGACAGAATGAGTCTGGGAGGCTAAAAAGAAGGCAGGTCTGTCACAGACTACCCAGGTACATCAGGTATCCAAAAAAGTTTGTTGAATGGTTAATGGAGGTGTGGGTGTGGGGGTGGAGAGAATGAAGGATGGGGAGAGGAGAGGATGGAGAAAAGATACAGCCCCAAACCCAGCTGAGACACAAAGGATGCAAACTGGAAAGTCCTGATTTTAATTGCAACATTCATACTCTTGAAAGGCAGGAAACACAATGCCATCCTTACACATATTTTTATACTTAATAAATATCTGCTGAATTGATCTGAGAAACTTATTTAGTTAAGTTGTATATAGATCACCAACCAACTAATTTCTAATTTTAGAAAACAATGAAGTAACCCTACTATCCTGGAAAGCAGTCTACTATTCTGCTTTAAAAAGATCTAAAATAGTGATGTCTTTTGACTTAAAAACTCCATTGCTAAGCATTTATCTCAAGGAAGTTCAATACAGAAAGATGTCAAAGTTGTCAAAATATTTCTAAGCAGTATTTTTTATAGTAGCAAAGAAACGGGAACAAAGTAGATGTTCATTCAGTGTAATGGCTAAATGAATCCTGGTATGTGAATGTAATGGATTATGTTGTTAATAATGAACATGACTGCAAAGAAGCATGAGAAGACATGAACTGATGCAAAGTGAAGCAAGTAGGAAAACAATGTATGTGTGAGATATATATTATATACATATATATAAATAAATAACCATAACAATGTTAAATGGAAACAAAAACTCAAAATATACATTGTATAATTATAAAGATTATGCTAGGCCTACAAAAGAGGAGAAAATGTACTTCCCATCTTTCTTTACAGAGATGGGGTACTACAGGCAGGTATGGAACACTGAATATACCATGAAGCTCTGTTGACATAGTGGGCTGGTTCTGTTGAACTGCTTAGAGGCAGCTAGGTGGCACAGTGGATACAGGATTAGGCCTGGGCCTGGGGTCCAGAAGACACAAGTTCAAACTCAGCCTCAGTGTGTGGTTTACTAGCAGTGTGACTCAGCAGTGTGACTTAACCTATGTTTGCCCCAGTTTCTTCAACTGTAAAACAGGAATAATAGTGACACCCACCTCACAGAGCTGTTGTGAGAGAATATTTGTAAAGCACTTAGTACATTGCCTTGCATGTAGTAGGTACTTAATACATGCTTATTCCATCCAGCTTTGTACAACAGTTTTAAAGCATATAGGAGGAAAAAAATCATGATTTCTTAGTATCATATAGTTAGTGGTTTTTTGAGCTAAAAAAACCGAGGAAGACAGAAAAATTTACAAGAAATGTTACTTTACATGATACTTTGTGTAGATTCTGAGATTCAAAGTGCTTTTGGCAAGTAGGAAGAATTAAATTTTTAAAATTTTCAGAAATCTTCAGTTGATTTTTGAAAAGTCCTAGTGTAAGTTTCTCCCTAATAATTTAGAGTTGTTACATCTAACTTCCTTTATGGGAACATTCTACTAATTGTGTTGGTATTTTGAAATACTACTTGACAGAACTGAAGCATCTCTTCTGCTCTTAAGCTTTTGGAACCCCGACCTTACTGTCATCAAAATCCATATTTCAAAAAACTCCTAGTTTTTAATGTAAAGGTTTTTGGGGATTCTTTTTGGAGCTGAATACCTCACAATATATACTCCTCAAATTTTTCCTACACTTATTTCTATGCAGCGTCCTGGCCCTTTTCATTATAAGCAAGGCTATCAAAGACTCAAGAAAAGAAGGGAATATGTAAATAGAGTTCTGTAACACCAACTAACTACTGGAAATTCCAAATAGGTACCTATACGTATCTCAAATTTAGTATTAGCATAATGTTAATTCATTCCCTCTTTTCCTCTGCTAAAACTCACCTCTCTAATGAATTTCCCTATTTCTGGGGTGGCTAGGTGGCATAGTGAATTAGAGCACTGGCCCTGGACTCAGGAGGACCTGAGTTCAAATCTGGCCTCAGACACTTAACACAGTAGCCACGTGACCTTGGGCAAGTCACTTAACCCCAATTGCCCTGCCTTATCCCCTCAAAAAAAAAAAAAAAGAATTTCCCTATTTCCTTCCAGGTTAGTAATGTCAACACCATCCTCTATCCCTCAGTCTCTCTCATTCCACACATATAATCAGTGGCCAAATCTTGCTTTCTATATGTCTACAACAGCTCTCTCATCTGTCCCTCTCCCTAAAAACAACCACTACTTTAGTTTTAGCCCTCACCACCTCTTAGACTCTTGTAATACCTCCTAATACATCTCCCCAATCCTGTTTTTTCTCTACTCCAACCCACCTCTGCAGAGCTGCCAAAATGAGTTTCCTTAAGTGAAGGTAGGACCATGTCTCTTCCCTGCTCAGGCACCACTAGCTTCCTATTGCCTCCAGGATTTGGTTTTCAAAGCCCTTCACAGTCTGGGCCTTATCTATATTACCACTTTCCTTTCTTGAACTGCTCCCTACACATGGCACTCCATCTCAGTTCTTTATGTCTCTGGGCTGGCCATCTTCCATGCCTAAAATATACCACTGCCTCTTACCTCTAACTCACAGAATCCTTTGCTTTCCTTTAAGACTCGGTTCAAATATCACCTTATACATGAATGCCTTTCCTGATTCTCCAACTGCTAGTGGAGTAAGGAGAAAGGGAAAGGAAGAAGCACTTCTACAGGATCTATTGGGTTCCAGGCACTGGGCTAAGCCATTTACAAATACTATCTCATTAGATCCTCACAACAAGCCTTCAAGGCAGGTGCCATTATTATCTCCATTTTACAGCCGAGAAACTGAGGCAAACATAGTTTAAATGACTTGCTCAGGGTTGCACAGCCAGTGAGTGTCTGAGGCTGGATTTGAGCTGAGGGGGATCCATAACTATGTCATTTATCTCTTATTTATTCTGAACACACTTAATCTTGTAATTCAGTCTTCCCAGAAGAGTGTGGTAAAAAGGATCAAGAACAAGACTTAAAATTGTTGATCCGTTACCCACAAAGTGCTGTAAAACATTTTGTAGAGTGAAACTGGCCTAACTACAATTTTTAATGGTTCTCTCAAATACAGAACAATACATTTAATGTTCCTTGGTCCTCTCTCCTTAGAAACTGTTGTGAATCTAAAGTCTTGGATGAGACTAGACCTCTGAGATTCACCCAGGGCAATCTTGGCAACAGACAGTGATTATATCATATGACAGAAGAGTTATAAACCTGTGAAAGCCCACGTGCAAGGTGTACTGTGTCAGGACCAGGTTCTCTGTTACCAGGTTATAGTTTTGGGCAAACTGCATCTCCTGGTCACTCTCTTTAGGGATCAAACAGGTCTCTTTATCCAAACCTTTAGGGAAAAAAAAGGACAAAATTAGCAGCCCATAACCCTACTCTCAGCTGCTAACTCCAGAGAAAAAAGGACTCAAGGTAGAATCAAGAGTCCAACTGAAAATTACCAGATGTAGTATAGCTGTTCATTCATTTTTATGGCTCTTTCTTATATCTCTCCCCCCTGCCTCACCTCTTTTCCCTTAGAAAGAGACTAAGAAAGGTGCAAATATAAGAAATTACATTGGATGACATACATACGATATAGATTTGACAAGTCATTTCTGTTTTACCTTTCATATGCACATTCTTTATCCTTCTCTCTTCATCATTCAATTCTTTGAGGGCACAATAGGTAGGGTTAAAGGTTAGCAGCCTAGGGGATTTAGGTTTGCAAAATGGCTGGCAGAGCTTCAGGAGGGCAGCACCCAGATTCAGGAAGAAGGCATCTGAGGCATACATCTGGAAGAAGATTTCTGGCATCTGATTGGCCCAGATCTTAGTGCGGCCTGTATTGGCATACAGGCAATTTCCAAGCCAGGACAAGATCCAGTGCTTGGTGTCTGGAGAGAGCTGGAGCAAGTTCTTCAGCATCTGGTAAATCTTTTCATGGAACTGAGCCATGAACTGTTAAAAAAAAAAATCAGACCAAAAAGTTCCAGTTTTACACTCCTAACATTTACAGCCAAACACTGTCAATTCATTTCCAACAACATACTAATCTTTCCCGTCACTCTTCACTTTAGATTTCTTTTGGAACTTCTGGACCCTCCATAATAGTGATTTCTTGTTAAGGTGCTGAATATAAAAAGCTTTATAGCCTTGGAGAAAGTCATATTGATTGGATGGTGATGGGGAAGGCTTAAAACTCCCCTACTTATTACATTTGTTAAAGCAAATTTTTGCCTTATCCTGTGACACTCAGCTAAAGGGATTTAAGGCCTTCACTTATAATGAGTAATTAAGAACAGCAGGGTCTGGGAGGAAGTCAAAGTAGATGGCATAGCAGCAATTGGCAAAGAGGACTGAAAACTGGACCTACAGGAGCCTATTCTCAAGCATCACCCCAATTTTATTTTTTGCTTTCCCTGAATAGGAGCGCTATTTCTTTCAGCAGTTACTATAGAACACTAACTACTTCTGTAATGATCAATGAAAATTATTTGCTCTCTAAAAGGAGCTCAAACCACCTTATTTACAACTATTTTCAGAAGACCCTTTGTTTTCCTTAAGGCTTGGGGCCTGGTATCCAAGTGAGAAGTTCCACCTGATGGATATTGGCCTCCTGCACTTTGATCTCCTGGGGACTGGATCGAGATGGATTCAAGAAGTAGCCGTGATTCTCCACTACCCCTGGAGTCTTTAACAAGCAGGAGATACTCAGAATTACTCCCAATAAGGTCTTCTGGTACATCTGTCCATTGCTGGGGTCCTTGGGCTGAATGTACTCTACAAAAACCTGTAGGGAAATGGAAATGAGCTCTGCTGATTTCCTTGTATAGGAACAACTGGATTGCTGTGTCAAGATCTAAGAATCTAAAGAGAACGGGGAAAACCAATTCATGTTTTTTTGTTTGTTTCTTTCAAGTCTAAAGATGATAATTACATTGAGGAAAGTCATTTTAAAATCATCTAAGAATAGGAGAATACTGAATCTTTGGCACAAAAGGCTCCATCAGGACCTTTTCAAATCTGTGGACTTACTTTTGCAATGTCCTTCTGCCTTGTGAAATAGAGAAGCATATCCAGATATGTGTATAGCAAGATTTGACAGAGATCTAAGTCTTTTATTCTGCTCAACAAAATGTCAAACACTGGAACCATAACTTCTTGAAAGGTCCGAACTTCCTGATCTGTTGTCAAGGCTTCAATGACCTCCTCGAGGAACTCAGTTACATCTTCAAAATCTAATAATGGAACAAGAAAATGGGAAGAAAAAGTGGGCCAGAGAAACTTAAGATGGCTAAATAACTCTGGGACTTTACCCTTTTTCATATTTGTACTTACACTTAAGCACTAGCCAACTGGAAAGAGATGTAACAGGGTGTAATGGAAAGATTGCTGGATTTGGAGTTGGGAGATCAAGACACAAATCCTCCCTTAGACGTTTACTCGTGTGATCATGGGCAAATTAAAAAGTGGCCAATGAAAATGCATTGATTAAAAGCTCACTAAATGTAGAGAGCTTCACCAAGGGCCAGAGATCCAGCAAGCATGGTATGCATCAGGCAGCATGGTACAGGGGGAAAATTTGGGACTTGCTTGCTCTGGAGGCAGAGGACAAGGTTTCAAATCCCACCTCTGAAAAGTCCTCCTAATAAAGCAGGCCATTCTCATGGATTGATTCATCATTTCTATGAGAGTGACTCATGGATCTGTCTCCCCCCTTGAGCATTAATTCTGCATTCCCAATAGCCTATGGAACACTTCATACTGGACTTGGCCCCATAGACATCTCAAACTCGACACATCCAAACCTGAACTCATTATTTCCCCACCAAAATTCTTCCAAATTTCCCTATTTCTGACAAAGATACCATTGTCTTCCTTTCCAAACTAATCTTATATTTAATGATTTTGTATTTATTCTCTTTATATTTATTCTGCATATACTTTGTTTTCAGTCACTAGGATATAAGTGTTTTACAAGTAAGGATTGTTTCAGCTTTTGTATCTATACTCCCAGATTCTAACAAGTGCTTGGCATGTAGAAGGCACTTAATACAACTGACTGATTGGTTTTTGGGATAACTCTGTAGTTGTCAGAAATTTCTTCCTCATACTGATCAAAATTCTGCTTCCCTATAAATGATGTTCATTAGCCTTCGACCTTTAAGGCAGTATGATATGGTATAAACTGGCTCTAGAGTCAGAGGACCTGGGTTCAAATCCTCCTTCTGACACTATTTGTGTGATCCCAGACAAGTCATTTAACCTCCCTTGGCCTCAATTTCCTCATCTGTAAAGTGATAGGATTCGATGGTCTGGCGTCTCTTCCACCTTTAAATCTATGAATTTATTATCCATAAATGCAGGATAATGATACCTGTACTACTGAACTCATAGGATTGAAAGAACTTTACAGTTCTTAAAGTACTATACAAATGTGCATTATCAATTGAAACACCAGGCATATAAGGACTATTTAAACCCAAAGGCTTGGTTTCCTGTTTCACTTTGCTTTTTTTTTTTGAGGGTGGAAGGCAGGGCAATTGGGGTTAAGTGACTTGCCCAAGGTCACACAGCTAGTTAAGTGTCAAGTGTCTGAGGTTGGATATGAACTCATGTCCTAACTTCAGCCCCAGTGCTCTATTCACTGTACCACCTAGCTGCTCTATTTCACTTTGCTTTTAAAAAAACAAAACGAAACACAAATACCATTGTACTAGGTCCACCTGACCACTGGGCTCACTGTTCCCCTAAGACTCAAGACTTTATTATTATCCATGGCCAATTTCAAATCTCCCATTTTGTCATTATACCCAAGCCTTACTTTCCCAAAATAATGTGTGCGCTTCCTTTTTTGTCCTTCTATCTGCTTCCTTCCCAATCAGTGTGGCTGCCACAACCAGGTGTTAAGATAAAGTCAATATGACTGATTCAGGTTATAAACTGACAGCTACAGAGGGTAACTGAATATATCTCCTGGGCAAGGGAAATAATTTGTCCATTTTTTAAAACTTTAAGTTCTTATTTCACTTTAATCAGAGCCAAAAATGACAGTTAGACCATGAAGTGACTCCCATTGTCTAGGTTTCGAAAGGTATGAGCTACTAAATGTCACTTCCATACTTACGGGCTCCTCTGATTGCTTCTAACAAGAGGTCTACCAGCTGATCGTAGACATTCTGGTCAACATAAATCTCTGGGGTAAGGAGGACAGTTCGGGTATTAGACACAGTTAGGTTCCTACACCTCACAGCAAAGGGCAGCAGGTTTTCTGGTACTTTGGTAATCTGAAGGGAAAGAAAAGAGACTGAGACACTTTGACCTGGAATGATTCCTATGCAGTCAAACAATGGGAAAAAAAGAAAATAAGAAATAGTTACAGTCCTTGTGAAACATAAAATTTATAGGAAAAGCAAAAAATTAAAAAAAATTACCTCTAAGTAAATTACAAAAATATAATAAGAGGTACAGAGTAGCTTGGGAGTTCAGAGCAGGGAAATGAGGAAACGATTCATGAAGGAAATGGCATTTATAGGATAGGAAGGATTTGGACAAGTGAATCTGGCAGTGGGAGGGGAATTAAGAGAAGAAAAGGGAATTTTAAGTGGAAAGAACAGTGAACAAAAGTAGAGAGGAAGAAAACCTTATTCTGTGTTCAGACAACACTTAACGGTCAAAGTTCAATTTGGTAGGTTCCTTAAATAATTCTAAAAAAAAGAGTAATGGGAGACAACAGGTTAGGTTGTCAAGGACCTTAAATTCCAGGCAAAAATGTGGACTTTATTCCCTAAAGGAGAAATATTGAAGTTTTTAAGGTAGAGGGTAGTGATATGAACTGTGCTTTATGAAGATACCTCTAGCAGTAGCATGTCAGATGGACCGGAGGTGGAAATTGAAGAAGCTCAAGGCAAGGTTATCAGTTAGAAGTCTATGGCAACAATCTAAGTCAGAGATAATGAGGGCCTGGAGTAAGGTGGTGGCAGGAGGAATGTATGCAAGAGATATTTAAGGGGCAGAAAAGACAAGATAATAATTTCCTGGATGTGGAAAATTAGAAGGGGAAGAAGTCAGAGATGACAGAGGTTTTAAGTCTGGTTGACTGGGAGAATGGTAGTGCTATTCTCAGAAAAGGAACATGTTGATACTGGATTTCTCCTATAATTACTGTAAATGAATATTTAGTAAATTCACAGTGCAAAAGGCATGAGGGGCTTTACGTTATATACAGAAGACCGCTGAAACTAACATTTTAAAAGGGAAACAGTATAGAAATGCTTCCATTCACAGAAGAGATAAAATACATTGTAGGAAATATGGGCTCATTCCCCTACCTCCTCTTTTGCTCTTAGGAAACAGGAATAAAGGTAGCAAAGAATGTGCTTCTCCCCTGCATCTCGATCTGCAGAGAGGTTTAATGTTGCAGAGCAGGTCATGCTAATCAAGTGGTTGCTTGGATCCTGAAGCAGCAATCGAGTAAAGAGGGCCTAACAACAACAAAAAAAAACAAGTAAAAAAAAGTTGCAAACAATTACAGCGCTAATGTTAGAGCATAAACATATGCAAAGCCAGTGCTAAAAAGGGAAACATTCCCTGACTAACCTTCCTACTTGTTCAAGAGATCCCATTCAACTAGTTTCCTCCAACAGATTGTTCCCTCTATCATTCCCACTCATTTTCACTTATGTTCAATCTTTCCTTCTCTACTGGCTCACTTCCTACTGCCTACAAAGATGTCCATGTCTCCCCCATCCTGAAAAAACTCTTACTTGACCCTTCTATATCCCTGCTAATTACTGGCTTAGAGCTCTTCTACTCTTTGTAGTCAAACTCCTTGAAAAGGCCATCTATAGTAAGTGTCTCCACTTTCTTGCCTCTTTTTTGTTCTTTAGTCAGATCTGACTCTGTGGCCCCATTTGGGTTTTGTTTTTTTTTGGGCAGTGATACTGGAGTGGTTTGCCATTTCCTTCTCCAGCTCATTTTATAGATAAGGAAACTGAGGCAAACAAGTTTAAGAGACTCACCCAGGGTTACATAGCTAGTAAGGGTCTGAGGTCACATTTGAACTCAGGTCCTCCTGTCTCTAGGTTCAGCACTCTACTCACTGCACCACCTAGCTGCCCCACTCTCTTCTTAACCCCTTACAATTTGGTTCCAACCTTATTATTCCATCAAAACTTCTCTCCAAAGTTACTAATGATCTCTTAGCTGTCAAATTCAATGGTCTTTTCTCCATTCTCATTCTCCTTGACCTCTCCTTTTCTCTCTCTATACTACTTTACTTGGTGATCTGATAAGTTCCCATGGGCTTAATTACCATCTCTATGCCAGTGATTCTCAGTTTTATGTTTTCTGCCCCAAAATCTCTGTTGACTTCCAATCTTTCATCTTCAACTGCCTTCTAGACATCTTGAACCAGAATGTCCAGTAAATGTCTTAAATTCACTTATCTAAAACAGAACTCATTATCTTTCCCACAAAACCCTCCCCATTTCCTATCAGCCCTATGACTGTTGAGGGCAATATCATTTTCCCAGTCTCTCAGATTTGCAACCTAAGAGTCATCCAGGATTCTTCATGCCCTTTCACCCCAACCCATATTCAATTTACTGCCAAGGCCTGAAGACTTCACCTCAGCAACGTTTCTTGAACACACCCACTTCTCTCCTCTAACACTCCCACCCTCACTGGTGTAGGTCTTTATCACCTCATGCCTCTACTGCTGGTCTGGCTGCTTCAAGTCTCTTTCCACTCCAATCCACCTATCATTCTGCCACTAAAGAGATCTTCCTAAAGGCAGGTCCAATCAAGTTACCTCTTTACTCTCTCTACTTAATAAACTCCAGTGGCTTCCTACTGCCTCCAGAAGCAAATACAAAATGTTCTGTTTTGGCATTCAAAGTCCTTCACAGCCTTGGTCTCTCTTATCTCCTACACCTTATTCCCAACACATACTCTTTGATCCAGTGACAGTGGATCTGTTCCATGAACAGGACATACCATCTCTTGGCTCCAGTCATTCTCTCTGGCTATCTCTCCTGCCTGGGATGCTCTCCCTCTGCCACGCTGACTGCTGACCTCCCAGGGCTTCCTTTAAGTCCTAACTATAAAATCCCACCTTCTACAGGAAACCTTACACAGCCCTTTTAGTTCTATGGCTCCCCCTGTTAATTATTTCCTATTTATTGTGTATATAGCTTGCTTTGTTTATATTTGTTTGTATGTTGTCTCACTGATTAGACTGTAAGCTCCTTGAGGGTAGGGACTGTCTTTTGCCTCTTTCGGTAACCCCGGAGCTTAGCACAGTGCCTGGCAAACAATAGGTGCTTAATAAATGTTTTTGACTGATTGATTAGGAGTGGAGCAGAGCCACATCAAAAACAAACAAACCAAACACTACCTTTTCAATTCAAAGAATAATTTCCCCTGCCATGGGATATCAGGATATCTTGATGTTCCATGGGAGGCTGTCTCATTTGATCAACCATACTTGGTTTTGTTTTGTTTTTTTCTTTTTGAAGGGGTATACTTGTTTTTTCTTACATCAAACTTTTGGAGAAATAGTAATTATGCTTGCTCTTAGTAGCCAGTATGTGGGATTTAGCTGTGTGATTTCTGAAGTCTCTAGAGACTCATGGAACTTTAAAAGCCTAATGACAAGTTGTAAGGGAATCACAATTGAACATGACTTGTTCTCGTCCAGACAACAAGATAAAAACAATACCTGCTCAATGTTGTTCATGTCCAGCCAGTCTTGTTCGTCCAAGTCGCCTGCCAGCTCCTCCAAGTACACACAGCGGCTGGGGATCCCATTCCCACCTTTCATGCTTGGATCACCTGGGGAATGGTTTCTATCTGTTAATTAAGGGTATGTCTCTATCGTATACTGAATGCTGATCAGGGCAGCATTTCTACTAATTTCTGAGTTCTTAGATGACATAACAGTGGCCCCAATAAACACAAAGTATGAGAAGTGAAGATAAAAATCTTCTCACTGGTTACAAAGATCCATGCCTTGTCACAAATCCAACAATAACAAGTCATTTAGAAAGGCTTTCATGATAGGACAACATTAATTTTTCTGGAGTCCCACCATAGACAGAACGTGGTGGAGGAAAGAAAATGCCATTATTTCCATTCATAAACAGTAATGCATGCATATGCCACCTTTGGAAAGAAAGTAGGAATATCTATTGTGTCCACTTTTTAGCTGGAAGTAAATCAGAAATGGGACCTAATCCCATTGTCTGTTCACAACTTCTCTGGATAAAGGAGAAGGAAGTTAAGAGAAGGAGGGATGCTGAACAAATCTGTGCTGGATAAGATGCTCCTCTGAGATGTAACTCCTTACTTCAGAATAATGATCTTGATCAGAGTAAGGCGGTTATGAAAATGGATCTAATAGATGACTCACTGTTGTCCAGGGTGATGAGGAAAATTCTTTGGATCATGTGATTGATGTTGAGCTGCTCACATATCTCCTGCTGGGAACGGAATGATCGGCTAATCTCAGAGACAGAGTAGTCACAGTCATCCAAACTTTCCGACACACTGTTATCCGAGTCATCAGGGCTAGCTGAGGGTTCATCTGCCAGAAAATTTGATCTTGTAAACACACATTTCTCTGGGGAAGAAAACAGCCCAATACCAGGAAGGTAGAAAGGAAGAAAGAAAAATGGACAATGTGGGATTTTAAATCCATCAATTAACTACCGATAGTCTCATGGCAGGGCAAGAAAACTGCAGAATACCAAAGCCCAATTTTAACAGTGACCACTATCAAATTTTACAAAGAGAAAGGGTTGGATCCCTGTTCCTCCCCCCCATTAATAGTTGTACCTCACACTACAAAAATATAAACATAAGCTTCCCTATAGAATTCTTGGCAATAAGTCAGTGTTAACTTACCAAAGAATAACTCTCTTGATTTTCTAAAAAGCATCTTAAAAAGCTACCTCATTCAAGTATGGTACCACATAGGAAGACTGAAAAAGTGGTGTCATTCATTAACAGTCACAGACTATTTCAGGCTTGTCAGTCCTTTCTTATAGAATGATAGAATCACACTCTTAAAATCCAGTGAGTCCATTCAGAAGCTGGCTCTGTTTTTCTGTAGTAGGGCTTATAAAGGATGAGTTTCAGAGCAGGAAGCTAAAGCTTTTGGCACAGTATTAATTGCTGATGGAAAACAAGTTGGACCTGATGGCATGATAAACCCAGGAGAATTGAAGTAGTCCTGATGCCAACCTAGTCCCAACAGAGCACATGCCAGAACTGTTCCCACTGTTTGCCTTGCTCCCAATTTCAGATAGTCTAACTTTTGCTTATAGCCAGAAAGGGAATACTGTTTAGCACCACTGTTTCCATATGCACATAAACCATAAAGATTTTCCTATTTACCAGAGTAGGTTTAATGCCAGCCAAGCTACTTAGGATGTAATTTTCTATTACTTCATTTTCTACTGTTTTTCATATCTCAATTTCCCTCCTCCTCTTTAATCACCCTAATCTCTTATGAGGTAGGGAATGAAGGGGTATGGCATCAGAAGTATAACAGGAAGCTACGGAAGGAGCTTAAAAATCTCCCTGAAACCTTTCAACATCATCAGCACAAAAACCTTTCCTAATTCCTTTTTAAAAAAAAAATTATCTTTTATTCTGAATTTAATAAACATCAAAAAAAATTCAAAATGCAAAGTAGAACAAAAAAGATTACATGTGAAAACAAAAATCTCTATTGTTACTTTTCATTCCACTTCATTCCCCTTTTCCTGTTGTATGTTACTACTCTTTCCTCTTCTTAACCTTTCCTTTTCTTCAACAAGAGAGAGCCTATAATTCAGATAAACATTTCTACAATCATTCCTCAAATGAAAAAATAAGGTGAATTTACCAGTAAGTCTCCTTCTCCACTAATGATGAAGCACAGAAACCCTGCGATACATTCTTTTTTGGGCAGAAGTACATGATGATATTTAGAGAATTATGGGAGCACTCAAAGTGATTAAGGAACATCATCCATGCTTTCTATTCTACATGTAAAAATGGCAGACCCCTAGTCATCCAACGCCTGGCCCCAGGTCAGAGAGGCCGTCTTCTGATCAGTGTGAGTGACTATATTCTCTCACAAGACTCCAGAGCTAGAAGGGACTGCGGTGGTCATTCAGTTCAATCCTCTCATTTTAGAGATGAGGAAACTGAGGTCTGTACAGATTAAGTGACTTGTCTAAGGTCACACAGGTAGTGAGGATTAGAGACAGGTTTTGAATCCAGGTACTTTGACTCCAGAGTCAATATTTTTTCCACTGTACCAAGGTGTCTTGATTTTTTTTTACATTAGCGTTTGAGATCAGTTTGCTTTCTTAAAGAGTTTGTTTTAATAGCATTTTGATATAATAGACTCCAACCTGTAGAATGAGAAGAGTTCCCCTTAGAGGACCCCTGTGGCAATGAACCTAGGACCAAGATCTTTTGATTATTTACTAGTTTCAAGTAAAAAATCCCTTTACACAATTCACTGTCTACAACTATGCATGGCTTTTTTCCTACACTGAAATACCCTCAGCTGATCATGTTAAAAAGAAGACAATTTAGGACATTTAAGAGGTGCTTTTTGATAGTACTAGAAAAAGTGACAGCTTGACAGCTCTAGGTCCACAATGAGCATCTGTCCCCTTGGAGACACCTGTTAACCCTGGCACTTTTTCTTTGTGAAAAAAAAACTCTTATCTGCTACAACTCTAATTCCATTTCTAATTGCAGCCCCCAGGCACACTGGATTTGGAAAGTCCCCATTCTGGGTCATCTTGTCTGCTGCTGTTGGCTCATACACTTACCAGATTGCTGCTTCAGCTGTTCCTTCTGGATCGCTGCAAAATGCTTGGCATCAGCCAGGGAACTGAAGAGAGCAGCAAAGGGGTTACTGGAGATGTTGTTGTTATTGTCCTGGTCTGTCATTTCACTTTAAAGTAGACTCCATCCAGACCTGGGGGAGGGGCTGCAGAAAGGGCAGGTGTCAGGAGCAGAAGGCCAGCTACATAGCAGGCACTATATTCCATGGATTTTTTTTCCCCCATCCTTTCTCTGTTACATATTTTGAAGGGATTCTGGAGGAAAGACTGATTAGTGTTTCAAGATTTAAGGTTTTTGGAGACAAAATAGCTACAAAGTTGCCTACTGGAGGAACTGATTGGGCTTCATGATAGCTAAGATGAAAGACTAAAATAAGATCAGGAAGATGCATTTATCACTTCTTTTTTGAAAAGGGAAAGGATAGATTAAAAGAGAAGGTCTGATTAAAGGAAAAAAAAAAGATGGCTTGGCAAGAACAATAGCAACAATATAGCCATTTTCTTTTAAAAAAAAACACTATTGACTCTCCATCACTGGCCTGAGTGAGCCACTTCTTGCTCATTTGCCTGACCGATGACAAGAGAGTTTGCTCAAAATTATAGGGAGGGCAACTGGTGCTAGAGCTAGGACTGGAGCTGGAGATGCACAACCATAATCTTAGAATGGCAAGAATGTGCAAACAACCTAAAATTTAAAAATTAATATTAATATAGATTAAAATATAAATAAAAATGAATATAAAAATAATATTAATATAAAGAACTACTATTTCTCAGTCATGCTCCTAGGCTTAACTGTTTGGTGGTTTTCTAGACCCACTAAAATATGTCCAGATGATTCTTTATTACATTTAAGAAAGACATAAATAAATTCAACTTTGGAAGGTCTATCATATAATCTGAAACTGACTGGTAACTTGGGAAGGAGTTTGAATTTGACAAGATTTTGCTGATCAAATTTTCGCATTCTGGACACCATAGTCTTAATGGTCAAGTGGACCTGGTGTCACAACTAGACTGACAGAGTTCATTGAATGTTTTCCCCTCCTTTCTAAAATTTCAGCAGAACCTGAACCAAGGCCAGAGAACAGCCATGTGACCCTGAGGACACAGAGGTGAAAGAAATGACAGACACTGCCTGCTGAAAAAAAAGCTGATGAACCTATCCAAGGACAAAAGTCATAAAGCGGGTTAAGGAAGGTGAGGGAAGTATAGGCAATAAGTTAGTATTTATAAAACATTCTTCAGTTTATAAAGCACTCCCCTAACAATCACTATGTAGGTTGGTGTAAATATCATATTTCCATTTTACAGGTATGAAAACTATAGTTTGAGATTTGCCCATGGTCAAAAAGCTCATAAGTAAACCCAGATTTCCTAACCCCAAGTCTAACACTGTTTAATAGTTCTACTTTTCATTTTGTTGAGATAGGACAGTATTACTCACAGAATCATATAAACAAAACTAATGATATTTGAAGGCTTATCCTTATCTCTAGGAGTCTAATAATAAATAGTTTCACATGCAGTGGCAGTTCTACCAGTTGCTTTGCTTTGCTAAGCTATCCTCATGTTTTCTGCAATTGAGCAAATGGTCAATTAGGAATAGTTGTTGCTGTCTGTCCTTTGCTTTTGAAAAGGACCGATGAAATCATGGGTGAATTGGGTTTGAGTGAGGCAGGGCGGCACAAAGCCTCACTCTTTCTTCCAGAGTCATGGAAGTTCAGTAGCAAAACAAAAGTCAGGATAACTGGGGATGGCTTTGGGATGCAGTGGATGACCTTGGTGTCTCTGATGTCTGACCAATCTCTGAGTGCTCCACAGCGCCTGCTTCAGCCACCTTCACATTGTTCTTATCCTCCCATTCTCCTGGGGGAAGCTTCACGTGCTTAGAATAGATATCCTCCTAACTCACTGATGGGTCTGAGCCCTGTCGGTCACCCTCAGATTAGTTTAGACTGTCTGCTGAGTTGGTTTCAGTGGAGTGTGGCCGCTGCACATGCTACAGCTTCTTGGAGAGCTGGGTGAGGGCAGACACCGGAGATGGATGGGCTGCCCTGAAAAAGGCTTAGCGAGCCCTCACACCAGAAGTGCTAGACCTTTTGAACATCCCACACACCCCATTAGGAATAGTACAAACAACTTAGGCAGATGTCATAAATTTCTTTTCAGCCTGGAGCTGGACTCTATTGTTAAGTGGAATGTTATATGTTGTTGCACACAATTTAAACAAGATTAGCTGCTCATAAAGGGATATGGGATAAGTTAACAGGGAAACTGAAATGAATTACTCATTACTACAATGAGTAAATGGCAATTAGCTGAGAGGCTAGTGTTTCCCTCTCAACTGGCATATGTAATTTGAATTAACTTTTTGAGAAATTCAAAACTACTGCACAGGCTACTTTGAGGCACAAAGGAATTTCTGGTAGTTAACAGCTTTCTCAAATATCATATGGCACTCAGATCTTGAAGCCTATGGAATGCTACATTTAGAAGAAAAATGTATTGAATGTCACCCAGCATGTTGTAGGAGTGCTAGATTTAGAGACTCTAGGGAACTAGGTTCAAATTCTATCTGACAATTACTAGCATAGGCAAATCTCTTGACTTCTCTGAAACTGAATTTCATGATTTGTAAAATGGGGATAATAATACCTGCCATTCCTACCCCCAGAAAGACCCAGACAAAGTCCCTTAACTCCTCGGAGCTTCTGGCAGTGCTCTAAGGTTATAAGTTGTACAACAGTCACTAATCTGTATTGAAAGGAGTTTCTTCACCAAAAACTCCCTACATCAATGAGACTAAATGTCAAGATAAAAAAATTCAATCACAACAGGACCTTTGTGAGGATCAAATGAAATAATATGTGTAAAGCATTTTGTAAACCTTATGGTGTTATAGCAACATCAGCTAAAGAATACAAGAGAGAAAACCTCTAAGATATCAAGGATTACATGGTGATTTTAAACCACAGTTCACTTAGTGTTCCTGCAAAACACAGAAGATGTAATACAATCTCAAAAATCTTAACCACCTTACATGAAATTAGCTCTTTTTGGACATCCTTATGATTAATGTACTGAAAGCCTTCTCTAGCACATTATATAATATTGAGAAGCAGCTTGGTAGTGGAAAAGTCACTGGTCATGGAACAAGAGGACCAAGTCAAGGCCCAACCCGTCTATCCACTAGCCATGTTATCTTGGGCAAACCACTGAACTTCTAGTCTTTAAAATGGGGATAGTACTAATTCTGATATTTCATAATGTCTATGGAAGGGAGAGGATACAAACTCCTAGCACCCCAGAAAACTAAATGGGTTTTAATCTGCTTTTTTTCATTAGCTCATCTTACCCACAGACACTAAGATTGGTAGTGATACTTTCTGATAACTAGAGAAGTTAAGATTGATCTTTGTACCCCAAACTTAACATGTCCACATCAAATCAAGGTCATTAATTTTCTCTCTAAACCCAATGCTCCTTTTAACATCACTATTTCTGCATATGGTATTATATGATTCATTTAGTCTCCCACCCTCCTACCCCTGGGGGTCTTTGACAGAACACTCATGGTTCTTCCTCCATGTCGGACTATTCCTCTGCAAATGCTTACTGGAGACTATATGTCAAACTCCACCTATCCTTCTCCCTCCCTTTTCAAATGCAATCATTTATAAAGTCTATTGATACCAATTCAAAAGTATCTGAAACATGTTCCTTCCTCTCTATTCCAAGTTACTCCCACTCTAGTACATTACCTCCCTACCTCCCTACACTCCAAAGCAATAGCCTCCTTATACATCTTCCCATTTTGAATCTCTTTCCTGCAATCCATTCCTCACACCACTACCAAAATTTAAACAAACAAACAAACAGATTTGGTCATGTTATTCCTTGGCAAAACCCCCCACAGAAAACCCATACTTCAGTGTGTCCCTAATACCTACCAAGTAAAATTTAACTTCTTTGCCTGTATGCAGAGTTCTGAGCAACTTGGCCTTCTAGCTTTATCTCATACTACTGCCCCATGCACTCCAACCAGCTTGGGCCATTCTCACCACCACTCCCTCCTTCATTAACCCTTTTCTGCCTCTCTTCCAATGCTCACATTATTCCTTTTGCTAGTTAATACTTTCTTCCCTCACATCTTTTAAAAGTCAATTCCTCTTGCAGCAAGCCTTTCATATTTAACCCAAAGATAATGACCTTTCCTTCCCGTCCCTAGATCTTACACTGAACTTTGCTTTCTAACTCTTTAATATACTTTGTCTTATTCCCTTATTAAACTATAAACTACTTAGGATCACAGGATTTATAGATCTAGAGGTGGAAAGAGAATTCAGCGTCACATAGTCCAAATCCCTTATTTTATAGACAAGGAAATCTGGGCCCCAAGTGTTTAACTGACTTGTTCAAGGTCACAGAGGTGATAAGCGGTAGCACCAGATTTTGAGCTCTGATCCCAAGCCTCCATGTGAAGCAGTCTTTCCAATGTACCGAGCTACCTCTCCTAAATGCAGGCAGGCCCATTGCTCATTCTGCTGCCTAGAAGAGTGGGGTTCTCCTTTGGCAGTCTGGGGAAGGTTTGATGCCTATATTTATCGTTGAAGAAGTGTTAAATTTCAGGTAGAGGTTAGTGAAGATAAAGATGTGATTTTTTATTCCTATCCAAGTTGATGGAATCCTAGACTCAGTGGGTTAAGAAATTTTGCTAAACACAGCACTGTGAAATGCAGTTATGTGGTAGAGTGGATAGAACTGGGTTCAAATTCTGCAGCAGACACAAGCCGGTCGACCATGGGAAAGTCACTTAACTTCCATCTGCCTCAGTTTTCTCGCCGGTCGACCATGGGAAAGTCACTTAACTTCCATCTGCCTCAGTTTTCTCATCTGTAAAATGGGGATAATAATAGCACCTACCTCTCAGGGTTGTTGTTAAGATCAAATGAGTTAATATATATGTAAAGTGTTTTGCAAACCTTAAGAGCTCCATTAATGCTAGCCATTATCACTAGTGAATAGCACTGAACTTGGAGTCGAGAGGATCTAGGTTTGAAGCCTATAGAGAAACTCCCTACCTCTGGGACCCTGGACATATTACATAATCTCTCTAAGCTTGTTTCCTTATATATAAAATGAGGTTAACAGTACCTACCTTACAAGGTAGTTGTGAGGCTCAAATGAGATAATGTATATATAGTAGTGAACAAACCCAAAATGCTGTATTATCACCATTATTATCTAATTCAATGTATTCCCTAGAGGCACAGCAAAAGAACTTAACAAATGTTTATCTGCTCAATGATTTTAAAAAAGAGTATACTGAAGGAATAAAGTATTTCTATAAGGATAAAAATGCATAAATAACCTTCTCTAGTCAGAGAAGGTTAGCCAAAGAAACAAAACTCTTATTTTTAACAAAGTTTCTAAAGAAACTTAGAATTTTTTTAATCTGCTACAGATGCTATAATAAACTTAAGCACCAACTATACGCAAGCAACTGTGTTAAGCACTAGGAATACAAATAAAAAGAAAGATAGTCTTTGCCCTCAAGTTGTTAAGTCCAAATTCCTATGAAACTTTTGTACTCAATTTGTTTTGAATGTGTGTTCTCCTAAATAATAAATTTGTTTCTGATGGATCTAAGAAATTGTCTGAAAAATTCCCAGTGCAGGGCCCAAATGGTATCCCTCTGACTACATATGCACAAGCATCTCACATAAGAGTGATCATTCTCATTGCCAAATTTTGCCTCTGAATTATACTATTTTATGCTATGGTGACTGCCAAGTGTCAAAGGGCAAGCCTTTTTGAATATTTTTACACATGTTTTCTGACATCAGTGGCTGTCTGAATAGAAGAGTAATATGTGGACTACTTGTAAAAAACCCATGACCACTAAAATGAGACCATATGAAGCCACACCTCAAAAACTCACCTACCTTGGGTATGTTCACAGAAATCTACCTTCAATGCAATTGCGCCCACATTACTAAGGGTACCATATCCTTCTCCAAAAATCATTCACCTTTATGTAGTGCTTTAAGGTTTGCAAAGTGTTTTACTCTACAATAACCCTATGAGTTGGGTAGTATTATTATTTCTATTTTTACAAATGAACAACCAGATTGAGAGAAGCACCTAGTCTAGGGTCACAGGATTTAGAATCGGATGGGACTTTGGGGGTTGGTCCTGTAGGCAAATTCTGTCAACTGGCAGATGAAGAAAGTGGAAACTGAGGCACCATGCTAAAGTCACATAGAATTAGGATCTGAACCCAAATCTTCAGATTTCAAATCCAGGGCCTTTTCCCTTTAAGTCATTTAGTCTATCAGTCATTTTAGGCTATCTATCCATCTCTCCAAAAATTGAACAACTGAACATTTTACATGCCTCATCAGACCAAGAGGCAGTGTTATTTCTTCTGGAGACTTCAACTTTGTCTCAAACGGGATCCACTCGGGGCCAAGAATTGAGCGGTAACACAATCAAGTAAACGTGTCTTGGGAGCTTGGAGATGGGAGGAGAGAATGCAAAGCTGGAGAGGGCCAAGAGGTGAAGGGACGGTCGGTGAAAGCTGTCACTTGCATCCAGCTGGCAGAGGGCTGCCTCGGCCGTGGCCTCCCCGCTACACAATCTGCCAGCCCTTCCCAACAGCACAAGTCTAACGCGGGGCTGCCTCTGGACTCCCAGGACGCGGCAGGCGGGAAGAAGGAGCGCAACCGATCACCTGGTCAGCTTCCTCACTTGGACTTGAGGACACCCGGGGAAGAGTCGCTGGACAAGGACCGGGCAGAAGCGGGATTCGAAGCCGCTTTCTCGGAGCCTGTGTGTCCTCCGGACCCTTAGTCCTGCGACTGCCTCCTCCACGAGAGGCCCAGGGTCCCACGGACAAGCCTGGATCGGACCCAGGACCCTCGCCCGCCTCCCTGTCCCGACCCTCCACGCGTGGCACGCCCTAAGGAGGGGTGTCAAAAGGGGCTGCGACCCCAGGGCGCCCAAGGCCCACCCCCACGTCTCTCCTCCCGAGGCCTCCCCAATAAAGGGGAGAGGGGCTTCAGGGTCGTACCGAAGCCGAATACGGGTGAGGGTGCAGGAAGAGGAGGGGTCCCAAGCACCGCACAAGGGACTCGGGGTAGGGAAGCCGTCTGGCAGCGGGGTCTCGGCCTCGGGAGGGGGCGGGGCCTGCCGAAGGGTCCCTGCGCCGCCGTCTCCTTCACGGGACGCACTCCTTCTTACCGGGGCCTGAGGGTGCCAGCGGCAGCAGCACCGGGAGCTCTCCGAGGCCAAGGGCTTTCAACACTTCCGACTCAGCCCCGGCAACCGGAGCTGACGTCATTGGCCAGGCACCCATGCTCCTTCGCGTCACGCCGGAGCGCCGGAAGTGCCGCTGGTGGCCGGGAGGGCAGCGCTCGCTGGCCGCCATTGACGCATCTGCTGCTTGGGGGAGAAGGGCCGACAATTGCGGTGGGCGGAGGCGAGGAGGTGAAAGAAGGTTCCTTCTGGCGGTCAAGCGGAACCAGCACCTTTCCTAGCCCTTCCTGTGCCACAGGGGCGGGAAGAAGAAAAGAAAAGCCAAACAGTGGGCATGGCATGGCACGCCACGTGTCCTTGTGATGCCAGCCCTGCTAAAACATAGGATTATAGCTTGAGAGCTGGAAGGGGCTTTACAGGTCATTTAGTCCAACTCCTCATTATACTAATGAGAAACCGAGGTCCTCGGGAACTGAGAGAAGACGGGCTCTGTCCGAGGTCACACAGTGGTAGAGCCAAGATTGCAACCCACATTTTCAGACTCCGAATCCAGCGTCCTTTCCATTAGCCATTCACAGGATGCTTCTCCAGGTACCCCCCAGGGTGCTTTTGTTGTATAACAATAATAATAATAGTAAAATTTTACGCAATATGTTAATTATTATGACAAAAACTCGGGGCTTTGAAATTTTTTTTCTGGTGAGAATCCGTAATGTAATGAAAAGACTATTCATCTATAAATCTATCATCTATCAAAATCTTATTGAATGACACCAGGGAATTCTTATTATTATCATCATCATTATTAGGCACCATGTGGATGACTAGTGGAAAGAATATCGGATTTGGATTTGGAAAATCCAGAAATCCAGGAAACACGAATCCCAATCGGGTAAACTGGCAAATGTTTGACGCAGTATCTCCAGAAGAAAACAAAAACAAAACTCAGAACACTACACCCATCTTCTAAATTTGCATTGTTAACTTTTTCTCCATCACTTTCTTAAGTCTAGATAATCAAGGAAACAATGACTCGAGCCCCAGTTTGTCGTGTTTACTCATTTCCAAGGTATAAATACTCACAATGAAAACTGAACAGTCGGCTTTGCTAGTAGGAGTGACTACAGCACACCTCTGATTACAGTCCTGGCTCTACCATTTGACCTTGGACAAATCATTTCCCTTCTCTAGGCTTCAGCTAGTCATCTGTAAAATGAGGAAGTCAGATGAAATGATCTTCTAAAGCCCCTTCCAGCTCTATACCAAATTGTATTTAACCTCATTTATCGGTTTCAGAGAAAAGTTTGATGCCAGCACCTCCTACCCTTTAATACTCTTCTTCTCACATACGTCGTTTATGAGAAACAGCAAAGTCCACCCTTCCTTCGTTTTATAGCAAGGTTTTCCTCCTTTTATCTTCCCTTCTCTTTTTTCTTTTCAAACCCTTTAAATTGAACCAATCCTCTTCCCAGACCCTGGAGATCTCTTAAAACAAACAACTTACATTATCCTTTGAAGACATTCAGGTTCCAGTAAACTACTTATTTCTTCTTTCCTTATTAAGATGTTTGAATTATATTGTCATACATACCTTTCTAGTTGCCGAAAATAAATTGTAAGATTTTTAGGTTTCTCTTGGTATGTATTTCAAAGTTCCTCCTCAGCTCTAGACTTCTTATTAGAAAGACAACAACAATAATAGCAGCTAGCATTTATATAGCCCTATTTTGTGCTAAAAGACGCTATGCTAAATGTTTTACAAGTATTTAATCTGATCCTCGCTGCAACCTTGAGAGGTTGGTGCTATTATTTTCCACATTCTAAAACTGAGGAAACTGAGTCAGAGGTTAAATGACTTGCCTAAGGTCATAAAACTAGTAGGTATCTGAGACAGAATTTGACGTCAGGTTTTCCTGATTCCAGGCCCAGTACACTGTTATCTATACTACCTCCCTGCCTACATCTTCATTAAAGGTCCATTTTTTCTCCACGTAAGATTGTACTTTACTCTTCTGGGTTATTCTTGGTGCTAAGTCTATTTCTTAGGCCTTTTGAGTATAATATTATAGTACCTGCCCTTGTTTTTAGTAGAAGCCAGGAATTGTATGATCCTGACTAGTTCCTTGGTATGTGACTGCTGTTTTCTGGATGCTTGGAGTAATTTTTTTTCTTGGATGTGGGAATTCTGGATTTTGGCTGTAACGTTCTTGGGATTTTCCTTTTGGGGATTATTTTTAGGAGGTGATAGATGGCACTTATAGTATCCCAGTATGAATGCTGCTGTCACTCCTGGTGATTTCCAGGGTCCCTGCTGGGGTTCTGACCACCCTAGGGATTTGTGACCACCCTGGGGCTTTAATCAGGTGACCTCTACCCTCTTACTACCTTGGAACACAGGATTTTGCAGGCTGTGTGTTTCTTTGGCTCATCTCTAGTTGCTCTGGGAGGTTACCAGCTTGTTTCCCTGTGCTGGTGCTGGCTTTGTTGGCAACCCCCTTTTCTTTTCTTTTTTTTTTTTTCTTTTCCAAAAGTCTTTTTTTTTTTTTAATTTTATTATAGTTTGCATCATTCATTTCCACAAGATTTTGAGTTACATATTTTCTCCCCCTCTTTCCCCCCCCACCCCAAAACAGCCATCCCAGTGTGTCCCCCCTCCCCCAGTCTATTCTCTCCTATGTCACTTCTCGGTAGGGCAGGATGGATCTCCCAACCACCGTGCCTGTGTACCTCAAGTTCCAGTTCAACCCCCTTTTCTTAATTGTCTATGGGATTCTGACTGACTTTTTGTGCAGTTCTGGGGTAGAAGAAGTCATTGTGGTTCTCATTGAATTTCTCGATCGTTATTTGGACTGGTGTGAATTTTAAGTTTTGCTGGAATAGGTGTGTGGGTGTTGCATTCAGGTAGCCATGTTGGACAGATGTCTGGTGTTGACTCTGTATGGCCCATAAGAAAGGGTTTTCTTCCCTAGTCACTTATTTATTTATTTTTTCCAAGAAGAGTTTAAACCACAGGGTGGTGCTGTAAGTCTGGGGGACTGCAAAAGTACTGGATGGAAGGTGGAATTAATTGAATCAGGAAGGAAAATATCAGTTGCTTATGGGATTCTCTGAATCCTTTGTGTATTTTGTACATTTTCTGTGGAATAGAATAAAGGTTGTATTATACCTAATATATGCACTGTTACCTTGGTTGCTTGTATGAATTACTGTTACTTGGTTGCTTGTATGAATTCTGAAATTTTAAAAATATGTTTCAGTGGAAATAGATGCATGAGCTATATTCTGAGATTTCCTAGATGTGACTCTATATGGGAAAAAAATGAGCTAGAGAGAGTAATTTTGAAGGTCATACCCCAAGCCCAGCCTCTGTAAGCTAAGAGTTTGATTATTTTATAAATTAGAGGGATAAGATGCAAATAAGTCTGATTTAAACTAGGATGTAAGAAGGACAAAAATGGAAGGAGAATTCTAATAAAAATAATTGTGGACACTTACAGAATGCATCAGTGGTTCTCAACCTGTGGATTATGTTCAATTTGCAACAATGAAAATACATCCTGCATATCAGATATTTATATTACAATTCATAACAGTAGCAAAATTACAGTTATGAAGTAGCAACGAAAATAATTTTATGGTTGGGGGTCACCACATGAGGAACTGTATTAAAGGGTCACGGCATTAGGAAGGTTGAGAACCACTGCTAGACAAAATACTCATCAGAAATATGAGGAAGGAAAAAGAACTTGGCAGCTGGAGGAATCTGAAGGTTTCGTGAAGGAGGTAGTATCTTAGCTCTGCCTTGAAGAGAGAATTTTCTAAGTGAGGGGATCAACCTATGTGAATACATAGAAGCAGGAGAAGAGAGGGATCAACTAATAGTCTAGATTGACTAGAATATAGAGTGTGGAGAGGCTGTGTAGTGTGGTAGGTGGAGAGCCAGAGTCAGCAAGAGCTGGGTCCAAATTTTGCCTCTAATCCATACTGGCAGTGTTGTTGTTGTCGTTGTTCAGTTGTTTTTCTGTGGCATTTGACTCTGTGATCCTATTTGGAGTTTTCCTGGCAAAGATACTGCAGTGGCTTGCCATTTCCTTCTCCAGCTCATTTTATAGATGAGGAAACTGACTTAGTGATATTAATAATAGCTAACATTTATATCGCACCTATTATGCTCCAGGCACCATACTAAGTGCTTTATAAACATCTCCTTAGATCCTCACAACAGCCCTGGGAGGTAGGTATGATTATTATCCCCATTTTTACGGATGAGGAAACTGAAGCAAACAGAGGTTAAGTATCTTGCCCAGATCATACAGCTAGTAAGTGTCATCAGATTTGAACTCAGGCCTTCCTGACTCCAGGACTGGCACTCTATCCATGAAGATTAGAAATATAGTCAGTGCCTTAGTCAGAAATAGGGAAGTTGGAAAGAGGGGTGGCTTTGGGGAATGAGTTTTGTATTGGATATTTTGAGTTTGAGATGCCTTTGGCAAATATGGTTCAAAATGACTAGTAGTCATTTTAGTGACATTGGGATTGGAGTTCAGGAGAGAGACTAGGACTGGATATATAGATCTGGGAGTCACATGGCATGGAATGAAAAAGCATTTATTAAGCATTTACTGTGTATCAAGTCATATGTGTATAGATGATTAATGAACCCTTGGGAACTAATGAGCTCATGGAGAGTAGAGAAAAAAGAGAAGGACTAAGATAGAGCATTGGGGTATACCCATAGATAGGGGGTAGCATATGGATGATGATCCAGCAAGAGCTCAAAAGAAGTAATTGAAGACCTTCAAGTACTAAGTAAATGTGAACTCTTATTAAAAGGCAGCAGGGGTGTAGTGGGGAGAGCACAAATTTAGTCAGACCTGAGACTGAGACCCTAGTCTGTCACCTAACAGCTATAGGATGATGGACAAATCACTTCCCTTTGTCTGCCTCTTACTGTGATAAACTTTAGTTTCCTTCGGGCTGCAGTTGAGATGCTGTGGGTTCAAATTCCGCCTCTATAGAACTATGTGCATTTGGTCAAATAGCTCACTTTACCTCTATGGGCCTCAGTTTTTTACATAGAAAATGAGGGGATTGGACTAGATCGCTCCTGAAATCTCATCTGTTTCTAGTTCTATGATCCTGTGAAATTAATTCTCTGATCTTCAATTTTTCCTCATTGAATGGCAGTGATCATAATTGTACTACCTACTTTGAGATGATGGTTGTGATGATCAAATAAGGCCTTGTCTAGAAAGTGTTTTATAAACCTTAAAGTGCTATGTAAATATAAGTTATTATAAAGATATTATATATTTTATTACATATTGTATTATAAAGTTATTATAAAGCACTGTGGAAGAGTTCAAAGCTTTACACGTGGGAGAGGCCTCACTTGCTTCCATCTTTTCTTTTCAGACAGTGACCTACCAGTAGGTGGCACATGTGAGACACGGCTCAAGGTGGTCTTTTGTGCAGGGAGTGGGTCACAGCTGACATGCCAAATCCGACTTGGATATGGCAGAATCTCCTGTCTTTCCATCTCCCCATCATCCATGGGGCCCCTAAGTGCCTTGAGATCACAGTCCTCTGACAAGGTCAATCTCTATTGACCTTGATGTTCGAAAGTCTCTCTGCCAGGGTTGGCCAATTGAGAACAGAAACAGCTAGTTAAAGAAACCAGACCTGTCTTCTTTATGAATTTCAGGCCATGCCTTCTGGAACAGAGTGCTTCTAAACAATTGAGTAATGCATATTTTATTCAATGTCTAGAGTGCTCCAGGCACAGCTGGAGAAGAATTTGCAGGCACACAATGAACATCAGTAAACCGCCAGGAAAATCCACATTGGCCCTGGCACTTTGGGAAGGGGGTTGCCCCAATCAGTTCAACCACACAGCTTGTGCTGGGGCTCAGTGGAGCCCCATCAGTGGAGATCAAGAGGGATGGATAGTTAGAATCGCACTAGAAAAGGGGAACCTTATTTAGAAGCAGTCAGAATTATAGAAGTAAGGTTTCTACGTTTTAGGGAATGGGAGGGCACCAATTGGGTTGAGTCTGGGAGCTCACTTCTTCCGGGGATGACTACCTTGAAGGTGGCCGTATTGGTCATCTTCTCTGTCTCTGAGCGGCTGAGAAGGAAGAACAAAATCAGCAAGTTCTTTCCTACATCCTCTCATTCATTCATTCACCAAGTGTCTACTATGTGCAAAGCACTGTCTAGAACTGAGGGAGGGATGGAACACAACCCTTGTGAGTCTCTCCCTCTCTGTGCATATGTGGGATGTCCTAAAAGTCTTACAGTATTAAAAAACTTGTTAAAATGTATTAAAATTTAAAACTTCACTCAGACTTTTGGGGTGCCTCACATATCACTCTTTTAAATTTTCTTCCCTGGGCCTTGACCTACGTTTCTCTTTATCTTAGCTTTCCTCCATCTGGATTGGGGAGAGGGAGGTTTGGGGGTGGAGAGAGGGAGGGCACGCAAGTTCCTGGTATGTCCTAAGCATTTCCTGTTCTGAGCTGAACCTTCTGAGTCACTTGTTTCAAAATATAAAGGCTTGTTCCCAGCTAGTCCTACCAGAGGCTCTATCATCTCCCATTACTCACCTGGTAAAGCTGGTCATTAGTCAGCAGAGTCTGTTTGTCTGAAGCTACACAAAGGAAGACAGAGGGATAGTCAGTGGGAGTCAGACCCCAGGAAAGGCAAGCCAGCCCAGGGACATTCCCTCTTCTTCTTGTCCTACATACACAACAATCACTCCTAGCCAGGCCCACCCAGATCAAGGCATCAAACAGTTTTTCTGTGAGTACCTCCAGGTACTCAAGAAATTTATGAGACTGAAAGGAATGGGTTGGTTGTACCCTGTCTACCAGGAATCTGTCCCTTACCTCTTGACTGCCATACTCCATCCTGCCCTGCAATGAAGTAGACACCAACAGCAAGGAAGAAAACAGTGATGATTTCAGCTAAGATAAAACCTGATATAGTGGCTCCATCTAGTTTAATACAGTTTTGGCACACTGTGAGAAAGGAAAAGGAAAAATACCTTTAAAAGATATTGGCAAATATTCTCTTTGGTAATTTCTGTTTCCTCATAGACAGAAGTGCCCTATCTAAGATAGCACTGCAGAATTGTTCCACTGTAGAATATTAGGAACTACTTGAAAAATCACTGGACGAGGCACTTATTACCTCTTAATGTTCCCCTGATACATACTGAATACCACTTTTCAGATCTCTGTGGAAAAGCAGACTGTCTAGATCCTTTGCCATTGGCCAACAGCCTCCTAGCCTGTGTTCCCATAGAACCTCCCTCTATCTCTTAGCTTATAGAAACATCCCAAAAGGGGGATGTACCCAAGGTAGGACCAGAGCATAATAGGGTTAGTTAGTCTCCTTTAAGGGAATTAGGGGGCTGCTACCTGCACCAGAGTGCTGCCTATCAGGCTTTATCACCCAGCTCTACTCAGCCTCTAGCTCTCCAGCCCAGCACGACCTTCTCCCTTATTTTTACAAAAAGGTAAAGTAGGGAGAAGATTACATACTTCTGAAATACACATGAAGTGGGAGCGACTGCTCTTCAGGTCTTGTTCCATTTGTTGAGTTTCTGCACCAATATACATTTCGGGGGTCCTTGAAGATACTTCCCAGGTTCAATGTTTTCTTAGTTTCCTCTAGGGTCACTTCCCCTGCAAACCATTGGACACCTCTCTCCCCTTTAAAGTTGCAGGTTAGTAGTACAGTCCCATCTTGTCGATTATCATCCAAGTTTATTGGCTTTTTTCCTGGGTTATGAAAAGTCACATGCTTATGACTGATTTCACCTCTAAACCATGTTGCCTTTCTAAAGGATGTGAAAACCATTTTCAAGAAAAGATGGCTGGAAAAATGCTAGAGTCCCATTTTTTAGGCATGTGGGACATAAGTTTTTCTTCCATTTCTCCTTTTCTCTTGCCTCCTCCCCACTTCCTATTTGCTCACATAACATAAGGAACAGGTGAATTCATAGAGCCTTAGCTTAATTGTTGGAAACTGAGGGGACTAGGATGAGCAAGTTGCCCCATTCATTTTATTATCATTTCCTAGGTCACAAACATAAGGATGGAAAGGATCTCAGAGGCACTCTAGTTCAACTGCCTCATTTTACAGATGAGGAAACTAAGGTCCAGAGAGGTTAAGGGAGTAGTCCAAGGTCACACAGATAGTAATTATCAGAGATAGGATTTGAATCCAGCTCTTCTGACTCCTGAACCAGCATTCTTTCTATTGCCTGATCTTGCCTACAGCATGTGGGCACGTAAAGAAGACATTCCTCCTACCTTGATCTTCCTGGGCTGCAGTACCTGCGGAGAGAAAGAAATAGAAAGAAAGTGGGCTTAAGATCACCTGGGGAAGGCCTGGATGAAATATAAATAAGATATGTGTCTGATAGTCCTGAAGTGGTCCAAATCTTAAACTGGAGCAACGGGTGGTATTGAGCCTGACTTTTTACTTCAATTGCCAAGTTGGATTCAAGAGTATTTGTATGGTCCAAATCTTTAGCCCTTGAAACCCTGATTGGAGTTGGGGGACAGATGTGTATATATCTGCCAAAGGATCGAGATACATTTCAGAATTCGTTCAAGTTCCATCTAGAACATATTAAGTGCCTACTGTGCTAAGTCCTGGGGAAGATACAGAGTTCAGATGACAGCCCTATTTTTGGAGAACTTTTAATTTTTTAGTGTTTAGAGAGGGACATGACATATGTACAAATAAATAGAAAATGAAATAATACATGATAAATGCATAGGTGAGGCACAGTGTGTCACATGAGCATATGATCATATGGCTCCTCAGAAATCTGTTTCAAGTGGAAATCCCAGGTATCCTGTTGGAGCTTGCCACCCAATAATCTCTAGGTTTACATTATTATCTGTATAGTGTAGACATGTCCCAGACAGAGTACAGACTCAGCACTAGAAACATCTGGAATCAGGATCACTTTCCAAGAAAGAGCAAATTCTGGCTTTTGGCTCCAAGCCTAGTTCAAGATGGTGTGATCCATAGATGGAAAAGAGGAAAACAACCCTTAACCATGCCATTTCTTCTTTCCTGGACATTGCAAGGAAGAGCTGAGATCTCTTTCTTTTTACTCAGACTCAGAAGGTTAAAAGCTAAAATGGCTTGTTGACTTTTCTCTCAGCTCTGCATCAGAGGTACCTGGGCCTAGACACCCAGTGCCCAATGTATCTCTGCCCACTGGGCAAGGAAGATATAGAAAATGTAGGCTGTTAGAGCTGGATGTTTTCATATAACAGGATCAATTATTCTAATGCCTTCCAATTCAAGGCATTGAACAAACATTGATTAAATGCTTACTAAGTGCCAGGTTCTGGCTCTGTTGGGGATTACAAAGATATAACAAAAAAATAGTTCCTGGTCTCAAGGAACTCCCATTCTACTAGAGGGGAGGAGGAGGATTGGTCAGATAAAATATGCAATGATTCTACCCGGTTATTTGAAGAGGAAGCAAATATCAGGAAGGCTTCCTATAAAATAATGTCCATGAGCTGAGCTTTGGAGGAAGCTAGAGTTCCCTAGAGGTAGGGCAGGAGAGGGAGTACATTCTAGGCATGGAGGATAGCCTCTGCAGAGCCACAGAAGTGGACACTGGAACAGCAAGGGAGAACAAGGCGGGTTTCTTTGACTGGAGCATAGAGTATATGGAGAGGAATCATGTGAAATAAGGTTGGAAAGGTAGACCAGAGAGGAGCCAAACTGTGGAAGGCTTTATATCCTGAGCTGAGGATTTTGTATTTTATCATAGAGACAAGAGAGGAGGAGGAGTGACATTGCTAGCCATTTTCACCAGCTAAATGATTTAGACTATTGTGTGAAGGACGGATTTGAGAGGGGGGAGACAGAAAGGCTGGGAGGCCAGTTTGAAGTTTGTTACAATCATCCTAAGGCCAGGAAAGATGATGATCCCTCAGTTAGTTGGTAGTGAAGACAAACGAGTGCCCTGACTCTATTAAACCACACTCAGGTTTAATCTCAACCCTACCCTTGGATTCAGGACCTCTTCTTTGCTTCCTTTTGGCCCCACAGTTTTTGGCGTAAGTTTTAAGCCCAAGATGGAGGCCACAGAGTTCTCTTTCTAGTGCATCTGAGAACTCTGGCTTTACCAGGCTAGGATGGTGCCAAGACTGTGTAAGCCTCATGAAGGACTGCTGTTCTTCAGGTCCTGTCCTCCATAACCCTTGCTTTCATTGATGGCCCCTTCCCATGTCCAGCTGGCATCACATCAGGAAAGCCAAGCCCCACTAGTACCCCTCCATGGGGCCAGGGTGTGGTGAGGATCCAAATGTACGCCAGCCTCAGGGGTGGCCTCTCCTCCAAGATCCCTCTCCTCCTTTCTGCACCCATTTAAAAGTCCTTACCTTGGAGGAGAATGATGGTCAAGATCAGGTTAGCTGGATGCCAGTCCCACTCCATGCTCTGCTTTGGTCCTTTTCCTGTGATGGCAGCTGGGGTGCCCTGCTGAGTTGTATCTAGTCTGGCCTCACCTTTCTCTTGCTGGGCTTTGTGGTGGAGAGTAGGGGCTAAGAGTACTGAACCACAGCCTCCTGTGTCAGTGAAAGGGGCTATAGGCAGGGACAAGAAAGGAAGGCAGTAGGGGAAAGTTATTCTTACTTTGTGCTCTAAGGCAGAGACTAGGGTTGGATGAGATGGAAGGAGTGTGGGGCGGGGCCAGAGTAGGAGGGAGGGGAGAATGTGGACTCATCTCAGAGCTCAGTTTTTGTGGGAGGGAGATAGGGGAAAGAGAAGGGCCCTGGGATGACTGGGGTTAGGGGTACCCTGGATGTCTCCAGGAGTGTCTTTGGCCTCCATCCTTAGGGAGATATGCAAATTTCACGACAGTTTGTCATACTTGTTAAAATGGGAGACTGGAATCGAGAGCCCCGGTTTAGAACCAGACACTCATTAGCAAGGTGGTACTAGGCAAGCCACTAAACTTTTCAGTTTCCTCATTTGTCCAATGGGAATAATAATAATAATACTTGTTCTAACTTACCTCATAGGAAAGCACTTTGTAAACTTTGAGATACTAAACAAATTTGTTTTAAAAAATGATTCTTGTTAGACTTCCAACTCCATAACTCCTGCATTCTTCCCTTTCTCACCATCCGTAGAGCCATTATCCTGCTTCAGGTTCTAATTACTTCTCTCCTGAGCTATTGCGATAGCCTCCTTTTTGGTCTCCCTGCCTCAGGTTTCTCCTTCACTTCAACCTATCCTCCAACCTGCCAAAATGATTGTTCTAAAGCCCAGGGTGACTGTCACCCTGCTACTTAATAAATTCTAGTGACTCTCTGTTACCTTGGGGCAGCACAGTGGATATGGTGCCAGGTCTGGAACTGAGTTCAAATCTGGCCTCAGACACTTACTAGCTGTGTGACCCTGGGCAAGTCACTTAACCCTGTTTGCCTCAGTTTCCTCATTTGTAAAATGAACTGGAGAAGGAAACGGCAAACCACTCCAGTATCTCTGCCAAGAAAACCTCAAACAGGGTCACAAAGAGTCAGACATGAATGAAATGACTGAATGACAACAAAAATCTGTTACCTCCAGGTACCAATATAAAATCTTCTTTTTTCAAGAGTTTGAAGTTCTTCACAACGGGGATCCCCTTGCATTTCCAGTATTCTTATACATTACTCCCTTCCACCATCTCTACCTTCTATCATATCCGCTTTGCTTTCCTCCTGTACATTTTTACTGACCATCGCATTGCCTGGCTTCCCTGGCTTCCTTCAAGTCCCAACAAAAACCCTGCTTTCTACATATAGCCTTTCCCCATCTCCCTTAATTCTAGTTTCTTCCTTCTGTTAATTATCTCGATTTTCTCCCTCTATATAGTTTGCTTGTATGCAGTTATTTGTATGTGATCTCCCCTAATTAGACTGGGAGCTCCTTGAATGTAGGGACTGTCTTTAGCCTTTCTTTGTATCACCAGCCCTTACTGTTGTATCCAGTACATGGTAGGCACTTAATGATAATTATGCAATTTTCATTTCTTTCTATTGCTTCATGTAAGAGAATACCTTGGTCTCAGTCTTTACAATTCCACCACTCTCCCCTTGCTTTGGATGCCCCACACTCCTCTTAGAGAGTTCTAGCATATTTCTTTGCCCTCTGTTTCCTCCCTTTACCCAGCATTTGAAGCCTCACTGCTCTCTTCCTGTCCCCCGCCTCCCCCAACCCCTGCCCTGATCACTCTGGTGATCTCTCATCACTCACAATTCAGAGAAGTGGTTGTGAACTTGCTGGGTCCTGCCCAGCCCCTCTTACCTTTTCTGGAATTCCTGAGGAGTCCAGGAAGAGAGTAGGTGGGCCTTCATAGAGGCAACTGGTTCCATAGCTGTCCAGGAGCTCCACAGGTGGAGTATGAAGTGGCACTTGTGTCTGGCTGGCCTGATCCTGACCATCACTCTTCTCCTGGGTAAGGTTTCCAGGATGGGTGGGAAACGGAGGAGAGGGAACTTGAGGGAGAGGCCACTTGTTAAGGGTGAAGCATTTCTGGGTCCGCATTCCAGCTTGACCTCACTTGGGTACTTGGAAATTCTTTTTCCATATTCAGAACCTCAGTTTTTCTGGAGTCCTCCTAGGAGTGGGAGAGGGGGACAGCAGTAAGGACAATGTCTCATTTCCCTCCCTTTTCCTTGTGGGGTCTTTGTCTCAGTCTGGCCAAAGCCAGAGACCTCAGATATGCAGAAGTATCAAACTCACACCTACTAGACAAGTCACCCCCAAACTCCCTAGTGCAGCCCAAACCAGACTAAAACATAACAAAGGAAACAAAAATACAACATAGCTAATATTTCTTTTTGTTTTTCTAAGCCAATATATGACTTCATGGATCTGTTTTTGTTTGAGGTTGATACCACCATATTAGAGGATTCCATTGTCCCCATCTTGAGCTTGATAATAATAGTTCATATTTTAAATACTGTTCTAAGGTTGACAAAGCACATTGTCTCATTTGACCCTCACAACAACTCTGTCAAGAAGGTGGCAAAAGTAAAATTATCACCCCTATTTTACAGTTGAGAAACGGCATCTCAGAGAGAATAAAATTATCTTGCTCAAGTTCACCTGGCTAATTAAACGGCAGAACTAGAGTTCAAACCCATGTCTCCTCACTCTAAGACTTCTTTGTGTTCTTCCACTCTACCACAGGGAGCAGACTGTCTCTAAGTCACTGCTCTCCTGCCAGGGAGACCGAGTTATGTGGGGCCTTCTATGCCAGTGTGCTGTAAAGAGGACACTCTTAGGCATTAGGAATCCAAGCTCTGCCATTAGCTTGCTGTGTGTTCCTGGGTAAGCTGCTCCATCTTCATGAGCTTCAACTTCTTCATCTGGAAAATGAAGAGGCTGGACTTAGATGTGGGGTTTGTGGATTTAAAAAAAATAGGGTGATAACTATATTTAATGTAACTGGTTTCCTTTGTGATTGTGTATTTTATACATTTGAAAACATTATTCTGAGGAGTCCATAGGTTTCATCAGACTTCTCCAGGGGTTCAGGACACAGAAAAGAACCCCTGGAATATATGATCTCTGCAGTCCCTTTCAGTCCTAAAATTCTACAATTATATACAATGATATTGGCCAATGTTGAATCACTAGCTTGGATTAACATGGCGCTCAGGATGAGGAATTAAGAGAGAAGTCAACTCATTCATTCATCCTCTTGGCTTCCTCAGCCTGAGCAAGATGGAGAACACCTCTGGCCTCCTCATGGTGCTCAGAAACACAAAGACAGGATGGTCGGATCCTCCCTCTCTCTCTCTCTCTCTCTCTGTGACCTAGCTCCTAGTCAGATGTGTACTGTTTTCCAGAAAGTGACTACGATTTCAAATTGTTTTAGTATTAATTTATGCTATGTGTGTGAGTGCGTGTGTGGTGGTAGGGAGTCTTGTATTATCAAGCTAATTGTTTAGAAACTTGGGACAAATAGAGAAGTGACTTACTACCCTGGGGTAGCTGAGGTTTCCGTGTGAAGTACAGTCATTCCTTCCATGTCACAGGGGTTAGTGGCACGATCTGGAAAATCTATGCATAATTTTTTGATCCTCCCTGGGAACCAGAGAAGAAGTCTGAATTATTATGGTATTAAAAGATAAAATATGTTGATATTATACCATACTACACACATATTTTATGTGTTCCTGAGTTTCTTAACTTTTTCTATGTTATTTGCTGGCCTTCACATGTTATCTGTAGTTTCTGCAAAACTCTCAAAAAATTCCCATTTAATTTCTTGTGCCAACCTGTGATATATAGAAACCGTGATGGGGAAAATTACTATGTGAAAAAGATAACTGTAGTTCTCTGAGGGACCAGATATGCCTTAGAAATTTGAAAAAGATCTTTGCATCTTTGGTATCTTTTTAAATTTTTTTAATTGATTTGTTTGTTTACTTTTAGTTTACAAGATTTGGTTCCACAATCCCTTGAGTTTCAAATTTTCTCCCCTCCCCCCCCATGGCGGCATGCAATCAAATATAGGATCTGCAAATACTTTCACATTAGACAATCTATGGCATCTTTCAACCAAGACTTGAAGAATTCAAGAAGTATTTTTTCGTATTATATAGATGATGTCCTAGCACTTCATAGTTAGTTCCTGGAGCATGAGGTCAGAAAATACCCTGCTATGACTTGAATTGAATAATACACCTTCATCCCCTCCCTCCTCCCCCCCCAGTCTCTCTCTTGGATTTTACCTGAGGTAGACAAAGGTAACTAACTGGATGCTCCAGTCTGGAATAAACAAATCCCAGCTGTCTTTGAATATTTGGATCATGAATAGTTCAGATAAGGCTGTAAACAGAGGGGTTAGTTTAATTCCTTTGGCCTCAGGGGATATCTTATCCTCCTCCCTCCTTCCTTCTCTCTCTCTCTCTCTCTCTCTCTCTCCTTGCTTCTCTCCCTCCTTTGTTTCTCTGCTAATGTTACAAGGCTGTACCAAGTAGCAACCAACCAATCAACAAACATTTCTCATCCCCTCACCAGCTATTGAACACTATACTAGACATTACGGCTACAAAGACAAAAATGAAACAGTACCTGACCTCAAGGAGCTTACATTCCTTTGGGGAGAAGTGATTGATACACAGATAAATATAAACAAAATAAATACAAAGTAACTTTATAAGGAAGATGCATCAGCTGAAGGGACTTGGAAGTGGCATTTGTGCTGAGCTTTGAAGGAAATTAAGGGATTCTAAGAGGTAGAATGATGAGGGAGGGCATTCCAGGGAAGGAGGACAACCCTTGCAAAGGCATGGAATGAGGAATGAAATGTTGTACCTGAGGAATAGCAGGAAGAAACTAGAGTTTAGGAGAGGCCATATAGATCTAGGAATCCTCTGCATGGTGATGGTAATTGGACTCATGAGGACTGATGAAGTAACAAAAAAAGAATGTAGAGCTCGAAAAAAAGAAGACCCTGGTTAAACCTTGTCATTATAGATAGCTCCTTTGAATTCACATTTATATTAATTAAGCTTAAAACTAACAAACATCCTGAGATATATTTTCTGAAGGAGTGGCTGATACTAAGATGTCTCCTTCATCTTATCATAGAGACTAGAGTGTCCCTTGACATCTCCTCAAGAAGACACCAATCTAAAATGTAGTTGAAGTTACACAAATGCCAGATATTACTGTGAAGTAAAATTAGCTTTGTTTCTAATTAATTGTGACATGCTCCGGGTAATATCCTAGCAAAAAGGTGGTGGTCTGCATTGAAGCTGGGAAAAGGAGAACAGGTCAAAAGACAGGGATATCCTTGACGACTAGTATTGGTTTATTAGACATAAATTTCTCCCACTGGAAAAATGTGTAAACTGATATTCTGATGTATAACTCATTTGGTGTGATAGTTACTCTCCAAGAACCTCACTACCCTTGGATTTATTGGTGAAAACAGAATGTCTGAAGTTACATAGCTAAGGAATAAATTTAAATATGTGTTTGCTACACCAGAGTCCTACATTCACTCCCTGAGGCCCACTCCGAGGAACCAATCCCTTTTTAACACCATCTTTTTTTTAGATTTATTTTTTTTATTTTCAAAAGTTTATTATTTATTCATTTTAAAAAAACATTCTTTTCTTTTTAAATTTTGAGTTCCAAATTCACTCTCTCCCTTCTAGTCCTCCCCCATTCACTGAGAAGGCAAGCAAAATCATATCAACAAATTATCTACGCGAAATCATGTAAAACAGTTCCATATTAGCCATATCACAAAAAAATAAAGCAAGAAAATTATACTTCAATTTGCACTCAGAGTTCATCAGTTCTCTCTATGGAGGTGGATAGAATTTTTTTGTCATGACTCCTCTAGAATTGTCTCAGATCATTGTCTTTAGAGTAGCCAAGTATTTCATAATTTATCATCAATAAAATATTTCTGTTACTGTGTTCAATGATCTCCCAGTTCTCACTTTACTTTGTATCAGTTCCTATAGATCTTGCCACATTTTTTCTGAAACCACCCCTTCCACATTTCTTATAGCAGAATAGTAATTCAAAGGAGGCCATTCCTCAATTGATGAGCATCTCCTCAATTTTAAATTTTTGGTCGCCTCAAAAAGAGCAGCTGCAAATATTTTCGTACATATAGGTCCTTTTCTTTTTTCTTTGATCTCCTTGGAAGTACAGACCTAGTAGTGGTATTGGTGAGTCAAAAGGTATGCGCAGTTTTATAGCCCTTTGGGCATAGTTCCAAAATTTCTCCATTATGGACAAGTGTACAACTATGCCAACACTTTATTAATGTACCTATTTTTCCTCATCCCTCCCCAGCATTTGCTATTTCTGATAAATATGAGGTAGTTGTTTTAATTTGTATTTCTCCAATCAGTAGTGATTTAAGGCATTTTTTTAATGTGACTATAAATAGTTTTGATTTCTTCTGAAAACAGTCTATTCATATATTTTGAACATTTATTAATATAGGGAATGGCTCTTATTTTTATATATTTGACTCAATTCTTTATATATTTGAAAAGTGAGGCCTTTAATGGAGAAATTTGCTATAAAAAATTTGATATTGTCTGTTACATTATAACAAATTGTAGTTTCCCTGATTATCTCTTTTAATGAGGCATTTTGTATGAAATCATGATTGTTAACCCTGCCTTTTTAATTTTAACTGAAACATAATCTGCTCTGGCCCTTTATTTTAATTCTGTGGATGTCCATATCAAGTGTGTCTTTTATAAAGAATATATTGTTGGATTCTGGTGTCTAATCTATTCTGTATCTGTTTGTGTTTTACATGTGAGCTCCTCCCATTTCCATTCATAGTTATGATTATTGTGTATTTACCTTCATCTTATTGTCTTCTGTTTATCCTTCTCTTTCTCTTTTTTATCCTGTCCCTCCTTAAAAGTCTATTTTGTGTTTAACCACTACTTCACTTATTCTGTCCTCCCTTTAATCTTCCCTTCCCCCACATTTATTATCCTCTTCTCCTTTTATATCTATCTCTATTGAATAGGAGATTTTTATACCCAACTGAGTGTGTATATATTCTTCCCTCTTTGAACCAATTTTGATGAGAGTGAGGTTCAAGAATTGCCCACCACCCAGCTCCCCATTTCCCCTTCCATTACAAAAGCTCTTACTTGTAAGTCTCTTTTATGTGAGAAAAATTTCCCCATTCTACCTCTCACCTTTTCATTTTTTTTTGAGATTACCCAAACATAATTGACTCATGCCCTCTGTCTACATAGACTCTTTCTAACTGCCCTAATAATGATAAAGTTCTTAGGAGTTATATGTATCATCTTCCCATATAGGAATATAAATAGCTTAACTTTATTAAGTCTCTTATGATTACTCTTTCATGTTTACCATTTTATGCCTCTCTTGAGTCTTGTGTTTGAATGTCAAATTTTCTATTCAGCTCTGGTTTTTTCATCAGGAATGCTTGAAAGTCCTCTATTTCTCTAAATATATATATATATATATATATATATATATATATATATATATATATATATATATACACACACATATATATATTTTTTTTGTATCCTGAAAGTTGGTACTCAGTTTTTCTGAGTACGTTATTCTTGATTGTAGTCTTAGCTCCTTTGCCTTCCTGAATATCATATTCCAATCCCTGTACTCCTTTAATGTGGAAATTGTCAAATCTTGTGTGATCCTGACTGTGGCTCCACAGAATTTAAATGATTTTCTTCTGGCTGCTTAACAATATTTTCTCCTTGACCTGGGAGTTCTGGAATTTGGCTATGATATTCCTGGGAATTGGGATCTCTTTTAGAGATTGATGGATTCTTTCAATTTCTATTTTATCCTCTATTTCTAGGATATTAGGGCAGTTTCCCCAGATAATTTCTTGAAATATAATGTCCAAACTTTTTCTTTGATCATGGCATTCAGAAAGTCCAATAATTCTTAAATTATCTCTTCTTAATTTATTCCCTGGTCAGTTGTTTTCCAATGAGATATTTCATATTTTCTTATATTTTTTAGTTATTTGGACTTTTTTTTATTGTTTCTTGATGTCTCATGAAGTTATTAGCTCCTACTCCAATTCTAATTTTTAAGGAACTATTTTCTTTACTGAATTTTTGTACCTCTTTTTCCATTTGGTCAATTCTGCTTTTAAGGAGTTCTTTTCTTCGGTGAATTTTTGTGCTTTTTTTTTTAACCAGTAGGCCAATTCTGTTTTTTTTTTTTAAAGTGTTATTTTCCTTAGCATTTTTTACACCTCTTTTATTGAGCTGTTAATTTTCTTTTCATAATTTTCTTGTATCACTCTCATTTCTTTTCCCAACTTTTCTTTCACCACTCTTATCACTTCTTTTAACTCTTCTAGGAATTATTATTGGGCCTGGGTCCAATTAGCATTTTACTTTCAGGCTTTGGTTGTAGCTGTTTTCACATTGTTGTATTCTTCTGAATTTGTGTCTTGGTCTTCCCTGACCTTGTAGTAGCATTTTATGGTCAAGTTTGTTGTTGTTGTTTGTTCATTTTCCCAGCCTCTTTCTTGTCTTTGAACTTTATATTAAAGTTGGATTCTTCTCACCTCAGGGTGGGGAAGCACTGTCCCAAACTCCAGCAGTTTTCATGCTGTTATTTTCAGAGCTAGTTCTGGGAGTCTTCACATTTTTGGTACTTCCAAGTTGCCGTGGTCTAGGGAGAGGTGGGTCATGGCTTTCCTGGTCTGCACTATTGTCTTTACTCAAAAAGTGCCTTTGGTCCCCAGCAGATGCGAGCACTAGTACTCCTATTGGCCCTGAAATGGTGATCAAGTCCTCTGTTCTCCTGTAACCACAAACACTAGTGCTCTTCTCTGCCTTGGTACTGTGACCAGAGTTCTTCTTCCCTTGTGACTGATCACAAGTGCTCTTTCCCACCTGGAATTGGGACCCAGAACTTCTTCTAGGTAATAGAATTACCAATCAGGGCCAGTAAAGGGCATTGTAAAAAGCCCTGTAATCTCTTTTTAAGATGCTGCTGCTGCTGCTGTAGCAGGCACCTCCAAGATCCATTGCTGGTGTTGCCTCCATGTGCTTTGGCTTGGATCCTACCCCACTGTGTCACAAAACTCTCCTGTCAACCTCCTAAGTTATTTTAGGCTGGAAAAATGTCTCTCTTTGAATCTTTATCTCCTTCCCTTTCTGCCTCCTGCTGCTGGAAATCTAGGGCCCAACTCATGGAAAGCCAATTCAGTTCAATTCAACAAGCATTTATCAAGCATAGATAAGGGGAGGGGCATGACCCCCATATTTGAGGAATTTATTTATTTATTTTTTGGAGGGGGAAGGCAGGACAATTGGGGTTAAGTGACTTGCCCAAGGTCACACAGCTAGTGTTAAGTGTCTGAGGCCAGAGGAATTTATTTTTAAAACAGTCTTTTTTTGTTGATAACTTTTTGTTTTTACATCACCAATATTGCCTCCTTTATCTCTATCAGGAATCCATCCCTTATAACAAAGTTTGCTTTTGTTTTTGTTTTTTTAAGAAAAGTGAAAAAAAATTAGCAAAACAAATCAGCACTTTGAAAAAAAATTAATGTTATAAACAAAGTTCGGCATCTGTGCACCCCCACTCCTACTAAGGATCAAGGATGGTGTCTTCCTTGAGGAGTTTATAATTGTGTGTGTGTGTGTGTGTGTGTGTGTGTGTGTGTGTGTGTGTGTGTGTGTAGCAGGGAAGAGTTAGATTTTTTTTCTTTTTACTTTCATATATATAGAGATTTTTGCTTAATATTATATAAGGAACTTCTAAGGAGATATGGAGGGAAAGGAAAGAACAAAACTGTTGAACTAAACGGAAAAGGCACCTCAGGAATGTCAGAACACTTTTTTGTTTTGAACAGATCGTGCCCAGTTGAATCTGTGTACTTTCTTTCCACAGGCTCTGTGGTCCAGGCAGATGATGTAGGTAAGTTATTTGTATTCTCCAGCTCTGGGAAGACAAAATATTACTGGATTTTAGAGAATTAGAGCCTGTGAACAGTGGGAGTTGAGTGGTTTGGAGGTGAGCGTTGTTCACTCCAAACCCTTAAGGTCTCTGCAAACCATAGCATGCCCTGGTCTCACCCTGACCAAGAGAGATCCTTTGTTCAGTGTTTTCATCTTTTTTTTGGGTGGGGGGGAGACTAATGAGAGAGGGAAAGGGAGTATGCATGCTTTATGGAGGTAGTAAATATAAATCATTCTGTAAAACAGGGGCATCCTGGTTGGGGAGGTGGTATTGTTGCGGGATAGGTTTTGGGGGGATTTCTAATGAGAAATCCTTTCTAGGTTTGTGTCTGAAAAGAATTACCAGCTCAGCTGTCTTTTGGTAGATTTACAAAAGTTTATTGATTCACAGGATCAAAAGGGATAGGGTAAGGAAACCTGGCTAGGAAAAGCTCCCAAGGGGAAAGGGGGGAGTCAGAGAAAGTTTGGAAGTGTGACGCTCTGCAGTGGGCAGATGGCCTCCTAGAATGCCTACTTGACCTGCCAGAAAAGGCAAGAGCTACCAAGGGCCATCTGCAAAATTCTAAGGGCCCCAGGGGCATTCTTAAAGATACCAAGCTGTCAATCATAAGTTCATTAAGCTAATGAGGTGTACAAAGGTGGAGTTAGGGAGGAACCTGGGAGGAGCCAGGGCGTGACTAATTCTTAAAGGGACATGCACCCTTGACATCAACTGCGCATGTGTTTTACCCATAATAC
>CM053588.1:207508284-207534512 GCA_028646515.1 Pseudochirops corinnae | reverse complement strand
ATATATATATATATATATATATATATATATATATATATATATATATATACACACATATACAGCCTTCTTTCAAGCCATACAACAACACCCCCATGCTACAACTGGGGGACAGTTCTTGCCATATGTGGGACCTCTCTATATGTGGGCCTCTCTTTACATTGACAAAAAGAAAGGCTCCATATACACCAAAATATAGCAACACTAATGGTAGTAAGGAGGAAACAAAGTAGATGCCTATAGATTGTTTGTCCATTCTTGAAGAGGACCATGATGTCAGGAAGGTGATGCCATGACTTACAAGTGATTAGGATTACAGCAAGGGAGAGCTGTGCAAAGTCATGGGCCTCAGTTTCTCCTCCACAGTCATCTGGGTCTAGCGGCCAGATATAAATCAGGACAACTGGAGATGGCCCCATGCCTATCAATTAGGGAGTGGCTAAATAAGTTGTGGTACACGAATGTAATGAAATATAGCCATGCTGTAGGAAGTGATGAGACTAAGAATGCAGATGCAATGTGTATTCCACCATGGGTGGTATAAATATATAGAAATGGTCACAGATGATATGGATAGATATGATCTGAGGTCTGGTGTACTTCTGTGGTGAGTAAAGCCAAGGGCTAGGTAGGTACCACCAGCCCATTATGGGGGGGGGGGGGAAGGGAGGGGCAGGCAAGCTCCAGGAGTGTTATCTGAGGCTGAGTGCTCTTTTCCTCCAATGCCCCAGAGGGGCAGTGGGCTTGGATTATATTTATCTTCCTCCCTCCCTTAAATATTGATAGTCTAGGGGATAACAGGTTTAGAACAAAAGTCACTTTCCTGATCTCTCTTGAGGGTGAGGCTAGCCCTTAGTTTATCATTCCCACCAAATGCTGGTCACACAAAAGACCATCACAAATAGAAAATAGAAGTAATACAGATTAGGCTATTCAAAAGAATTCCCAAAGTAAATGAGCTCTTTAGTTGGGAGTGAGATAAAATCTCAGCTCAAACCAGAAGAGAACAATCTTACCCAAAAGAGATGGATTTTCAGCAGTCTCTAGAATTTCAAGTGAGTCCAAGGACATGATGGATGCCAGGCATTTGAAAGTTGGTCTCTTTCTCCATCACTCTCCATCACAACTCCATCTCATCCCTGGAAGGGCTTCTGTCTACTTGTCTCCCAAAGAGTGTCTGCAATTAAATCCTTATGTCCTTTATACAATGTTGCTCTCAGCATTCTCCCCACCAATGAGAAGCTATGTCTCCCTCTGCATACATAACCGTATGCAAAATCAACCTGGACAGGAGTGGAATCTGGGTTACCCAGAGAAACAAGGAAAGAAATATTAATTGACACAAATGGAAATAAGCAGGACCAGGAAAACAATATACACCATGATTATAACAACATAAATGCAAAGGACAACCATGAAACTGCATGTTTCATCCCTTCCCAAAGCTCTCACAGTCCCCCTTCCCTTCAATGAGAACCTTGCTACCATATTTCACTGAGAAATAGCAGATACAATTGTATGGGATCTGTGACAGTGTTGTATAGCAGTGGTAACAAAATCAAATAGAAATAGAATGCCCCTAAGGACCACATATTGACTTAGAAAACAACAAATAAACATTATTTATGTTGCATTAGATTTTTATTTATTTTGTTAAACTTTTCCTGATTACATTTTGATCTGGTTTGGGTAAAGTTGTGCAGCCCATGGGCTCAACACCTCTATTGTACATCATAACAACTTCTGCCATAGTGTCTCAGCAGTAAGAGGCACTCTAGGGCAATCTAAGACCCTTGACTTACATCCATGAAGATCACTAACTTGATTCTTGGATTGTACCACTTTCACTTGTGCCTTTCATCACACAGTTCCTCCTCCCACTGCTTAGCCATCCAAGGACATCTGAGACAAAGAAGACTAGCTCAGCATGACAGTGCCCAAATGCTGCCAATGGACTTCGTGTGTGTGTGTGTGTGTGTGTGTGTACGTGTGTGTACGTGTGTGTGTGTGTGTGTGTGTGTGTGTGAGAGAGAGAGAGAGAGAGAGAGATTGGGACATGTTGGGGAGAATGTTGTAGTCCTAGTTCCTAATAGTTCCGTTGTACTTCTCATAATTTCAGTTCTCTCTCTTATTGCTTCTTGGTGTCTTGTTCATCAGCTGATCTGTACAGGATTATATCCACCCCTCCTTACTTGTTTATCACTACTAGTCAGAGCCTGACCTAGACTTATGAATTATGAATTATGAAGTATCCCTCTATTTCCTCATGTTGGAGTCAGATGAGGGCATAGATATTTAACTCTGTGTTACTTTTAGGTCCCTTTGAAATTTACATTGGTATATGGTGTAATATGCTAGTCTAAACCTATTTTCTACTAAACTGCTTTCCAGTTTTTCTAACAGTTCTTGGGCATGTTTTGTTTTAAACAAATCCCTATCAATTCCTTGTGATTACCTCTTCCTTTGTAAGTCCTTACAAAACATCCCTTTGAAAATGTAGTCTGGAATTTTGTCAAAAATCCAAGTCAAACTGACCAGTCCATAGTTCAAAGACTGTACTTTTCCTTTGCCTTTAAAAAAAAAAAGACATTTCCCATGTTCAAACTTATGGTACTACTTCTTTTTTAAAAATATTTATCTTATTTAAAAATTTAAATTTAAAAAAAATTTAAAATTTTAAAAAAATTTAAAAATTTAAAAATCTTATTTAAAAATATTATCTTATTTAAAAATATTTTTAAAAAATAAGTTTTTATTGATGTCTTTTGTTTTTTATATCATCATTCAGCATCTCTCTTCCTCCCCCTCCCAGAAAACCATTCCATTTAACAAATAGAATTTTTAAAGACAGACACAGAGAGAGAAATCATCACAACTGATCAATACACTGAAAAAAATGTGAAACCATATGCAATATGCAACACCTGTGGACCTTCCTCCTCCACAAAAGAGTGGGTTGGGAGATTCTTATATCTCTTCTTTTGAGTCATGTTTGTTCATGATTTTACAACATTTTGATTTTGTAGGTGTGTGGTTGTTCTTTCCATTTAAACTGTTGTAGTCATTGTGTATATTGTTCTTTCCATTTACATTATTGTAGTCATTGTGTATATCATTTCTAGATTCTGCTTACTTCATTCTATATCAGTTCATATAGATATTTTATTGCTTTTCTCTGTGTTCATCACATGCACCACAGTAATATTTCCTTAGATTCATGTACCGTAATTTGTTTAGTCATCTCTCAATCTATGGACACCTACTTTATTTCCAATTCTTTGCTATTACAGAAAAAAAAATTGCTATAAAAATTTTGGTGTAAATAGGGACTTTCTTCTTATCAAATGGCCTCCTTGGAGTATAAGCCCCCCAAGGGATATGGACATCTTAGTCACTCTATTTGCATATGTCAAATTGCTCTCCAAAATGGTTGTGCCATTTCATAGGTCCACCAACAATGTACCAGTGTGCCTATTTTCCCATTATCCTTCCAACATTTACTATCACCATCTTTTGTCATCTTTGCCAATTTGAAAAGTGCGAGGTGAAACCTGAGAGTTGTCTTGGATTGAATTTTTTTCTTATTAATGACTTGGAGCATTTTTTCATGTGGTTGTGAATACTTTGCAAATCTCTTGAGAATGGTTTGTTCATACTCTTTGACCACTTGTATGTTGGGGAATGGCTCCTGATTTTATATATAGCTCCTGTTCTTTTTTCAAAATGTTGATTTTCCAAATCAATCACCAATATTAATACAACATCTTCTAGTTCTTTTAGTACCCTGAAATGTAGTTCCCCCAAATTTGATGACTCATTTCAGGCAACTGTATTCTTTCCATGACCTCTTCACATTTTTTAATTTCAGTTTCCTATTAATCATTTTCATCTCATCCTTCCCCATTAAAAAATCCTTCTTTTTGATAGAGAAAACAGAAGCAAAGTAAACATTATTAAGATCTGTGTTCTCTCTGTCATTGGTTATGATTGGTATACCCAGGTCAAACAGCAGTCCTGTTCCTTCTTTGATCTTCTTGCTGCCAACATAAATCAGTCTCTTTTACCAACCTAGCATTTATCATCAACCTTAGTTTATTTCAAGATTCAAAACTCATGACCCTATTCCTCCAGAAGTATAACATTCTTTTGTATTCATCCTCAGTGATTTCCCCCTGTTTCTATCTTTCCTACTAGTTTTTTCTTAATTGGCAAGTTGTTTTTTACAAAACAGATACTTCTCAACAAATTCCTAAAAAGACTCATCTCCAACAAAATGTGTCTCTTCCCACAGTTATAGGCAAAACTTCTAATAACATAGTGTTTATTAATTCTGACTAATAACACATATCACTTTCCACCTTTTTGTAGTTTACCTACATATCTAAGTTCATCAACGAGTACTCTGTTCATCTACATTTATCGTTTTAGAAACTTACCATTTTTGTTCCTCATGAGAATTGTTTGTGGCATCCAAATTTAAATGAAATTACAGGTCCTAATATCTATCCCAGCAGGGACAAAAATGGTTTTACTAAATATTTTCCTCTATATACCCTAAAAGTAAATACTATCTGATTGGTAGGAAGAGGGAATAAAAGGGGAAATTTTATTTCCCCTTCGTACATTGTAAACACAATTTTTTCTCAATGAGGGTATTTCTGTTCTGACAAAAGAACCTCATTCTTTCCCCTCCCACTCCACATATCCCCTTATTTGTGTAAATAGTGAGAATCCAGAGTGAACAAGACTGGTGACACTTTTTATAGGTAGCCCCAAGCTTTTCTAGAGTTCCCATATTCTTTCACTAAGGGAACTCGGTTAAGGCTTCTCATAGCCACCCCAGGTGGTCTTCTCCTGCCTTGAATATATCCAAATGAGAGAGTCATACAGCCTCAGCAGCCCATATACATTTCCTGTATGGGACTCAGAAACCCGCCCTCCTCTTCTAGCCTTTGGTGCCTGTTTCTGGCCTCTTCAAACCCCACCCCCCTTCTCTCCTGAGCAGCATTCGACAAAGATGTTCCTTGGAGTCCTCGCTTTCTAGCAGGAGCTTTGAGCCAACTCCAAGATTATTTTTTCAGAAGAAATAAACCCACCAATCCCTGACTGCTGGATCAAGGATCCAGGCAGAGAATGATGCATTTGGAAGCTCTCTGGACCGTGGTGGGATTCTGTCTTCTCTCAGGTGAGTAAGGTGGTGTGAAGGAAGGCCAGGGGGAGGCATTCAGGCATGTCCAGAAGTACCCATGGGTACCAACTGCCCTGACCCACTCACAAGAAGAAGTGAAAAATGACTGGTGTTTGAAAGAGACTGAGGCAGGGCAAGAAATTAAATCTTGGGACTCCAGATGTCAAGAAACAGAAATATACATGTTCCAGGTGCCTGGGGAATAGGGTCTACCCAGAGAGAAGAAGAGACAGGGGTTGAGATGATCCCATCCAGAAAGCAAAAGGGATTGACTGCCTTTAAGAAAATACCTCTTTCACCCTCAGAAAACTTTCAGCACCTCAGTGGCCTCATAAGCTAGCACAAAAGAGATTCACTTAGCTATCGCTAAACTTTATTCTTGAAGGTCCAAATAGATTTGGTTCAATGTTACATTGGAAAAGCCAGATGTCAGGATAGGACCCTGACCCCAAATTCTAGAATGTTTTTAATGTTTATGAGATGAAACCTGAGACAAAATGGCTGATCATCTTTCAGCTAGGAGGCCTAGGTAAGGCTCCATATTCTCACAGAAAGGGTTTCTATCCCACTGCCCCAGCAAATAGCCTTACTTTTCAGATCTGTCCTCAAAGGTTTACCAGAAAGTAAGGTGAGATTCCTCTATGGGATCTGCAGGGTATTTTCTCAGAGGTTTATGCAGTAAATGATCTTTCTACATGTTTCCAGGAGGGGAGAAACCACAGTGACTAGACTCTCCTAGAAAACACTGCCAAGTAGTCTGGCATCATGGGGCTATGCTCAGCCTGCTTTTAGATAGGGCTTCTGACCCTTTTTAAGTCTGATGTCCAAAGAGATATACAAACCCAAATATAGAAAATCTTTAGGAAGTGTTAGAGTGATTAGCCATGCATTTATTCCAAGTCATTTCTGAGTATGTAAGCCTGAGAGGCCCAATGGAAACCAAAAACTCATATTTCCTCACCACTCCCGACACACAGGACCAAGTGATAATAAATTTATTCTAATTAATTTAACTTAGAGTTCATATTTCAATCGAATTCAACAACTATATATTAGACACCTAAGTGACAGACACTAGCGATACAATAGCAAAAATGATTTAGTAAGGGAACTTATATTCTACGTGGTGGAAACATGTACACAGAAAAATAAATTTAAAATAAGAACAATTTTTTATCAAGGGGTATAACAAGTAACTGGTAGAATCAAAGCAAATTTCTATGAAATTGCCTTGTATTCATTTTATATATACTTGTATGAGTACATGACTTATCTCCTAATCAAATGTACAGTCTTCGAGGGCAGGAACTAATCCATCATTTCTTTCCATTCTCTAGCACAATTCTTGGTAGGAAACAAACACTTAAAATGCTTGTTGATTGATTGGAGGGTGGAGGTTGGATAAATATCATTATCCCTGTTTCTCAGATGAGACAACTGAGGTCCAGAGATGTGAAATGTGAAATAATTCTCATTATCACACAGCTAGTAAGCAATTAAAATGTATTTCAGCCTTGGACACAGAAAATGAGTGGAAGAAATGAACCATCAGTGAAGCAATAGCTTGTATTAAAGCATGAATAACAATGTTTGTGCCCAACCATGAATCCAAGTGGGAGCCGCCAAATATTGCTTTGAAAAGAGGTTTGGTTTCCCCCCAGGCAGAGAATAATTTTCAAAATGGAGGCTTGGGTTTTAGATTCTCTTTGCTGTTTTTCTAGCTCTCAAAGAGCTAGACTTAGGCTTGTTTCCATTCCCTGGTGACCCCCTCCCCACTTCTTCACTTTTAATTAGCCTCATGACATGTTTTTAAGCTTAACATGAAATACTTCCTAGCATAGTTCCATTCTTGTGATGACCAAAGGCTTCCAAGCAACAGGGGTCTTTGGAGTAACATCTCGGTGTCTATTGGGTAAGAATATCTGTTTTCCAGTAGTGAGGAGGTGAAGGATTTGACTTCAGAAGTTCTTAATGGGTTTGCCTGGAGGATAACTCTCCCTGTTTCTATTAGATTCTAACCACTTACAGAGTTCACTCATTTTTTTCCTCTCCATCTTCTTTTCTAGCCCGTGTCTGGGGGCAAGACTTGGAAAATGGTAAGGCAGTCTTTTCTTCATCTGTTGTGGTGGCACAACATTCTTCTCACCACTGGGCATCCCAAGGAGACAGATCACCAGTGATGATCCCACAGCAGCCTGGCTTTCCCTTTACCTACAAACTCCATGACATTTCTGACTCAGAAAATGAAAACACAAGAGAATAGAGGCATCTTAACTATTCTGAAAGAAAGAACTGAGTCTCTTAAGTGGGATTGAATTTTTCTGTGTTTATTGTGAGTGTTTTGTTGTGGCACATTTGGATAGGCTGCTATCATACGCATCTCTCTGTGTAAGCATATTTGTGATCCTGTCCAGTTACTCCAGCGTGTGACCACATGTTTGTGCATACATGTATGCTGTAGCGTCTGAAGTGTCCTCCGGGCATTTGTAGATACTTGTTTCCAGGGAAATTTCAGTTTTCCTTTGTGCATGTTTGTATACCATAATATGCATGCTTGTACTCAAATGTTTGCAGACTAAGTACTCTATTGTGTGAGTTTGCGCTTGTGTGCTTGCAGTCACATCTTGAATACTCCATCATGGGCGTATAGGTATTTGCATGTCAGCCAAAGGCACACATGACATAGGGTGAGTGAATGAACCTTTCCAGTCATCCCAGGCCTCCTCCACCCTCATCTTCCATTCAATCCAATTCAAGCAAAATGGTTGAGTACCGTGTGTGTGTGTGTGTGTGTGTGTGTGTGTGTGTGTGTGTTAGAACCACTGCAATCACAGCTTTTGCTGTCTCTTCTTAATGCTGCGCTTTCTAAACAGCTATGTTGTTCTGATTGTGCTCATAAGAGATCTTTTGTACATGGCCACTAAATGATTTTCCAGTAATCCAAAGATGGACATGACTTTTCATATAAAGCAGGGACAGAAGAGTAGGGACTGGAAGAAGAATGAGAGGGATCCCTGAACCATGGGAATAATAAGTTTGGGATATTGATAAGAAATTTCCTAATGATTTTCTTTTTGTTTCTTTTTTGGCCAATGCCCCACCTTAAAAGATTTTTCACTTTGCTAATTTTGTTTAAATTGTGAAACAAAGTGTTCACATAAAATGAATCTTAGTGATGTTAATAAGTCATAGACATAATGACTATTAATAAAAAAACTTTTTAGTGCAGGCCAGAAAGAATGCATCTGTGTTTCTTATTAGTGTAAGAAATCTATGCTTCCTCAAGAGTCTTATAGCATATTTCATCAAGCATGCTGTGTGGCTATATATATATATAAATATATATATATATATATATATATGTATGTATTTATGTATATATGTATGTATATACAGAGTGAGAGAGTCTGAGTTCTTATGTTAATTAATGCACATGGTAGCAGAGCAGATACAGATGCATGGATTTGTGCATATGGATTTAGTTATTTTGTTTGGTTACATAGCTAGTATGTTTCAGAAGCAGAATTTAAATCTATATCTTTTCAATTCAAAGGTTGACCCTCTATCCATTATATCATACTCTCTTTTTGAGATAAACTATTTATAAGTTATATTTTTATATTATAAGTTGTAAGTTATACTTATAACAAGAAGTGTCATTTTTCACTTTTTATTAAATCAGTTCCCAGTTATCAGGTGAATTCTCCCCACTGAGAACAATCTGCTTGCCTTAGCTACAGACCCAGGTAACTGCAGTAGAGTGTACCCTGGGATCCAATGTCCTTCCTTAAAAGTAGGGGCAAATCCCCAAATTAGATCAGGGGATTGTTTCAGCTGCCTATATTAGTACTCCCTTTCATTAGTATAAATAAATAAGAGATGACTGTATTCAGGGACAATACAAACCCAAACCACTTTTTAACACAACATTCATCAGTTGTTGTGTTAGTAGATCAGTCTTGTTACAACTGAGAATGTATGAATACAGGAATAAGTTCACCCAAGCTGGGTATATGGCCCTTAAAAGTAAGGATCGTTTCATTCTTTTTACTGTATGCTCAGTTCCTAGCACAGTAGCTGGCGCAGAATTAAGTATCTAACAAATGCTTATTGATTGATTTGATTGCATTGGATAAGTCTCCAGTGGGGGATTACATAATGAATGCTATACAGAATAAGAGAATATGAACTTGATCTTTGCTATAAGGGAACTGAATTAATTGAATAGTAGAACTACCTGAAAATAAGGATCTTATTAGCTTTCAAGCCAGAAGATAGCTTAAAGATCATCTAATCCAGAGGTTCTTAACCCAGGATCTACAGATAGATTTTTAAGGCAACTGGGGTCAGGGGAGATTGGTGTTTGTGAACTTGGATAGGAAAAAAAAATATCTCTATTTCACTATAATTAGTTTCCCTTTCAATCCTACATATTTTATTTTATTCAAAAATATTATTCTAAGGAGGGGTCCATAAGCTTTTCCAGATTGCCAAAGGGGTCCATGACACATAAAAGATTAAGCGTCAAAAAAAAAAAAAGATTAAGTACCCCTGATCTAACTTAAACCCCTCCCTCTACCATCTTACGGATAAGAAAAATGAAGCCCAGGATGTGATTTATGCAAAATTAAGAGCTCTTCTCAATCCTCTAGGAGAATATCAATGAGTTAAACTCAAGAAGAAGTGTTTAGGAAAGATTGTGGAATATTTTGTCTTTGAGAACAGATTCTTCCTGTGTCTGAAATGGTCTATATATGGTCCTACCTAAAAGCAGAGGGGTGCTAATGAGTTTGTGTCCAATTAGCTCTATGAACATGTATTTATAGAAGCAGGTTTTCCGTGTTTCTACATGGCAAAGAGTGTGCATGTATATATAAATTGTAGAATTTAAATTGTTACCCAGAATTTGAAGTCCACATCTCAGGAACCGAAGTGACACTGATCTGCCCCGAGAAAAAGGTCCTACATGCAACACGGGTCTCTGACTCTTTTTTCTTTCTTTTTTTTTTCAGAAAACAAGAATTTTGGTGAGTTAATTACGACCCATGGAAACTTAGTTTTCTTCCATCCTTTCAGAGAGAGGTTAAAATGTCTTTGTAGCGATAAGATGGAAATGTCCTGGGAGGCTTTAGCAGTAAAAATATGCAGTGACATTCAATTATTTTTACTACAAATAATAACATCTGACATTTATATAGTACTTTTGTAATTTACATAGTACTTCTCATACATTATTTCATTTGATCCTCACCACAATGCTATGAGATTATCTTAGCTATTATTATTCCCACTTAACAGAAGAAGAAATGGAGTTTGAAAGAGAGACAAAGAGGTGGCCCACATCTGCTCAAGACAAGCTTGCCAAGTATGTAGCAGGCTCAGGATTTGAACTCAGGTCTTCATCTAGCCCTCTTCACTGTTTTACTCAATGAAATAAACATTCATTTAACAAGCACATCAAGAAGCTCAAGACAGACCAGGCTTCCACTGAGGAAGATTCCTAGAGTTACTAAAATGATTTACAAACTTTAGAGGGCAACATAAATGGACTTAGAATTACCATCATTATTAATTCTGTTTGTCTAGAGTATGACTTAGGGACAAAGGAGGGAAAAAACAGATTAAGGCAGAGAAAACTGACGAACCTGTCAGCCAGTCTTACACTCCTAATCCCCATTTCTCAAAACTATAAATAGCAGAGGGTGAACAGGGTGCTCCAGGGTGCTCCTGGGGAGTCTAAGTATGTACAGTGTTGTGTGTTTCCTATCCTAGAGGATGATTTCCAATCCCCATCCCTACACCTCACCTCTGAGAGCTCTGCTGGACCACTCTGCACAAACACTTGAGTTCACTATCCACAGTGTTCTGTGACCATTGCACCTCTCTCCTGGGGCCCACCTTCCATGGTGTGTAGGAAAGCTCCATTGGATCAGGGAAGAAATCTGTCACTCTCTCCCAGTAGAACTGTACCAGCTGTCGGATTGCACTCTGGGCTGAGGCCATTCCCTAGCCCCCAACTCAATTTACCCCAAGTGCTAGGATTTTTAGTTATGGCTATCATATATCCTTAAGCCTAGGAATATATCTAAAAAGGGTACATGGCACTTCTCTCCCTCTTGCCTCATATCTCATACTGAATATTCATTAGCATTCCCCAGTTTTGCCCTGCAAAGGGAAATCTAAATAGGAATTAACTGATGAGCCATAGCCCTGATTTACTCTTGCATTAGCAGTGTGCCTTAGATTTGACCTTAGCCTCTATTTCCAACCTTCCTTTTCTGTCTCCTCTTTTCTGTTATCCAGAATTTGAAGTCCACATCTCAGGAACTGAAGTGACACTGATCTGTCCTGAGACAGCTAGTGAGGAAATAGACTGGAAGAAAAATGATATAACAATAAATGGCGTGGACACCAATACACTCACCCTAAAAGACTCAGACACTGAATATAGCGGCCACTTCCATTGCAAAAAGAAAGGGTCAGAAGATCATGAAGGATATTATCTCTACCTGAAAACAAGAGGTAACAAAGATCAGAAAACCAGGCTCTGGGGAAGAACCTCTCAAAGTCTTAGCTAAAGCCCCCAGTCACTCTCTCTCCCCAATTTCACTAAATCCTCTCAATTCAAGAACATGCTGGAGCCAGCTTAAACAGACTCTCCAGAGCCAATTGTTAAATTATCATTGTGAGCATTTACACCTCATAAATTGGCAAAAATTACAAATAAAGGCTTAATTTATTGCTCTATTGGTTATCTAAATTTAAGAAAGTAACAGAGAAAATGTTAATAATTTAGATTAAGCTTAAAAGTATGTTGGATACATTTCCCCTCCCCCAACCCCCAAAACCAGTTGTTAAACATTTACCAGCTTGCCCCTGACTCTCTTGCTTCTACAAGATGTCATTACTTCAGTGACTTAGCCTAGATAAATTAGCAAGGAGGAACCTTAGAGTACTGAATAGAGAACTGACCTCATAGCAGGAGGCCTGTGCTGACTGGGTTTAAGTGCCATTTGATAAGCAAGTCAGTTATCCTTCCTGCAGCTCAGAGGTGAAGAGGTTGGACCTGATTTAACCTTCCAGATTTAACCCTCTGTGATTCTGCGTTCTAATTTTGTAGGCATGTCCTTTTTAGATGTTCTCCTTAGTAAGCTCTTCTGTGTTGCTTGCTTCCTCATACCCAACCCCAGGGTACTTTTTAAAAAATATCACACTCTGGGAAAGCTAGGTGGAGCAATGAATAGAGCATCGGTCCTGGAGTTAGGAGGACCTGGGTTCAAATCCAGCCTCAGACACTTAACCCAAAAAACTAGCCTTGTGACCTTGGGCAAGTCACTTGACCCAACTGCCCCCTCCAAAAAGCAAAAAAGAAAAATCACACTCTGAGAATAAGGATGAGAAGGATTCAACAAAAGGACATTCAAATGAGGCCCCAGACCCACTCTGTTAGAGGGTAAGGGTTCTGGTCAAAGCAAAGGAGAAAATCATCCTTTCATTTTTCCTTTGCCTTTTTCATCTTTTCATTTCCTTTGTTTTCCTCCTTTCTTTCCACCCCTCTCCCCCAAGTCAGTCTCTCTCTGATATCTTAACTCCCTCTTTGCCCCTATAGTGTGTGATGGTTGTGTGGAGGTGGAGGTGCTGACCGTGATTGGAATTGTCATTGCTGATGTCCTCATCACTCTGGGAGTACTGCTCCTGGTGTATTACTGGAGCAAGAGGCAAAGGGCCAAGGCCAAGCCTGTTGGTCGAGGGGGAGGTGCTGGTGGCAGGACCAGAGGTAAGAACCTAGAGGGACCGTGGCGGGGAAAGGAGTGTTTCAAACATACAAAGACCTGGCTAACCTGGAGGAAGCCAGAAGAGCAAACATGGAGTGATGCCTACAGAGTTAGGAACATAGATCCACCACAACAGCAAGGAAAAGGCGAAGTGTCCCAGCAACTCAAGTCCCTGATATTCCTTCCCACTCTGGAGAAGTGTGCTCCACCCCATAGTTATTCCCTTCTCCCAATATCCCTTTGTTCTCTACAGTGGTTTGATTTCCCTCCAACCTGGAGCGAGAAGACTTTGAATAAAGGACGACTGTACTTTAAATCAAGAGAATCTCATCTCTGACATTATGACACTGAGCAATAGATTTGACTCAGAACCACAGTTGCCTCATCCATAAAATGGGGAAAATAAAAATAAATGTACTATTCTGCAGGGCTATCATGAGGAAACTTTTTAAAGTTAAAACATCACATGAATATGAAGGTTATTATTTCTGTCTTTTCCTTTCCTTTCCCAATGAAAAGAAGACTAGAGGATCCTGAGAAGAAGAAAATCCAGAAGGGTAGAGGGAAAGTGAAGGGGATCTGAAAAGGATGAAAAAAGAAAGGGAAGGAAAAAAGATGGCAAGGAGGAGAGGGGGAATGAATGATGCAGTCTCCTGTCATTGGCCTGAGAACTGAGACACTCATGGGGGATGAAGGCAGGAGTTCCTTCTTGGAAATAAATCCATTTCCCTTCCTCTGTTTTATAGGAGCAAACAAGGAAAGGCCTCCTCCTGTTCCCAACCCTGACTATGAGGTAATGGGAGAAAAAAGGTTCAACGTTTGGGTTCTAAGCAGGGGAGACAAGGAATGAAGTGAAGCTGCCTATCTATCTGCCTGTGGGCTCTGGGCTCTGTTACCTGAAGACTGAGAATTCAGCAAAACTGCCATTGCAACCAGGGAAAGCTTTAAAGCAGCAGTTCTCAACCTGTGGGTCGCCCCTTTCACAGGGGTCACAGGGGTCGCCTAAGACCATCGGAAAACACATGTTTCTGATGATCTTAGGAACCGAGACACCGCTGCTCTGTCCGTCTCCAGGCGGGTCCACCCACATGCAGATACACCCACATACCAGTACTAAAGGGTGGCGGCATTAGGAAGGTTGAGAACCGCTGCTTTAAAGCTACCATCCTAGCAAAGAAATGGAAAGGTTCTCAGAATATCTCCCTTATTTGTTCACATCAGCTATGTCATCCACTTTTCTCAGAAACTAGAATACTTGGAAATTACTGGCCTCTTCATTTATCAGCAAAGAATATGTAGAGAAAGAAACAAGTTTAAGAAAAGAAGTAAATTATTAAGCAAACATACTGCTCTGATGGTCTTTTCCACAACACTAAAATGATAAACCTATAAACACAAAGAGGCTTGATGGACTCTTAAAGTCAAAAAAACCTAGATCTAAGTCAAATGAGAGATCTTAGGAACCTTAGGTCTTCCTTCTTTACAATATGTTTCCCCTGATCTTTCTCTGTTCTCCACTAATATTCCCATCTCTATTCCACCCAGCCCATCCGCAAAGGTCAACGGGACTTGTACGCTGGTCTGAATCAGAGAGCCATCTGAGAACTCCTGAAGACTCTTTGCTTTCACTGCAGCCCCTATTCTGGGATTTCTACTGTATACTTTATCCTCACTGTAGTCTGGGGCATCTGAGAACTACAGGATCCAAGAAGAAAAATGATTTTCTCTTCTAAATGTTGACTCCACTTCCAGAAAAACTGACTTCTCTGCCCCCACAGTCTTATCCTTAGCAATCTTCTTCTTGCCCTCTACTCTAATTCCCTGACCATAGGGCATAACTGTTCCCCTAGTGTTGAAATTATATTTGCAAGGTACAAAAGGTACTATCATGAACACCAACTTTGAAGGATCAACCAAAAGCTCCAGAACCTTTGAATCCTTGCTTGTACCTTTTGTGGTCTAATGTATTTCTGGTCTGTTCTATCTTGTTTCCTTTTTCTTGCCTTTCTTTTTCTAATGTCAGATTGTCCCAGTACCCCTAGTTCTACCCCTTTCTCCAAACCTAGCTTGTCACTCTTCTGGTGTTCTCTGGAGCTTGGCATGTGTAATGTTCTCAAATGTTCTGTCCCCTACATGGAGTCTGGTGCCAGAGTCTTTCTCTCTAGCTTAATCTTGCCTGCCTTCTCTGTGAAATGTCTGGTCTTCATAGGAGAGAATAGATTGGGGGAGGGGGGATACACTTGGATGGCTGTTTTGGGGCAGTGGGTAGGGGAAAGGTGGGGAGAAAATATGTAACTCAAAATCTAGTAGAAATGAATGATGCAAACTAAAATAAAATTAAAAAAAAAAAGAAATGTCTGGTCTTCATGTAGACTATGATAACCCAATAAAGTACATTTGAGTTGAAAGAGTTGCTCTTCTTGGAGGAAGCTCTGCTCAAAGACTTCTTTATCCTTTTGAACATTCTGGCTTTCTCGAGTCTCCAGATCATCATCATCATCATCACTGATTATAGATTCAGAAAACTTGGGTTCAAATCCCATCTTATATTACCTGTGGAACCTTGGGGAACTCACAATCTCTTTGGGGTTTGATTTTCTCATCTTTAAAATGAAGTCATTGGACTATTTGACCTCTAAAGCCATTTAAGCTCTAGATATGTGATCATGTTTCTATGGCACTTCAGAGTTTAATACGATCTTTCCTTACCAAAATTCTGTCAGGTACAATCCATTTTATAGAAAAGGACACTGAAAGTATTTGCAGATCCTATACTTGATTGCATGCCACCATGGGCAGGCCAGGGGGGAGGAGGAGAAAATTTGAAACTCAAGGAATTGTGGAACTGAATCTTGTAAACTAAAAGTAAACAAACAAATTAATAAAGACCAAAAAAAAGGACATTTATACCATTAAAAAAAAAGAAAGAAAAGGACAGTGAAGTCCTGAAAAACTATGCCTGGATTTCAACAAGGCATTTGATAAAGTCTCTCATGGTATCTTTGTGGAAAGGATATGGATTGAATGATAGTATAGTCAGGTGAATTTAGTTGGATTTGGAATTGATAAAAAGACTAGGGAGTAATGAAATAATGATCAGCATGATGTGAGATCTTTAGCATCATGCATCAAGAATCTGCCTTCGGGGCAGCTAAGTGATGCAGTGAATATAGCACCGGCCCTGGAGTCGGGAGGACCTGAGTTCAAATGCGGCCTCAGATGCTTAACACTTACTAGCTGTGTGACCCTGGGCAAGTCACTTAACCCCAATTGCCTTGCCCTCCCCCCTCCAAAAAGCAAAAAAAAAAAAAAAGGGAATCTGTCTTTGGTTCTTTATCATGTCTCCATATAGGTGGAGACATAGATGTCCTGTTTATCAAATTATAAACCTTATCAAAGCTTTTAGCTATAATTAATATATTGGATATATACTTAGATCTAAGAGGACAGACTATAATAAAATGCAATTTAAGAGATTTAAGAGGTATAAATGTAACATACTATACTTGAGTTCAAAAAATCAATTATACAAGTCCAGGATGAAGGAAGACATGGTTAAGTATCTCATAGCCACTTTCATGTAGTTCACATTAAAGCAACTTGGGGGTTCTAGTGTACTGGAAGCTCAGTATGAGTCAACAGTGTGACATGGCCTCAAAAAAAGTTGATGTGATTAAATTAATAGAAGCATGGTATCTAGAAGTAGAGTGAGCACTCCTGCTGTACTCAGCCATGATCACACCATACAAGTCATGAAATGGGAGCTAGAAGGGATCTTAGAGATGATTTTGTCCAATTGCTTCATCTTATAGATGAGAAAACTGAGTGCCAGAGATATTACAGTCACTTGCCAAAGTGGCACAAATAGTATATAATGTAGCTGGGATTCAAACCAGGGCTTTCCAACTCCAGATTAGTGCTTTTAATATATTCAGTTCTAGGTGTCACCGTTTGGAAAGGACATGAATGAGCTTGAGATGATCCAAAGACAGACCACTGGGATGATCACATGGGGCTAAAAACCATGCCATCTAAGGATTAGTGGAAGGAAATTACTTGGGTGGGAATCAGAGGAACATAAGTTTAGAGCTCAAAGAAACCAACTTCTCTGTTTTATAGGTGAGGATACTGGGACCCAGAGAAATTGTGCTTTACCCAAAGTTGCACAATGACAGAACTAGGATTTGAGCACAAATTTAAAATCTACTTGTACAATGCTGCTGTAATTGATATCTTCAACTCTCTGAAGGGCTTTCAGGAGAAAGAGACCTAAGGCACAATCTTCTTGGCCCTAGAAGTATAACCAGTAGCAATGCATGGGATATGCAGAGGGGAAGATTTCAGATCCACTTAAGGAAAGACTTAATAATAGTTAGAGCTATTCCAAAGTAAAATGACCTTTCTTACAAGTTAATGAGCTCCCTTTTCCTAGAAGACTTTGATAGGTAGCAAGAGAACCACTTTTTGGAGATAAGGGCACCTGTTCAGTTACAAGTTTGGCTAAATGAGTTCTGGAGACCTTTCCAGTTCTGAGGCTCTGTGAGTCTATTATAACTTGTTCAAAGTCTGAGAACTAGAAAGTGGTGGAGCCTGTGCTCAAGTCCAGCTCTTTCCCCACTGTCCCCTGGGGCCTCTTGTCACAAAACTCCCAGCCAACATTGGATAAAGCTAAGGATTGGTTGACTTTTTCAGCCTCCGTTTTTAAAAGGGGCAGGGTTTTAGCGACCAAAAGTTTCCTGTAAACAAAAGTAACACCTGAGGGAGGAAAAGATTGCTTATCAAGGATGGGGGGGGGGGGGAGCTGAAGGACTCACGTCACAGTCACCAAGGGGACAGAAAACCCAAGAAAAAGAAAACAGAGCCAAGAGCACGGGAGGTGAGGTGGAGGGATGAAAGGAAAAAGGCAGAGGGACTCTGGGGTAAGAAGATCTCACAATACAAGAACAGGCAACAGACACTTATTATAACACCCTTCACAAAGATCTCACCAATGACAACTAATCAGAGGCTCTAGAGAGGGCCTGAGCAGGAATGGGGCTCCTCTCTTCTGCAGAGGAAATGGAAGACTCAGAGCTAGAGCAAAGCTGAGGTTAGATGGGGCAGGATGTGGGCTACTGATCTCTGGGAGAAAATGGGTGTGAGAACAGCAGCCACAGCAGCCAGCCCTTGAAGGCAAAGAGGGCACTGGGGGAAGTGGATGTCTTCTCTCACTCTCCCCAGAAGACCTCCCAGGGTGGGAGGATTGAAGTCTCCCTAACATATTCACCAGGCTGCCCAAGACTGTCTCCATTCTTCTCTTCCTGTCCTGTCAAATTCTCTTCACTGACAGAGTACCATCCTACCTACAACAGTGTTTTTTTTTACTGTAGCTGCAGTTAAAAAGACTAGTGCCTGATCAGTAGATGAGTGGTCCTTAATACCATACACACTTTTTCCATTGTGGCTATCAATAATATTTGCCCCTAACCAATCATAACTGCATCTTTCAAAGATTCAAGAGAAGCCTCTCCAAACCCTGTGTCTAACTGCTGCCGACTACGTTGGGTAGTCATGTGACATTATTTGCAGCTGTGCTTCAGGGCCCCTTGAAGCTTTTCTTCTCATTTTACCCCTTCTTCCAAATTGTGGTTGCTTGGCTTAGCAGCTCGAGAAGCACAGTGGTAGGTGTTGTAAGGGCATTAAAAAAAATGGGAAAACACAAAATTCCTGCCCATGACAAAACTGTAATCCAGCTGGAGAGACAGGATATATGAATCTGAAAAGATAAGCAAATATATAAGAGAAGAATCAGAATTCAAGGGATACCACATCATAGTAATAATAATAACTACACAACTCTGCTTCCTGGTAGTTGGTTGGAATGAGATGAGGAGCACAGATGATGAGTGTTAAAGGATTTCAGATCATTGAATGAACAAAAGGGCATTTATACCGTGTGCCAAGCCCCTGTGCTAAGTACTGGGAATGCAGATACAAAAAGATAACAGTTCCTGCTCTCAAGCAGCTCCCATGCTAATTGGGAAAGACAACCCATGTTGGAGAGTTCAGCTGCAGATGGATCAGAAGGGCTACTTTACAGGAACAATTCACCAGTTCATCAATCAACAAACATTTATTATGCGCTTACTCTGTGCCGGGCATTAACTGGGCTAGAAAACAATCCCTTCTCTTGAGAAGCTCATATGCTAAAGAGAGACAAGTACATGGTGATGGGAACCAGACCCATGATTCTCTTAGTACGTGAAACCTCCTTCTACCGATGCTGGTTGGCAACTTCTGTACAAATGATAGTCTTGGAGAATTGCCTAGAGCACTAAGGAGTTAAGTTCAAATCTGGCCTCAGACACTTCCTAGCTGGGTGACCCTAGGCAAGTCACTTAACCCTGTTTGCTTCAGTTTCCTCATCTGTAAAATGAGCCGGAGAAGGAAATGGCAAATCGCTTCAGTATCTTTGCCAAGAAAATCCCAAATGAGGTCACCAAGAGTGGGACACAACTTGGTTGGACTCCAAGAGTTGGAATCAACTGAACAACAACCAATTTTCATCATATCTAGAATAATGAATATCCTGTATCCAGTCAGCCAACTAGTATTTATTAAGCACTTAATATGTTCCAGGCACTGTGCTAAGCACTGGGGAAACAAAGAAAGGCCAAAAACCAACAAACAATAAACACCACCAGTGCTTGCTCTCAAGGAGCTCATAGTCTAATGGCAGAGACTCCATAACAAACAACAATGTGCAAATAAACAGGGATACAGGATAAATTGGAAGTGATCTCAGAGGGGTGAAGGAGGATTGGGGGAGGCTTTTTGCAAAAGGTGGGACTTTGAGACTTGAAGGAAGCCAGGGAAACTAAGGCAGAGATGAGAAGAGCATTCTAGGCATGGAGGACAGTCAGTGAAAACTCCCGAGTCAGGAGATAGAGTGTCATGTCTGAGGAACAGTCAGGCAATCAAATCAAACCAAAGGGTTCTCACCTGCCTAACATGTCCAGCTAAGAGGGTACTATGGTTTAGTTCAGGGTTAGGGTTTCTGGGTGCAGCCTTTTGACTGAGTCCAGGTTTTACAGAAGAAATCCTTTTATTAAGGGAATTTGTTCTGTGAAGTTTGGATTTATTCAAAGGGCTGCACTTGAGGACCTAGAGGACCACATGTAGCCTCAAAGCCATAGGTTTCCCACCCCTGGTTTAATCTCAACTCCTTTTTCTCTGTAGGATAGCGGCAACTTAAACTACTCCTAGAAGGATCTCAGCCAGGTCCACTCCTACTTCCACAGGACAACAGAATCATAGGAGCTGGAAGGGATCTTAAAAATCAACTACTTCCAGTCCAATGCTCTAAATTTATAGATGAGGAAAACTGAAAGCCAGAAGGGAAGTGATTTACACAAGGTCACACAGATAATAAGTGGCAGAATCAGGATTTGAATCCAAACCCTTTAACTCCAAGTCTAACGTTCTTTCCATTAAACCATGCTGCTTTCCTTACTACAGCTATTGCAATACTGGGGGCGAATAACAGCTCTATCTATCCTCCTCTTCCTCCTCAGGTGTCTCATGCTTCACTTTACAGCCTGGGCATCTTCTGCCCATCCATTCTGCCATGGTTCTCTCCAGCCAGAGATCACTCTCTGTGGGACTTTATACCTTTTCATCTCTGAAATTCCATCCACTGGGACTTTTATCCTCCCACTGGGACTATTGCCCTCTCTTTCTTCCCTCCACCTCGCTGCCTTTCAGCTTTAAAAATATAATCAAATTGGTATTGTCATTGCTAGTGGGAAATATATGCCAATATATTCCCCTATTTCTCCACTCACCATCTCATGACTTTTCAAACCAAACCCCAACCCAGCTACCACCGCTCTCAATATCACTTCTCTTTCATCCAGAAATGGTCCAGAGGAGAGCAGCTCTGACTATTCTTTTTGTTTTTTAATTTTCTTCAACAATCATCGACTAATTCAAATATTGCCGTATACAAAGAATAGCAAAGAACAGAATTGTATATGAAACCATGAACTTCTGCTGTATGTATTTTGTTTTAAAAGCATTAAATTCAACAAGGTATTAACAAGATTGCCATTCATGTCCTTTTGTGAACTTATTTTTGTTTACCTCTGAATATTTTAACATTCTATTGATAACCCTTTTCTTTTTTATGTATCTATCACTACCTACCTATTCACCACTCCCTTCGCTTCTGACAAAATACAAGTCACTTCTTCCTTAGAAGAAGATAAGTACAATCAATATTGATACCATTCATCACACTCACCATGTCTGAAAATACGTGTCTCAAGAAGGAGATATTTTCACAACTATGGATAGGGGCAGAATTCTTTATCAAATAGGGGATAGAGGTAATCAAAAGTGATAAAAATGGATAGTTTTAATTGCATAAAGTTGAAAAGCTTTTCTACAAACAGAATCAGTAGTTAGAATTAGAAGTGAAACAGTTACCTGGGGGTAAAAACCTTTATAGCAAATTTCTCTGATGAAGATTTGATATTCAAGATATATTGATACAAATATATGAGAAGAAAAACCATTCTCCAATGGACAAATAAATGGTCAAAGGACATAAAAGACAGTTATCAGAAGAAGCTGTTTAAAGTCATAGAAAAAATTTCTATACCATTATTAATAAGAAAAATGTAAATTAAGCAATTCCAAGGTTCTACTCCATAAACATTAACAGAAGTGACAAAAGATGAAAACGTCAATTGTTGGAGGAGCAGATGGAGGACAGGCACATTTGTGTCCTGCTGGTAGAGCTGTGAATTGATCCAATCATTCTACAAAGCATTTTGGAACTATACTTTAAAAAGTAGCTCAATTGTACATACTGTTTAACTCAACTATCCCATTACTAGTTGTGTGTTTCAAAGAGGCTCAAGAGAAAAGGAAAGCGCTGATATGTGCAAAATTTTTGTAAACAGCACCTTTGATTGAAGCAAAGAACCAGAAACAAACTGGGTATTAACTGACCAAATTGTTTCATATGGATGTAATGAAATTATATTGCCAAATTCTTGCTAAGGTGGCTGCCTGAATGGGAGGCAGGCAACCAAATTCCCACATACTTATTTCAGAAAAACTCTGAAGTTCCCACCAGGCTAGATAATGATCGAGAAATCTAATGAGAAGCTATGGTAAGTGATATCTTCTTCCCCTGAACTACAAAAAGTCATCCAGGCCCCAGTATCAAAACAAAAGCCAGCACAGAGTAGCCTCCCAGGTCAACCAGGATTGACCAGGAACACATGTAGCCTACAATACTTTGTGTCTGAATGCAGTAAGAACCAATAGCTACCCTGAGAACCTCGTGGGTGGGCACCTTTGAAACACTGGAAAACAACAGCTGGCGGTCATCAATGTGGTATCAGACTATCATAGTACAACAGCGCTCAAAGTGGGATATCCCAGGGGCAGAGACTGTGAGGTCTTGACAACAGTGAGGATTCTGAGTATCTAGTACCTGAATCCCAAAGATCCAGGCGAGCTGAACTCAAGTGCAAGAACATAAGGAACCCTAGGAATGATCAAGTAGAGATGACCATACCATCCATGAGCACATCACAGGCCAGACTCTGGTAAAAATCCCATTTCATGAATAAAAGCTAGAAAGATGAGTAAATAGAAGAAAACATCATCACTGAATATCATAAATTGCAAATCAGACTCTATAATAATTGCAATCAGAAACTCAAAGGAAAAAATAAATTTTCTACCAGCATATGAATACCTAGAAGAAATGAAGCAATAGATAAAAAAAAAAAAAATACTAAAATGAAGTAAAAATCCTGAGGAAAGAATTAAGAGAAGCATAAGTAGCTTAGAAGGAAAAGTGGTAAACATTATCCAAGAAATGGAATCCCTAAAAACTAGAACAGAGCAAATGGTAATAAATGACTCCATAAGATAGCAAGATTTTTTTTAAAAAAATCAAAAGATTGAAAAAATAGAAGAAAATGAAAGATATTTTACATCAAGAACAACTGAACTAGAAAATGAGTAAAAGATTATTAAAATTTCACTAGATTTCCTGAAAACCATTATTTTTTTAAAGCCTAAATCATCAATGAAAACTGCCTAGATATATTAGAAGCTGAGGGCAAAGTAAAGATAGTAAGACTGAATTAATCACTTTCTAAAAGGAACCCCCAGAGGAAAAGTCCCAGGAATGCCATAGCCAAAATCCAGAAATCTCAAGTCAAAGAAAAATCTTACAAATATTCAAAAAGAAGCAATTCATGTATCAAAGAACCGTAGTCAGAATCACACAAGATCTGACTTCCGCTAAAAAATAGAGGAAATCTTGGAATACAATATTTTCAAGGGCAAACGCAACCAAGGTAACAACTTATCCTGAAAAACTGAGTATGTTTAATGAATAATACCAGGCGTTCTTAACTCAGAGTCCATGAACTTCTTTAAAAATATATTTTATAACAATTTCAATGCAATTGTTTTCCTATGTGATGCCATATATTTTATGTTACACATTTAATAACATTCTGAGGAGGAATCCAAAAATTTCATCACTGGTCTCCTCATGACACCAAAAAGGTTTAGAATCCCTGTCCTACAAGGGGGGGAAAATGGACCTTTAATAGGAATTTTCAAAAATTTCTGATAAAAAAAGACTACAACTGAGTAGGAACATTGAAATACAAACATAAGAGTCCAGGGAAACTCAGAAAGATAAATTTATTTGAGTGATTGGAAGGTGATTTATGAAGATGTAATACTAGTATTCTAATTAGGGGGAAAGAAACAGTATCACTTCAAAACCTTATTGTTTTCAAAGAGTATTGAGTAAGTTAAATAAGAAAAACGGAGGGGAAGGAGATTGGTTCTGCACGGAGGTTTTGAACTGGAAAAAAAGAAATTAAGGTAAAAGGAATATACTAAAGTAGAAAGGAGATAGAAGAAGATGGAACTTGCCACTTCTTATTACTAGGGTGTGTGAAAAGAAGAGTATGCAAACATGGAAAAAGGAGCAGAGGGAATGAGCATAAGATGAAGTTCACTCTTACCTGAAATAGACAAGGGAGGGTTGAATACATACACAGTTTAGTGTTGAAATACATCAAACTCAACAAAAATGCAGAATTAGAAGGGATTTGAGTTTAAAAGGAAGAATCATTCCTTGGAAGACTTAGTCACCAGCAAAACAAACTTCTTGATCCTGAAGTGAGTGGGAGGGGGATGAGAATTAAAAGGTCAGGGAAGGAGGAAAAAGGTAGAGACTAATGGAGCACCTAAGATCTCCTATTAGTCTAAGAATGTAGAAGGGGATAGATGAACCAATTGTGTCTAACATAATGAAATATTATTGAGCTGTAAGAAATGAGGAACCAGTGTGGAATGAAGCAAGCAAAACCTAGAAAACAATTTACACAGGGGCAACAGTTTAAAGAAAAACAATTTAACTCTGATGAAAGCACTAACCAATCACACAGCCAGAGGATAAGTGCATGCTATACGCTTCCTGCCAGAAAGGTGATGGACACAAGGTATATAAAGAGACACACATTTTTGGATATGGTCATTGTGTGACTTCATTTTGCTTTAATCATGCTTATTTGTTACAAGTTGGGTTTTTTTTTCCTTTTCTTTATTACAGGAGCTAATAAGGGAAGGGAGGTAGGGGTAAAGGAAGTGAGCAATAGCAATGGCAAAAAAAATAGAACCATTGCAACATTTTTTAAAATGCGCAGAGTACATTTATGCATTACATATTAATGGACTGGAGGGCCTGGAATATGATATTCCAGAGGTCAAAGGAGCTAGGATTAGATAAAACCAAGAATCATCTCCCCAGCAAAACTGAGTATAATGTTTCAGGGGAAAATATGGTCATTCAATGAAGTGGAGGACTTTCAAGCATTCTGGCCGAAAAAACCAGAACTGAATAGAAAATTTGACACTCAAATACAAGAAGCATGAGAAGATAAACAGGGAAAAGAAATCATAAAGAACTTATTAAAGTTGGACTATTTACATGCCAACATGGAAAAACCATAATTATAACTTATGAAACTTTTCTCACTATGATGATGGTTGAAGGTAATGTAAATGTATATATATATATATATATATATATATGTATACATACATATATATGTCTATGTAGGAGGGTATATATGTGTATGAATACATGTGTGAGTGTGTATATATATATGTGTGTACATAGAGGACACAGGATCAATTGAATAGGAAGGGATGATATTTATTTATTTTTCTTTTTTTTCCCTTTTTTTTAAAGTTAACTTTTGTTTATTTTTAGTTTACATCATTCATTTGCACGAGATTTTGAGTTACAAATTTTCTCTCCATCTTTCCCCTACCCACCACCCCAAAACAGCGATCTTACTGTATACTCCCTCCCCCAATCTGCTCTCTTCTATATCCTCCTCCATCATCCCTTGACTTTCCAGTAGGGCAAGATGAATCTCCCTACCACAGTGTCAGTCTATCTTATTTCCTAATTGCATGTAAAAAATAATAATTATTATCATTATCATTATTATTATATTTTTTTAACATTTTATTTCAGAACTTAAAATTCTAGATTCTTTCTCTTCCTCCCTTGTCACCCACCTCCACTGGAAATACAAGCAATTCAATGCAGGCCATATATGTGTAGTTACACAGAGCATTTCCACAATGGACATATTGTGAAAAACTGACTATATTTCCCTCCTTCCTATCCTGCCCTCCATTTGTTCTATTCTCTACTTTGTCCCTGTCCCTTTACAAAAATGTGTGCTTCTAACAATCCTCCTCCCAACCTGCCCTCCCCTCCATCATCCACCCTCTCATCTCCTTCCCCCCTACCCTCCTGTAGGGCAAGATACCCAATTTAGAGTGTATGTCATTCCTTCCCTAAGCCAAATTCAATGAGAGTAAGGTTGATCCATTCCCTTTTGCCTTCCTGTTCTTCCCCTCCATTGTAACAGTTATCCCTTGCCTCTTCTATATGAGATGATTAACCCCATTCTGTCTCTCCCTGTCTCCTCTCATTCTATTCCTCTCCCACCTCTCAATTTCACCATTTAAAATATCATCCCTTCCTATTCAATTGATCCTGTGCCCTCTGTCTATGTACACATATATATACACACACTCACATATGCGTTCATATGCATATATACCCTCCTAAATAGACATGTGTATGTATACATATATTTACACTGATATTCCCTTCACCTATCCTCATACTGAGAAAAGTTTCATATGTTACAATTATCGTTTTT
>CM053588.1:207490328-207507784 GCA_028646515.1 Pseudochirops corinnae | reverse complement strand
CGTTTTTCTTGGAAGCTTTTGGTGCGGGAGTTCTAACTGTGTTGTCTTCCTCCCGTTCCATGCTTTGATCCTTTTTGTTCCCAAAAAAGGAATCTAAAGTTGGATTGCTAAGCTTGTTTTGCTTCCTTTGCCTGCTCATGTTGCCAATCAGTTACTTGATTTTTGGGCTCAGTAGAACTCTGCTTTCAGAGGGGAGAGCTTTGTCCCAAATTGCTGGGGTTTTTGCAGGGGCTGGACCTATTAGGGGGCTGCCATCTCTGCAGCCCCCACCAGCTTTGGCTCATTGGTCACACACCTCGGGACCACCATCCAAGACCATGATCCTGATCCTGGCAGGTTAAGGCAAGAGCACTTAGCCTCTGAATGGTCACTTGGCCCTCCTGCAATCTGCAGGCTGGGAGCTCTGAAGCAGCCACGTGGAGGCGGCTGCAGAGCTCCAGGCTGCTTCTGCTGCTTTCTTGCCCTGGAGGCAGACGGCTGGACCCACTTCTCTTCCCCAAATTTAGCCAAGTTCCACTGACTTTTCACTTTGTCCTTGGCTCTTATGGGTTGATCATTCTGGAAATTGCCACTACTGCTGGTGATCCACTCTCCTGAATGCTCCAGTCATGGCTTGTCCTGGCCGCTCTGGGGCTAAAACCATTTTGGGGCTGATCTCCACTCCCAACATGCTGCAATGGACACTTCCCATCCGCCTGCTGGGCTGCCTTCATGGGGAGCTTTGTTTCTGTCATTTTATGAGTTCCAGAACCCTAAAATTTATTTAGAGTCATATTTTATAGGTATTTGAGGTGGCTATGGGGGGAGCTCACAGAGTTCTCCTGCTTCTATGCCCCTAAAAGGTGTGAAAAAGAATTTGTTAAACACTCTCTATGTGAGAGGCATTGTGCTAAGTGTTGTGGATATAAATTCATGAAAGTCAGTGCTGACTGTCACAGTGTTAACATTCTAATGTGGGAAGAAAACACATAAAGGGGAGCTGGATAGTGGAGAGCACTATGTAATGACAGGGGTTTTGAAATGGCTGGAAAATGGCCTGTTTCCAGGTAAGATAAGGCAAGAGTTCACCTCTCAGAGCCATGAATCTCAGGGACAGAGCCCAAATCTCAGCAATAGGGGAATGAGTAGAATGGCTACAATACAGGCAGCATGCTTTGGAAAGAACATTGAACATTTGGGAAATTCATTTAACAAAGAGGCCAGGGCCCTAGGAGCAAAGGTCAAGTTCTGGTGTGAGAGGGAAGAAGGAGAAAGGCTTAAATACAGGTGGCATTTTACTACCACACATACTATGAATATTTTGGTACATATTTTTCTGTAAGAAAGATAAATAAGGGGAAAAGGTTAAAAGAAAAAAAAAGGAGCTGTTGCCTCACTTTAAAAGGCCAGAATACAGGAGGTGGCACTTCTCAAAAGAAATCTGTCTTTCCAAGAGATTGTATCAAATAATTCATCCTGGGAGCAGAATGAAACCCATCCTATAGCATGTGCTAGGGTGGCTACTCTAAAGCAACCAACTCATTTTGGAGACAGTGCCCAGCACTGAGACTTATCAGAAGTCTTTAGTTTTCTTAACAACAAGCCAGTGATAGGCATATTTCACATTCTAAACAGAGCTTCAATTGTCTTAAAACACAGGCTCACCATGTTGTAAGGTCCTCACATTGATTATGAAACTTCCTATGCCCCTATTCAACTTACTACAGAGTATGAATGATTTAGTAACTTCTCTAATATCCACATTTCTTTTCAATGTTAGTTGGACAAATTCACAACTCCAACAACACTGCACTAGTGAACCCGTGTTCCAATAGCCCCTCTAACACTGAATATTTGTCTATCTTTACCAGTTTGTTGGATGTGAGGACTTTCAGAGTTGTTTTAATTTGCCTTGAGATAATTTTTTTGACAAGGATTTAAAGATTTGCATTTCTTATTCTGAAAACAATTTGTTCATATATTTTGATTCACATCTGTTAAGGAATTCCTTTGTTTTAAAAATTTATGTCAATTGCCTTTATTTTTTGTGACTAAGAGTTTTGTCACTGATGTTTGCTGTGGAAAGCTTTAACTCTTATTCTAGCGATGTTGATTTTATTTGTGCAAAAGTTTTAAAATTTTGGAAAAATTTGGAAACTGGAAAGCTTTAACTCTTACTCTAGTGATGTTGATTTTATTTGTGCAAAAGTTTTAAAATTTTGTATCACTGATACATAATGTATTTTTTAAAATTTATTTTTAGTTTTCAATATTCATTTCCACAAGATTTTAAGTTACAAATTTTCTCACTGTCTTACCCCTACCCCCACCCCAAGATAGCGAGCCTATTGAATACCCCTTCCCCCAATCTGCTCTCTCCTATATCCTCCCTCATACCCTCTCTAACTTTCTTGTAGGGCAAGATAGATCTCTATACCCCAGTGCCTGTATATCTTATTTCCCAGTTGCATGTAAAAAAAACAATTTTTTTAACGTTTGTTTTAAAAACTTTGATCTCCAGATTCTTTCCCTTCTTCCCTCCTTACCCATCCCCACTGGGAAGATAAGCAATTCAATATAGGTTGTACATGTGTAGTTACGCAAAATGTTTCCATAGTAGTTATATTATGAAAGACTATATTTCTTTTTTTTAAATTTTTTAAAATTTTAATTTTTTCCTTTTTGGAGAAGGGAAGGTAGGGCATTTGGGGTTAAGTGACTTGCCGAAGGTCACACAGCTAGTTTTTGTGTTAAGTGTCTGAAGTCGGATTTGAACTCAGGTCCTCCTGACTCCAGGGCAGGTGCTCTATTCACTGCACCACCTAGCCACCCCCAGACTAACTATATTTCCCTCCATCCTATCCCACCCCCCACTTATTCTGTTTTCTACTTTGACCCTGTCACTCTTCAAAAGTGTGTGCTTCTAACTACCCTCTCCCCCAATCTGCCCTCCCTTCTATCATCCCCACTCTTATTCCCTTCTCCCCTACTTTTCTGTAGGGTAAGATATCCGAATGAGTTTGTATGTCATTCCCTCCTTAAGCCAAATTTAATGAGAGTAAGGTTGACCCATTCCCTTCCCCTCTATTGTTAATAATTTTCTCTTGCTTTTTTTATATAAGATGATTTACCCTATTCTAGGGCACTTAGGAGCAAAAGTCAAGTTCTGGCATGTCTCTCTTTTTACAATGTATTTTTTAATCAATCAGAAAGCATTTATTAAATGACTACTATGTGCCAGGTACTGTCCTCGGTGCCGAGAACATAAAGACAGAATTGAAATAGTTCCTGCCCTCAAAGGCGGTGGAAGGAGTTGATGTTCTAAGAAGGGAGACAAAAGGTACTAACATATGTTATAAAGAAATGCAAAGTAATCTTTGAAGCTGCACTAACAGGTAAAGGGATCAGGAAATACTTCATTATAAACTAATAAAGAATGAAATGAGCAGGACAAGTAGAACAATTTATATAACAACATTATCAAAACAAACAGCACTGAAACCTGCAAGAACTGTGATCAATACAATGCAATGACTACTCATAATTCCAGAATACTTATGATGAAAGATGCTATCCATTTTACAAAAAGGAGGATGTGGAATCACACATACACATACATACATACAGACACACATGCACATATACTTATTTGTGTACAGTCGATAGCGGAATTTGTTTTGCTTAGCTATGTATATTTGTTACAAGAAATTTACTTTTTCTTTCCTTTTTTCTCAATACAATGGGAAGTGGGGAGAGAAAATAGATTTCTGCTAATTAAAAAAAGGAGAAGTGGGGAGGTCTACAGATGTAGTACAGATGTACACTTTCAGCTGATGTCACTGCATTATTTGTTTTATTTTAAGAGAGTTTTCATTGAATAGGAGTAAACTATAAATGTATGTAATGTAAAAACAAACCAAGAATTCTAAGAATGAATGAAAAATATCTATTATGTGCCAAGCACTCTGCTAAGTACTAAGGATACAAAGGCAAAGACAGCCTTGCCCTCAAGGAGTTTACATATATTTTAAGAGGCAGAGGTGAGAAGAAAGTGTATTCTAGGCATCAGGACATATGTGAGCAATGTTGTGGAGGCAGAACTGACAAGATTTAGCAAACAGCTTGAAAAAGTAGGGATAATAATTGGCTTTAGCATCTCCTGGAATTCTGAAGGGGATTGGGTTTGAAATGTGAAATGATTTCTAAATCTTTGTTAGTCAGAGGATGGAGAGTAACTATTCCTAATTTCCAACACGAACAAGAAAAGGTAGGAAGTTTTGACTATTGTAGGAGAAATTGAAGTTAAAAATAAAGAACTCTTTGACAGGGAAGGATGTTTTCCCAGGAAGACTGGGATCTTCTTCTTTGGGATTTCTGTTCAATTATCTAGGATTATTTAGATTTAGTATATATAGTTAGCTGAGAAATATCAAATGCAATCTCTCAGAGAGCATTTCACCATCTTAGGGGACTCTCTACCATAAAAAAAAATTTACCAACTTCTGAGGATCACTCCAGCTGGTCCTGTGATGATAGCGTCTTCTGGGAGTAAGAGAAGGATTAAACTGCAAATGTCTTTTGCTAGGCTAGTTAATGAGGGCAAGATGAAGTTGATCTATAATTAAGAAAGAAGCCTGGGGCTTTACTGGAAAGGTGTACATGTTGAGGTAAGGCATAAAAGAGAGAAGCTTCCCTCCCATAGTGCTTATCAACTCATTAAAGTTTAATCCAAGTCCTAACCAGACTTGAATATTCCTGTCTACCATGGAGCTGAACTATGGGCTCTTTTAATTGCAGTGTTTTCCCTCTGTTAATTATTTTCTATTTATCCTGAATACAACTTGCTTTGTATATATGAGTTTGCATGTTGTTTCCTCCTTTAGATTGTAAGCTCCTTGAAAGCAGGGGTTATCTTTTACCAATTAGACTACAGTATCCACTTTTCCTTGAATGTTTCCTGCGCTTTCCTACATCCACCCCTTGTTCCTGTCTTCCCTCCATCGCTGAAGTGCCCTCTCTTCCCCTATACCACCTGTCCAAATTCGATCATTACTTAAAGGCCCAGTTTAAATGCCGCTTCTTTTATGAAATCGCTCAATTGCCCAGTCAGTTATACCTTCAGAATGGCACATTATTTGTATCTCTCTTAAGCCCCTTGCCATATTCTGTCTTGAAAAATAATCAATCATTTGAGTGTTTGTTTTATTCTGTTAAGGTGCCTTATTCATAATTGTGAGATGAGGGCTACCCCGGGGGAGGACTGATGCAATCTCCTGCATGGAAGGGGCTGATGAGTCTGGTTCTGGAAAGGTACAATGATGTAGATTGGAAGTTCTCTCCTCCAGGGTTTGTATGAATGAATGAATAAAGCATTTATCAGGCAATTACTATGCAAAGAACCACTGTCTTAAGTGCTGGGGATATAAATAGAAAAGTAAAACTACTACTCTCAAGGAGCTACATTCTTTTTTTTTTTAATTTAAAAAATTTTGGGGGGGCTTTTTGGAGGGTGGAGGGCAGGGAAATGGGGTTAAGTGACTTGCCCGAGGTCAAACAGCTAGTAAGTGTTAAGTTTCTGAAGCCGGATTTGAAGCCAGGTCCTCCTGACTACAGGGCCAGTGCTCTACTCACTGCACCACCTAGCCACCCAAGGAGCTACATTGTAATGGAAGAGACAATATGTATGGAAAGATTCAGCTACAACCAAATGGACAGGTCAGAGCATTGTTAGGGAACAGCAGCAAAGCCGATGGTAATGTCTCTTCTTAAAATTATTTCCACTGATAAAATCGTGTCATTTTCTGATGTTAATCCATTTGACAATGCTAAGGCAAAAACTTTGGTGGCAAGAACTTTCTTTTTCCTGTTTTCAGTAGCTGTGGCTTTAGCATCTTTGGGAGCAGCTGCCAGGTAACATCTCCATAGTTTTTTCCCCCCAGGATGATGGCTGAAGGCAGTGAGCAAGAAGCAATTTGCCTCCCAAGGATCTTGGACTCAGGCTTCTGGGTTGTCTCCATCAGGGTCTGAGGAAAAATGGTGGTGGTTTGACTTGCCTGGAGCATGCTGTCACAGGTAGGCTGGCCTGTCTGTTTTGTGGGTGGCAGATGCTTAAATTGGTGGAGATGGCTTTTTTAACAGAGAATTTTTAACAGAGAATTTTCTTCCTGGGATGAGGGCTGTGAGGGCTAGGTTGGAAGCAGGCCAGGTGGTTTGGGAGGTGCTGACACTCACTGAGCTCCTGTGCCTATCTGCCTGTTGGTGACAGTTGATCAGTAGTTGTTTATGATGGTAATGAAGAAAGGGGACCCCTTCTCTACAATGATTTCTTCCCTCAACAATGACTGCAGAGATTAGGCTGGAAGCAGGTCTGGTAGTTTCATGGACAATACTATCAATCAATCAGTTGATCAATAAGCATTTATTAAGCCCCTACTATGTGCCAGGCACTCTGCTAAGCACTGGGAATACAAAAAAACACAAAAGACAATATCGACCCTCAAGGACCTGACAGTCTAATGGGGAAGACAATATGCAAACAAATATATACAAATTAAACTGTAAGTAGGAAATAATTTAAAAAGGTAAGGCATTGGAATTAAGAGAGTGTGGGGAAGTCTTCCTGTAGAAGGTGGGATTTTATAGTTGGGACTTAAAGGAAGCCAAGGAGGTCAATAGTCAGAGCAGAGGAGGGAGATCATTCCAGGCAGAGGAGACGGCTAGAGAGAATGCTCAGAGCTGAGAAATGGAGGGTCTTGTGGAAAAGTCATGTGATCAGTGTCACTGGACTGAAGAACATGTGTTGGGAAATAAGATGTCAGAAGACTGGAATGCCAAACAGAGCATTTTGTATTTACTCCTGGAAGCAATAGGAAGCCACTGGAATTTACTGAGAAGGGGTGACATGATTAGACCTGTGCTTTAGAAAAATCACTTTAGAGGCTGAAAGGATAATGGATTGGAGTGGGGAAAGACTTGAGGCAGGCAGACCCACCAGCAGGCTGTTGCAGAAGTCCAGGTGTGCGGTGATGAGAGCCTACACCAGTGTGGGGACAGGGTCAGAGGAGAGAAGGGGGCATGTGGGAGAGATGCTGCAAAGGCCTTGGCAACAGACAGGATGTGTGTGTGTGTGTGTGTGTGTGTGTGTGTGTGTGTGTGTGTGTGTGTGTGTGTGGACTCCTAGGTTGCAAGCCTGAGGAGCTGGGAGATTGAAGTTGCCCTTTACTAGGGAAGGTAGAAGGTGAGTGGAGGGAAAGGTTTAGTTTGGAAGATAATGAGTTCTGTTTTGGACATTTTAAAGTCTAGTGGACTTCTACTTCAAGATATCTGAAAGACAGTTGGAGATGTGGGAGATCAGCCAAGAGATTGGGGAAGGAAAAGTAGAATTTAAAATCATCAGTATAGAGATGGTAATTAAATCCATGAAAGCCTATGAGATAGTATAGAAGGAGAAGAGAAAAGGTCCAGGACAGAACCCTGAGGAACATCTATGGTTAGAGGATGTGATATGAAGGAGGATCCAGCAAAAAGAGACTAAGAAAGAGCAGTCAGATAGGGAGGAAGAAAACCAAATGACAGGGTGTCCTAAAAACCTAGAGAGAAGAGAGTATCATGGAGGAAAGAGTGATCAATAGTATCAAAGGCTGCAGAGAGATCAAGGAGAATGAAGACTGAGAAAAGGCCATTGGATTTGGTACCTAAGAGATTGTTAATAACTTTATTTTAAAATACATACATATAGTTAATGTTTTTCTCCAATTACATGTAAAAACAACTTTTAACATTCATTTTTTTAAATTTTGAGTTCCAAATTCTCCCTCTCCCCTCATTGAGAAGGCAAACAATTTTATATAGGTTGTACATGTGCAGTCAGGTCATCAATAATTTTAAAGAGAGCAGTTTTTTTTTTAAAAAAGAGCAGTTTTGGTGGAATAAGGTTGAAAGCCAGATTGTAAGGGGTTAAGAAGAGAGTGAGAGGAAAGTGGAGGCACCTATTACAGATAGTCTTTCCAGAAGTTTAGCAAAAGGCAGAAGAAATATAGGATGATAGGTAGCAGGGATGGAAAGATGAAGTGAGAGTTTTTTCAGAATAGGGAAGGGGATGTTTATAGGCTGTAGGAAACGAGCCAGTAGAGAGGAACAGATTGAAAATAAGTGACAGGGATGATAGAGGGGGCAATTTGTTGGATAAGATGGGTTGGAATGAGATTACTTGAAGAAGGCGTTTTATAGATCCCAGGCTGTTTCCATTGGGGTCTAACAGGAGATGATGGTTAAGATGGTGGGGGTGGTTTAAGTTCTCTGGAATGTGTTATTTCCTGTCTCTCCTTCAGGGTGCCTTGCTGTTTCTGCTAGGCTGGCTTGCCTATCCTGTGTGTGGCAGTTGGCAGGCATAACTAACTGGCTCCTTCTTCACAAGATTTGCCTCCCCACATGATGGCTGTGAGGGTGAGGCTGGAAGCAGCTTGAAGCACATATAGCTGTTTTATAGATGGTTCTGATTTGCTAACCATATGATAAGGAGACAGACTAATGATTGGCTATGTAGCCAAAATTGAGATACGTTCAGAGGGTGCTAGTCAGTCATGGTTAGTGTTTTGGCTCTGGCTCTTTCTGGCTTAGCTGGCACTGGAAAAGGAGAATGAGTTGTTGTGGTCCTCTGGGTAGGGGACAGCACTGTCTCTCACTTGGAATTGGATAAAGCTAAGAGCACTTGACCCTTCTGTTGCTTCTTTCTCTGGCATGTCCTTTTCCCACCTGCTTTTAGTTTAAAGAGACTTGTGAGCTTCAAAAGGTCATGACAGCAAGGTACCAGAAGATCGGGAACTGCAGTGCATGCCTGGATTTGCCAGAAGTCAGATGTTGAGAAGTAAAGTCCTGAGCAATCCACCTGTCCCTGTCCAGCAATAGGAAAGATACAGACTCATCCATCCATTAGCCACAACATATTTGGAAGTGAATTTGATGGGACAAATACTATGTAGAAATGGCACTATGTCTGAGCCTTCTCTTCCCACGAAATGAGGTGGTATAGGGGAGACTACTCTCAGAGACTGGGAGGAAGAGGGAAATGTTTGTGCTTCTGTTTCAGCTCTATCTTTGTGCAAATATACCTTTTAAAAAATTGATGTTAACTGGTTAAATGGAAATAGGGCATTAATTACTGGCAGGTAACGGGGAAGGGGTACCAGGGGAACAACCCAGAATGGGGACTCAAGTCAATAGCAGTAAAGAAAGACATCCTTGACCCTTTAGGGGTATTCCTAGAATCCTGAGGGAGAAATATAGCTAGTCTTGCTCTTGAAGAAAGAGTCCAGAGCTTTGTTATATTTGTATCCCCTGAAGTGTCTAACTTATTATACATTATACATAGTAGGGGTTTTGCAAATACTCATTTACTGAATGAAATTTGTTAATGATAACATCTTGCATTTATGTTGCACTTTAGAGTTTACAAGTGTGAAGTTATTATCCCCATAGTTCAAGAAATTGAAGTTCATTAAAGATAATTTTGTCTATTGTCATACAATTAATCAGTAAGTGACCCATAATTTTATTTCATTTTCTGCTGTGAAGTATTTAATCTATGACAAGAATTTTTTTTTTCAGTTTTGAATTCTCTTCCTCTCTCTTCCCTCTCCCCTCCCCATTAAAAAGGCAAGGAAAACAAAACCTATTACAAATGAGTAGTCATGCAAAAAAAAAATAAATAAATCCCTGCATTAGCCATGTCCAAAAAAATTAAAAAGAAGAAAAAGAAGAAAGGAAGGAAGGAAGAACAAAATAAAATATGCTTCAATCTGCACTGAGCCCATCATTTCTCTGTCTAGAGATGGGCAGCATGTTTCATTATGAGTCCTTTCTTGCGGTGGGTTACTGCATTGATCAGAGTTACTAAGTCTTTCATTGTTTTTGATTTACTTTTTACCTTTTTGATTTACCTTTTAGATTATCTTTATAATATTGTTTTTACTGTGTAAATTGTTCTCCTGGTTCTGCACATTTCACTCTGTATCAGTTCATATGAGTCTTCCCAAGTTTTTCTGAAACCATCCCCTTCATCATTTCCTATAGCACAATAGTATTCCATCATATCCATATACCATAACTTGTTCAGCCATTTCCCCATTGTTAGATATCCCCTCATTTTCCAATTCTTTCCCACCATAAAAAGAGCTGCTATAAATATTTTTGTACATATCATTCTTTTCCTCTTCATTTGATCTCTTTGGGGAATATATCTAGTAGCAGTATTATTGGGTCAAAAGACATGAGCAGTTTAATAGCTTTTGGGGCACAGTTACAAATTGCTTTCCAGAATGGCTGAACTAGTTTACAGTTTCACTAACAGTACACAGCCCCTCTAGCATTTGTGATCTATGATTTAACACATATATTCCTATCCTGAGGCCACTCTCTCTTAAATCTCTATCACATCCTCTAAGAGAATTAAGAGAGGATGGGGAAGTCTTCCTGTAGAAGGTGGGATTTTATAGTTGGGACTTAAAGGAAGCCAAGGAGGTCTACCTCCTTGGTAGTCTACCGCTTTTTTATCTCATTGAATGAAAGTATAATTTCTAAACTCTGGATAACACAAATATTCCTGAAAACTGTAAGTTTTCCACATAAAATTTTTGTTTGAGAACACTAGCACTTTGTCTGAACCATCCTAATGTATCAAGTGCTTATTTTAATTGTTTCACTGGCAAACGTCTGAAAAAGAGGTGCTCATTTACTCATTTTTCAGTGAAACCAAAGTTGGATTAGGGTGATAAGGAAAGGCATCTTCCCTTTAGATAATTCAATTCAATTTAGCAAACATTTATGAAGCATCTGCTATGTAAAGAGCACTATGATAGGTAACTGGACAAGAGACAGCATTTAGATTAGATGTGGTTCCTTCCCTAAGGAAGCTTATACAAACAGTTCTTGCTTTATGTAAATTTGTGTTACAGAAATTTGACTTCACATAAAGAACTCCAAAAGAAATTCACATTCCAAAAAAACCCACCTACGTTAACTTCACTGTACAGTACTGTGCTCTCTTTCTCTGCTCAGACCTCTGTGGCTTCCCATTCTACTTCCTCCCCCCCAAATCTGACAATCTAAAAACATCTAGGCTCGTTTCCTGACTCCCTTCCTCACTTCTTCACATTGGTAGGTAAATTCTGCTTTATGTTGGAGGTCTGCAGGATGATCCATTTATAAAAAGTGAGAACTGTCTGTAGTCTATATTCTAGTAGTAGGGGGAGAGACAAGATATACATTCACACATAGACACTATAGCTCAGTAAAAGGAGACAAGACAGAAAAACTTAAATATAATACAAAATAGAACAAGATAAATGTATTTAAATGCAAGGAAAGTGCTATCTTTGAAGACCAAAGAGAGAAAGTTAATTATCAACTAAGGGATCATAGGATGGTAAGTTTAGAGCTGGAAGGAATCTTAGAGACCATCTCTTCCAAACTCTTCTTTTACTTCTAAGGAAACTGAAGCCAAGAGAAGAGAAGTGACTTGGATAAGGTCGAAGAGTTAGTAAATGGAAAGGCTGAGATTTGAACCTAGGGCCCTGAAATTCACATCCACTACACTTCCACCACATTATGATACCTGCAACCATCATTTGAGTTGGGTTTTAAAGGATGAACAGAAATTCAACAAAGGGCAAGGGGCTGCTGAAGGCACCCCAAGAATACAGAAGAAACATTGAAAACAGTGGGAATGGGAAAGTATATGGCGAATCAATCAACATTTATCTTGTTAATAAACCCCTCTGTTATGTGCCATTTCCACATAGGAAATAAGAATACAAATATAGTAAAAGAAACAATTCCTATTTTAATGTAAAGCCAAGCATGAGCAGCTTTCCAGAGGAATGCTGCTGTGAACAGCTTTTCAAGGTTCTGATTACACAGTATCGTGAACACTCTATCAAATAACAAATCAGAGCAAAACAGTCATAGGAAATCAAGGTACAACATTCATAATGTTACAACTTATCACAGAGAATTAAAATACAGCATTCATGACAGCTTATCACTAAAATGGCCACATAGTTTTCACCACAGTGGTCACAAAGTTTTGAACAAAGAACAATAATTTAGTAACTCAATCATTCAATCATCCTTAAGGAGGTTTGCCTCCTTAAGTGACACAATATACAATAGTCAAAAGTTTGGCCCATAGGGCACACCAAGTTACAAATCAGTTGCTATTCATTCATCATTCACTATTCAATCATCAGAAAATACACAAGCCCTCCACCCCTATGTCACTAGTAAATTACAATTCCTCAGTCAGTACACAGTATCCAAGTAAAGTCTTCTTTCAGCTTGACTCAGGGTGATCTCTCAGATTCCCTGGATCCCCTTCCATGGTCCCAGATCCTACTTGGATTCATCAAACTGTCACTTGGGTTCAAAGGCAGATAGCTCCCAGGTTCTTGTCCAGATCTCTGAGCACTTCCTGTTCTACTCTGAAGCTCACAGTGTCCAGTCCACCTTAAATCCTTCACAGTCTCTGTTCCCGGGAAGTTAGGCTTAACAAAGCCACAAACAGGTTCATACAAAGCACTAGTATCACAGTTATGCTTCCTCAATCTTTGGCTGGCCCTTGGATTCAGCAGCAACTCAGCAGAAGCTCTAGCTGGTTCCCAGAATCAAAATCACTTCACCCAGGTTCCCAAAATCAAAATCATTCTCTCTAGCTTGGGGGGGGCCTTTCCTTTTCAGTCTCCCTGGTGGCAGCAGCTTCTGCCTCCATGAAGCTTGCTCCAAGAAGATCTGACTGTCCTTCTCTGGGGCTTTTCCTTGTATACAGTATTGCTCCTCCCTTTTTAGCCTCTTCCTGTTACATCAGCAACAGGAGTTCATACCTTCTGTTTCTTTAACAGAGGCTTAATTTGAAGTAGGTGCTAAGTACCTGTTCCTTTTGCCAATACAAAGGGATCTTCAAATTCAAATTATATTACCATTACAATGAACAGAAATTCAACAGGTGGCAAGGTACTCCAAGAATACAGAACAAACATTGAAAACAGTGGGAATGGGAAAATATATGGGGAATTAATCAACAAACATTTATCTTGTTAATAAACCCCTCTGTTATGTGCCATGCACTGGGCTAGGAAATAAGAATACAAATATAGTAAAAGAAACAATCTCTACTCACAAGGGCTTTACACTCTAACATAGGAGACCACTAGGACACATATAAATACATATAGAATACATATAAAAGGAATAAGTACAAAGAATCACAAAGTAGTTTGAGAGAACAAGTACAGGGGTGGCTAGGTGCCAGAGTAAATAGAGCTCTGGCCCTCAAGTCAGGAGGACTTGAGTTCAAATCTGGCCTCAGACAATATGTACTAACTGTATGACCTTAGGCAAGTCACTTAACCCCAATTGCCCTGCCTTCCCCCCTCCAAAAAAAAAGAGAGAGCAAGCATAAGCAATTAAAGTCATCAGGAAATAAAATGAGAAACTATCATAAATGACTTCAACCTATAATTTCACAAAAAGTCTGCCAGAAGCCCATGGACAATGGGAAAGGGATCACCAGCAAAGCCAGTGTCAGTTGGGGAAGCATATTAAAGATCTACCCTTTATTTTCCATAAAAATATTAAGAAATAATATTTTTCTCTAGAGGTCTTTGTAGACTCTTGGGAAAAGCTCTTGGCAAAGGTGGGTGGGATAGGTCAGAAAAAAAAGAACAAGGGCCTTTCATTAAAGGTGAATGGATTAAGGGTGAGAACCAGAAATTTAACAAGAGTACTACTTTGTTAGATAAGAATGGACCTAACAAGGGACAAGATAGCCACCCATCTGAGGGCAATCTTTTTTTTTTTACCTGCTGAAGGAATTGTTGTTCAGTCATTTTTTTTTCAGTTGTGTCCAACTCTTTGTGACGCCATTTGAGTTTTCTTGGCAAAGATACTGGAGGGATTTGCCATTTATATATAATGAACCAAGGCAAACAGGGTCAAACTTGCCCAGGGTCACACTGTAAGTGTTTGAGGCCAGACTGAATGAAGGAAGATGAATCTTTCCAACTCCAGATCCTACACTCGATCCATTATGCCACCTAGCTGCCCACTGAAGAAATTAGACTAGGGACAACCCCATTGGAAATACCCTCTTTCATCCAATGGGAGGTACTCAACTGTCTCCTATTCAGTTTAGATACTTTATGTAGATCTGTGGAAGAAGTCCCATTTATTTTTTGAGAAGAGTGGTCCAGGAAGGAGATAGAGATATGATTTTTCAATTCTGTAATGTTAACGTAGGTTGTATTTAAGAATATTTTCTCCTTGTTTAAGATTCCTACAAATGTTACCTGAAGTCTTGGGTTAGAGTCATGTTGGAAGGCGTGGGGGACTATGTCAGTTTGGACATCTTTTTCTCCAAGCTAGAAATGGCTTGGATTTAGACTAATGTTATATTAAATATAAATTGTTCTGGCAGACTGGTGCCTAAATGCAGCATATTGTATTGACCTTAATTTAAAAAAAATTTAAAATAGATCAGGGAAACAATATAGTAGCTTACCAGCATTAGAAGAGATAGTCCAGAAATACAGGTGGCTTACTTATACAATTCTGTATCTGGAGGCAACAAGATGGAGAATTCCCCTGAGAAAACCCCTGACCTAGGGCAAGACTAAGAAGGTCTAACTATCCCACTAAAATGAACAAGGGCCAGAACATGGCTCTGGCACAAAGGCTTGGTTTAGGAACTGAAACTGGAGAGACGAGAGAGCCAAAAATGATAATCACCAGTATAAAAAAATTACCTAGAGTTCTTCCAAAAAGGGAGAAAATAATTATCATACCTACAAGCAGGGAATTAAAGGAAAAATAATTTAATAATAATTTTAAAAAATAATTATACTCCCCGAAAACAAAGGTTTTTTTTTTTTTAAAAAGCCTGGATACTATATTTCAAGAAATCATCAATCAATCAATCAACAATTATTAAGCACCTACTATATTCCAGGTTAAGTGCTGAGAATACAAAAAGAGGCAAAAGATAGTTTCTGACCTCAAGGAGCTGGCAATCTAATGGAGGAGACAACATGGAAGCAAATATACATATACATATACATATACATATACATATACATATACATATACATATACATATACATATACATATACACATACATCTCAACATCTCAGTGCTGATGGAGTCACATAAATTACTCATAAGGGCATGATTCTAGAGAGATGGGCTGAATACTTTCATAGTGTTTTTCAGTAGACTATCATCAATCAATGCTGCCATTGACCATTCAACTCGGGTTGAAGGCAATCCCTCTCTAGACAAATTTCCAACTGAAGAAGAGGTTTTGAAGGTCATTAGGCTCCTCTCTGTGGTAAAGCATTGGATGCTGTTTCTATTCCAGTTGAGATTTACAAAGTGGGGGTCCATTGCTCATACAAAAGCTGACTGAAATTTTCCAGGTTATATGGCAAGAGAAGGTTATCTGTCCCTCAGGAGTTCAAGGATGCCTCCATTGTCCATCTCTATAAAGATAAAAGAAATAGAGCTAAAAGAAATAGATTGTCCTGTGACAATCACAGAGGGAGTCTGTTTCTTAGTTACGACTGGCAAGATTCTTGCCAGAGTCCTTCTTAATAGACCTGAAAGATGGTCATTTATGTGAGAATTAGTGTGGCTTCAGAAAGGGCTGAGGAATGGTCAATATGGTGTTTGCTGCCCAAGAACTCCAGGAAAAATGCCAACAGCAGAACAGAGGTCTGTATACTACATTTATAGATCTGACCAAGGCCTTTGATACTGTCAGTTGTGAGGGCTTATGGAAAATTATGTCAAAATGTGGTTGCTTGGAGAAGTTCATCAATATTGTCAGTTAATTTCACGATGGCATGCTTGCCCAGGTTCCGGATGATGGTTGATGCTCTCGAACTTTCCCAGTCATTAATGGAGTGACTACCAAACTGAAGGTCTACAGAGCCATTGTGCTGACCTCATTGTTGTATGGCTGTGAAACCTGGACAGTCTACCAGTTCCATTCCAGGAAACTGAATTACTTCTTCCATTTGAATTGTCTTAGGAGGATTCTGAAGATCACCTGGCAGGATAAAATACCAAACAGTGAGGTCTTTTTTCAAACTAAATTGCCAAGCATTCAAATTCTGTTGCAGAAAGTGCAACTCTGATAGGCTGGCCATGCTGTTTGAATGCCAAATGTACGCATGCCAAAAAAGACTATTTTATGGAGAACTCACGCAGAGCAAGTGCTCCCCTGATGGTTGGAAAAAGCAATACAAGGACATTTTCAAGGTCTTTCTTAAGAACACTGGAATTTATTGTGTGATTTGGGAGACACTGGCACAGGGACTGTCCAGTATTGGAGTGCCCACATCAGAAAAGATGCGTAGCTAAAAAGAAATGCAAGATGTGCTCATTTAAAGAATCCACCCCAAATATTCATATTGACTATTTGTGCCCAACCTGTGGCACAGCATTCTGAGCTCTTATTGGTCTGATCAGACAGGTGGACACATTGTAACTTTATTCTAATATAGTGATGTCATTTTGGTCCTCTTTGAGAATGAAAGACAATCACACACACACACCCACACCCCCCCCACACCCCCCCGCACGCGCGTGTGCACGCGCGCGCGGACACACACACACACACACACACACACAGAAAGAATCAGCACTAGAAACGCTAAAATTAAGACATATGTGGAAAGGTTTTCTGTTGAAGGTGGGACTTCAGCTGGGACCTAAAGGAATTCAGAAGGCAGAGATGAAGAGGGAGAGCATCCCAGGCATGGAGAACAGCCAGTGAAAATGTCTGGAACTGAGAGATGGAGTGTCATGTTCAAGGAACAGGCAGGGGGTCAGTATCACTGGGTCAGAGCATGTAATGGAGTATAAGGCATGAGAAGATTAGAAAGGTAGGATGTGAGGCTAAGTTATGAAGGGTTTTGAATGGCTGAAGATTTTATATTTAAGATAAAATTATAAGATATTTTTAAGATGGGTTTACAACCAAGAAAAACTTCCTCTACAAATCTGAATATCATTGTGTAGGGTTTAAAAAAAGTGGATTTTTAATGGGAAAGAGGATTTTCAAGTATTTGTGATAAAAAGATCAGAGATGAATAAAAACTTTATTTTTTTTCTTTTTTGTCTTTATTAATTTGTTTGTTTACTTTTAGTTTATAGGATTCAGTTCCACAATCCCTTGAGTTTCAAATTTTCTCCCTCTCCTTCTTCTCCCTCCCCCCCCCCCCCATTACAGCATACAATCAAGTATAGAATCTACAAATACTTTCTTTCACATTTGACATTAGTCAGGTTATAAAGGATTGTAACAGATGGAATGAACAATGGGAAAGAGGAAATAGAACCAAACAAGAAAAATAATGAGAGCAGGTAGTTTGCTTCAATCTACATTCAAACTCTGTTCTTTCTAGTTCTTTCTCTGAATGTAGAC
>CM053588.1:207468827-207489828 GCA_028646515.1 Pseudochirops corinnae | reverse complement strand
TTGTATTCTTACATATTTGACTCAATTCTATATATATTTTAGAAATGAGGCCTTTATCAGAGACAAAAATTCTTTCCCAATTTACCACTTCCCTCTTAATCTTGGTTACATTGGCTTTGTGTGTATAGAAACTTTTCAATTTAATATAATCAAAATTATCCATTTCACATTTTATAATGCTCTCTAATTCTTGTTTGGTCATAAAGTCTTCCCTTTTCCATGAATTTGACAGATAAACTATTCCCTGCTTTCCCAGACTGCTTACAGTCTCAGCCTTTATACCTAGATCATGCACCCATTTAGACTTGATTTTGGTATATGGTGTTAGATAATGGTCTATGCCCAGTTTCTGCTATACTATTGAATAAAAACTTTAAAACAAAAGCACAAAAGTCCATAGAAACCTAGGAAGATAAATGTATTTGAGCAAATAGAAGGGATTATAGGATGATGATGTAATTCTATCTTCTAATAGGTAGAGAGGCAACAAGTGTCTCTTTAGAACCTTGAAGCCTTCAAACAATCAATCAATTTATTAAGGGCCTACTAGAACTCGAACAGGACAAGTGCTCACATGGTGGTCAGAAAAAGTGATACAAGGACACTCTCAAAGACTCTCTTAAGAACTCTGGAATTTCCAAAAGGCTCATGATAGATAATATTAACCACATTCAGAGAAAGAACTATGGAATCTGAATGCAGAGTGAAGCATATTATTTTCACCCTTTTTTTGTTTTTGTTTTTCCCTTTTTGGTGTTTTTTTCCCTTTTGTTCTGATTTTTCTGTTATGACTAATGTGGAAATATATTTAACATGACTGTACATGTACAACTTATATAAGATTGCTTGCTATCTTGGGAGGGGGAAAGAAAGAGAGGGAGGGAGAAAAATTTGGAACTCAAAATCTTACAAAAATGAATGTTGAGAACTGTCTTTACATGTAACTGGAAAAAATACTACTAAAAGAAAAAAACAAAAAACCTCAAAATAATAAATTATATTAAAAAAAGGAACTTTGGAATTGATTGTGTGACATGGGAGACACTGGCACAGGACCATCCAGCATGGTCTGCTCTCATCAGAGGAGGTACTGTGCTCTATGAGCAAAGCAGAATTGAAGTAGCTCAAAAAGAATGCAGGATGCTTGAATTTAGAGAATCCACTTCAAATGCTCACATGGACTATTAGTGCCTGACCTGTGGTAGAGCATTCTGAGCTTGTATTGGTCTGATCAGCCACAGTTGGACGCATTGTAACTTGACTCTAACATAATGATGTCATTTTGGTCCTCTCTGAGAATGAAGGACAACAATCAACCAACCAATCATGTGCTCGGTGCTGGGGACACAAAAAAGAGGCAAAGGACAGTCCCTGCCCTTAAGGAACTTAATTTTAATGGAGGAGACAACATCCAAACGAATATACATAAAGCAAGCTATATATACAGGATAAATAAGAAATAATTTCAAGAGGGAAAACACTGGAATTAAGAACGCTGGGAAAGCTTTCCTGTAGGAGGTGGGATGTTGTTACTGTTGTTTGTCCTTCATTCTCAAAGAGCACCATAACATGAGGAAGATGATACCATGTCATGCAAATGAATTGGATTTAAGTGAGGCAAGCTGTGCGAAGTCACCAGCCTCACTTTCTCCTCTGGAGCCAACTGGTCCAGTGGCCAGACACAGATCAGGATAACAGGACATGGCCCCGAATGCAGCTGGAGACCTTAGCCTTTTTAAACTAAGGTCTTTAACAGGTCTCCGTTTAAGGCAATGTCCATTCAGTGATAAAGGCTAGTTAAGAAATGAGGTAAAGAATGGCCTTTTTACCTAGTTAAAAAAAAATCAATCTGGGAGGGGAAGACCTTTAGGATTTCTGGCCAAAACAAGATTTTAGTCGGGACTTCAAGGTAGTCAGGGAATTTAAGGATTATTGAGATAGTTCAATAAGAAAAAGAGTTCCTAGGGAGTGAATTGGTTTTGTTTTCAAAGTTTTAAAAGAAGAAAGAGAAAGAAGGATAAGAGAAATACAGTGACTAGATCATAAAGCTGGGAAAGTGAACTTGCTAATTTGCACCTCATTACTGAGGTACATATTTTTGGACATTGCCACAGCGTGGAATTGTTTTGCTTGCCTATGTTTATTTGTTAAAGGTCATTTTACCCCCTTTTTATCAGTTTCTGATAGGGTTCGGGATTACAGGGGGATTAGCAATAGCAACACACAAAAAAGAGGGCCATTGAAGCATCTTTAAAAATTTACAGGATAGAGCAGAAGGCAGTTCAGAAGGAAACACAGATAAACTGGGTAGTTTTGAAAATAATGTAGAATTTATTATATGATTTTTTTAAAGAAAGCATCTGGCATACAATGGAGTTTCATGTTTTCATATAGAATCCTCTAGATATTTTAAGACTACAAAGCTATATTTAAAAATTTTTTGAAGGCAGTAGAGAAAGTCAATAGGGAGGTACAAGAGAGAGATCAAAGCAGATGGGGAGATAAGGAGAGATTGAAGATTCAGGAGAAGGGATTTAATGAAGTTGCCATCTACAGTAGAAAACGGGAGGGGAAGAGATCAAGTATACAAGTAGCAAGGTTGGCCTTGGCAAGAAGAGCCACCTTCTTGTCAGAGAGTTGGGAAGGGAGGAGAGAATTGGGAATGATGTTAAGTGAGATGAAGAGAAGGGGAGAAGAGGCAGGTTATGTCGAATGGCTTCAATTTTCTCAGTAAAGAAGAATCCTCAGCTAAGAGAAAGAAGGGCAGAGGAGGTGTGGGAGGTTTGAGGAGAAAGGAGTTAGGTTTGGAAAAGCTTTTGTGGGAAGATAGGGAATCATTCTGGGAAGAATAAAAGGAATGGTAAATGATCCAAAATATAGAATGAAAAAAGAAACAGTGTAAGGCAGGAAAGGTAAGGAAGTGCCAGATTGTGGAGGGTCTTGAATGCCAGACTAACAACCTTAAACTTTATTTGGTAGGCAAAAGGTCACCACTGAAGGCTTCTGAGCAGGTATTGAATGGCAGTACTTCATAAGTTATTGCTGTTCAGTAATTTTTTTAGTTGTGTCCAACTCTTTGTGACCCCATTTGGGGTTTTCTTGCAAAGATACTGCAGTGGTTTGCCGTTTCTTTCTCTAGCTCATTTTACAGATAAGGAACTGAGGCAAACAGGGTTAAATGACTTGCCCAGGGTCTCACAGCTAGTAAGTGTCTGTGGTTGGATTTAAACTGAGGTCTTCCTGACCTGATCAATGAACTTGCTCTTCTGAACCTCAGCCTTGGATTACTCCCACCAGCAGTGCCTCCATTCCTACTCATATGGTACTGAATGAAACTAGAGAAAGTCATGAAACCACACTGACTAGGTCCACCACAAATTTATGTTATGTAATCTAAACTAATTCCTCATCCTTTCATACCTCCCTGAATGACTCACTGTTCCACTCACAACAATGGCTTTTCTAAACTTTTTTCATCCCTCTTCAAATTTTCCATGGTCTCCCTTCCTCTCACCCTTTCAGCTGAGAACTTGCCTCATACTTCACTAAGGCTATTTTCTGGGATCTCCTTCTCCACTCCTTTTCATCTCACATCACTCAGATACCTTCTGTGACTATGGTCTTTTCCCCTGTCTCATGTGGATAGGTGGCTCTTGTCTCTGCCAATGCAAACCTCTCTACATGCACAAATGAACTCCCATCTTCTCTAGCAGATTTTTCTCACGATCATCCAACTCTCTCTCCTCTTCAATTATTCTCTGTCTATTGGTTGCTTCCTTACTGCCTACAAACATGCTCATGTATCCCCTATCCTCAAAAAACCCCTTATTTGATCCATCCATCCTGGTTAGCTATTATTCCATATCTCTCCTCCCTTTCATGGCTAAACACAACGAGAAAGCTGAGTCTATAATTAATGCCTGTTCTTTCTTTCTTCTCACTTTGTTCTTAATTCTGACTACATTTTAACTTCCAAACTCACCACTCAAATGAAACTGCCCTTTCCAAAATTATTAATGATCTCTTAATTGTCAAATCTAATGTTTTTTTTCCTCAATTATTATCCTTCTGCACCTTTCTATAGGCTTTGACACTGCTCATCACCCTCTTCTCTTTGATAATCTTTTCTCTCTAGTGTTTTTTTTTTTAACAGTACTTTACACTGGTTTTCCTCCTACTTATTTGTCCATGCCTTATCTCCCTTGCTGAATCTTCATTCAGCTCACACTCACTAATAATGGGTCTCCTCCAGGTCTCTCACCTGGGCCCTATTCTCTTCTCCCTCTTGGCAGATCTTGGCGATTCCATCAGCTCACATAGATTCAATTATCAACTCTATGTTGGTGATTCTCAAAATGTATTATTTCACCTTATCCTATCTGCTCAGCTCCAGACTCCCATCTCCAATTGCCTATGTCCCACAGACATCTTAAAATCAACATGTCCAAAGCTGAACTCATTCTCTTTCCCCCTAACCTTTCACTTCTTCCTAACTTTCCTATTGCTGTTGAGGGTACCACCACCTTCTCCAGCATCCCAGGCTCACAATCTAGGTGTCATCCTTGACTCTTACTTTCTCTCAAATGTCAATTCTTGTTGATTTTACTTTCATAACATCTTTTGTATACAGCCCCTTCTTTCTTCTGACACTCCTACTCCCTGGTGTAGGCCCTCATTACCTCATGCCTGGACTCTGTTGCAATAGCATGCTGGTTGACCTGCCTGCCACAAAGCTCTTTCTATAGCAGTATATCCTCTGCTTGGATGCCAAAGTGATTTTTCTAAAGTACAGGTCTGACCATGCCACTCCTCTTACTCAGTGAACTCCAATGGCTCCCTCTGAACTCCAGGATCAAATATAAATCCTTTTTTTGGTGTTCAGAGTCCTTCATAACTTGGCCCCCTCCTAAATTACAGTCTTCTTACACCTTACTTCCCCTTCCACCTAATACTCTTCAATCCAGTGGCATTGGTCTTCTTGCTGTTCCTCAAATAAGACTCCATCTTCCTATTCTGGAGACTTTGACTGGCTGTTGTTGCTCATGTCTGCAATTCTTTCTCTCCTCATCCCTGTCTCTTGGACTCCCTGGCTTCCTATAAGTCCCAGTTAAAGGCCCATCTTTTCTAGACTCCCCTTAACACTAGTACCTTCCTTCTTTTGAGTGTCTCTAATATATTCTGTATATGTCTTGTTTCTATATAGTTGTATATCTTGAATATAGTTCATTAGACTGTGAGCTTGAAAACAAGGATTTTGTTTTCTTTTCTTTGTATTTTTGGTGCTTGGCACAGTACCTGGCCCATTACAGGCACTTAATAAATACTTTTAAACTGACTGTCTCTTCGCAAATGCCTCACAGTACATTGTTTTGACCTTTCATTTATACATGCCATCTCTATATGTTGTCCCAGCTTTAGATGACAAATTCTGTTGGGGCAGAATCTGTGTCACATTTTATTCTTGCATTCCCAGTCCCTGCACAGTCTCTTGCACAAAGCAGATTCTTAATAAATAACTGCTAAATTGAATTGAATCATTGTCAATAAACTTTGGATCCCCACTGTGTCACTGTACTTCAGATTTCATTTCTTTCACCAAGCTCTGCAGGTTGGCAGCTTCCTGCCAGGCCTCAGAGAGGAGAACTGGGATTCTGTCAGGGCCATTCTTGTGAACTGGGAGGAACTGGATATTGTTGGGTGTGGTTCCCAGGAGCATGAACTCTGCTGAGGAATGGAAAAGGGCTGGCAGGAGGCCCATAGGACATTTGGCTACCTGGGGAGAGGATCCTGGACTCAGTTTTCTGACAACAGGCAGTCTGTTCTCTTTTTCCTGCCTGGTTTCTCCCCTGCTGGCTTTCATTCCAGCTTCCCGGAGCTCTTTGATAACTCTACCTCTTTCATCAAAATTTTCAACTCACAAAAGAAATCAAAACTCCTGGCTCTACTACTCCTTTCTCTAAAACTACATTTTAGCAAGGTTTAGAAAGCCAAAAAGATACAAGTTCCTAAGCCCCTCTCTTCCTAACCCTCTGGGACTAAATTCTCCTGACCTACATACTAAAAAGGTTATCTTATCTTCATATCACTTTTATCAAGATCATCCCACAAAGGACAGTTTCTGATGTAGGATCTAAAAACAACAGGGGAGGGGCGGGGCAGGGCTGGGAAGCAATCTTCTTCAGGAATAACCCACACTAGGGCAAAAAAAAAAGTCATACTTGGGAAATATATACTTATATGTGTGTGTATACATATATCTATATATTTTTTTTTTCTTCCTTTCCCCACTTTTCCTTCTTTAGTTCCTCTTCTAATTTTTCTTTCTTTCCTTCTTCCCTGTAGTTTATCTTTGTCTCTTCCTGGATCATTTCCCATTTTTTCCTTTCATCTGTTTCAAATTCTTATTGACTTTCACTTTTCTCAGTCCCCTGGGATAATTGTTTCATTCAGGTAGGAGACATTATAAATCACTACAGAGTTTCTAGTTTATTAGTCACTAGAGAGATAATCTCAGGATTTGTAGACTGTGTTTTTGATAAGAGGTAGATCTCTAGTCAAACTCACCTCTTAGCAGCCCAGTGATTTCTTTACTCTCCATCTCATTATTGTTTTTATTATTCAAGCTCATTTACTTATTACAATGACTCACACTCACTGCCTTCTTTAAAAAAACCTCAAAACTATTGATGTTTTTTTTTTCCTATATCAGCATAGTATTCCATGTATTCTTTCTCTCTCTTCTTCCTTGAAGGCCATCCCATATGATACATAGTGGGGGGTTTTTAGAGAGGAAAAAAACATCAGCATAACACTGCTGCATTGAAAAAGTCCAAGAGCATGTACAATGAATAATACTTCTGGACCTCCTAACTCCATCAAAGGATGCTTTGGGGAGGGGGGTAGGTTCCCAAATCTCTTCATTTGAGTCCCCTTTAATCTTTATAATTTTGTTACATTTACTTTTGATTTATTGGTGTCATTCTTTCCATTGACATTGTTGTAGTCACTATGTGTATTGTTTTCTTGGATCTGCTAACTTCATTCTGAATCAGTTCATGTAGATCTTTCCATGCTTTTCATTACTCATTACATGCATCATTTTTTCAGTTCAGTAGTATTAATTACATTTATCTACCACAATTTGTTTAGTCATTCCCTAATCAATGGACGTCTATTTTGTTTCCAATCCTTAGCTATCATAAAAAGTGCTGATATAAATATTCTGGAGCATATGGGGACTTTTTCTTGCCAATGGCTTCCTTGAGGCGTAAGTCCAGTCTCTGGTTCAAATGGTATGGACATTTTAGTAACTTTATTTGCATAATTCCAAATTGCTTTCCAAAACAGTTGTACCATTTTACAGCTCCACCAACAATCTATTAATGTGCCTATTTCCTCACATTGATTGTTGCCATTTTTGGGGTTATTTTTGCCATTTTGCAGTGTGTGAGGTAAAATTTCAGAGTTGTTTTGAGTTTCTCCTATTATTAGTGATTTGGAGCAATTTTTTCATGTGGTTATGAATATTTTGCAATTCTTTTGAGAACTGTCTGTTCACATACTTTGTCCATTATCTACCGGGGAATAGTTATTTGTCATATGTGTACACATATACACACACACAATTTATATAACTTGGATACTAAACACTTATAAGAGAAATTTGATACAAAGATTTCCCCCCCCATTTAACCACTTTCCTTCTTATACTAGATTCATTAATGTTGTCTGTGCAGAAGCTTTGAAGTTTCAAGTAATCAAAGTTATTTTATTTTTTTTGCAACTGCTTCTATCTCTTATTTGGTTAAGAATACATCTCTTACCCATAGCTGTAACAGATATACCATCTTTCTTCTTTTTTTATAGTGTGATATATATGGTCATATATCCATTTAGAATGTATGGTGGAGCATGGTATAAGGTGTTGGTCTAAGCCCAATTTCTGCTAGACTGCTTTCCAGTTTTCCCAGGCAATTCATGTTTTCTACTTTATCAAACACTGGGTTACTGAGTTCTATTATTTCTTAATCTCTCTTGACTCTCTAGAGTCTGTTCTATTAATCTATTTTTTAACCAATACCATATGGTTTTGATGACTGCTGCTTTATAATCTAGTTTGGGGTCTGCAAGGCTATTCCCCCTTTGTCCTTACTTCTTTTTCATCATTTCCCTTGATATTCTAGATTTTTGTTTTTCCAAATGAATGTTGTTATTTTATCAATCTTGGGAGTATCCTCTTGGTAATTTGATTGAAATAGCATTAAAATATAAATTAATTTTGGTAAAATTGTGATTTTTATTATATTGATATGGCCCTGTCAAGAGTACTGAATATTCCTCCAACTATTGAGATGACTTTTAAAAAAATGTTTAAGGAGTGCTTTTAGTTGAATCTATTTAAGTCTTTTATGTGCTAATCCCCAGATATTTTTTTTGCAATTATCTGGATTTTTCTTTTTATTATTGCTTCTTGGGATTTATCACTATTATTATATAGAGATGCTATTGATTTTTGAGGATTTATTTTGTAGCCTAAAATTTTGCTAAAGCTATTGTCTCAATGAGTTTCTTGCTGATTCGCTGGGGGCTTCTAAGTAAACTGTCATATCATCAGCAAACAGGGATAGTTTTATTTCCCCTTCACCTATTCCTTTTTTTTGTTTTACTGATATTACTAACATTTCTCATATCATATCAAATAACTGTGGGGAGAATGAACATTCTTCTTTTACTCCTGTGTTTACTGGAAAAGGTTCTAGTGTATTTCATTGCATATGATACTTGCTTTGGGTTTTAGATAGATGCTTTTTATGTTTCAAAAAAGGTTTCTCTTTGCTTATACTTTTGTAGGGTTTTTAACATGAGTGTTCTACTTTGTCAAAGGCTTTTTCTGCATTTATTTAAATGCTTATGTGGTTTGGGATGTTTTGAGTTTTAATACAATTATGTTGTTTGCATTCCTAATGTTGAACTATTCTTGTATCCTTGGCATAAATCCTATTAGATCAATCGCTGTAATCTATTTGATAGGATTTTGTTTAAAATTTTTGAGTCAATATTTATTAATGATATTGGCCTATAGTTTTCTTTTTATGTTTTATCTTTCCCTGGTTTAGGTATTAGGGCTATATTTGTCTCATAAAAGGATTCTGGTAGGGTTCCTTCATTCTCAACTTTGGAGAAAAATTTTCCAAGTATGAATACTAATTATTCTTTAAAATTTTGTTAGATCCAGGGTATTTTTTTTGATAGTTCCTTTACAACTAGATCTATTTCCTTTTCTGAGACTGAGTTATTTAAGATCTCTTTCTGGTCTTCTGATAGTTTGGGTATTTTATATTTTTGAATGTATTCTATTTCTTTTGTGTTCTCAGTTTTGTTTGCATATAATTATACATAACCTGTTCAGATATTATTTTCCTTTGTTTTGCTGTAATATCACCTTGCTCATTTGCTATTGTCTTGATCTTCTGCTCTCTTCTTTTTAATCATATTAGCTAAGGATTTATCAATTTTATTATTTTTTTCAAAAAAGTTTTTAGTTTTACTTACCATTTCCATGTTTCTTTTTTCCCCCCAATTTATCTATTTCCCCTCTAAGTTTCAATATCTTCTTTTTGGTGCTTATTTTACTTTTTTTGTTGATTCTCTAATTTTTAAAAGTGTACATCCACTTTATTAGTCTTCTTTCTTTTTAAAATGTATGATTGTAAGGATATAATTTTTCCACAAGGACTTCTTTAGCTGTACCTAAGAAATTTAGATACGTTGTTTCATCACTGTAATTTTCTTTTACATAGTTATTGATTTTATGATTTGTTTTTGTTTTTCTTGAGATTTCATTTTTAAGTCTCCATTTGAGTCTGTATCTTATAGTTGTGGTTCTTTAAGCAATTTCTATTCTTATTGCATTGTGCTCTATAAAGGATGTACTGGTTATTTCTGTCCTTTTATATTTACTTGTAATTTCTCTGTGTCCTATTACATGGTCAATTTTTGTAAAAGTTCCATGTGGTGCTGCGAAAAGATGTATATTCTTTGTTGTTATTGTTTAGTTGTGTCTGACTTTGTGAATCTACTTGAGGTTTTCTTGGCAAACAGGGATAGTTCTATTTATTTGTTTATTTATTTATTTATTTATTATGACTGAGGTCACACAGTTAGGAAGTATCTGAGGCCAGATTTGAACTCAGGAAGAGGAATCTTCCTAACTCCAGGCCTGGCACTCTCCACTGCATTACCTAGCTGCCCATAATCCAAGCATTAGTTTCTCCATTTTATAGATGAAGAGAAGGCAGTTTACACACAGTTCACCAGCCTAGGTCTCTGCCCAACTGACTTTTAAGTGGTCACAACTGACCGAAGCTGGATGCTGTGTTTTTCCTTCAGGTTTGGTGGAATGCTGCACAGCTCTACTCACAGTGTCCTGTCCTGGTGAACTGGCTCACTCTCTCTGTTCCTTAGATCTTTGGTCTGGCAGTTGTTCAGAGCCTACTTTCCCTGGCACCAGCAGTTCTTAAGTATGAACAGTTTAGAGCTGTGTAGCATTGATGCTTCTGGGTTATAGATCCTGGCAGGCTTTTGTTCCTGAAGGGTGGTGGCCAGTGTCATGTCCCTAGGTCTGCTAGTGTGGCCTTACTGCAGGTAGTGTAGAAGGCTGGGGAGGAGTGTTGAGTGAGTTCAGGGTCATTAAGTATTAGTTTCTGGGTTTTTTTTTTAACCTTCTTTTGGATTCTTAGTGTTCTAGACTATGGAAACAGTTAAAGTTGTTTTATTATTGGTGCACGGTTCCTGTTTTAAAGAGGTCTGAGAAATCATGGGGATTGAAAATGTCCAGTTACATCTTGTTATTCTGGTGACCTGAATGTTGACTCATTCCCTTTTCTTATTCCCATCCTCCCTTAAAATTCCTCTTGTGAAGCTTTTTCAACTATGGCTGTAACTGGCATGGAAGAATAGGAGGCTTTGTACCAGAGGGCCAACATGGGTATAAGGTAAAAGGTACTGCAATGATACTGGACTTCTCCTTGAAGCCCTCCCTTGATCTACACCATATTACACAGTTGCTCACTTGTGCCCCACTCCCAGGTCCACTTTCCCATTCCAAGTCCCAAGTGGATATTGTTTAGAATCTGTGGGGTTCAAGTCACCTTCTTTTCTAGTGCAATTATACCCACGGTGGTACTATAATATTCCTTCTTTCTACCTTTACCCTCATTCCAATCCCAGCTGAATAACCCCAAATGCCAGTATTCCTAGTCAGAATCCAGTTTACCTCTGTACCCATCTTAGTATCCTAGAAGATGACACCCAGGTGGCTAAAATGTTATTATTAATCTCTTCCTTAAGATTATGGTATCTATGTATTTGAGAATATAAAACTAAATGAATAGGAAACATTCTGCTTCTGTGCTTCATATAGAGGTGAAGAAAACTTGGCAAATGAATAATTAGGGCTTTTAGTGGACTGCAAGCTCAAAATAAGGCAGTTAAAGCTAATGTGGCCTTAGGCTATAAAATGGGAAAAGTGACACATCTAGAATCAGGAGATGTAGGTTTGGCACTTATCATGTGCCATTAGCAAGTCACTCACCCTCTCTGGGTCTCAGTTTCCTCATCTGTAAAATGAGTAGGCTGCACTAGGGAACTTTCAATACCCCTTCTAACTCAGCTCAAGTAGCCTTCTTGATCTCCACTAGCTGCCAGTGCCCCCTCTTTCCCACAGCTACCTTGATTCATTTTGTATATATTTTGTATATACTTATACAGGTACATGTTATATTCCTCATTAGAATGTAGGCTCCCTGAGGGTAGGCTGTTTCACTTTTATTTTTGGATACCAAATGCTTGCTATTCCTTGTCAGACAATAAGTATTTAATAAATGCTTGTTTATTGGTTGATTACATCTTATGACCTTACTAAAAAGGATTAGGAACCATATGTAGGAAGATCTTTAAAGGAAACGGGAATGTTAAGTCCGGAGACAAGAAGACTTCGGGTATGTGATAGCGATCTCCAAATACTTGACTTGTTAAATATTTTAAGAATCAAAGTATAAGACTATTGAAGGACTTCCTATCCAGTAGAATTATTCAAAAATGGAATGGAGACCAGGAGGAGGTAGACACTTGTTGGGAATATAAAAAGATATACTTTGAATAGTGATTTATTAGGTTCTTTCTAATTCTGTGATCCTATAACACTTTTTATTCTATAACCACTGTAAACTGAGATCTTTTCTTGTGAATTTAATTTGTCCAAGAGGCAGTTGGTGATGTGGGATTATAGATCAGGAAAAAGAATAAATCTGGAGAAACAGATCTAGAAATCATCTGCACTGAGATGTTAATTTGAGTCCTTGGGAACTGATAAGATTACTAAATGAGGTAGTGTAGTTGGAAAAGAGAAGAGGGCTGAGGACCAAGTCTTGGGAACAACTACAGTTAATGGGTGTCATCTGAAGATCTAGCAAAGGAAACTGTGGAGCAGTCAGACAAATAGGAGAACTGGAAGAGAGCACTCTAAAAGAAGAGAGGATGATTAATAGTGTGAAAAGACCATTAGATCTGGTCATCTGTAACTTTGGAGAGAGTAGTTCCAGTTGAACAGTGAGGGTAGTAGCCAGATTGCAGAGTGTGTAGAAGAGAAGGAGAAGATAGGAAGTGAGGCATATAGTATAGGCAGATTTCTCAAGTTTATCTGAGAAAGGGAGACATACAACATTATAGCTAGCAGGGATGCTTGGATCAAGTGAGAATGAGGGACACATGAGCTAGTAGGGAGACTGAAAACTAGAGAGTAAGGTTGACGGTGGAGACAATCCAAACACTGTTGAGAGTGGAACCAAGGATACATATTTAGCGCTAGGTGAGTTTAGGTGGCAAATAAAGTCATATGACAATTTCATTTTAAACCATGCAGTCAATATTTGGATTGGAACTTATGTCCAAGCAGGAAACATTTTGGGTCTGAAGAATCCCTAACCTAGCCCAAATAATAGTCCAGTTTGGAGGTTTTTCTGAACCTGTTCCCAATCTCTATTTAGCCCTGGGCAGTGCATGCAGTCTATGCTTTGGGAAGCGGAATAACTGCAAGGTAGTGTTCAGGAATTATTTCAACATTTGCTACCCAGGCACACCCCAAACCTGTTTTAAATAGTGTGATGAGGGTTAAACACAAGAAAGGCTGGGACATATTTCCCTTTACTTGACTCCACCTCTATTTCAGAGGCTATCCAGGGGCCAGATTATGCAAAAAGCTAAGAGACGATCAGCACAGCTTGGGTCCTTTAAGCAGGCAGCAGTTTTAGAGAGGGAGGGAGGAAAAGAGGGAAGTGTTTGAGAGGCCCCACCTTTCATTCCAGCAGAGTGGATGACCAGAACTAGTATGAGTCATAGGCACCAAAGCTTAGATTTCCAGACGTGAAGACGATCTTAAAGAATTTTCCCTGCAGTCAAAATCCATTCTTTTGGACACGCTGTATCTCTCTTACTCTTGGCAAAACCTCTGAAGGCTCTGGACTCCCTCAGTCTGCCATTTTTGGTACCGGGGTGAGGGCCAGGTTTCCCTGATGTATGGTAAGAGCCCAACATGTGCTGTGCTTCTCTTTTGCATACAACTCACAGGTAAGGAACGCGGGTTTTTTTTTTTTTTATTGTTTTCCTCCTTGCCTTCTTGCTGCTGAAGTTAGTTGTGAGTTTAAGAAGCTCTGGGAATTTATGCCAGTGAGGCTGAACTACAGTTTTCTTTGGGTTGACTCCACTGAAACCCAAATTATTGGGTTGCTTTTTGGGAACTGCTTTTGGACAAACAGGTTTAGGTGTGTTCAGGTTGCCAGTGATTCAGATACATTGAGTGCTTTCTGATCTCAAGTTACACATTATTTTCTTCTTGAAAATAATACTGCAGCTCCCGGCAGGATTTGGCTCAGTGTATGTCCCTGGTTTTGTCTGGGACTAAATCTACAACACTAGAAAAGTTACAGACACACGAAGAAGTGCAGTGTTGAAACTGCCTGGTTTTGAACTTGCACACAGTCATTTGAACACATAAAGCAGTTGGGTATTGAGAAGCAGTTGGGTATAGGAGAAAGGAAGTGGATCTGAAGTCAGAGGAAATGGATTTGATTCTACTTTCATTATTTGATTCCTATGTGATTTTGGGCAAATTCCTATAACTTTCTGGGCTTTGATTTCCTTATTTGAAAAATGAGGGCAGTAGAGTTAGATGATATCTAAGATACCCTCCTGTTCTAGATCCTGGGATGGCAAAAATAACTCTAGGCAAAATACCTAGTGGTTTAGCAGCTCTGAGCAAATATTTTAGGATACTTTATTGTTTATTTAATGAACTCCTGTAGTGTTAGGAACTATATAGAACATATATGACAAAGTTTCTCTCTTGTGAACGCAATTTCAATGAACTGCAAAACAAATGTTATGTCCTTAACTAAATACCAAGAAATTATACCCTCTTATAGTTAGTTAATGTTCTGTCTTGTTTTTGTATTCCAGTATTGCTAATTTGATAAAGCTTTGCTACATGGGAAATGAGTATGCAGTATGTCAGGCTGCTTCACAACAATGTATGACTTCAGCTTTTTTTTTTTTTTAACTTGGTAAACTTACAGGGTATAGAAGTGTTCTGAATTCTGGGAATGTGACTAGCTACAAGTTTGGGTAAATGGACATCTCAGAAGAAATGCCTGACCTATCTGGACTGTTATGTTGGGAGCACTGCAGAATTCCACAAAGATCCACTTATAGGGGTGGGAGGAAAGCACTTTGTAAAGCACCATATCAATGTAAATTGTTACTGTTAGCAGAACATTTGAGGTGGCTTAGTGTGGTCAGCAGTTTTTTCCATATTTCATCTCTTTCTTGATCCTTCTCTTCTCCTTTGCTTATCTTTGTAGTTGTCTGCCACATAGCAGCTGTGGAAGTTTATACCTCCCGAGTAGTAGAGGCTGTTAATGGGACAGATGCTCGGCTAAAATGTACTTTCTCCAGTTTCTCCCCTGTGGGTAATGCCCTAACAGTAACCTGGAACTTCCGTCCCCGAGATGGGGGGCCTGAGGAGTTTGTAAGTAGATTATAATCATTTTCCAAGGAGTTCTTGGTGGGATAATTTATGTCAAGTTCCTCTTGTTCTTTCTGAAATTACTCCTGGAGACAAGGAGAGGGAATGAAAATTCCCAGGAGGGCAGACTGAGCAGAATAGAAGACAGGTAAATGAGAATTTAATGGCTTCTTACAGAATAATACATTGGCAGAAAACCTGAAGCACTTACTGGGCCCAGGGGCCTTCTCTTTTAACTCCTACCATCCCACCAGGTAGGACAGTATGCAGTGAAAATATTCCTCTGCAATTCACTCTCTCTAGGTGTTTTACTTCCATGAGCAGCCCTATCCACCAACTGCTGGACATTTTAAGAATCGGGTGGCCTGGGATGGAAATGTAAATCGAAATGATGTCTCCATCATCATCTGGAAACTACAGTTTAATGATAATGGGACGTTCACCTGCCAGGTGAAGAATCCACCGGATGTTGATGGAGTAATAGGGGAGATTCGACTCAGTGTTGTACAGACAGGTAGGTAACCCAGAAGAAAGTGTAGAAAGGGAATAGAAAGCTTTTGGAAGAGAGAGGATCCGTCTTCCATGATGGCTGCTAGAAAGACAGGGGTGGGGCAGGGCTTATTCCATTTAATGGGTGATAGAGAGGTAGAATGAAGAATCCTGAGGCAAAAATAAATATTTTGCCTCAAACTGAAAAAGAAATAGAAAATAGATAAGGCAAAAGGATTCAGGGAAATTGTTATTAAAATGTCGAGGTTGAGAGAAATATGGGGAGAGAAAAGAACTATAAAATTCACACTTTCATGGCAGAACCAACCAGAAGATAGTCATGAATAATAAAGGTAAATCGAAAGCAATGAGTTCTGTACAGAGGTGCTATTTCTTCTCTTTATATCAAGTCTTAAAGTTGTCCCCTGTAAAGTCAGTCAGATGATAGGAAACCAAGGTAAGATGTGAGGAGGAGAACTGAGGGAAAGGAGGGTTATATATTTATCTGATGAAGTTAGTAATATCCTTGCAACCCTGGACAGTAGTCTAACTAGTGCTTCTTTTCTATTGTTCCTGAAAGCTTAACCCAAGAAGAAGAACATTTTGAATATAAAGTGGGGGAGATTTATTATGTTGAAAATATAGCCCTCCATTTCTTGTGGAGTTTCCATGGTCTATAATCTTAATATGTCCTTTTTCCTTTGTGCAGCACGCTTCTCTGAGATCTATTTCCTGGCTCTGGCCATTGGCTCTGCCTGTGCACTGATGGTCTTAATAGTAATTGTGGTGGTCCTCTTCCAACACTCCCGGAAAAGACGGTGGACCAACAGAGGTCATGTGGCAGTTGAAATAGAATCGTAAGACTGCGTACTTGTGGGAAAACTTCTAACACCATCTCATGGTGACTCTTGTAGTATTGTTTGTGCATAAAGGTGTACCTTACTTTAGTCAGGCAAACTAAGTGAAAATTCACTTTAAAAAAACCAACAAAACACCTTTATTTAAATAGAACAAAATTTTTGCTTAATAGAAGTGTGAATGATCAGAGTTCAGGATATTCCCCAAATTAAAACTGTAAGTTTTCATAAAATTGAAAGTAAATGACTGTTCAGTCTAACTGGAAAATACAATGTCTTGACCCAATATAGGCATGTCTCTAAAGCTGAGAGAAGAAAGCAGTTTTGTAACATTTTCCTTTTCTCAAGAATAGAGAATACATATGAGAATGACCACATGAAGTCAAATGTAAAATGTCTCTCATTGTACTGTGTTGTATTGTGTCACAACATACTGCATGGTAATGATATGCTTTTGGTTTATGTTACTAGGCAGAAACAAATATATTTTTCACTTTAGTTTTTGCTTTGTATCTCAGGTAATTGAGAGTTTCCAAGAACAAGAGGCTCTGAGATATGCTGAAATTAATGGAAAATTTCCTTCGGCTATTCCAGTTCTGATCCACTTGAACCAATTCTACTCATTCACATCTGTCCTGATGTGCTGCAGTAGTCCCTTATGAGCCAGTGCAGGGCCCTTCTTGAGCAAACACTGCCAGGATATTCTTATTTTCCCTTTATTAAGGTTTTATTCAAATTCAAATTAAATGCCATCAAGCAGAATGAAAATGAATTTTTCCTTCAAAACACCATAACAGTTCCTTCTGAAGATGATGAGAAGCAACTGTTGGTATTAAATCTGATATGTAGGTTCTGTCTTCTAATGTCCTCACTCAAAAGGTGAGCTAAGTCTCACAGTTGTTTCTGTGCTTTGCCAGAAATAATTTGAAACTTCAAATTGTTGGCTTGAAGAGAATGATTTGCTGAGCAATTGCTGACAGCTCAGTTTAACGTGATTTTGCAACTCTAATATGCAAACTGAACAACGGCTCATCCTGAGGTTAGAATCACTAAGCAAGTTACCATAGGGACCCAAGATGATCATTATACCTCTGGAAGTTTAGGGATAGAAGATTGTAAAAAGGACACAAAAATTGTGATGAAAATTTTACATAGTATTATATTCAGCTCTGAAAAAGAAGGAACATTGCTGGAGTGAAAGAATATTTTTTTCATCTAATATTATTTTTGAGGGTGGGGTAAAAGGGAATTCTAAATCTTGGTTTTATTATGGTTGATCCAGAGTGATAATGAAAGGCATTTATTTTATGAACTAGTACATCACTGGTTTAAAACAGACTTTGTAAGTGGGCTTTAGGAAGAAAAGGATCTTTTTAAAAAATGCCCAATTTTCTGTCTTCTCTCAACTCTAAGCCACAGCAATATTTAAGGGATAGACGTGCCATGGACGTTTAAGCACAAAAGTGGACTATACAGTCCGACTTGAAATGTCTTCTTTAGTAAGAAGACTGGTGAATATATTTCTCTTATTAAATGAAATTGGTCCAGGGTGACTGCATATCCTGAGACTTCCAAATGTGCTCCTTTAAACTGTACTTTAAGATGCTGTGCTTTGATTTTGACAATCAACAAACTGTCTTCACAATATAGCCCTCCAAGAGCGAAGTTTAGCTTCCTGCTTTTATACCAGATGTTTGGGTTTAGGTATCTATTACTTTTAAGCCACATTTCATTTTAAAAAGTAAATATCTGAAAACACCATTATTAGATAAGTTTCTTCAGATAGATAGTCTGGATAGTGTTTTATAAATGAAGTTAGGTTTTTAAAAAATAATTAACCTTTAGTACTGATTCCAGCAAAACCTGTAGCTTCCTTGTGCCTTGGCTGAAACACACAAGGAGAAAATTTTACTTACTATTTGGATATCTGTCCTAATGGGCCCTTTTGTATTGTAATTTATTTTTTATTAAGCTATGAAAACTCATGTGAATAAAAACTACCTTTAGTAATAAAGCATTTTTTCATTATTATTTGCTTACACAAAAGTAAAAAAGTTCAAAAAGCATTTAAGTCTGAAATCAGATGGGGGTGGGAGTAAATGAAGCTTTTAACTAAAATGAAAAAGTAAAAGTTGCCTTAGGATAAATCATTCACTGGAGGTAGATATTGCTGGATGAATAAACTAGGCTTGATTTCCCTACTTCAGATCTTGCTATCTACAAAGAACAGTGACACTTAGCTTCTTGACTGTTTAGAGGTTAAGGAAGTAATATATTGTCTGCTCTGTATCAATACTTTTAAATTAACTGAAAAGCACAGGCAGTTGGTTAATAATTCCTAAACTTCTAGTGAAGCAGGGTAAGCTGCAAAACAGGAAGCTTCTTAAAAGTTTAAGGAATCTACTGCTAAGAGCATTGGACTAATAGTCAGGAGTACCTTATTTTAGTACTGGTTCTGCCACTTATGAGCCATGTGACTATGGAAAGTCAATTTTCTGATCCTCAGTTTCTTCAGATGTAAAAATGTGGAAGTTGGTCTAGATTGTATCAGAAGCCCCAGCTCTAACATTCTATTCTCTAGATGCGTATTTTTTTTTGTTTCATCTTGTTTTCCTCAAACACTCTCATGATCTAGTATTGAACAGAAGGACTGCAATCAATAAAAATCTGAACGGTGCTTGACATAGGCACATTTTTTCCCCTGGAAAGGGCTGTCATCATTCTTTCAACTACCTCAAGCCTAGTGATACATTGTTGCAGGGGAATGGTAAATCCCACTTTCCTTTCTTTTTTAAGATGATATTGCCCTGCTAGCAGGAGCTTTTCTTGTCCCCTGCGCGGGTAGGTACCCATGCATGGGCAGTTACACACTACTCTAGAGGACAAGGGTGGTGCTGATCCTAAGGCCAACGCAACAGCTCTCCCAGGTCCTTTCCAACTCTGACACACTGGGACTCTACAAACAGGTAGCTCTGGTTTCCTCACTAACATCCACCTGCGGCCATCCTGCCGCCCAATAAAGACCCTTTCCACGTCAGGCTATGACCCAATGCCTCAGAACTCCCTTTCCACAGGCAATCTAGGCTGCTTCTTTCTCAGGTAGATGAGGAAAGAGCCATCTCACTGCCGGCTGGGGAAGAGGCGCCTCAAAGGAGGCTCAGGTGAGCAAGGTCCCAGAGCCACCACGCGTTCCCATGACAACCTCCGGCGGCCATCTTGGTACCTCTTGGCGTCCGCCCTTCCGATCAGTCATTTCCGGTATCACCTGTGTGGGTCGAGAGAGCTGTAAACAAGGTTTTCGCAGGTATCGGCTGCGGTGCCGGGATGCAGCCAAGCGGCTCGGCTGGAGGCTGTTGCCGCGCGTTCTCCAGCCTGCTGGGTCTTCTGTTCTTCCAGGGTGAGTGCGCGGGCTGCTTGCGCCCTACTTCCGGGTGTGTTTTTAGTGGGGGGGGGGGGGGGGTGGAGGGAGAGGAAGATGGTCGCTCTTCCGCTTCCGGGTGGGGGGTCCCCAGAAGAGGCAGGTCCTCTTATGGCCCTGGGTGGTTGGGACGCTTGAGAGATGAGCACCCTACTCGGACGGTGCTACGCACTAAGGGGTGGGAAGGAGGTCCGGGCGCGGACCCGAGTGGCGGGGCGGCTCCTGCAGGGGCCCAAGGCACCGCCGCCTTCTTGTGGTGATCGTAATGGAATGGAGGCTGGCCCCAAGAAGCCTAGACAGGGAGCTAGGAGCAGCCTTGGCCTGTTCTGACCGCGGCCCCCGGGGCCCCTTCAGGAGGTTCGTGGAGTCACAACTCTTAATGCGAATTCTAAGGCGTTCCTTAGGCTACCATGATTAAATCTCTGAGGTCCTCAGTAGTTTTAGAGTGTCAAGGAATCCTAAAACCGGAAAAGTTTAAGGACCGCAGATTGCGTGTCATTTTGGAGCTGAGGACTCCGAGGCCCAGAGAGGAGGGAAAGTAATGCAGGTAACGCAGGTATTAACACAAAATGGCAGAAGTAGGATTCGAACCCAGGTGCCTCGCTTTTCTTGGGGGACTGTGTTTAGTTTCAGAGCCCCAAGAATTTGGAGGAAGGAAATAATGACTATTTCTGTTTTTCCTAAGTTCTTATGAAAGACTAAGAATGGCCTCATGAAGATGTCTGTAACAAATAGGGAATTCGGCTTTGAAATAGTGCAGCAAAATATTATGTATACGTATGTATAAACATAAATATGATATAGGTATGCACAAAATATATAGAAATAAACATTTTGTGGCACATTAGTCTTGATATTTAAAAGATTGAAAATATGTGACCTATGTTCCAAATTCATTCTTTCCTTCCTTTCTTCCTCCTTCCCTCCCTCCATCTTTCCCTCCCTTCCTCCCTTCCTCCTTCCCTCCCTCCCTTCCTCCCTCCCTCCCTGCTTTCCTTCCTTCCTCCCTCCCTTCCTGCTTTCCTTCCTTCCTTCCTTCCTTCCTTCCTTCCTTCCTTCCCTCCTTTCTTCCTTCCTCCCCCCCCCATGGCAATGACATTATTCTAAAAATTATTTGAATCAATTTTTTTGTTGAAGAAAGTTAATATGGAACATGCA
>CM053588.1:207433018-207468327 GCA_028646515.1 Pseudochirops corinnae | reverse complement strand
TGAATCAATTTTTTTGTTGAAGAAAGTTAATATGGAACATGCACTTGAGTAAAATATTGCTATTATCTGTCCCAAATAAATCTTAAGTTAAAGTTTAGAGAAGTTTAAGTTAAATTTTAAAGTATATAAATTTTGTTTTAACCATAGGGAATAAATGAAATGCCCAACTGTTATTCCTCTCCTTCCTACCCCCTCCCCACCCCACCTTGCATTTAATTCCTGGAAGAATAGATATCAATTCTCTGACCATCCAAATGGTAGTAAAAACTTTTGTTATGATAATAATCATAGGTGAATACTAGTTTCCTGTAAGCTAAATGGCAGGGGAATTTTTTCTCTACCAGGAAATTTCTGAAAGGGGACCCTTAATCCAAAAATCCTGGTTTCTTAGGTCTCAGAAGTTTAAGGTGGAGGAATTTTTAATCTGGTGACTAATATTCATGTTTCCTGTATACTCCCTGACCCCTCCCAGGCAGGTACCTGTGTCATCACAAATGTCCAGTTTTTCAACTAAGCTCTTTTGCAATACTGTATTTAGGATAGCCTACCCTAATTCTAAATTCACAAGGAAATGCTGTCTCCATTTCTACTTAGAAAGTGTTCCAACAGATTTAAATTTAGCAAATGTTCATTAGTTGTCTAATATATATAGGTTTCTCAGTGTTCAGTCATGTTCAAATTTGGATAGAAAGAGAGGAGATTATGGTTACCAAATAAATTATAATTAATTTCAAACTGGTTTCAGAAGCCACTTCAAGTACTTCAAGGTTTCTTTAACTTGTACTGTTGTATCCAAATTTGCAAGACATATGCTGAATTGTGCATCACCGGAAGGGGTTGTAGAAAAAAAACACTGTTGGTTTAAGTAGGCTAGTTTTACTTCAGAAGAGGCACACCAATATCAGAATGAATGAAAAAGCTGGAAAAAAAGGAGAACCTGTTATTTAGTGATACTTGACAACCTGTGGGCTTCATTGGTACTTCAGACTTCCCCTTGTTCCCTCTCCTATATTCTTGCCTCATTTTATTGAAAAAAATTGAGGCCATTCATTGAGAGCTCCTTCTCCCTTCATCTCCCATTCCCCAGATGCTTCCTACCCCTGTATCCTACACCCTTGTCTCACATGGTGAGGTGGCTGTTCTTACCAAGACAAACCACCTTGCATGCACAAGTGATCCTTGCCTTCCTCTATACTCCAGCAGATTGTCTTGTCTATCATCCCTACTGTTTTACCTTGAATCCTCTCTGACTTTTTTGCCATGTCCCAGGATGCTCTTTGGGAAAGCCACATCATCCTGCAAGATTCCTGGTATTCCACCTCATTACCACCCTCTGTCCCTTGGATTGGAGGGTAGAACCAAGAACTCTTTTTTCAACCTCCTTTTAAGTAGGGAACCCAGGTCCGATTGTCTTAGTTCTCACCTGCCTTCACTATGGGACTTCTCTGACCTTTCCATCATACCCCTGTATTAGATACCTTTTCTGGTTACATCTCTTTCTTCCTGCTTTTCTGTTTTTTTTTTTCTTTCCCATATTTGTGTCCCCATAACTTAGCACATAGTGGGTGCTTAATAAAATGTTTATTGACTGACAATTTTTCCATATATATTGTTGCTTCCCTACTGCCTACCAACATGCCTATGTCTCCTCCACCTTCAAAAAACCTTCACTCTATCCTTCCATCCCACTATCCTCCCCAATCCTTCCTCCCTTTTGTGGTTAACTTGAGGAGGCTATCTATAATAGGTTCTACTTCCTTTCCTCTTGCCGTGTTCTTAACTTTGCAGTCTGGCTTCTGATCTCATTCCATGGAAACTTCTTTCTCCATAGTTTCAGTGATTTCTTAATTGTCAAATCCAATAACTTTTTCCTCAGTTCTCATCTTTTTTGATTTCCCTGCAACCTTTTATACCGTCGATCACCCTTTTCTTGATACTCTCTTCTAACTTCCCTGGTTTCCTTCAAGTCAGCTAAACTCCTGCCTCCAACAAGAAGCCTTTCCCAATTCTGCCTTAATCCTAGGGCCTTCCCTCTGTTGATTATTCCCTATTTACCCTGTACGTAGCTTGTTTGTTTATAGGTTGTCTCCATTAAAACTCTGAGCATATCCAGGACAGGAACTGTCCTTTACCTGCCTTTGTATGTGCTGCACTTAGCATAGTGCCTGGAACATAGCAGGCATTTGAGAAATGTTTATTGACTGACTGACTGATGACTGGAAATCTAGATTAGAGTCCTGAGGAGGATTTATGAAAATGCAAGGGCCAGGGACAGTGTGAATGAGTGGATTAGGAAGAGCTGATATTGGACCATTGTGAGCCATGGGAACAACAGATCCATTTCAAACCCAAGTTGATCATTGGCTTCTAGAGTTTTCGTCCTTTCTTTTTGTTTTAAATGTTGTAAGTGGTAGACTTTGGTATGATACTGCTCTTTATTTGCTTTTCCTTTTCACCCTTTGAAAACAGGACTAGTTAAATCATTAGCCCATTTGACTTTTCCCTAACTTAAGAATATTGTCCTGATCTTGTCAATTCTTTAAAAAATAAAATTTTATTTAAAATAAAATATTTTTATTTATCTTTTGTTTTTATATTATTTATATTTCCCACTGTGTTATTCCCTTTTCCCCATGACAGAGAAGCATCCCTTATAATAAAGTATGAAAGAGGAAGAAAAAAAAAAGCTCAGAACACTAATAACACATCAAATAAATCTGTTGTATAGGCCACATCCATAGTTCTGCTTCTATAATAGATTGAAGGAAGATGTCTTCTCATATCTATTCTTTAGGGTCAAGTTTGCTCATCATTCCAGAGCATTCAGTTTAAATTGTTGTTCCTCTTTCTGTTTACATTGTTGGAGTCATTGTGTATATTTTCTTTGTTCTGCTTACTTTGCATTAGTTTATGTAAGTCTTTTGGTGCTTTGTATTTGTCTTGTTCATTATTTCTTCTAACATGGTAATTCCATTTGTTTACTCATATTCCCCATTAATAGGTATCTCCTTAGTTTCCAGTTCTTTGCTGTCACAAAAAGTGCTGCTATAAATATTTTGGTATATATAGGACCTCACTTTTTGTCGTTGTCCTCCTTTGGGTACATGCCTAGCAGTGGAATCTGGGTCAAAGGGTATGACCCTTTTAGTAAATATCTTTGCATAATTCTAGATTGCTTTCTAGAAAGATTATATCCATTCATAACCCCACCAAGAATGCATTAGGGTGCTTGTCTTTCAACTACTCCTTCACCAGTAACTATTCTCATCTTTGCCAAAATGCAGGGTGTGAGGTGAAACCCCCGGGCTATTTTAAAAATCTATTGTCTTTTATTTTATTTTTTAAAAATTATATATTTGGGTTCCTCCCATTCATTCTAATTCTTCTATACAACATGACTAATGTGAAAATCTGCTTAATAGAAATGTATATGGAGAATCTATATCAGATTGCATGCCATATTGGGAAGGGGGGGGAAGAGAAGTAGAGAAAATGTGAAACTTATGGAAATGAATGTTGAAAACTGAAAATAAATAAACTTAAAAATAATATTTTTCCCAGTTACATGTAAAGACAGTTTCTAGAATTTATTAAAATTTTTTTTAATTCCAAATTTTCTCCCTCCCTCCCTTAATTTCTTCCTCCCTGAGAGAGTACTCAATTTGATATAGGTTATAAATATGCAATCATGCAAAATGTTTCCATATTAGTCATGTTGTGAAAGAAGACACAGACCAAAAGAAAAAAAACATGCAAAAAATAAAATGAAAAGTAGTATGCTTTGATCTGCATTCAAACTCCATTAGTTCTTTCTCTGGATGTGGATGACTTTTTCATCTTGGGTCCTTTGGAACTGGCGAGGATCATTGTATTGCTGAGAATAGCTAAGTCATTCACAGCTGTTCATTATACAGTATTGCTGTTACTATGTACAATGTTCTCCTGGTTCTCACTTCACTTTGGACAAGTTTAAGTATTTCCAGGTTTTTCTGAAATCATCCTGCTCATCGTTTCTTGTAGCACAATGGTATTCCATCACAATCCTATACCTCAGTCTGTTGTCTTTTAAGGTGATAGAGGTGAAATAAATTGTCTATACTTGGTGCCTTCATGTCCTTTCCTTTCATTCTCTTTTAAACTCTTGCATTTCCAACCTCTTCATTCAACTGAAACTGCCCTCTCCCAAGTTATCAGTGACCTCTTAAGTGCCAAATGTACTGGCCTTTTTCTATCTTCATCCTTCTTGACCACTCTGTAGTATTTGACCCTGTTGATACCTTTCTCCTCCTTGATATTCTTTTCCTCTGAGTTTTCATGACACTGCCCTTTCTTGGTTCTCCTTCTGCTTTATGACCACTCTTTCTTAGTCTAATTTGCTAGATCTTTATTCTAGTTATGCCCACTAACTGTGGGGATATTCTCTAGGCTCTCTTTCTCCTTGGTTGTCTTCTTCCTTTAAGCTGTCCCTTGGTGATCTTATCTGCTCCCATGTGTTCAGATGACTCCTAGATCTCTATAAGTAATTTGCTTTGGTCCTATATCATGAACTGCCTTTTGCACATTTCAAATTGGGATGTCTTGTAGTCATCTCAAACTCAATATGTCCAGAATAGAACTTACTTATTATCTTCCTGCCCACTCTTCTTCTGAACTTTGCAATTACTGTTGAGGGCACCACCCTGCTTCTTGTCGCCTATCAACCTTGTTATCATCCTTGGCTCCTCCCTCTCCCTTAGCTCATATAGCCAGTGAGTTGGCAGATCTTATTTCTGTTTCCATAACATATCTCCTATATGTCTCCTCCTCACTCATCCCCCTGTATCAGGATTTTCTCATCCCTCATCAGGGTTATTGCTACATCCTTCTGCTTTCCCTGCCTCAAATCTCTCCTCACTCCAGTCAATTCTTCCCTAGCTGCCAAAGTGATTTTCCTAAAATCCATGTCTGATCTGAGTCTCCCACCTGACAGTGGAAACTCCAGTGGCTCCCTATTACCTCTAGGATAAAATACAAACTCTTCTTTTTGGCATTTAAAACTCTTCTAGCTTTCTAGAGTTCTTATCTACTATGCAGCCTTACTGCCTGCTTGCTGTTCTTCCCACAGTATGCTCTGTCTCCCATCTCAGTGCTTTTGCACTGGCTGTCCCTGGAATGCTCACCCTCCTTGTTTTGCTTCTAATCCCTGGCTTCCTCTAATATTCAACTCAAATTATCACCCTCTTTAGGCCAGGGACTGTTTTTGTTTTTCCTTTATATCTTCAGTGTTTAGTGTAGTGTCTGGCACATAATGTTTAATAAATGCTTGTTTATTAATTGATTGATTATAGGAAGATTAAACTAGCATTATTCTGCAGGACAAATTGGAGGTTCCCATGCCTGTTATTTTCTTCCTTCTTCTCCCCGAAGTACTGTACAAAGTGGGATGATGCTATAAATGTAACAATGTTATACTTGGCATTGGCTCGATTTGTGTTAGTCAGGAGTCTAGACTTGGTACCTTTCTTTAAAAAGGAATGTGAACAAATGGGCTTGTGTAGAGAAAAGCATACAAATGTTTAAATTTGTATTTAATGAAATTTAAATGAAAAGAGTTAGATTTCTGTGACTTACTACTGTGTTCACAGTATGTGAGGAGTTAACAGGGGGAGAGTGGGAGGAAAAACATAAGGAGACAAAGATGGAGAATAGCTCAAGGCAGACCATGAGAATCAGAAAGAATAAAGAATAGTTTATCTGCTTTTATAAATAGATGCCTCTTAAGTGGACGATGGATCTCTACTGGCTGCTTCTGAACTCAGAGGTCAAAAATCGGTGCCAATTTTTTTTTTTTGAGAGAGGAGGAATAAAGTGTTTTAATATTAAGTAAGCTTGGAAGAAGTGAGCTGGTAGATAGTATAAAAATATATAAAGAATCCATTTCATTTTAGGATTCCATTGAGTATTACAGTCATTACTGCTTTTATGACTGTGACTCATTAGCTATCAGATAAAGAGGAGCTAGAACAAATTCTGTGTGTGACATATTAAAAAATTTTTCTGTTCTTAGTTTGTAGACTTTTTCTCAAGGCAGTAGTGGCAATGGTGGTGGCTGGAGTTTTCATATGAGAATGGAATTGTATTATATTTGGATGAAAATCCTTTCTTCATTAGAAGCTGACACACTGATATTCTCTTTTGAGTCAGGACTATGTGGATCTTTTGTTTCTGCTCAATTTAGCAATGAGTCTATAGTCTAGACAGTAACCAAGTTTTGCATTTTTAGTTCAGCATATGGTTTGTTGTTTAAACTTGCAGTGGTGAGAAAGTATACTTATGGGTTGCAATATCACCCCACACCCCATTCCATGAGAGAACAAATCCATTGCTCCACGTTTTTATCAAGAGCCTTAATAATCGAGTCATAGATTTTGAGCTGGAAGGTGGCCTAAAGTCTTCACCATTGCCACTGCTGCACTGAGAAGAAGTCTACAAATTAAGAACAGAAAAATCTTTTCAAAATGTCACACACAGAATTTATTCTGGCTGCTCTTTACCAGATAGCTAATAAGTCACAGTCATAAAAGCAGTCAAACCCTTTCATTTTACAAGTAAGGAGACTGAGGCACAGAGACTGAGGCACACTGATCCAGGCTTATAAGGTCCTAAGTGGCAGAATGAGGTTACCTTTTTTTTCCCTTTATTGAATTCATAATAGGAGCCTTTGCTTAACATCTGTCTTTTCTTCTCAGATAAATAATATTGTTAAATATTTTGGCTTTCTTTATTTAGGTTTTTACACAGTCCTTTCATTGGAGATTAAAGCAGATGCCCATGTTCGAGGTTATATTGGAGAAAGTATCAAGCTGAAATGCACCTTCAAGTCTTCTTCTCCCATCTCTGACAAGCTCACAATAGACTGGACTTACCGACCGCCTACCAGCAGTCGCACAGAGACAGTAAGTTGTTTTGGGATGTTCTAGTTGAGCTTAAACAAGACAGACCAACCTCCAACTTTTTCCTTTTGGAACAAGCATATCAGTAAGAATATAGTCACCTAATTTATTTCAGGAGATAAAGCTACCTTTTGATGTGCCATTTACCTTATTTTTCTTCTTAAACTTTAGGAGTCTTGCAAATAAGTTAATAGAGACTCATAGGAAATGGGATTCTCTTTTCTTGCTTTTTATTTTACGATTTCATAACTTCATTTTCAGGTTTAATATACTTAAAGATTGCTATCTGGGCTGTTGGATATAAATATAAACTAATATAAAGACAATTCATTCTGTAGCTCCAGCTAAAGATGTTCCACTCTCTGTGAAAGCTATATACCTTTTCTGTTACCTTTAGTTGGCTCATGTGGGCACATCTGTTTGTATGACTGTTAAATGCCATCTCTGGTCCTTGCCCTGTGGGCCGATCTTGGCACTTTCTTCCAGTGTGTACAGCATCCACTTTGATTTACACATTCTCCTTTGAAGAGAATGGTGGCAGCATATGTATAGCTCAATTTGGTAGGTGCTGTTGGTGGCAGATGGTCTTGTAATTTGGGCTGTTTAATGAACTTTAGTTATATGTATGTAATTTACATATGTTTGAATCCCATTGTAAATGTCCAATTGAAGATAGTAATGCTATAAAACTTTCTCTTTGTGCTTTCAGCAATATCCTTAGCCTACAACAGGCAGGAATATTAGTTTTGCAGCTATATGTAAAACAGTTCTTTAAAAAATGTCCCAGATTTGCTCATCCTCCTTTCTTTACTATGAGGGATTTTGCTCTTACTTTTGTTTAAAACCACAAGCTTTAAGGGTTACTCTAGGAGTCATGCGTGAGGTAGGAAGGAAAATAAAGGTTTAGTGAAGAAATTTAGGTAACATTTGTGATTTTTTTTTTTTATTCAAACTTCAAATAATTCAGAGTGATACATTCTTCACACCTTCTGGACAGGAGGCCGTGAAAGGTTTTATTTGGTTGCACCTCCTTGACCAAAAATAGGGTATCAGTGGGGAGCTCCCTTGGGGTCAGAAATCTTTTTTTTCATTTAATTTTTATTTTTTTCAATTGCATGTCAACAAAAAATGTTAACATTAGTTTTAAAAAATTTCTGAGTTCCATATGTGCAATCATGCAAAACATTTGTGTATTAGCCATGTTGCAAAAGAAAATGCAGACAAAAAGCCAAGAATAATAAAGACAGTTAAAAAAAAGTTGCAGTTTGCATTCAGATTCTATCATTTCAGTTCTCCATCAGTTCTTTCTTGGAGGTGGATAATGTTTTTCATCATAAGTCCTTTGGAATTGTCTTGGATCCTTGTATTGCTGAGAATAGCTAACTCATTCTGTTGATCATCATACAATATTACTGTTACTATGTAAGTGTTCTACTGTTTCTGCTTACTTCATATTGCATCAGTTCATGTAAGTCTTTCCAGGTCTTTCTGAAAGTATCCTTCTTATCATTTCTTATAGCACAATAGTATTCCATCACAATCATATACTGCAGCTTATTCAGACATTTCCCAGTTGATGGACATACTCTCAGTTTCCAATTCTTTGCTACCACTAAAATTGCTGCTATTAATATTTTTGTACATATAGGTCCTTCTCCTTTTGCTTTGATCTCTTTGGAGAAGAGACCTACTGAAGCAAAGGATATGCATAGTTTTATGGCCCTTTTATGTATAGTTCCAAGTTGTTCTCCAGAATGGTTGAATCAGTTCACAACTCTATGAACAGGCCATTAGTGTTCCAATTTTTCCACATCCCCTCCAATATTTGTCATTTTTCTTTTCTGTCATGTTAGCCATTCTTCTAGAGATAAGGTGGTACCTCAGAGTTGTTTTAATTTGCATTTCTCTAATCAGTAGTGATTCAAAACATTTTTTATACGACTATAGATAGCTGTCATTTCTTTGTCCAAAAACTGCCTGTTCATATCCTTTGAACACTTATCAATTTGGGTATGACTTATATTCTTATAAATTTTACTCACTTCTCTATATTTGAGAAATGAGACTTTTATCAGAGAAATTTGCTATTAACTTCCTCCTGGTTTCCTGCTTTCCTTCTAATCTTGGCTGCATTGGTTTTGTTTGTGCAAACCCTTTTTAATTTAATGTAATCAAACTTGTCCATTTTACATCCTGTAATGCTTTGTGTTAACTGTTTGGTTATAAATTCTGACCCCCCTGAATAACAGGGGATTAGAAAATCTTAAACAAAAACAGTAGATCTCAGGTAGTGTTGTTCTTCAAAGAGAGTTTGTTAAAACTGGAATTAATGGGTTTTTACAATTTGAAAATGAGGAGGTGGCTGCATCACATGAGTAAGACTGAAGCAGTAATATTTTGTTAGTCGGGATTAAGTCAGACTGATTATTGAGCAAAGTATAAAGTTCTGTCTGTCACCTCACTCAGAGGTTATGTGAACTTCAAGGTCTCAGTATTCTGGTGAAACTTAGAGTAGGCTGTGCTGCAAATATTCTAGAGGTTGGCCACAGCAAGAGTCCCTGATTTCCATGTGTATTGTTTGACAGGGCATTCTCACCCAGGAAGTTGCTTTCTTCTTGTTAATTTGGGAGTTGAAGACTACTAGGATTTTTGAGTAGGAAGGAACTTGCCCTCAGATAAACAAATGAATAAATATGCACCTTGTACAAGAGTGCAGCCATTGCATGAGTAATATTTGCCCTGCCCAACATAAGTAGGTGTAGTGTGTTGTTATTCCTGTTTGTTAAGTCTGAAGTAATAAGTGTTTAGTTAAGGAAACCTTTATTAAATATCAGCTATGTGCCTAACTGGGCATTTACATTAATTTCAAAGTCATATAACTAGGAAGGATTGTTACATGTTATTATACCCACTAACTAATTTAGTTAATTCTGACAGGAAAGAAATATAAATTTAAAATACTGTCTATTTTAGGATTTCCGAGAAAGTTGTTGAGGGAGTAGTGATTTAGAATTCTTAGATGCTTTCCTTGATTCTTTTATTGACTTGGTGTGGTCAGTTTTCTTCATTTTCTTTCCTCATCTATAATAAGATAATATTTACATTTAAAGCATTTAGGGCAGTGGTTCTCAACCTGTGGGTTATGTTCAATTTGTAACAATGAAAATACATCCTGCATATCAGATATTTACATTATGATTCATAACAGTAGCAAAATAACAGTTTCGAAGTAGCAACGAAAACAATTTTATGGTTGGGGGTCACCACAACATGAGGAACTATATTAAAGGGTTGCGGCATTAGGAAGGTTGAGAACCACTGATTTAGGGGGTCGTGGTGGTGGAAAGCTTGCAACTATGCTGTATTTTTTCTTTTTAATTTGCTTGGCACTTTCTAAATTGACTTTTTCCCTCATCTTTTTCCTTTCTTAGATTTTTCATTATCAGTCTTTCCAGTACCCAACTGTAGCAGGCACATTCCGGGACCGCATATTTTGGGTTGGGGATGTGTACCGAGGAGACGCATCCATTAGTATAAGCAACCCAACCATGAGAGACAATGGAACATTCAGCTGCACTGTGAAGAATCCGCCAGATGTCCACCACAATATTCCCCTGACGGAGCTGGTAGTCACTGAAAGGGGTAAGGGGGTTGCAAAAAGCTTCCATTCTCACTTCCACTCAAGTGATACCTGCTTTTCTAGATCAAGATAGTTAGAAAGCCTTTTTGTGAGTCTGTTGAGTAATTGGGTAATTTTGGGTCAAACTCATTTCCTTCCTATTTAGATCTACTTGCTGGGATTAATTTTGCATTTTTAATTTATAACCAGAATCACCTTTTCAGTTCTTTTAACAGCTTTATTTATTTATTTAGTTTTTTATTGGACCTATGATTTCTTTGGGCAGCTAGGTGGTGCTGTGGATAGAGTACTGGACCTGGAGTCAGGAAGACTCGTCTTCAGTTCAAATGTGGCCTCAGACACTCACTAGCTTTGTGACCCTGGGCAAGTCACATAACCCTGTTTGCCTCAGTTTCCTCATTTGTAAAATGAGCTGGAGAAGGAAATGGTGAATAACTCTGGTATCTTTACCAAGAAAATCCCAAAAGGGGTCACAAAGAGTAAGACACAACTGAAAAATGACTGAACAACAACAATAAAATAATTTTTATCTGGGTAGGGAGCTCTCTGGAGTAACTCTTTCTATCAGTGTAGATCTATGCCTACTCTGCAAGTTATGGTCTTAGAAGTTGGCCTGTGACTCTTTCTAAGACAGTGGTTCTCAACCTTCCTAATGCCACGACCCTTTAATACTCATATGTGGGCGTATCTGCCTGGAGACGGATAGAGGAGCAATGTCTCGGTTTCTAAGACAGTCGGAAATATGTGTTTTCCAATGGTCTTAGGTGACCCCTGTGAAAGGGTTGTTTGACCCCCAAAGGAGTCGCAACCCACAGGTTGAGAACCACAGTTCTAAGAGGTTAAGTTATTTGCTCTGGTTCACATGGCTACTGTGTGCACCGCAGAGTCAGAATTGGAATTCAGGTCTTTCTGACACTGAGGCCAGCTCTGTCCACTACATCATCTTGCCTCACCCATCTTTTACATTGAATTGAATATAAGTTTTGTGGAACAGATTGGCTACCTCCTCCATGGCTGGACATTCTTTGTGGTATAGTAGAAGGACCAGCACCTACCTCCTAGGATTCTGAGAAAAGTACCCGTAAACTTCAAAGCAATGTGTGAATAGGTAAATACCAGGAAGATCTGTGTTGGAATAAAGGCCGTGGCAACCAGCTATGACTTATAAGTCCTAGGTATTGGTTGGGGTTAATTTAGATTCATTGTCTTGTCCAGAATCACACAGCTAATGAATGTTAGAGGCAAGATTTGGAGCTATGTCTTTGTGACTCCAAGCTGAGCACTTTATCTTTGCTAGGATGCCTCTTCTAGTGAATATGTAAGTGTCATCTCTTACTGTTGATGGTCAGGCTTCCCCATTTTGTTCTCCTCTGCCAGATAGTGTTCTTTGCTTATGAAGGGAAGCGAAGTCTGGGGACGCCTCCTCTGGGGGTGGAAGTAATTCCTTAGTGTCCAGCTAGGATTTATTTAATATGAAAAAAAAAAGAGTTCTTTATTCTGAGCCTGAATAGTCAAAGAATTGACACTATTGTATTTGTGAGGAAGGGGCTTTGTAAACCTCAAAGTGTTCTCTAAGTAAGTGTTGATGTGACCTTTCTTCCCACTTGTTTTCATATCTTATCATGATTTGATGACTGTTGTTGATTGGCTTCTCTTGGGCTAGAGTGAATTTGAGCCAGGTCCAGGATTTCAGTGTTTGTCCCCTTAAAGGAAAGGAACTTAAAGAACATTTGTACGAGTCAATAAAAGCATTTAGTAGTGCTTGCTGTGTGCTAGACATTTTGCTGGGTGCTGGGGATTGAAATACAAAAAAGATAATCCCTGCCCTCATGAATCTTACATTTTAAAAGGGAGAGAAAACTCATAGGGGAGAGGTGTCATGATCAGGAGGCGGAGGCCAGCTAGAAGTAATGAGATCTGCCTCAGAGTTGGAGCTGGATCGGCTAGTTCTAGGGTGGGGAACCTACAGCCTCGAGGCTATACATGTCTTTCTAGGTTCTTGGGTACAGCCTTTTGACTGAGTCCAAGTTTTACAGAACAAATTCTTTTATTAAGGAGATTTGTTCTGTGAAATTTAGATTCAGTCAAAGGGCCACCCTTGAGGACCTACTGGGGCACATGTGGCCTGGAGGCCCCAGGTTCCCCACCCCTGATCTAGTCTAACTGCTTTATTTTACAGACTGAAACTGAAAACAAGTGAGATAACATAAATAACTGACTCTTATTGTAAAATGTATAACTTACTTTGCATACATTATCTCATTTGCTTCTTTGCAGCAACCTTGTAACATAGGTGTTAGAGTATCAACATTTTACTGCGGCCTAGTGAGTTAATTAAACAACATATATGTTACTTTAATGTGTCTATTTTATTAAGAGATACATAAAAATACATGGTTAAGAAATTTCCTCCCCATTAAAATGTATTATTTAGCATTTTTCATTACCTTCTAAATTAGGTAATATGGGAATAACATTCAGATAGCTTTTCTTAAAGATTCAGTCTCTTGTGGTCCTTTTCCCTTGTTCCCTTCCCTTTTGCCCAGGTTTTGCCATCCAACTTTCTTCTGCTGCCCTGCTGTCCATTCTGGTCTTCATTCCTTCAGCTGTGGTGGTCACCCTGCTCTTGGTAAGAATGGGGAGAAAGTCTGCTAGGCTAAAGAAGAAGAGCAAGTCTGGCTACAAAAAGTCATCTATTGAAGTTTCTGATGAGTAAGTTTGACTGGAGTTGAGACTTGTTTCCTTTTATTAGTCCTGCTTGGTGGGGAATATTCAATAACCCAAGCCCTAAGGATCTCTTTCTTTCTCCCAGACCTGGTTCACTTATACTAGTGAAGCTTTATTTTAAAGTTTTTTTTATTCTGGTGCTGAGGATAATTGTGAAGAGGCCTTTTATGGGGATGGTTAAAAATGAAGTTTATGTATCTTGGTTTTGTTCCCTTTTTTAGAAAACAGAGTTTGGGGTGATTAGCATGTTTCCTGAAGTGAAGGTCTTACCATGTTGCCCTCCTCTCCCTACACATTAAACTTCATTGGCTCCCTATCACCTCCAGAATCACATATAAAATGCTCTATTTGGCATTCAAAGCCCTTCATAACCTTGCTTCCTCCTACCTCTCCAATCTTCTTACACCTTACTCCCCAATTCTTCAATCCACTGCCACTGACCATCTGTGTGAGTATTTCACAAACAAGACACTCCATCTCTTGGTTCTGGTCATTCTCTTTGACTGTCCCTCATGCTGGGAATGCTTTCTCTTCCACTTTGCTCCCTGCTAGCTTCCTTTAAGTCTCAACTAAAACTCCATCTTTTGCAGGAAGCCTTCTCAAACCCTCTTAATTCCAGTGCCTACCTTTTGTTAATTATTTGCATGCTGTTTCCCCAACTAAAATGTAAACTCCTTGAGGGAAGGGACTGTTTTTTGCTGCTTTTTGTATTCCCAGCATTTGACACACAGTAGGTACTTAATAAATGTTGATCAATTGCTTGATTAGAGTTGGAAACTAGATAGATAGATAGAAATAGTTTTTTTCCCAGTCCCATGTTTTGGTAACCAAATTGCATAAAAGACAAATTGCTATTGACTATAAAGCCTAAATTAGAAAGTCCACACTATTTAAAAGAAGAATGATTAATTTAATAACAGGAAAATCACCTGGTTTAACTTTTTGCCTCTTGGAACACTTGACATGTTTGATATATAGTTACAGAAAGAGAGTGAGAAGAGAAAATCTTTCTATTTTTTTTCAAGATCTCCATTTTTCTTCCATTTACTTCCCTGGAGCACCCTTTTCCTGCCCTCTTCCATAAGTTGCAAGGTCTTGTCAGTTCAACTCCTCACCTCCCATCTCTCCTCTTCTCTCTGCTAACATTGCAACCATTCTAGTTGAGACCCTCATCACCTCCTGATTGGACTGTTGACAGCCTCCTCATGAGCACCCTCGGTCACTCGGGAGTTCGGCCAAACTGGCCTCCTTGCTGTCTCCTGTCGCTGGTGTTCTGTTGCTCTCCCTTGTGCCTTTGCTCAGGTTTTCTCCTCTCTCTCCAGTTCCATCCCTTGGAACTCATGCTTCTCTTCAAGGATTAGCTCAGCCATCATCTCCTTCTGGAGCCCTTGCCCGCTGCCCCCCATTGTTACTGCTTCCCCCTCGCTGTTTTTACTTTGTATGTAATCTGCGTTTTCTATGTGAACATCTCACGTCTCTTTACTATGATGTAAGCTTCCTAAGGGCAAGGATCAGGCACTATACTAATATTATTTTACAAATAATACCACAAATATTGTCTCACTTGCTCCTCTCAACAGCCTTTTTGGGGTAGGTACCATTATTACCCTTGGTTTAGAGTTACTGAAATGGAAGCAGATAGAGATGAAGTGACTTGGGGGAGGGGGTGTGCATTGTAGGGAGGTAACTGAGTTTGGATGTGTGCTCAGCCCTTCCTCACCCCAGGCCACTGCACCCCCTGGTTGCCATAAAAATGTTTTAATAAGAGTTTGTTAACTAAGAGTGCTCAGCACTGTGCACACTTACTACAGATATTAACTCATTTGATCCTCACAGCCACTCTTGTGATATAGGTGCTATTATTATCCTCATTTTCCAGTCAAGGAAACTGAGGCAAACAGAGGTTAAAGGACTTCCCTAAAGTCACACAGCTGATAAGGGTCTGAGGCTCAATTTGAACTCAGGTTTTCTTGACTCCAGGCCTAGTAGTCTATCCATTGTGTTTCCTAGCTGCCTCAGAAGAGCTGATTTAGATGTTAGTCACATCAGTGAACGAGTATTTATTATGTGCCTACTAGGTGCCAGGCATTGGGCTAAACCCTGAGGGTACGAAGAAAGGCAAACAACAGTCTCTGCTCTCAAGGAGGTCACAGTCTAACAGAGGAAACCACATGCAAACAGCTGTGCACAAACAAGAAAAATGCTGGTTAAATCGGAGATAATCAATAGAGGGAAGGCACTAGTATTAAGGGGGATCAGGAAAGGTTTTCTATAAAAGATGAGATTTTAGCTGAGACCAGAAGGAATCTGGGGAGTCCAGGAGACACAGATGAGGAAGGAGTGAGTTACAGACATGGGGAACAGCTCGTGATGGTGACCAGAGTGTAGAGATGGAGTGTCGTGTTTGAGAAATAGCCAGGAGAACTGTATTACTGGATCCAAGATTATGTGGTGGTGGGGGTAATATGGGAGGGGGGGAAGCGGGGCAGAGTAAAGGTGTAAGAAGACTGTGACATAAGATTATAAAGGACTTTGAACACCAGAGGATTTTCTCTTTGATCCTGGAGGTGATAGGGTATCATTGAAATTGACTGACTAGGGAGGAGTAACATGGTCAGACCATCACCTTAGGCAGGTCACTTTGACAGGTGATTGACAGGAGAATGGACAGGAATGGGGAGAGACTTGAGGCACAAGACTAACCAAAAGGCTATTGCAGTAGTCTCAGCTTGAAGTGATAGGGCCCTGCCCCAGGGTGGTGGCAGTATCAGAGCTGAGGATGAGAGATGCCACAAAGATAAATTTTGCAGGGTTGGAGAGAGTGAAGAGTTGAAGCTGACATCTCAGTTGTGAGGCTAGATGACTGGGAGGATAGTAGTCTTCTCAACAGTGAAAGTTTTGAAAAGGGGAGGGCATGGAGGTAAAAATAATGAATATAGTGTTGAATATGTTGGGTTTAAGATGTCTAAGACATCTATTTAGAGCTGTCCACTAGGCAGTTGGAAATTCTAGACTAGAGTTTAGGAGAAAGGCTAGGGCTGGATAAGGAGATCATCGACATAGAGATGATAACTGAGTTCATGGGAACTGATGAGATCATCAGCATGTAGCAAGAAAGCCTAGGCCAGAACCTTAGAGGACACCTGTGGTTAGCGGGTGTGATCTGGATGAGGATTCAGCAAAGAGCTCTGAGAAGGAGCAGTCACATAGATGAGAGAACCAAAAAGTGGAGAGAGAAGAGAGTGTCGAGGAGAAGGTGATCGACAGAGAGGTCAAGAAGGCCGAAGATGAGAAAAGACCACTAGATCTGGTGAAGACATTCTCCCTTTGGTCAGCAGGTCCTCAGTTGAAGTGTAATTAGGGTGAAGTTACATCACCACCACAATAAGATAACATTTAGTGTATTCTTACACACTACCCAAGTAAACAAGATGCTACCCTTTATTTGAGGCATGGCACGGGGGAGAGAATCCTGGACGTGGAGGCAGGAAGGCCTGAGTTCATATCTGATCTTGGGAGCTTTACTAGCTACGAGATCCTGGGCAAATTACTGCTCTCTTTCTGCCTCAGTTTCCTCATCTTTAAAATGGGGATGATAATAATAGCACCCACCTCCCAGGGTTGTTGTGAAGATAAAATGAAGAAATATTTTCAAAGCGCTTTGCAAAACTGAAAGTGCTATATAAATGCTAGGTGTTATCGTTGTTCAGGGCAGCTAGGTGGTACAGTGGATAGACTGCCAGGCCTGGAATAAGGAAGACCTGAGTTCAAATCTGGCCCTGATACTCAGTAGCTGTGTGACCCTGGCAGGTAACTTAACCCTGTTTGTCTTAGTTTTCTCATCTGTAAAATGAGCTGGAGGAGGAAATAGCAAAGCACTCCAGCATCTTTGCCAAGAAAACCCCAAATAAGATCACAGAGAGTCAGACACAGCTGAACAGCAACAACATCCGTTTTTGTTGTTGTTATTTTGGGTAGTTTATAAACGTTGGTAATGGACATTTTGGCTAATTCTGCTCACTTTTTTTTTTACAGCACTGATCAGGGAGAAGATGAAGGCTGCATGAGAAGATTTTGCACCCGTTGTGCTGAATGCCTGGTAAGCCGTTTCTTCTACTTAACTGTCTGTTTAACTTTTCTGCGCTTTGAGGAAATACGTTGTGCTGTGGTATTAGTTGAGCTAAGGCAGGTGGGGCCGGTGGGAGATATGAACCAGGGTCTTTGAGAGAATTGTGGCCACAGGAAGCCCATATCAACCCTAACCACTTCAACTTCTACCCCTGATCTGTGGACTTAAAGTAGTGCTGGTAGTGCTTCTGGGAGCATTCCCTGAGAAAGAGTAACTCACATTTAGATAGCGTTTTACTCCTACCATATATGACTCTACATCTAACATTTTATTCAATCCTCATAACGGCCTGATGAAGCAGATGGTCCAAGCAGTATTCCTGTTTCATAGATGAGGGTACTTTGCCTCATTAAGGTTAAGTGATTTGTTCTAGATCCAAAGGCTGGTTATGTAGATGATTTAGGCCCTGGAATTGAAGTGGCCTGACTCCAGATGCAATTTACTGTCTCCATCACCACGCTTTTTCTCTTTTCTACCTTACTAGCCAGAGGAAATGTGGAGAAGAGAGTATTTCTCCTTCCTGATGGCCAGTCTGTGTTGTGCACACCGTGGTTTAAACCCCACTCTCTGTAGTTGCTTGGTTCTTTAGACTTGCCATACTTAGGCTGGCGGATTTTGGGGGAGGGTGTGTGGTCCTCTTCGAGCTTTGGTGCTCTTTTGGCTTCTCTTTTCCTCCCACTTTGTTGATATCTTGTGATCTTTTTTAGAGTTTTTAAAATGTTTCAATGGCCATTTATATATTTATTTTGCATTACTATTGCCACCCCAACTCTCAATTAACTGAGAGAAAAAAAAAAAAAAGCATGGACAAGCAAAATGAACAAATCCACAGGGTCTTTGTCTAGAAAGATATATCTCTGCTCCTTGTGTAGCATGGATAGATTTTCACCACGTGAACTCCCCATCAGGGATTAGAAAGCTGGTGTCTTTTAACTCAAAAGAGAAAGGCTGCTGTTCCTGTTGTCCTAGTGCTTGTGACTCATGATAGGTTTGCTTCGTTGTTCCAGTATTTTTTATACAGCAATAGCTGGCTCTCTGATGTGGAGATGTTAGGAGACCAAATTTATGCTCCAAGTATGCACCTATTAGTGTAGAGTTTGAAGTTTTCCTTCTCAGATTTATGACCAGATCAGCACTTAACAGGATTTGACTGTATTGCCCCACCTCTATACCCATTGTAGTGCTCTATGTTTTAAAATTCTCAACTGACTATTCTTCCTTTTCCTTGTTAAGCTAAGCATAATATCGAAAATGAAGATCAAAGATACTGCATTTGAACGATTGTGATGGCGACACATTTGATTGAAAATATTTTGTTAATGTAAAATGAATATCTTTCTACAATCTTGATTATGTACAATATAAATTTGAGTTTGATTATGCAGGATGTCCCAAAAGCCTTACTGAAGTTTTAGGCTCTTAAAGCTTAAAAATACATTTTAGATCTACCAGAAGACATCAAGAAATATATGTGCCATATGAAGAAAGGTTTTCAGTATATTTCAGTAGCTCTCTGTAGCCCAGTTTTGGTATTCAAAAAAACCCTTTCCATTTTTTGCCCCTTCTGCTGTTACTGATTTGGTACCTCTGGGGTTTTACAAGTTCTGGCATTTCCCAGTATATGTGACATTAAAGCCCACTGTTCTCTTCTTCTTGCCAGAATTTTTTATGCTATTAACTTCACTAAGACTTTTGGGACAACCTTTGTAAGTATGAAAGCATCATGCTAGGCTGGAAAGCCTTTGAGGCAGAAATAGAGATGGCAGGTGTCTGTTGCTTAGATATTTGGCTCTCATTTATCTAATGGTAATTTCCATATGTGGAAGTTGTGCAAGGTAATGACTAAGTCATATTCTGGGAAAAAGCTTTTGAGTTTTTGACTTAATTTGCTGAAGTGCTGTCTCTGCTGCGTGGTGGTTAGCCTCTGTGTTGTATCTTATACATACATGGTTTTTCTGCATTTAGGATTCAGACTTCGAAGAAGCATATTGATGACAGTTTAGAGACTGCCTGGCTTCAGAACTCAAGAGTCATCTGTTTGGTCTGCACAAAAGCCCTGTTCCTTTATTTGTTGAAGTTTTGTGTGTGATTGCAGTTGGCTTGGACTGCCATGATGGAAAGCCATGTTGGAGGAACCTGGAGTTCAGTAGTCAAGACTGTCCAGTAACTTTTTATTTATTGAAGAAATGTTCTTTTTGTATTTATAAAACATTTAAAGACCTTAATAGAAGAGATGCATAAAAAGCACAGCTTCTTGTTATTCTAGTTTAGTAAATTATATTATGATTGGACTATGGAACGATTTTCCTGAACAGGAAGATTTATGTTGTCTGTCTATGTGGTACTCTACACGTTCTATGTTTTCTTCCAGTTCTTTGAGGGAGAATCATAAATATTTGTTATTTACTGACAACAGAGGATCTTTTCTTTCAAAGCACCCGTAGTATCCTTTTGTTTCTGTCAGATGAAAATATTTGTGATAGTGTTTTTGCTTGGTCAGTTTTTAGCTTAGAGTTACTAGTTGAATAGCAGTCACTGTTTATTTCTCTCCTTTTAATGAAGCTGCAAGATTCCATTGTGTCTTATATCTCAAGATCATTTGGATTGTATAAATTGTAATTATGTAAGATTAGGAAAATTCTGCTTTGTTTCAATACTATATTTTTTCATGTTAAATGTTATCACTTTATGTTCACGAAACAGTGGGGCAATGGAATTTCTTCTGGCTTGCTAGACCAGAATTGGGCTGGGGTTGTAATGGGTAATATCTTATCATTACATTTCCTTGCACGCTTAGTTACTCTTTATTTTGCCCCTTGACTTTTAGGCCAGAGGCTGAAAAAACTCTTTGGAAGTTTCCCAGTATGAAATTGTAGGCTATTATAGCTATTTTAAAATGGCAACATCTTCTAACCTCTCAGAGTTGATGGTTTTCAAAATACACAAAATATACACACTCTTAATTGTTTCAGATGTCATTGCAGACGATCTTGTGAGTCAGGAGTGAGCACAGATGTCAGACTTTCTCATACTGTCTTCTTCCTTCTTTTTGCTCTATGTACTCTATCTTTATTCTCTAGTGCATGACAATTAAGCCAAATGAAATGTACATATTTTATATGCTGTAGGTTTTCTTTTTTTTTCTTATATAGAAAAATATATTTTAGATCTGCCATAGGACCTTAAGAAATATGTGTGCCATTTGAAGAAAAGTTGATAGTATATTTCAGCAATCCAGAGGTAGGTTGTTTTCTCAATTTTTGTATTAAAAAAAACTCTTTCAATTTTTGCTCTTTCTTCTGCAACTAATTTGGTGCTTCTGGTGTTTTCCAGGTTCTGGCATTCCACAAAATATGTGATATTAAAACTCACTGTTCTCTTCTTCTTAGATATTTAGCCCAGATCAGGTATTTTTTTTGAGCAGAGAATGAGTTCAGAAGCTTTGTGGTCTGCCTCATTGTTTTATTCAACCCTTCTTGGTTAAATTGTTTTACAAATAAGAAAATCTGGTGACTTAACTGAGGTTGCCACTTACCTAAGGTCACACAAACCTTCCAGCCAAATCTGGGTAGCAGATTTGCTTTTTTTCTATGACTATACCTGTCTCTATAGCTTCACACTTTCTTCAACCGTGTGATAATTGATTTCAGGGCCAATCCAATGAAGCTCTTTCTGACTCTTAAATACAGAGAGAAAGAGAGAGAGTTAATTTAAGCAATAATCTGAACTTTTTAGGTGTTCCTTACTGTAATTCAAAGCATTTTGTGAGACCTCAGCTCCCTAAGAAGGGGGATAATGCTTCAGGATGACCCAGTTAAAGCCATATCCTTTTAAATGAAAGCCCATTTTGACTAGGTCATCTTATACCTTTCTTGCAGGCCTGAGGATGAATTCAGTGAGGTATGTTTGTGATTCTTGGATGAACAGTCCTGTGTGAATACTCAATAGTATTATTTTACAATCTTAATCACGATTTGGACCAAGGCCCCTCCTTTTAGAATGACTGAACAGTACAGTCCTTCATGGTAAGGGGTAAGTTGATCATTGAGGCTTTTCTGTCTGGTTGTGGTCACATCACAGGGTATAAAGCTGCTATCACTTTCTTCATTACTCCTGTGAAGTCTGTCTTATAGCCTCTCTCTTCTAAGAATTGTTGAGAAGTATATATTTGCCTCCTTTAGGGATGGATAAAAGATATAGCATATCTTTTATACATAGCTATCTTGTACTGTTTTTATAACTCCTAAAGTTCTATTTTTAGTCTCCTTTATGCTGCTGCATGGATTCCTATCAGATCAGTGAGAGAAACTTTCTAGAATGGGAATTTACCGTGGGCAAGCTTTATGCAGGGGTTGTCTTTCTAAAATAGCTTCTGCTTCATGGTATATTGCCATCTTTGTTTTCTGAATTTCTCTTACCAAGAGTCATTGAGTCTGTGACTAAGTATATGCTTTAGATGAAAAGACCTTAGGTTTCCTGTGTATCTGATTGCATCAGGTAACTTGGGAAACAGCTCTTTCTTTACCGGCACTGAGAATAGGCACCAGTGCTCCAAGAGAGTGAGTTGCTTGTGTTTTGTTTTCTGGTTTTTTAAAACAAAAAAACCAAAAGCTACCACCTGAATATTGGTGTGGAAACCCTTGTCCTGAATGTCCTTGTGTATTATCTAGTCATTTGCAAATGGTGAACTTCAGGAGGACCCGAGAGATGTTTATAAGATAGACTTAAAGCTGGAAAGGACCTTGGAGGTTGTGGAGTCCAGCCCTCTCCTTTACAGATAAAAAAAAAAATTGAGAGGTTAAATGATTTACACAGAGCTTGTAAGGGTCTGAGGTGGGATTTGAACCGAAGTCTTCCTGACTCTAAGTACAGCACTCAGTGGACTAACATTTTCCCTTCACATTGACATTAAAGAAGAGCCATTTCATTGTTTGTCTTCCCTTTGGAAAGGGGAATTTACGTGCACAAAGCTCTTCCATTCTTGCTGAGTGTCCCTGTGGTTTTGCATGTGGAAATGTCACTTATGGCCCTCTGTCTGTAAACACTGTAGATGTTTGCAATGATGTGGTCAATAAACTCCTTTTCATCTTTCCAGGCTGTGCTTTGTTTACTTTGCTTATTTAGGATCAGAATTATTCATGAAAGAGTTGGGGGCTAGTGGTTTTCAAAGTGAAGGTCTTCTGTTTCATCTGCATCGTGCCTTACATCTAGAGAGTATGCAAAAAGGCCAGTCTCAACTTGCCTGGAGGGAGTAGACGAAGCAGACTATTTTACTTTGAGTTGATGCATCACTTTGAGGAAAAAAGAGGTCAGGCTCATGACTTTTTCTGCTAGCATTAATTTTTACTTACATAGGATGGGTATTCAAGGTATATAATGGTATGACTCTTTTGGGGTCTATATTCTGTAAATGATGATCCTACATTGCCTGGTCAAGTCACTTAACCCTGTTTGCCTCAGTTTCCTCATCTGTAAAATGAACTGGAGAATGAAATGGCAAACAGCTCCAGTATCTTTGCCAAGAAAATCCCAAATGGGGTCGTGGAGAGTCAAAACTACTTAAACAGACTCAACAACAACCATTACCACAACAACAACTCATTGCCATAGAAACTTCATTGTGAAAGTCTGCAGGTCTGTGTAGTAAGCCAGAGGGCTTGGGAGGTGCCTCTTTCTCAGGGAAAGGTAGCACACGTTGAATGACTGCCTTGCATATTTGTGTAATATTTTAAGAAAGGAAATACAGCAGACCGCTGTGACTCAAATCATGAAACAAATGATTTCTTCCCACTTAAGTTGGAAGATTGTTGTGTAGGCCTCATTCATTTATTCAACAAATATTTACTGAGTGGTTACCGTCTGCAAGCCGCTATGGTAAGTGCTCTGAGATGAGATTAGATGTTACCTACCCTTGAAGAACTCACAATCTAATGTGGGAGAGGACATACATAAACACAAGACAGATGTGATCACAGCTCCCTCAGTAAGTCAACCCCTGAATCTTTTTTTTTTTTTAATAAAAGCATTGGGTTCATGCTGTAGGCTCAAAGACTGAAACAAGAACTTAATGCTAGTGGTTCCTGTATTTCTCCTCAGCTTCCTCAAAATGCACACATCTGATTTGCTCTGATGCCTCTAGCATTCCCTTGAATCAGACATTGGGGGAGTGAGATACCATCTGAGGAGTTTACAATTGTAGCATCCCTCCTGGCATGTCATCACCTTAGGTAAGCATTTTCCTTTAATTTTCTCAATGGTTATCTCATTTGAGCTTTTTTTTGTTCAAAGGAAGGGTATTTCTAAAGTGTTTTTTTTTTAAACTAACCCCACTGTTGGGTCATAAGACTCTGTGTCTGTGTAATGGTGTTAACTTTATCTGGGGAATTGGGAGGTGTCTTAGCTTGTTATAACCTGACTGGACCAGATAGTCATGGCCAAGTTAGTTAGATTTTCTGTGTTTCATTTTGCCCACTTGGAAGAGGGTTTATGTTAAGTTGCTTTGTGACAAAAGAAGAATAAGGAATATTTTTAACAAGAGGCCAAAAATGGATCAATGAAAACTGTTTATTACCTTAGGTAGGGCTTTGCCTAGGTGTGCCTAGGTGTGCTTAAAGCTGTGAGAAGACTCTCTGCCTCTATTGCTCCCAACACTGGCCAGGATCTTACACCGAGAAGCTACCAACACCTTGCCTCCCAGGGTATTTGGGGTTTGACAGAATCCATGTTTGTCACACCATTTGTGTAACTGTGATAAGGAAGAGTCATGATTTAGGGAGGAGGGAGAAATTAGGAAGGAAGTGGATTATGTTGCCATTCGTATTCCCTTCCAGCTTGGGGGTGAAGAGAGGGTTGTCTCTGAGATTGCTTCTTGTTCAGTCATATCTGACTCTTTGTGACCACATTTGGGGTTTTCTTGGCAGATACTGTAGTGGTTTGCCATTTCCTTCTCCATCCCCTATTAAAGATGAGGAAACTGAGGCAAACGGGGTTACGTGACTTACCCAGAGTCACATAGCTAGTGAGTATCTGAGGCCACATTTGAAATCAGGTCTTCCTGACTCTGGGCCCAGCACTCTTTATCAACTGAGCCATACTGCCGACTCTTGATATAGCTTAGGTTGTGCTAATAAGGCACCCCTGTGTCTGAGGTTACATGAGCTGATACCCTTTTTATATAGTCATAGAATCACAGAACTATAGAATCTTAAGGTTGGAATGAATGTTATAAAGTACTTATTAATGGTCTTGGGAGGCAAATTATGAGAGGCTCAGATTTTATATCCGTGTAAGAGAAAGCAAAAAAGCCAATTTAGCTGGAATATAGAGCACTTGAGGAGTCATGTGAAATTAGTCAAGAAAGATGAGCTAGGAACAGCTTTAAGTGCTAAACAAGAGGAATTTGTATTTTATCCTAGAACCAGTAAGGAGCCCGTGAAACTTTTCAAGCTGGGGTTGGGGGTTTGGGGGTCATGGTGACATGGTCAGATCTGAGTGCTAGGAATATCAGCTTGGCAGCTGTGTGGAGGTTAGACTGGAGAGGGGAGAGATTGGTTTCAAGGAAACCGATTTCAAGACTATTTTAATTGTGTAGCTGAGAGGTGGTGAGGGCTTGAATTAGGGTGGTAATTAAGAGCTATGAGAGTGGTGGTGAGATACTGTGGAGGCAGAAGCAGTAAGATTTGGTGACTGAGGAGATGTGGAGTGAATGAGACAGAAGAATTAAGGATGATACGCAGACTATGAACCAGGGAGACTAAAAGAATAGAGATGAAGTTTAGTGGGAGCAAGACATTTGTTGGGTGTTTTGAGTTTGAGATGCTTATGGGATGCTATATGTGGAGATGTTCTAGATGTTCTATATGTTGGTGATGGTCTTGGAGCTCACAAGAGGTGAAGGCTGGATATGTGGATTTGTGAGTCAGTTATTTAGAGCTAATAATTGAACCTTGAGAAGTGGTGAGATCACCAGTGAGAGTTCAGAGAGAAGAGGTCCCAGAACAGTAAACCTGAACACATAGGAGGTGGAACGTAGAGACTGAGAAGGCTTGCTAAGACAGGTAGAAGGGGGCAACAAGGTAGGCAGAGCAAAGCAGTGTCTTAGAAGCCAAAGGGTGAGAGAGAGTGTCCAGGTTGAGAGGCTAGCTGAAAGGGTTAGAAGTTTCTGAGAAGTCAAACAGAGAGGGCTCAGAAGAGGTTATGGGATTTAGCAGTTGAATTGTGTATAACCTTGGAGAGAGAAGTTTTGAGTTGAGGGATAGGATCATAAGTCATGTTAACAAAAGTTGAAAACTGAACAGGATATAAGAATGTGGACAATATTAATGTAAGACAGCTTATTTCTAGAAGTTTGGTTGTGAAAATGAGGAGACAGACATAGAAGATGATTGCTTGAGGGCCCGGTGAATGGTTTTTGGATGGGAGGAGATCTAGGTATGTTGGTAGATAGCAGAGAAAGAGCCAGTAGTTAAACATTGATTGATAGGATCACTATAATCAGAGGAATGCTGTATATAGAGTTTACTTAGATTCTTGCAAAGAAATTGATAAAATCCTGTATTATCCATCTGGAAGAGATAGAGAGGTGTGGATCAGACGGTTTAGGTAATTGTGTAGCTTCCCAAGTGGCTAGACCTAAAGAGTAGGCGGTAATGCCCCAATGTCAGCTTGGGAATTTTCAGTGGAGTGCCCCAACCAGGGACCTTTGCTATTTATAATATTTTTATCACAGATCTGGATAAAACACAAATGGTTTCCTTATCATATTGGACAGATCTGGGAAGGATAGCAAGAGTTAGATAACAGAGTCAAGAATCAAAAAGGTCTTGACAAGATACAACATTGAGCCAAATATTAATAAGATGAAATTTTATGGTAAAATCTTAAACTTGGAGTTAAAGAAATCAACCGCACAGGTACATGATGGGGGGAAGCATAGATAGAGGATGTGCATCTGAAAAAATTTTAGAGCTTTTAGGGATTTTAGAGCCCTCTCAAGCTCAGTAAGAGTCAGTAGTTTAATCTAGCAGCCAAGGAGCCAATGTGGTCTTAGGCTGCATTAAGAGAGAGAACGTCCTAGATGAGACATCTGACTGTTCAGTTTGCTCTGCTTTGGCCAGGTCACACTTTGGATATTTTGTTCAGTTCTAAACAGCACATGTTAGGAAATATATAAGTAGTCTAAAATGTGTCAAGAAGGGAAGGGGGTCATTAGCATGGTGAGGATCAGTTGCAGGAACTAGAGATTTTAGCTTGGATAATAAAGATGGCTTGGGGGGTACATGATTGCACTCTTCAAGGGCTGTTAAATAGAAGTGCAGTGGACTGGAGTTGTTCTGTGTCATTGCAGAGGGTAGCACTGGGTGGAAGTGAAGGACACGGATTTAGTGTTAATGTAAGGAGAAACTATATACTGGTAGGAGGTATCCTAAAGTAGAATGGGTCACTTTGGGAAGTACTAGATTCCCATTTGCTGGAGATCTTTAAGCAAAGACTTGATAACCATTTGAGTATATTGTAGGAGGCCTTTTATTCAGGTATGAGTTTGATAAGATGGCCTGTGAGGTCGTTTTCAGCAACGTGATTCTGTGAACCTGTGTTTTTGTCTTTTTAAGTAAATCACTTTTAAAAAAAGATCAGATTTCATCTGCATAGGGAACTCTGGGTGTAAAAACTTAACTCTGTTGATGAAGATCAGCAACACTATCTTATAGTCCTTAGAGAAAGTAGGACACAGTTTTCTGAAAATACCGTAGGTGTATTAGATTCTGATAAAGGACTGCTTCCCCCTTTCGTTTTGGGTGTAACTAAGTAACATGGGATTGGCTGCTAGATTCAGGACAATTTCTCTGTCGTTGATTTCCTCTTGATACAGTGCTAGAGTTCTAAGAAGTGTCCACGTTGATGGTTTCATTTTAGGTCAGATATCTAGATGGGTCATCATTAGCTCGAATACTACAAATCTGATATTTAAGATTATATCTGATGGATGGTTATAAGAGTTGATTGCTGAACTGGCATCCACCTTACTGACCAACCTTGTGTCTGGCTGTTGATGTATGTACTTAGAATTTTGGGGAATTTAACATGACTCTTAGTGTATCTGAATCAGTGCAATCACTAGTTATACTTTCATTTTTAAATTCTCATGTTCACTGTAATTTATACTTCCCTACCCCTCCCTGTCATCCCCTTCCTAAAATTTACTAACACAAGTCTGATCACTTTGGCTTATGATCCATAGGACTTTTCTGTATGTTCTTGATGATGACCCTATGAATCTGATCTAAAGACACCCATGGAAATAAACCACTTTTTTCTTGTCTTCTGTGCTGTTATCATTTGTTTTAGAAATATTTTTATTTAATAAGTTTTGTTTTAACTTCCCTTGATCCATAGTGTTGAAATACAGAAACAATAATAAAAGAAGAAAGAGGCAAACCAGATGAAAACAATTACAGAAAACAGAAAAGAGGGACACAAATTATTGTGCATGTAGCTGTACGCTTCTGTTATCTACTGACTGATTATTAAGCAAAAGCTGCCTTTGTTAACTTTAACAAGGTAGTAACACAGTTGTCTGATGAATTTAAAGTGGATTTTGTTTGTGTGTAATGTCTTTATTTCCATAGTTGTAATCTATTTGAGGCAGACTGGGTGTAGTGGAGAGAGGGGCTGGCCTTAGGCCTTGGGTTCAAGTCTTGCCTCTAATACATATTAGCTCTGTGACGGTTGGCAAGTCTCTCAACCTCACAATGTCCCAAACAATTTTCTACAACTGTAAAAAGTGGCAGACAAGTTGCTCTTCTGCATTATTAATGGGAATTTATGAATAGAGAGTTCCCTACAGATGAAATCACAAGTTCAGATCAAAAGCAAAAAAAGTTTCTGGTCTTGGGAGGAAAATCAATATTGAGAGACTCATTTTATATCAGTGTAAGAGAAAGCAAAAAAGCCAGTTTAGCTGGAATATAGAGCACCTGAGGAGTCATGTGAAATAAGTCAAGAAAGATGAGCTAGGAACAGCTTTAAGTGCTAAACAAGAGGAATTTGTATTTTATCCTAGAACCAGTAAGGAGCCCTTGAAACTTTTCAAGCTGGGGATGGGGGTTTGGGGGTCATGGTGACATGGTCAGATCTGAGTGCTAGGAATATCAGCTTGGCAGCTGTGTGGAGGTTAGACTGGAGAGGGGAGAGATTGGTTTCAAGGAAACCGATTTCAAGACTATTTTAATTGTGTAGCTGAGAGGTGGTGAGGGCTGGAATTAGAGTGGTAATCCAGAGCTATGAGAGTGGTGGTGAGATACTGTGGAGGCAGATTTGGTGATTGAAGAGATGTGGAGTGAGTGAGACAGGAGAATTAAGGATGATATCTAGGCTGTGAACCAGGGAGACTAAAAGGATAGGGATGAAGTTTAGTGGGAGCATGACATTTGTTGGGTGTTTTGAGTTTGAGATGCTTATGGGATGCTATATGTGGAGATGTTCTTGCATCTTCTTAAGTCCTTTCCTCTTACCTTATTTATGTGGTGTGTTTTCCTTCTTCTGGAAGGGGATGACCTGCCCTTCCATTGTGAGAAATAGAAAATAGACCTGACTGAGATCAATAGCCTCATGTGAAACTGAATGGTGTAGAGCAGGGGTGGGGAACCTGTGGCCTCCAAGCCCCATATGGCCTTCTAGGTTCTTGGGTGCAGCCTTTTGACTGAGTCCCAGTTTTACAGAACAAATCCTTTTATTAAGAGGATTTGTTCAGTGAAGTTTGGATTTAGTCAGAGGGCCATACTTGAGGACCTACAGGGTGACATGTGGCCTTGAGACCATGAGTTTCCCACCCCTGGTGTAGAGGAATCATCCTCTTAGGACCTGAGCCCCTCCAGAGGAGCTGGTAGGTAGGATGAAATTTCTCTGCATTGCTGATTTGGACATTCTAGACTTTCTCTACCTTCTGTCTGTTCCCTGATTAATTTCCTCTCTTCCATCACCAGTACCTTGTAATATATTGGCCCCAGCCTCCTCATTTGACTGCACTGTTACATGAATGGAATTCATTGAATTAGTACTTTTGTCCTTCTATGTCCTTCTCCTCCATTGTTGTTCACGTGCCCTACCCATTCTTCTTTGATTTTAGTAAGGGAGGGCATGGGAGTAGAGGAAGATCTAGACTTGTAATTTCATAAATGTGAGGAACTTCCAATATAGTGACTCTTCTGTCCCTGTAGATTGGCAACTCATCTTTGACCAAATGGCTTGTTCGTGGACACACAGCCATGTGCCCATGGGAGAATTTGAACTCATGTCTTCGTGATTCCAAAGTTGGCACGCTATTGCTCACCATTTCATGATGCTTAAGTAAGGTTTCCATTTCATTTGAGAAGACAGATGAGAATTTCAAGGCTTTCAAATGTGAAATTTTTAGGCTACTTTGGATTGCAGTCGTATAGGGTTGTCAATATACGATTGATTGCTGTACGTTCTCTTGAAATCAACTTTAAACTTTTTGTCTTTGTTTTTATTTTGAAGGTTGAAAAAAGACAGCAGAATGTTTTATCCATTGGAATTTAAATTGATATGTATGTTGCTGGGTAAGTAGAGGCAAAGGGTATTAATATGATACTCCATTTCTTATAAGTCTTGTTCAATTTCTTCTAAAACCAGTTTTGTTTTCAGTTCTCCTTGTGTTTTGAGAAGGAACCAACAATTTTGTTCTTTGCAATTTTGTTGAAAAATTTGTCTTAAAATACATTGGACTGATTCTGTTTTGGAATGATGTTTCAATCTCTGTTCCATGAAGAATAGATTGTCCTGCTTCTCACTGAATATTCTGGGACCCCATTATATGACATTTTCATTATAGTATTCAGAGAAATGGCATGATATTTTATATATATACAGTAGAAACTACGCTGGTCTTGCTGTCAGCGGACCTAAGTGTGAATACTTGCTCTAATACTTATTATTAATGTGACTTTGGATAAATCATTTAACCTTTTTGAGCTTTGGTTTCCTTATCTGTAAATGGAAATAATAATTCTTAAATGACTTATTCTTCAAGGTTATTTGAAGAAAGTGATTTGTAAGCTTAAATTGCTATATTATGTATACACATATAGGCATTATTATTATTGTTTTTTAAAGGGCTAATTTTTAAGGTGTCACAGTCCAATTTTTTTTTCCAAAAGCGTAGGCCAGAGAGGGTACTGAGGTTGATGGCGAATGTAATAATCTAAGTCTAGATTCTTAAAGCTGATCTCTAAAATGGTCTTAGAGATGGTGTAGGTGAGACCTTGGGTTCCATTAGTCTTCGTCTTTGCTTCCTTTTTCATTCCTCTTTTTCTGTGTGCTTCGTGGCTTTGCAAGGAGAGGATACCTTTGCTTCATACCCTCTCTCCTTGATGCCCAGGTCGTGCGTGCGTGTGTGTGTGTGTGTGTGTGTGTGTGTGTGTGTGAATGCCTTTTGCTCTCTGAAGTTGTAAAAACTGAACCATTATCTGATTTAGTGTGCAGAGACCTTTACCTGTGGATGTGAGGCACAACCACATCCAAACACAAAGGCTGTGTCTTGGAGAATGTGTGTGTCAGGGAAACAGACCTAGGAGGGCATTTGAGTGTGTTCCCACACATACCTGAAGCTTTTGCACTACTTTGGCTGGGTATGGAGGAATAGTGGCCTGAACCCTGAGAAATTCTGCCTAGCGTCCTGGTTTTGCCTGGCCTAATGTTGGGGAGGTTTCTCCCATCCAATGTGAGAATTATCTTTTTTCTCTACAGATGCTCACTTTTTCTGCAAAACTAATATTCTTCTTTAAGAGTTCATCCTCCAGTCTCAAGCTTTGTCTCTGACTTTTCTCTTGCCTTTGGTGGATCTTCACTTAAATGCTTTAGATAGGCCACTCTTGAAGATGGCCAAGGGGGAGGAAACAGCAAAGCCCAGCTCTCACACGACACCTACAGCAAGGATTGATCAAGAAATGCAAGGAGAATTACAGTAAGTTAGTTCATTTTGCCAGTCCAGGTCTGTACAAAGAGACAGGCAGAAACCTTTGGGGTCTGAGGAAGTAATCCAGACAGAAAAGCTTGACCTAGCAGTAAATTCCCCTGAGGATTTTCAATTTCCAGACAAGGGGTGAGCCAGGAAAACTTAGAGCCTGATGCACTCTGTGCTGAGATTCTGGATCAGGGTCTCACCCAAGACACCTGGAGCCTGCAGCTGTTACTTGTTATGTAACTATGTTACCCCCAAACCAGGGCTCAGAAGTTTGCTGTTCTCTGATGGGAAGAGCAGGTGTCAGGGCATGCTTTGGATCAAACCACTCTATGTAGACCACCCTGGCACTTCAGAAACCCTTTTGCCACAGTGCCCTTCACCCAGACACCAGATAATACAGGTCAGTACCAAAGAAGGCCTCACCATTCCATCCAGAGGTGCACAGAACCTGACACCAACACAAAGCTCCAGTTCATGAAGTAAGGCTAGAGAAATGAGCAAATAGAAGAAAATAAAAATTAAGAGATGTTATAGAGTGAGAGACACTCAAGAAATAAACCCAGAAGAAGAAAATAACTACATTTACAAATGATGACTGAAAGAAATTTATAGATGTGCCACAAACTATGTTGGAATTCCTAGAGGAAATGAAGCAAAGAATTACAAAATCATGCTGGAACTGAAACTCTGTGGAATAGACAGCATAATATAGAAAGGAAAAAATGAAAGCTATCGACCAGAAATGTCAGTTATATAGTCAGTGGACCACACGTGACTCACAATACTCTTGAGTTTGGACTGAACCAGATTAAAATGTAATTGGAAAATGTTTAGCAAAATAAACAAAAATACAATAAAACATGGATAATATTACTTTAAAACTAAGTCAGTATTCAGCCTACAGGGATCCTTATGTTCAATGACTTCTATTTCTGTTTGAATTTGATACTGTGACTATTGATCATTTCCTTAAAATCAGTATTAAAAATTAGCTTCTTAGATATTGCTTTAGAAGCATTGACTCTTGTACTTGCTCTTTTCAAACTCATTCCAAATGTTAACCAACTGGTTAGCTTGAAGGGAGATACCTTTCCTGCTGGGTATTCTTTGGAGATATTTGATTCCTTTCAAAAGAATTCCTTCTACCCTTCTGTCAAAAGAAGTCCTTCTATCCCTACTGCTGGGGAGGAAGTTAAATATCTCTTCTCAGGGAAAAGAACCCAGATAAAAAGATTGGCATATTGATTTTGTTTATTCTCATGTGGCTTTGCTTGACTTTTCTTTGAGCTGAACTGAGCAGGATCTATATCTGGTCAGAGCCTATATGTCTCTATGCTTGTGTTAACTCTCTTTTCCCTCCTTTACATTTCTTCCCTGACTATTCATTTGCAGAGATATTGGGCTATGAAATTTGAAGTAACCATCTGTCTAATGGGATTCTCTGTCATTGGCCTCGAGATGATTTGTGCAGTTTCTGATGCACACGGGGGAAGACAGCAGGCTGTTGGAAGGGCTCACCAGCTGGGAATTCAGTGGCTGAGAGAAGGAGATGGGCAGAGGAGGGTAAACAAAAGGCTGAGTCAGGGAGGAGGCTGTATGCTTGGCCAAGTATCGAGGAGTCCTATGATCTGTCCTGAAGCCAGAATCAGCCAGCAAGTCTTATCACTTTTTAAAAGAATAGGGATTAAAAAAAAAAAAAAAGCAAAAACCCCCCCCCGTGATTTGGCTTTTTAGATTAAGGAACCAGTGGTTTTTTGCCTAAGAGCAAGAGTTGTAATTTTCCACTTCCTGTTTATTAGATGTGGTCACACAAATAGGTTATCAGAAAGTTGGGTTTCCCCTGTTTCTTTTAGCTCACGCAAGGGATGAGACAGAGTGTTTAAGGACAGCAGCTAGCATTTTTATTATGTAAGTTCAGTAGTTGGCATTTTATGATTTATTCAAGTCCATTGAACCTTTTTAAATACCTGCTGTGTGCAGAGCATTGTGTAAGGCAGTGGGGATATGTTATGTCATGGTTAGCTTGAACCTATAATCTATCTTCATGAAGCTTGTGCGTACAGAGAATATACATATAAATAAATAACATAAATAACAGAAGCAACTAATATTAAATATTGCATAACTAATACAAATAACTAATACAAATGACATGTAAATAACTGATGTGAAATATTACATAAGTGTGCAGGAAAGGCACAAACACAGTGCTTGTATATTGTGGCATATTCCTTCTCATTTAACCCAGGTTGGATGACTACCTTCTGCAAGAAGCAATTTTTTTTTTTAAATTAAATTTTATGTTTATTTTTAGTTTACATCATTCATTTCCACAAGATTTTGAGTCACAAATTTTCTCCCTGTCTTTCCTCTCCCCACCACCCCAAAGCAGTGATCCTGCTGTATACCCCCTCCCCCAATCTGCTCTCTCATATATCCTCCCCCATCCCTCCTCCCACTGTCCAGTAGGGCAAAATGGATCTCCATACTCCAGTGCCTATATATCTTATTTCCCAGTTGCGTGTAAATAATAGTAATAATAATAATAATAAATTTTTTTAAACATTTGGTTTTACAACTTTGAATTCCAAATTCTTTCCCTTCCTCCCTCGTCACTCACCCTTACTGGGAAGATAAGCAATTCAATATAGGTTGTGCATGTGTAGTTATGCAAAACATTTCCACAGTAGATATATTGTAAAAGACTGACTATATTTCCCACCCCCCACTTGTTCTATTCTCTGGTTTGACCCTGTCCCTTTTCAAAAATGTGTGCTTCTAACTATCTTCCCCCCAACCTGTTCTTCCCTCCATCATCCACCCTCTCATCTTCTTCCCCCCTACTCTCCTGTAAGGCAAGATACCCAATTTAGTGTGTTTGTCATTCCCTCCCTAACTCAAATTAAATGAGAGTGAGGTTGACCTATTCCCTTTTGCCTTCCTGTTCTTCCCCTCCATTGTAACAGTTATCCCTTCCCTCTTCTGTATGAGATAATTTACCCCATTCTGTCTCTCCCCATCTCCTCTCATTATATTCCTATCTTACCTCTCAATTTCACCTTTTAAATATCATCCCTTCTTATTCAATTGATCCTGTGCCCTCTGTCTATGTATACCTGTACACATATATACACACACTCACATATGTATTCATACATACATATACCCTCCTATATAAACTGTATGTATGTATACATACATATATATGCACACACATTTATATTCCCTTCAACTATCCTCATAGTGAGAAAAGTTTCATAAGTTAAAATGATCATTTTTCCATGTAGGCATGTAAATAGTTCAACTTTGATAAGCTCATTATGATTTCTTTTCCCTGTTTACCTTCTCATGCTTTTCTTGCTTTTTGTATTTGAGTGTCAGATTTTCTATTTAACTCTGGATTTTTCATCAAGAATTCTTGAAAGTCCTCTATTTCGTTGAATGACCATATTTCCCCCTGAAACATTATACTCAGTTTTACTGGGTAGGTGATTCTTGGTTTTAATCCTAGCTCCTTTAACTTCTGGAATATTTTATTCCAAGCCCTTTGATCCCTTAATGTAGAAGTCACTAGATCCTGGGTTATCCTGATTGTGTTTCCACATTATTCGAGTTGTTTCTTCTTGGCTGCTTGTAATATTTTCTCCTTGATCTGGGAACTCTGGAACCTGGCTATAATATTCCTAGGAATTTTCTTTTTTGGGATCTTTTTCAAGAGGTGATTGATGAATTCTTTCAATTTCTGTTTTGCTCTCTGGTTCTAAAATATCAGGGTAATTTTCCTTGAGAATTTCTTGAAGGATGATTTCTAGGTTCTTTTTTTGATCATGGCTTTCAAGTGGTCCAATAATTTTTAAATGATCTCTCCTGGATCTATTTTCCAGGTCAGTGGTTTTT
>CM053588.1:207367985-207432518 GCA_028646515.1 Pseudochirops corinnae | reverse complement strand
TTATTCTCTTCAGTGAGCTTTTGAGATTCTTTTTCCATCTGGCAAATTCGACTTTTTAAGGCATTCTTCTCCTCATTGGCTTTTTGGGCCTGTTTTGCCATTTGAGTTAATCTGTTTTTTAAGGTTTTTTTTTTAGTCAGGTTGTTGACTCTCTTTTCATGATTTTCTTGCATCATTCTCATTTTTCTTCTCAATTTTTCCTCCACTTCTCTTATTGATTTTCAAAATCCTTCTTGAGCTCTTCCATGGCCTGTAACCAATTCATATTTTTCTTAGAGGCTTTTGGTGCAGGAGTTCTGCTTTTTTGTCTTCTTCTGGTTCCATGCTTTGATGTCCCCCCTGTGCTTGCTTTGCTTCCTTTGCTTGCTCATGTCACCACTCAATTACTTGACTTTTGAGCTCTTTGCCACAGTAGAACTATGCTTCCAAAGGGGAGAACTTTGTCCCAAATTGCTGGGGTTTTTGCAGCTGCTGGAGCTATTAGGAGGGTGCTGTCCCTGCAGCCCCCACAAACTCTGGCTCACTGGTCACACACCTCAGGACCACCACCTAAGACCACGATCCAGATCCAAGCAGGTTCAAGTAAGAGCAATTACCCTCTGAATGTTCACTTGGCCCCCTTACAATCTGCAGGCCAAGAGCTCTAAGTGGAGGTGTTGGCCAGGCTGCCACACCTCTGCCACTTCTAGCTTCAGGGGCAAGGCCAGGGGCAGGGGCCAGACCCGCCCCTCCATCCCCCCCAGTTCCAACAGAGTTCTACACTGACCTCTCACTTTTTCTTTGGCATTTATGGGTTGATAATTCTGGAAACTGCCACTGCTGCTGGTAATCCACTCTCCTGAAGTCTGCTGCAGCTGCTGGTCAGGGCCACCCTGAGGCTAAAACCACGGCCTCATGCGGGACTGGGCTCAGCTCCTAGTGTGCTGCAATGAACCTTTCCTGTCTGTCTGCTGGGCTGCTTTCAGCGGGAGATTTGTTTCTTGCTGTCAGTTTGTGGGTTCTGTAGCTCTAAAATTTGTTTAGAGTCATATGTTATAGGTATTTGAGGTGGTTATGGGGGGAGCCATGGAGTTTTCCTGCTTCTATGCCGCCATCTTGGCTGCGCCTCCCAAGTCCATAAGAAGCAGGTCTTAACTCCTTTTAATTCTAGTGCCTTTACTCTGATGATTATTTACTATTTATCCTGCACATAGCTTGTTTGTACAGTTATTTGCTTGTTGTCTCCCCCATTAGATTTTTTTCTTTATCTGACTTTAAATTTTTAAAATAAGTTTTTATTGATATCTTCTGTTTCTGACATCACCATAGCATTCCATGTATCCTTCATTTCTCCTTCCCAGAGAACCTTCTCATATGTCAAATAGCATTTTTTTGGAGAGGAGAAAAAGTCAGTACAACTGACTAAAAAAAATGGAAAGAAACAGAGAAAGTCCAATGTGTAATGTGTAATACTTGTAGACCTCCCACTTCCACAAAGGAGTAGTTTGGGTATGTCCTCATATATCTCTTCATTTGTGTCCCATTTGATCTTTGTAAATTTTTAAGTTTACTTTTGATTTTTTGGTGTGTCCTTGTTCTGTCTGCTCCTGTATGTATTTTTTTTACTTTGAAGTTACTATATTGTTTTCTTGGCTCTGCTTCCTTCACTCAGCATCAGTTCTTATAAATCTTTCCATGCTTCTCTATATTTAGCACACACATCCTTTCTTATAGTACAATAATATTCCATTACATTTATGTACCACAATTTGTGATCATTCCCCAGTTTCCTGATTGATGGGCATCTACTTCGTTTCCAATTCTTAGCTATCACAAAAAGTGCTACTATAAATATTTTGGAGTATATGGGGATTTTTTTTTTTCTTATCAATAGCTTCCTTGGAGTATAATCCCTGTAATGGAATCTCTGGTTCAAAGGGTATAAACATTTTGGTCACTTTATTTGCATAATTTCAAACTCATAACTCCACCAACAATATATTATTGTGTCTTTCTTCCCATAATCCCTCCAGCATTGACTGTTGCCATTTTGGGCAATTTTTGCCAGTATGCTGGGTGGGTGTGAGGTGAAACTTCAGGATTGTTCTAATTTGCATTTCTCTTATTATTAGTAATTTGGAGCATTTTTTTCATGTGATTGTATAGTTTTTCTTTTAAGAACTATTTGTTCATATCCTTTGACCATTTATCTATTGGGGAATGACTGTTAGTCTTATGTATGTTTATTCATTGTTTATATATCTCAGATACCAAACTCTATCAGAGAAATTTGATAAAAAGATTTTTTTTCCCATTTGACTACTTCCCTTCTTATTGTAGACACATTAATGTTGTCTGTGCAGAAGCTTTCAGTTTTAAGTAATCAAAGTTATCTATTTTATCTTTTGTAATTGCCTGTCTATTGTTTAAAAATACATCTCCTACTATTAGCTGTGAGGCATACGATTTGTTTCTATTCTAATTTTTTTTATTATATGAGTTTTTGGATTAAGTTTATATACCCATTTAGAATGTATTGCTATAAAATGTTCATTTAAGCCTATTTTCTACCAAACTGCTTTCCAGTTTTCCTAGCATTTATTATCAAATAGTAGGGTTTTTTCCCTAGGTAACTTCTGTTTTTCCCATTATCAAACACAGGGTTAATGATTTCTTTTGTTTTGTAATCTCCCATGCCTAGTCTGTTCCATTGATCTCTCTATTCTTGAACTGGCACCAGATGGTTTCGATGTTCCCCCATTAGATTGCCAGTGCCTTGGGAGCGGGGGTAGGTGAGGGAGGGGAATTAACATTTATATGGCACCTACTATGTGCCAGGCACAGTGGTTAAGTGCTTTACCAGATCACCTCACTTGATCCTCACAAGAGCCCTGCAAGGTGTTTTGTAGTTGAGGAAACTGATGGAGACAAGTGACTTGCCCACATTACACAGCTAGTAAGTATCTGAGGCTGGATGTGAATTCAAGAATCCCTGACTCCAGGCTCAGCACTCTATCTTTCTTTGTTTCCTTGGTGCATATCACACTGTCTGGCACATGGCAGGTGCTTAACAAATGTTTATTAACTGACTGTAAAGTGTTTCACTTAACCTTGTTGGCCCCATTTCTGTTTTAGATGAGAGAGAACTCTACTTGGGAGGGAGGTATAGTGTACTTGGTGGCAAACCTTTATTTCTCCAGATTAAGTTGTCCATTTAAGGGGCAGCTAGATGGCACAGTGAATAGAGCACTGGCCCTGGAGTCAAGAGGCCCTGAGTTCAAATTTGGCCTCAGACACTTAACACTTACTAGCTGTGTGACCTTGGGCAAGTCATTTAACCCTAATTTCCCTGCCTTCCCCACCTCTAAAATGACCAAAAAAAAATGTTGTCCCTTTAATCTTTTTTCTCCTTGCCCTGGAATTTTTTTAGGTTGTTTCTGGGGTCTAGCTGACGTGGTTCTTTCTTCCCCTGAACTGATGGCACGTGTGGGTGATTCGGTTCTGCTGGACTGCATTTTACCGAGCACTAGGAAGAAACAAGTGACGAAAGTGGACTGGATGTTCTCTGCAGGGGAGCGGGAGCAGGCTGAGGTAAAGAGAAGGGGAAAGCAGTACCTGATAGGGATTCCTCTGGCTGATGAGAAAGAGAGATTGACAAAGTGTGTGTGTATGTGTGTGTATGTTGTGAGGTATATAAGGGTGAATTTATAGATCCTAGTTGGGGCAGAGGTTGGTGTGATTTGTGTACACAGGTTCCTACAGACTTGGGGTGCATGGTGAAAATGAGAAAGGTAGGCTTGCAGCTTGGTGTGTGCAGCCTCCCTTCTGGGCAGAAGACCCTTCTGCTAATTTAGGAGGAACAGTGGCCCCCTCCCAGATGACTTATTAGCATAAACATTTTATTTTTTGTTATTCTTAACTTGAGAAACATCAATAAACACAAACACATACATTTCAATAGATAAAGAATAGAGACTGTGTGGTGTAGTGTATAGGGCTGAGGATTTGGAGTCTGGAAGACCTGCTTCAGATAATATTTGCTGTGTGACCCTGGGCAAGTCACTTAATCTTTTTTTGTATCTCAGTTTCCTCATCTCTAAAATGAAGGGGTTGGATTCAGTGGTCTTATAGTTCTTTTCAGCTCTAAATATATGATCCTAAAGTTCTAAGATTGTATGGGAAACCTTCGATCTCTATTATGCATGGCTTTTTTTAAAGCATAAAATAAATTCAACATATTAGTTTCAAAGCAATTTGCTTGTCTGTGTCTTCCTCCAGCTACTTTCTGTTCTCTTCTGTTTGTTTATAAAACTACTTCATCAAAACTCTTTCTTTTTTGTTTTGGCATCACTATCACTAGTACCACTTTTCCCCCCAGTACTCCTTAACCAAAAACATTTTTAAACCTTCCCTTATAATAGATAAGCACAGTTAAGCAAAACATGTTCGTGCATTGGCCTTGTCCAAAAATGCATTTCTCACTTTGCCCCTCAAAACCATCAGCTCTCTGCATAGACCTGGAAATCATGTTTTATCCCCAGTCAGTCCTCTGGAGCAATAACATGGGCATTTTCTCCCATAACCACTATGATCACTTTGTGCAGAAGACCCCGGGCTCTGTGGAAACAGTTCAATAGAAGAGGGATGAGGTTTAGGATGGCCTGATGATGCTCAGGGATCCTAAGCTCCATCCCTCATGTTCTCTCTGGGCTTTACTTTCTTATCCAGTAGGGTGATCTGACTTGACTTCTAGAGGACTGTCAGATTACAAGACACAAAGTGGGGTGGGGATATTTTGGAGAAACCCTCCAGCAAAGAGAACTGCATTTTAGACTTCCAGAGCAGAAGCTAGCATTGCAGTGGTTATGCACCTGCCTCACCAGAGGATGTCATCTGTTGTCTTAGACTATAAGCAGATGATGGGCAGGGGCAGAGTGTATTCCAATGCTGGATTCTGGACAGAGCCATGTGTATAATAAAAGCTTTCTGATGATAATGATTGGTTATCCATAGACAGCAACAGGCATCTGTGCCCCCACAATCCCAGACTTGGTACAGCTCTTCCCTTGACTTTCTCTGACTCTGCATCACGTTCTAGGGGGAGTTTGTGCTGTACTACTATGCCAACCTCAGTGTGTCTGTGGGGAACTTCAAGGACCGTGTGCACTTGGTGGGGAAAATCTCAGACAATGATGGCTCCATTTTGCTGCAGGATGTGAGAGAGGCTGATCAAGGAGTCTATACCTGTGAGATCCAGGTCCACAAAGAAAACAATGTTTACAAGAAGACAACCATGCTGCGAGTAGTCCCAGCTAAGCTCACAAGTATGTGAATGCTTGGTCATAGGGAGAGCTTCATTTAGGGGGCAGGAGCCCTGGGGATAAGGGGTAGAATTTGTCCAGTCAGCCACACTGTTGCATTGCCCACTGATGGCTGATGGTGGCAGGGGGAAAAGATGGGAAAGATGGGCAGTGTAGGACCTCTCGTCGAAAGTGTTTACTATGATTGACAATAATGGTTGACATTTATGTAGCATTTGAAAATTGGCAAAATAAATCATACATGTTACCTCATTTGATCTTTACAACCACTCTGTGAGGTAGGCACTGTAGGTATTATTTTTTAAAAAAGTTTCATAAGCTTAAGTGGCAGAGACACATGACTAAGATAGCAGTTTGATGAAGTTTTGGGGGTTTTAGAGGATGACAAACTCAATATGAGACAACAATATGACATGGCAGCCAAAAAAGCAAATACAGTCTCAGGCTGCATTGAAATAAGCCTAGTGTCTAGGACTAGGCAGTTGGGTGTGGAGCATGGGTGATGTCCTGCTCCACCCTGGTGAGGTCACATTTTGAATATTAGGTTCCATTCTGGGTACCACATTTTAGGAAGGACATTGATAAGCTGAGGAGTGCCTAGAGACACACAACCAGGATGGTGAAAAACCTTGAAATCATGTCATTTGAGAATCTGTTGCAAGAAATGGGGATATTTTTGTCTGGAGAAGATTTAGGGGGGATTTGATAGCTGTCTTTAAGTATTTGAAAAGGGTAATCACATGAAAGAAGGATTATAGAATCCTTTTGCATGGTCCTGTAGGCCAGAGTTGGGATGAGTGGGTAGAAATTACAAATGAATAGATTTAGGTTGATGTACTGACCTTTTAACCAGTAGAGCTATTCTGGTAGAATGAGTTACCTTGGGAGACACTGATTTCCTTTCTGTGGAGGTCTTCAAACAGAGGCTAAATGACCACTTAGGAATACAGCAAGATCTCTTTTCCTTGCCGCTTAACAGCCCTGCCCATAAACCAAGTAATATTAAATTGTGACTGAAGAAAGGAGAAGTTACAGATGGGCATGGTAAGAAATACAATCTTCAGATTTAAATCTTAACGCCATAGATTTAATAATGTTTGGACACAGTCCTGTTAGGGGCAGAGTGACCAGTGCCAGAGAGTACAAGATTCTAAGTCTGTGGGAAGGCTTGAGCAGCCTAGCAAGCTATTAAGAAAAGATGACATTGCTGATGAAGAAAATTCTGGTGTTAGTATAAAATTAAGCCTCTTTCTTCCCCCTTTCCTTTCTACTTCTAACCCACACTTTGGAGATGAATAAATAGGATTAGACTTTAGGTCTGAAACTGGTCAAGAACTACTGTACTAATGACTTAGTCTGGGGTGGAAGTCAGCCTACCTGTTCTTAGCTGCTCATTAAATATTTGCTGAATTGCCTTGGAAACACCAGTGTCTGAACTCATAGCAAGCAAAGAGTAAGATTTTTGGGGAAGAGAGAGTCTTAGGCGTCTAACACCCGTTCTCTTTACCATTTGTGTCTATCCTCAAGCACTAAAGCCCACAGAAAACTTGAGAACTGATGTGATGAGTAACTACCAGCATGTGATCATCGTAGGGATTGTTTGCTTTACCATCATAATGATTGCTGTCCTGGGAGTGACCGTGAGGAGTCAGCGCCACCACAGGTACAGGAACCGTCACATAAGGCACTGAGGTAGTGTTGGATGGATGCTGAACCTGCGTTGGGTCTTTCTCCCTCTTCGCCATTCTTGGGTAAAGAGCTCCCATTCAGTAGCTCTTCTTTCTACTATTGACTGACCACACGTGGGAAAGAATGACCAAGTCCTGAAAGCATCATCTTCTATTGGTAGAACCATTTAAAATTTTGCAATCTCTTGATTAGCTGAATATAAATTATCTGGTTGGTACTTTGATGTAGGCATGCCATGCTGGGCAGTCTTGCTGGCATTTCCCATGTCATGCAGTTGATTCCAAAGTTCTTCAAAGAGACGTTGAGAGTACCCTTGTGACCACCATGTGAGCACCTGCCTTCTGTGAGTTTTTTGTGAAAGAGTCTTTTAGGCAAACATACTTTAAAGAAGGCACTGTGTTTTATGAGCAAAGTAGAATTGCAGTAGCTCAAAAGAAAGGCTAGATGCACAAATTTAGAGACATCTCCACCCCAAATGTTCACATGGACTATTTGTGCCTGACCTGTGGTAGAGCATTCCAAGTTCATATTGATCTGATCAGCCCGTCAGACACACTGTACCTTAGCTCCTACATAGTGATATCATTGTAGTCTTCTTTGAGAACAAAGGACAACAAGCAGCCATCTGGTTATTGATTATTATTGCTTTCATAAAGTCTTACTCTGAAGCTTCATCATAGAATGAAGGTGACTGGAAGTTCTCATGACTGGGTTAGAGTCTGGACTATGGCAGGTTCTGCTGTGGTAGAAAAACTTACTTAGGTGAAGGTTCAGTGACAGAATGAGCCTTCTTTCCAAAGACCAGCCTAACTAAGTGCAGAGAATTTCATTCCTAGAAGATAAATATAACTAAGATAATTTTATTTATCACATTTTGGTTATTGCCAAGTGAGATTTAAAAGAGGAAGACATGTGCTTATCAAAGGATTTCACCCCTGTAATAGAGGATGCTTTTCTTTCTTTTTTTAAAACATTTAAAATCTTTTTTTATTTTTTTGCTTTTTTTTGGAGGGGGGAGGGCAGGGCAATTGGGGTTAAGTGACTTGCCCAAGGTCACACAGCTAGTAAGGGTTAAGTGTCTGAGGCTGGATTTGAACTCAGGTCCTCCTGACTCCAGGGCCAGTGCTCTATTCACTGCACCACCTAGTTGCCCCCGATGCTTTTCTTTCTTAAAAAAAAAAACAACAAAACGGTCAGTGAAAATCTGCCTTCTCTCCCTCCCACTTCTTCCTCCCCCCAACCACCACTGAAAAAGAAAGAAAAATAAAATCCCTCTGACAAATATGTATAGTTAAGCAAAGCAAATATCTGCATTGTCCATGTCCTACCCCGCAAAAAAATTCATTCTGTACTTTTGAATCCTTTACCTTTCCATCAGGAGATGGCTGGCAAGTTTCATCATTAGTCTTCTGGAATCGTGTGGTTGGTCATTACACTGATCAGAATTCTTAAGTCTTTCAGAGTTGTTTGCCTTTATAATATTATTGTCATTATATAAATTGTTCTCTTGTTGCTGCTCATTCCACTCTGTATTAATTCATATAAGTCTTCCCAGGTTTTTCTGAAACTGTCCCATTCTTCATTTCTTACAGCACAATAGTATATATGATTATATGATATATACAATACATGCACATGTACAAGTGTATATACTTATATGTACATATGCATACATATATGTACATATACCTATATATACACATGCACTGTGTATATACATACGTATGCACACTGTCATAAATACATGTGTGTATCTGTAGCTATGTCTATGTATCTTATTCAGCCATTCCCCAATTCATGGACACCGCTTCCAACTTCCAATTCTTTGCCATTGAAGAACGATATTTTTGTAAATCCTTAAAAGTTTGTCTTGCTCGGGACCAATTCTTCCCTTAATCTACCTTCCCTCTCATTCTGTCTTCTCTCCTTTTCCTCTTATTTCCCTGTTGAGTGAAATGTATTTCTTTACCCAACCATGTGTGTGTTTGTTTTTCCTTCCTTTGACTAGTTCATTTCAGAGTGAGATTCAGGTGTCAGCTGTTTTTTCCACCTCTTCTTCCTTATTTTTATAGAATCCTACTATCCACACCACAATTATGTGACGTAAGTTCCCATAACTTTCCTCCCCAGTGTATTCCTTTTCCCCTCCCTTTCCATTCTTTAAGATCAACAAGACCTAGTAGAAATACTCCTAGGCCTTCTGTCTAATTAGACTCTCTCTATGTCCTCTGATGATGATAGGATTCTGAAAAGACACATGTTAATCTCATGTTAGAATGTAAACATTTTATATTTTTTGTTCATGTTTCTTTGTTTATGTTTACTTTTTTATGTTTCTCTTGACTTCTGCATTTGTACTTCATATTTTCTGTGCAGCTCTGTTCTTTTCATTGGGAATGCTTGGAAGTCCTCTATTTTATAAAAGATCTATTTTTTTCTATTGTGGAATTAGATTTAATTTTACTGAGAAAGGTATTTTGGGCTCTAAACCTATATAGCCTTTGCTTTCTGGAATATTGTATTCCAGTCTCTGTTTTTTGTATAAGGGCAGTTGCTAAATCATATATGATCCTGACAATAGCTCCTTGGTACTTGAATTCTTTCTTTCTGGCTTCTTGTAGTATTTTTTCTTTTGACCTGGAACCTCTGGATTTTGGCTATGATCTTCTTTTCATTTTGGAGTTCCTTTCAGGAAGTGACCAGTATATTCTTTCTATCTCTACTTTGTCCTCTGGTTCTAGAGACAGCTATGTAGTACAATGGATAGAGTGCCGAACCTGGACTCAAAAAGACCTAAGTTCAAATCCAGCCTCAGATACTTTCTAGTTGTATGACCCTGGGCAACTTACTTGATATCTGTCAGCCTCAATTTGCTCATGTGTAAAATGGAAATAATGATAGCACCTACCTCCCTGGCTTATTACGAGGACGAAATAAGATAAGATTTGTAAAGCACTTGGCAAACCTTAAAGTGCCATATAAAACCTAGTGATGATGATGAAGGAGAAGAGGAGGAGAAAGAGATGATGATGATGATGATGATGATGATGATCTGGTCAATTTTCTTTCATGATTTATTGAAATCTAATTTCAGACTCTTTTTTTTTTGGGAGGGGGGTTCCATGACTTTCAGGTAGTCCAATGATTCTTAACTCACCTCTCCCTGATCTGTTTTCCAAGACAATTGTTTTTGTCATGATATACCTTGAATTTCCTTCTGTTTTTTTTTTTTCATTTTTTTTACTTTGTTTTCTTTCTTATTGTCCCATGGAGTCATTATTCTGATTTTCAAGGAATTTGTTGGGTAAGGGTTTATATCTCTTGTGCTGACCTGTTAATTCTCTTTCTACGTCATTCATTCATAGCCCTCATTTAAAAATTTTTTCCTCTAACTCTTATTTCATTTATTAAAAATCATTGTTAAACTCTTTAAAAAAACCCTCTTGCTTTATCTGTTCAAGGAATTCGAGTTGACTTTGTACTTAAATTGTGTTTTTCTTTGTGGTTTTGCAGTCATTTTCTCTTTATGGGTCTATATTTTGAGCATCCCTGTAAACCATAATAAAGTAGTCCTTTTACTGTGGAATTATTTTTTTGTTTGCTCATTTTTTTCCAGATTACTTCCTGACTTTAGGTTTTACATTAGGGTTGTGCACACTTTTGGAAGGAATTTCTGGACTGGTCCTGTTGGTGCTTTCTTGGGGTAATCAATGTTGTGTTATTCCAAGATCCCAGGGATAGGTCAGGCTGGAAATCTGCAAACTTTTGGCGTACCCAAAGTGATCTGATCCAGGGCAGAGTCTGATTGTTGCCCCCCTCGTCTGAGCCCTGCAAGTTCTTGACTTGAATTTGTGTCTAAATAATAGACTTGTGGACTTGTTGCTTTTGGAATTTCAGTAGATTACTTTTGAACTCAGCAATTATCAGCCATCTGGAAAGTTCTGTTAATACGGTGATGAAACTATAGTCATCCTTTTGGTCTGAGATTCCTACCCTTGTTATTCTATCATAGCTGACACCCCACTCCACTCCTGGGTTACAGGCCACACAGCTGCTACTTGCTTCTGAACTGGCTCCTTGATCAGAACACACCTGAAGACCTTTGCCCACTCTTTTCCCTGGAACACTACCCTTAGGCACAGGTAGCTTCCTCAGTATGTTCTGGATCTATGATTGAAAACTAAGTATTGATAGAGGTGCCAACTGGCACCTGTTCCTGTGCCGTATACAAATTTAGGCTCCTCTCTGCTGGACTCAGGATCTCTTCTTGCTCTGGTGCAGACTCACTCTGCTCTGGGATGCTCCATGTGGTATATACCTGCCCATACCCCATTTCCTATGTCCACAGAACACTATTTGTTTCAGCTTGGGCTGGAAAAATGACTCAGTATGCTTTTTTCTTGGATTTCTTGGTCAGCATTTGGTCCAGTGTATTTTCTAGTTCTTTTTGGAGAAGTTGTAGGGGTGAGGGGATGGGGCTGCTACTCACTGTACTTCTTCCTGCTACTCTGTTGTATTGATTCAGAGGATGTTTTTGAAAGAATTCAGATGGAAGATGCTTCTGTTTGTTGATGACTTTGTTCTGACTTTATCAAGCTCCAGAACAATATGGGTCCTCAAAGGAGATACATTCAAAAGAAATGGGCCTACTGATAAATGCTAAATGTATAAAAAAATACCTGTTTTCTAAACTATGTTATACAGTTGGAAGGCTAATTCATTGAGTTATTCCATCAGCATATATATCTGTGATGTAGTGCAGATGGACAGTTGGTTGGGTCTAGCATTGATGAGGAGGAAGAAAGGGAACTGAATTGCATGTGAGAAATTTCATGGTGACTAATAATACTAAGCTATTCCCTAGCACAAAAATGCATTTAAAAAAAATATGCTATCTTGGTTTTGGTGTTTGATTGCAAGTCTTAGAATACCACAGTCTCTGCAGGCAACCCAAAGTCAGTGGAGAGATGTGTGGTGGATGAAAGTAGGTTGTTGTTTTGCAAGATGATTTACACACAAGAAAAGTTATAAAGGATATCATTCAAGACAATATGTTTGTAAAAGAGGGTGGGCCAGTTGTGATGAAAGTGAGGGGTAAGAGATGGAAAACCTGAGCAGAAGGAAGACCTTTAGCACTTGTACAAAAATTACACAGGACGAGGTGTGGATGGGCTGTGATCTATGTTGATGGAGCCCCAAATCACAAATTCATTGAAATACTGAAGTAATTATTCATGACAGTTTTTAATAGCAGATTCTCTTTGTTTTGCCATTTATCACACTTATGGGATGTGTGTGCCCCATCCCTAATTTGGTGATGTGTATAAAGGGAAGTAATTCTGTATTTCCAGCTATGAACTCCCTTCTAATCTCCAGACCTGCCTCTCCTATTACCTAATGCCCATCATTGCTTAGATATTCTGGTGCCATCTTAAATCCACCGAGCTCATTGTCTTTACCCATAAACCAACTTTTTTTTTTTTAAACTCTGACCATGAACCACTTGTTTTCCATGTTTGAAGTCTTGGGGCTTCTATTTTTATTATTTTTCTATTTTATTTTTGCTTCTAATTTATTTTTAAATATCTAGTCATTTATCAAGTTCTATCAGAGGCAGTTAGTTGGCTCAGTGGATAGAGAGTTAGGCCTGGAGCCAGCAAGACTTGAGTTCTAATCGTGTCTCGGATACATACTAGCTAATGTGACCCTGAACAATTCACTTAACTGCTGCAGTCGGCCCCAGTGTCCTTATTTGTACAATGGGTCTGTTAGTACCCCTTACGTCTGTGTTCTTATGAGGATAGAATTAGATAAGATTCATAAAGCACTTTGTAAACCTTAATGTGCTGTATAAAAGTTAGTTGTTGTTACTGTTGTTAATCTTCATGCACAGATTTTATCATCTTATTCCTAGCTTCAGAAATCTTTAGTGACTTCTTATTGCCTTCCCAGGGAAATTCACATCCCTGCCTAGTATTTAGGGGTGTCCCCCTATTTAGGACTACCCTACCTCCTCATTACTCCCTTCTACACACACACACACACACACACCCCTTTCAAAACTGGATTCTTAGAATTCCACCAAACATGCCCTGTCCTTACTCACATTGTCCCTTATGCCTGTAATGTTCTCCTTCCTTCCTCTTTGCCTGTTGAAATGTTATCCATTTTTAAAATACCAATTCAAATGCCATGCAGCTTTCTCTTATCTTTTCATGCTTAAATAGCACTTTGTTTTGCAAATCTACAAGGCACTTAGTATGTGTAGCTGTCTCAGTTTGTGTCTTCTCTCCCTGTTGGATTACATGTTCCATGAGCACAGGGACTATGTATTTAAATAAACTTTGTATTTTCTTCAGTGCCTGTCAGAGTAAACAATAAAATGTTTGACTGATTGAATTTTAGTATTAGCCCAAGTCAAATATACTTGTTTGGATAAATCTTCAAGCGAAAAATAACTAAAAGCCAATTAGAAGTGATTTTTGGTTTATCTATAGTGTGAGTTTTTCCCCATAAGCACAGATAATTGAGAGTGAAATGTTTACAGTCTGTATGATCCTTCAAAGTGACTTTTCGTGTAAATTCCATGAAAGCAGTTACTGTTTTTCATCTTTATGTCCCCAGTGCTTTGTACATAGGAGGCAACTGATAAAAGTTTGTCAAATTGATAATTGTTCTGTTTAAAACCAGTGGGTTGCATTTGTAAGAGGAACCCCTTTTGATCAGACCTTCTTGTACTCTTTTTATTATTATAATTATTAATTATTGCTGAGGTCTTCCCAACTTCCCATATGAATTAGGATTTGACATGCCTGCATTCCAATGTATTGAAAATACCATAATTTTAAAACTTAGACACAGTCATTAGTTCCTTGTTGTAGGTCCACATCTCTGTGTTTAATCAGCTAAGTTCAAAACCTCTTTAAAAATTAAGTCACACTGTGTCACTGACGCAGTTTTCATAGGCAGCATGGTATTGTGCAAAGACCACTGGTCTCATAACTCCAAGCCTTGATCTCTGGCTCTCATACTGATTAGCTGAGGGATCCAGGGAAAGTCACTTAACCCTTCTGTCATCTAGAATTTCTCCTCGATAGTACTTACACTACTATCTTCTCAGGATGGTTGTAAGAAAAGTACTTTGTAAACAGTTAAGGCTCTACCTTAAAAAGAGTTGGTCTTATTATTGTTACTAGGAAACTAGCCCTTTTGGTAGGCTAAGAAATATTTATCCTAGTGTCATCTGCGCTCACCAAAGGAAGAATTGTATAGACATTCATATTGGTTGAATCTATCCTCCCAGCTCAGCCACAATCTCTGGTTGTTATCTCTAACTTCCCGTGGCAAAGGACAGAGGAATGATGCAGGCCACCAGAGCCCAGGAGACAGATATGGAAAGAGCTTAAGAATAACAGATAAGTCTGCCTTGTCCGTATGGGTATCCAAACAATTCTGGAATAATTCTGAGACATGGTGATATAATGGAAAGGACCTTGAACTTAAAGCTGAAAGGCCTAGCTATGTGGTCATAGTGGGCAAATCCTTTTCCTATTCTGGGCCTCAGTTTCTTTCCCTATAAATGAAGGGGTTGCATTCAATGAGTTATCGAGCTCCTTCCAGCACTAATGTTCTACAAAGGAATTCTGTCTCGGCATCTGGGAGCCGTGATAGGGTATTGTCTCTGCTGTACTTTGCTGCCATCTGGTGGTTCAACTACATAGCGCCTGGTCCATTTCTCTTCCTATAAAGATAAGGCTTGAAGATTAGGCTGGATCAGGGAACTGAAAGGGATGAAAGTGATTTTAGTTCTCAGTAAGTTTTTACTGTTCTTCCACTCAGACAGAGTAGGCATTTGCCTATATGGTAAGATTTAGGGGGAACCAGAGAAAACACCTAAATACTTGTCTCTGCTTGAGTCCTTTAACCAGGAATAAAACCTTTTGTGCCATCATTAGAGAAAAGGTTTAAAATTAAAATGTATGTACCCCTGGGAGAGGAAAAATAATGACTAAAATAATTCATGTTGATTTAGGAGTGACTAGTTTTAGGATATTCTTTAGGGAGTAAGTTTTAATTTCCCTGGATAGAAGAGAGGCTATTGTCAAATTGATAATAATTCTGTTTAAAACCAGTGAGTTGCATTTATAAGAGGAGCTCCTTTTGATCAGAACTTTTTGTACTCTTATTATTATTAATTATTGCTGAGGTCTTCCCAACATCCCATATGAATTAGGATTTGAAATGCCTACATTCCAATGTATTGAAAATACCATAATTTTAGGTCACTGTGAAGGGATGGAGAACCATCAAAATGGGGTGAAGGGGGAGAGTATCAGTGTAAAACATTCCTTGCTTCACAATTTTGCTTAGGATGATCCTGTAAGACATGTTTCTTTCCCTGAAGGGGCTTATTCTTTCACTGGAGAAGCCTTATACATATGAAACAACCAATAATTTGATATAATATTTAAGTACCAGAATGAATGCTGTTAGCTTGTGGAAGGGTTTAGGTCATTTTGAGAACATCCTTAAGTAAAGCTTAAACCATCAGGAAATCCCTCTCCTTAAAGATCTCCAAGGAGATTCCACAGAGTTCCTCCTAGTCTGTTAGTCTTTTCCTAAATTATCAGCCATGAAGTTGATCTAATGACAACTGAGGCAGAGGAAAAGCGTGTATGAAATGGAAGAAAAGAAAACAGGCCTCTAAGAATTGACATCTTGCATTCTGCCAAAGGACCTGAATTCCGCAGATGCTCTAAGAACATTTAGTAGCTGATCCAAGCTAGGGTGGGAGAGTCAAATCTCTGTGAGTAGCAGAGCATATGGGAGCAGAGAGAATTCACATTCCTCTTCCCTGAAGTTCTCTTCTCCACAAGAGTTCAGTATAGAAACAATGACCTGGTGATGCTTAGCTGTTAACCTCATGTTTTATTTACTTTGCAGATCAGAAAACCACCTGGAGAATACCAGTAAGGCTAAGTCAGAGGTACAGGTAAGTGTACTCTCTTCTCATCTAATGGCTTTGTCTTCTGAACTGTGGGAAATGATATAGATAAAGAGTTCAGTTATAAAGTACTCTATAAATTGTGGTAGTGGTGTTATTCACTGTAGACATAGCTGCTGAGGGGGAAGTGAAGGTTGAAGAAAGCAGCTGTGACAGCAAGACTCGAGATTACATACATATATATGTATATATATATATATATATGTATGTATATATATGTATGTATATATATATAGACACACATACATATATATGCATAGACGTTAGTATATGTACTATATACATATGAGTGTACACATACATGCACATGTGTGTGTTTGTTTCTGAGATGTGGCATAGAGCAGTGGATAGAGAATCAGTCTCAAAGCCAGAAAGAGCTGGACTAAAGTCTCACCTAGTCCCACTGGCCATGTGACAACAGGCAACTCATTAAACCTCTCAGTACTTGTATTAGCAAACACCCTAGCACATCCAGGATGGCCTGTTAGCCCAGGTTCTTTGATTTGGTTTTTAAAGGAAAGACTGCTCAAAAAGGGGTTAACAATCCTACTTTTAATTACATTCACTAATTCAGGGAAAGGTGGAATGTAGAGAAAATACAAGGAGAGAAATTAGCACAAAGATCAACAGACAGGACTCTCAATTGTCTGAACAAAGTAATATAACCACCTCTATATACCACTACACCAGAGGAGCACAAATAGCATCTGAGTTGTGGGGGGCGCGTGGGTTTGATGGGTTGACAAATGGGTCCTCAGAGCCCCATCCAGGGAATCAAATGGTCCTTCTCATAAGCAAACCCCAAAAGCAAAATGCCAACCTCCTAGAATATATAACAAAGACTCGACCCCTGATTGACTCAGAGTCAGAAGGTATGAAATCTACTCGACTCAGCACAACTGAGAATTATCAGCATTCAAAGGAGATGAATCCTTCAGACATTTACAATTTAGCCTGAGCCTGGGAAACTGAACTCAAAAAAGAAAACAACAAAAATCCCACCTTGCTTGCGCTTACAGTACTTTAGGCACCTCTCTCAGACTAGAAGTTTCAGAGTAGGTGCTGACCTGTATTGGTGGAAGGAGTTTCCTCATCTGGGGGTTATCTATATGTATAATGTATGTGAAGGTATAACCATCTCTATCTATAAATGCAAGGCATCTAGGTGGCTCAGTGGATAGAGTGTGTCAGACCTAGAACCAGGGAGACTCATGTTCCTGAGTTCAAATCTGGCCTCAGACATTTCTTAGCTGTGTGACCCTGGGCAAGTCACTTAACCCTGTTTACCTCAGTTTCCTCATCCATAAAATGGTCTTGAGAAGGAAATGGCAAGTCTCTTCAGTATCTTTGCCAAGAAAACCCGAAATGAGTTCACAAAGAGTCAGACATGACTGAAATGATTAAACAGCAATAAAATCTACAAATGTAGCTAGGTGACCTTAAAAAAATTTTCTCTCTGAGTATTCATTTTCTTCTGTATCATGTTATTTGTTATATTCAGACTTAGCTAAGGTTCCACAAGAGTTTGAAAATCTATAACTGGATGACATTGCTCTGCCAGACACAAAAAGATGGTTTGGATTCTGAAGTGCCACTGATAACACTGATGGGAAACTCAGTTCTCTAAGACCTGTTCTGCCATGCACAATTCTCTGGAAGGAACCATTCATTGGTTATCACCACCCTGCCATGGCTTTAATGAGAAGAGATTACCCAAGGTGACAAGATGCTGGTTAAATACCTGGACCAGAACAATGTGTTTGGTTTTTGAAAGAGTAGGTTTAGATCCTGATATAATACTCTTTCCTGACAACTTAATTCTCATTAAGAATGAATGAGAGCTATGGCTAACTCATATGCTCCAGCTCTCATTATTTCTCTGGCCCTTCCTAGTTGAGTGATGGGCTTAAGTTTTAGCATTGGGGTGTCTTAGATATGGAGGAGGTCCCTGAGATTTGCTTCATTTTTAGAAACTATTTTACAATGTTCTTCCTCCAGGCACATATTTACTCCACAATTGCTACACAGTCTGTGATTGAGGAAGAGGAGATCAGCAGAGCATCTGAGGCCACCTACATGACAATGGTGAGAAAGTAGGCTCTAAGTCATTGCTGAGTCATGGGCTAAGTGGTTCCAAAGACTAGAGATTTGTGGAAGGTGAAGACCTTATTTGGGAATGGGGATGAGGGTGAGGGACCAGAAGAAGGAGGAGATTATTCTGATTTACAAAGAGATAAACTGGATTGGACTGTAGTGTCAAACTATGTTCTTGTAGCTTGTTTAAGTAGTGAAAGGTCATAGCCCTGCGGGCCAGCCCTCGATCTACTCAAGTTAGGCTATAACCTGCCTACTGTGTCCTAGAGATAGTAGGCAAACCCACGTGCAAGGACAATGTCATCCCTGGGGTGTGTGGGTGTTAATGACATTATTGACAGATGACTTATTAGGCTGTTTCTAGGGTGTGTCCATAGTAGCAGCTGGATAATTGTGTAGAGACCCTTAGAGTAGTATTTGATTGAAAGGAACTCATTTTCCTTTTGAATGAAGTTCTCTGTTTATTTTTAGTTTTCAATGTTCACTTCCATAAGATTTTGAATTCCAAATTTTCTCCCCATCTCCCCCCCAAAAACAGCATGTAATCTGATATAGATTCTACATGTACATTCATATTGAACCTATTTTCACATTAGTCATGTTGTACAGAATTAGAACCAATGGGAGAAGCCATAAGAAAGAAGAAACAAAGGGAAAGGGAAAAAAAAAGAGCAAATAATATGCTTCCATCTGCATTCAGACTTCACGGTTCTTTCTCTGGATGTGGACAGCATTTTCCGACTCGAGTCCTTTGGAGTCGTCTTGGATCCTTGCATTGCTGAGTAGAGATAAGTCTATCACAGTCAGTCATCGCACATTGTGACTGTTACTGTGTACCATGTTCTCCTGGTTCTGCTCACTTCACTCAGCATCAGTTTATTCAAGACTTTCCAGGTTTTTCTGAAGTCTGCCTGCTCGTCATTTCTTATAGAGCAATAGTATTCCATTAGAGAGCAGCCTCTAGATTGCACACTACCTCCTGAATAACAGGATGAAGTTTGATTCTGGTCTTTTCATTGTTCAGTTCCCCTGGGGAATACCACACCTAGAACAGTCACATGGTATTTCAGGGAAGAGGAGGAGTGGGGCCGGTGATGAACAAGATGCTGTTTTTAGAATAATTGTAGTGAATTAAGTCTGTTAAGGAGCAGTATTTATTCCAGTATGGGCATGGCCGGCTTTTTGTTTCCTAGAGTGATGGCTTTGTCTTTTCTCCTCATGGCAGCAAATGAGACACATGACTTCTTGTTGAATTCAGCTGGCACAGATTCTTCCTGAGTAGTGCTGAAGCCAGCCAGGGTAATATTGGCTCCATCTTGGAGTGTTAGTTGGAGTCAGTATTTTCTCCCACTTCCTGTCATCTGCCATTTTTATGAGCTGGTGCAACAGCTGCCGGGTCTTAGCCTAAAGAAATCACGAATGTAGCTGCATTTTGATTGTAACTGCTCTGCCGGCTTGAGTGACATGCAGGAAGTCTGAGATGAGTAATTGATGTTGGTGATAATGACTGTGATCTTTAAAACTGGTTTCACTGATTTCCTGTTGAATGCTTTGTAAAATACAGAATATAGGAAATGCAGTCATTGTCTTGTAGGAGATTGATTTCCTAACTTTAGAGGATTAGTCTGGAGTCTTTTTGAAAAGCTCACTGGCTTCATGTGACTTTTGCATATGTCTAATTGGACAGTGAGGTGTGCCGACCTAGAGTCAGGAAGACTTAAATTCCTGAGTTCAAATGCTGCCGGAGACACTTATTAGCTGTGTGACCCTGAGCAAGTCACTTTACCCTGTTTGCCTTAGTTTGCTCATCTGTAAAAATGACCTGGAGAAGAAAATGGCAAACCTCTCCAGTATCTTTACCAAGAAAACCCCAAATGGGGTCATGAAGAGCTTGGCACAACTGAAAATGACTGAACAGCAACAATTTGACTTCAAGGTCTGTCATCTTTACTCCTTAATTCTTTGTGCTCCTGACAGATATGTTTTGTGTTTTTGTTTTTCCTACTTTGCAGCAACCAGTTTGGCCTTCCTGGAGAGCAGAGCAGAACAAATCATCTGAGATGATGCCAGAGACAGAGCAAACTCTTGAAAGACCGAGGCTGGCCATAAGACCCCCACCAAAGGAACATCATGTCTCTCAGTAGCCCTTGATTCCTCGTTTTTCCTGAGCCAAAGCTGCAGTTGATGACCTAAAGCTCATCTGTAGTCTTCTCTTTTGCTGCTTGGGTTGAGGAGTTGAAAGATGGAGACCTTAATTTGTGATGGAAAGAGACTGGCATGCTTGGGAGAGATAGTCCTCAGATCAGTAATGGTCCAGAGGTTTAATTCAACAACAAATTCAATTCAACAGACTGCTCTGAAGTATTTGCTGGGTGTAGAGCCCCCTCTTGGGAAGACTAAACCATGTCTAAGACACAGTCCTGGCCTGCTTGGAGCTTAGGTTATGTCTCTAAAGCAGGTGTGTAATCCTTGTTGGATGAGTACATCAAACTGTTAAAACGGATGTTGTTCTTGTAGAGTAAGTTATTGTGAAGAAACTTAAAAACATCATAAATCAATTCAAAATGTTTTGTTTTGTAATGACTAAAAAAAAAATCTGTAAATGAATATATTCAGAGAAAATCACCTTTCCCTTCACCCTTCCCCTTTTTTCTTTTGGCCGAAGACTAGCTGAATGTTGGTTAGGAAAAAAAGGTTCTGGTGATGAATTAATAGTAGGTAGCTCCTTCAGCAGCATTATATCTGGGAAGAAAGCTGTCCTGCAGCCCAGTGCATCACAGGAGTGAGATACGTTATCTGATAGTGAGGGGAGTGGGGTGGGAGAAGGTTTTTGTCAACCTGAAAATGAAGAATATTGAATTGGGTAAAGAATGAAGATTTAGAACTCCGTGTGTGATAAAATGTTTTGGTCTTTAGTACCACTTAGAGATTTAATACATCTTAGAAATTCTTTTATTTGGAAGATTTCTTTCTAACCACAAGAGCTGAGCCTGCTCCTAGGCCAGGTCTTCCTGGCCTCCCTGGCTATACATGCAAATGTGTATTTTCTTTCAGATTCCAGGATTATTCTGTCCCCTCACATCTTCATTGCCACTTATTCCAAGCCAGTCTTTCCTTGAACTCCCCTGGCCACTGGAGTACTTAACGATTTTAACTGGTCTTCTTGTTTCTATTCCTTGTTCTGGGAGGATACCCTTGGCTTAATCTGCCTGCAGACATTTACTAGCTGTGTGACCCTGGGCAAGTCACTTAGCCTCTGTTTGCCTCTTTTTCCTCATCTACAAAATGGGGATAATGATAGCACCTACTTTCCAGGTTTGTGGACATCATAATTGTAAACCCCTTAGCACAGTGCCTGGCACGTAGGAAGCACTCTATAAATGTTAGCCAGCGTTATTATTATTAGCTCACCTGAGTCTTTAAGCCTCAGCTTTATCACATGACCCATTCCTCTCTTCCTTTCTATTTTGTTCTCTTGCAAAGGACAATATTCATCTTTCATCTCCTGTTCAGTTGGGACTGAGAGACAACAGTTAGCTTTAATAAAGACTATAAACCAATAGTCCTTTAAAATAGATACTTAAAATGCAATATCCAGATCATGCTATAAAAGTAGCACATGCAGGTATATATAATGGTGCTGGTGCTCTTGATTCTTTCTTTCTCTATATGGGGGGAAAGCATGGGTTTCATTTCTGACCTGTAGGTAATACTTTCCAGAATTAATGGGTATCTCTCTCCCCTGAGATAGCATATTCATAGAATAATGGCATTAATGATGTAGGGGCAAATTCCTTATGTTGTCATTCAAGGCCTTCATTATCTTTCCAGCATTTTCTCATACTATTCTCCTCTCTGTACTCTGTGCTATCCAAATTGGATTAATCTCCATCCTCTGTGTGTTTTCTAAACTTTCTTGCCTCAGTGACTTTACCCAAGCTGTGTTCTGTGTCTAACATGTACACCTCCCTTCTCATGGCCTTCGAAACTCTTACCTAAAGCCCAACTCAAATGTGACCCCTTCTAGGAAGTCTTGTCTGATTTCCTGCAAGTTTGTGATATACTTCCCCATTTGGACTCCACTTTACTTGCATCCCTCTTATGTACTTATTGTGTAATATTCTGCATTATAGTTTTTTTTGTATGTATCATATTTTTACTACTAGACTGTAAGCTCTAAACTTTGTATTTTCCCCAGTGCCTAACATAGTGTTCTCTAGACAGAGGGCCTCTGCACCTCAGCATCTTTCTGGTTTTAATTTCAGGTTGAAATACTTAATAAATGCTTTTAAAATAGAATTGGACTGAACCATTGATTTTTTTTCTGGGGTCCAGCTAAAGAAACACTTAAGAACAGATCTGAGAGAGATAGAGGTGCCACTGGACAAGACAGGATGTTTTACATAGAAAGTATAGAAATAACCTTTGCTTCTAAAGGTTCAGAATTCAATTTTGGCATAATGCATCCCAGTTACGGGAGAGGCGATTGTTGGTAAAGCTCTCTTTTAGTGCCTTAATACTCAGCTTTTTCATAACCACAAGTTGAAAAGGAAAGTCCGTGAAATGCTCAATGCCAATTTCCTATAACCTTACCTGAAATCATGAGGAAAAAACTGTCCCTAGTCATGGATCTGCTCATTTCCTAATACTTCCCTACCAGAAAGATAATTGCTTCTCAAATTTAAGAGTATTGGGGAAACTTGAAAATATATAGGTCTGTTTCTAGCCCCTCCACCTTTTTCATTTGTTCCTCCCCTACCTTTTTTTATGAGTCCAGCTGCCAGACATCTTTTGTCTGTTTTAATAATGTATGATTAGCAAAAACATTAATCAAAGTAGGCAATTGTCCTATGTTGATAAAGCTCATTATTTCTTACTTACTTTTACTTCTACTGATAGCCTGTATTAGCAGGAAACCTTTAAAAATGCAATAATCCTAGAAAAATATAAACCAGGAAACTCAGTTTAATCCAGTTTAATTTATTTGCATAAATGGGAAAGACAATGTTCATCTCCAAGTTGGTGAGATAGGATGTTTAGGCTCAATGATTTTTGAGTTCATAAGATATGACCCCAAATGTAACCATGAAAATGCACTTCAAAGCCAAGTATAAGTGATTTATCCATGTCCCAGTTTTTATCCATTAGTGTGAATAAGAGGGAATTGACTATGTGGAAACTTAGATTTGGGGAATTTTTTTTTAACCCTGTAGGAATAGGTTGAAAACCTTGAGTATGCTTACTTAAAGAATCCATGAACCTTCTTCCAGGCCTTGTTGATATCTTTAAATACTTATTATAAATACTGCTCTTTGTTTTTTGTTTCTGTTTTTTGGGAGAGAAACAGAGTGCTTTTATCAGCAACTTAAAAAAACAACTCAATAACCTAAAAAAGTGAGACTACTGTATTGTGAGAAAAAGGGAAAGAAGCCTGAATGACACACTAGTATTCATAAAACATTAAAATGTTTAGAGGGGTAAAACTTCTATGGAGCTGGACCCCACTTCTCTTCCTCTTGTATGTGGCATTTTCTTGGGGATGTCTAGTTTTGGTCTCCCATATCTGGGCCAGTCCTACATTCACTCAGTTGCTTAGAACTGATGAAGCTACAGTTGTGAAACTGAGCCCTGTACTACTGATTTTGTAACTTTTCACCAAGCAAAGGTAGTGAGAATTACAAGGAATAAATGTAGTATGTGGAACAATGGAAGACAAAGTTGGATAGTTAGGATGGAGCCAGATTATAAAAAGCCTTGAAAGCCAGAATAATAACATCCTACATATACTTCCTACTCCAATATCGAGAAAACTGTAGAAGGTTCTGAAAGTGTATGTTGCGTGTGTGGGAGAGATGGGCCAGTTTGTACTTTTGCTCATAAATGGAATCAGTTAATAGTATGCAGTCAGCTCAGTGGAACCAATTACCACCCACAAAACCCATTAGATGATGGTTTAGTAACATCATTTTCATGTGCAAAGGATGGAGTGTATGTGTGTGTGTGTGTGTGTGTGTGTGTGTGTGTGTGTACATGTTTGTGTATGTAGGGTTGGGGAAGGGGAAGAGTATCATACAAGGAATATATTTTTAAATTAAATTCTAATTTTTTCATTTAATAAACATTTATTTTCTCCTCTCCTCACCTACTGCCCTTTCTCCTTACTAAAAAGGAAAAAAAAAGATAAAAGAAAAAAACTCTTGTAATTACAGTAAAAAAATTCCATATTGGCCATGTCCAAAAATGTGTGTCTCCTGTATATTGAGTCCATCAGAAGATGGACAGTATTCATCATCAGTCCTCTGGAATTATGACTGATCACTGCACTGATTGGAGTTCCTAAGCCTTTCAAAGTTTTACATTTTTACAATGTTGATATGTTTTTAGTCTGCATTGGTTCATACAGGTCTTCCTAAGTTTCTCTGAAACCATCCCCTTTGTCATTCCTTACCACATAATAGTATTCTATTACATCGATAGACTATAATTTGTTCAGCCATTCCACAGTTGGTAGATACCCTCTTAGTTTCTAGTTCTTTGCCACTGCACAGAGAGCTGCTATAAATATTTTTGTACCCGTGCCCTTTCCCCCTTTCGTTAATCTCTGGTGTAGGCCTAGTAAGGGTATTGTGTATGTAGTTTAGTAACATTTGGACTTAGGTCCAAGCTGCTTTCCAGAATGGTTACCAAATTTACAACTCTAACACGGCATTAACGTATCTGTTTTCCAACATCCCTTCCAACATTTGTCATTTTCTTTTTCTGTCAATTTAGCCAGTCTGATGGGTTTGGGGTACAGCCTTAGAGTTGCTTTAATGGGCATTTCTCTAATTATTAGTCCCTTGGAGCATATTTCATGTAGTTGTTGATAGCTTAGGTTTTGAGAGAAATGATTATTAATAACCAATTAATATTGGGGATCTCTGGATCCCATTCAAAGCCCAGTCCTTGTAAAGGAGTTTGCTGATAAATGAGATTGCCTGAATCCTCTAGTTCCCCCTTCTCACCCCACCCAACCAGAAGACCTTATCCGGAGAACCTAATATAGGTGGATTCTGGCCCTCAGGCCTGGGTAGATCCTTTTTTGTCTAGCTTGCCTGAGGTTGGGTGGGCTGAATGTAGAGACAGTCTCTTTGCTCAGAATCAAGTCCCCTCTTCCCTCCAGGCTTTATTATCATAAACCCACCTCTCTTAGAATGTTAATTCTCTCATTAATTGTTGTTTAGGGTTGATTTCCCCATGTTGGAAATATTTGCTCTCCAAGGATATTGGAAATATCCACTCTCCAACGAACAACTTACATGATTCTTCTTTGGCTTCCGAGAGTGCCACTGACCTCTTTTGTTAATTATTTGCTGGCCATAATTAATAAAATAATTGTTAATTACCTAGAAAATTATGTCTCTTAGACTTTTTATTCATCATAGTTTTTTCCCTTGATAACTCTCTGTTCATATCCTTTGACCATTTATCAATTGGAGAATGATGTTTATTCTTACAAATTTAAATCAATTCCATATATATTTTGGAAATGAGACCCTCATGAGAGAAAATTGCAAAAGGTCACATCATATATAGGTCATGTATCTATTTTCCCCAGGGCTATTTTAACAGACTAAGTAATGGAGATTTCTGTGCTCATAGAACCTTCAATGCCTTTCTAAATGCTCTGTGTAGTTGCCAACATAATCTTCCTGTGGTGGACTTCTGCTATTTTTCCTCATCAAAAATCTTCAAGGGTTCCCTCTAACCTTTAGGATAAAATACAAATTATTCAGCCTAGCATTTAAGGCTCTTTTCAGTTTGACTCCTTAGCTAGCCACCTGTCCAGCCTTATACCGTTATACTTTATAAACTTCTGTAGTTTAGCTAAATTGGACTGCCAGCTGTTTCTTGAACCTTGTATTCTATCTCCAGTCTCATTGCAATTACATTGATCTTCCCCTGTGCCATCAGGACAATCCATTTGTATCTTTACTTCTCAAAATCTTTGACTTCCTTCTACATTCACTTTAAGCTTTACTTCCTCAGAGCAACCTTCCCTGATTTCCTTTTTCTTCTTCCAATTAATGTTCCAGTTAGTAGCGTAGTAGAGAGGGCTGTTCTTGAAGTCAGGAAGATCTAGACCAGGGGTGGGGAACCTGCAGCCTGAAGGCCACATGTGGCCCTCTAGGTCCTTAAGTGTGGCCTTTTGACTGAATCCAAACTTTGCAGAACAAATCCCCTTAATAAGAGGATTTGTACTGTAAAACTTGGACTCAGTTAAATGGTGGCACCCAAGAACCTAGAAATCCACATGTGGACTTGAGGCTACAGGTTCTCTGCCCCTGAAGGTTCTAGTCCTGCTCTTCAATATCCTGACTAGGTTATAACGGACAAGTTATTTAACTTATTAGTTCTTGAGAAGATCTTATTTGTGTGCATGTTGTATACCTCCATCACTTCCCTTACCCCCAGTAAATTCTTCCAGGGTAGGGGCTTTTTTTTTTTTTGTAATGATAATAATAATAATAGTTGATATTAATATAGCACTCTTAAGGTTTGCAAAGTGCTTCATATGTATTATTCCTTTTCACAACAACTCTTTTAGCTAGATACTATAGATATTATTATCTTCATCTTACAGATTAGAAACCTGAGGTCCAAGGAAGTTGTGATTGGCAGAGTCACATGACTAGCAAACTTCAGAAAAAAGAATTTAGATCCAGTTCTTTCCTGATTCTAAGACCATTAGTCTTTCCCCTTTAATACAACCTCTCCCCTAACCTCTACTTCCTGTTCACTCACACAGCTTCGCCTCTACTTCAGGCATTAATCACCTCTCTCCTAGAATTTTATTTTATTTTAAAAAATGTGCTTTTATTGATATTTTCTATTTCTTGAACCACTATAGTAACCCACATATTCCTCCCTCCCTCCTTCCTGGAGAGCCATTCCCATTCCATATGACAAATAGTATTTTTTTGAAGAGAAAAAAAAGTCAGCACAAGTAATCAATGCATTGAAAAAGTCTGAAAATTACGTGCACTGTGAAACAACTTGTGGGATCTTTCACCTCCATGAAGGGGTAAATTGGTGGTGTCCTCATCAATTCTTTCAAGTCCTACTTGATCTTTAAAATTTTGTTATATTTACTTCTGATTTTTTTGAGATGTCCTAGTTCATTCCCTTTACAGTTATTGTGTAGACTGATTTCTTGGCTCTTCTCTCTGCATCAGCTCCTGTATATCTTTCCATGCTTCTCTGTATTCATCACACATATCATTTCTTACAGCACAGTAATATTCCATTACATTCGTGTACCATAATTTGTTTAACCATCCTCTAATTGATAGACATTTACTTTGTTTCCAATTCTTAGATATCACAAAAAGTATTGCTATAAATATTTTAAAGTATGTGTGGCCTTTTTTCTTAGGTATAAGCCTATCAAAGAGTACAAACATTTTGGTCACTTTATTTGCATAATTCCAAATTGCCTTCCAAAATAGTTGTACCATTTCACAGCTCCACCAATGATGTATGGGTGTACCTATTTTCCTACACTCTACCAACATTGACTGCTCAGGTTTCGATCATTTTTGCCGATATACTGGGTGTGAGGTGAAACCTCCGTGTTGTTTTGATTTGCATTTCTCTTATTATTAGTGATTTGGAGCATTTTTTCATGTGGTTTTGAATACTTTGTAGTTCTTTTGAGAACTATTTGATCATATCCTTTGATCATTTATCTATTGAGGAATCACTTATTCTTATTTATATTTATTAATTGATTATATATCTTGAATACCAAACCCTTATCAGAGAAATTTGATTACACAGGTTTTTTTCCATTTGATCTCTTTCCTTCTTATCCTAGATGCATTAATGTTGTCTGTGCAGAAGCTTTTCAGTTTCAAGTAATCAAAGTTATCAGTTTTCTCTTTTGTAATTGTCTCTATCTTATTTGGTTAAGAATACATCTCTTTTGCTATCTCATTTAGAAGATATCATAAGCTTTTTAACTTGAATTTCTTCAGAAATTTGTTAAGTTCCAAATTTTCCCTTTTTTTAATCTTTATGTTAGACCAGCGGTTCTCAACCTGTGGGTCACAACCCCTTTGGGGGTCGAGTGGGGTCACCCAAGACCATGGGAAAACACATATTTCTGATGGTCTTAGGAACCAAGACACTGCTCCTCTATCCGTCTCCAGGCAGGTCTGCCCACATGCAGATATGCCCACATGGAGTATTAAAGGGTTGCAGCATTAAGAAGGTTGAGAACCACTGTGTTAGACTTTCCAAAACTGGTAGAGAGATACTGGAGTCTCCTATCAATACCGTGTTATTGTATAAATGTTTTTGAAGCTCAGAAAATATTTCCCTCATGAATTTGGATGCTAAGGCATTTGGAGTATATAAGTTTATTATTGATATTGGTTTGTTGTCTAATAGTTCTTTTCAATATAGTATCATTTCCTTATTTATCTTTTTTTAATTTTTTGAACGTTTGTTTTTGCTTTGAATCATGATGACAACTCTTTCTTTTTAGGATTCACTTGATGCATAGTAAATTCTTCCCCCTTCCCTCAGCTTTATTTTATGTATGTCTTTGTTTTATAAATGTATTTCTTATAAGCAAAAAAGATTGTAGGGTTTTGTTTTCTTATCCAATATATCTTTCTTTTTAATTTTATTGGATTGTTTAATACATTCACTTTTAAAGTTGTAATAGTTAGGTTTATATTTCCCTCTGTCTCTAAAATTGTTTTTTTAAGTTATGATTTTCCCTTTCTGCTATAAACACGGCTTTATGTTCCTTCAGTTACTTTACTTTAATCTTTTTAAAGGTGACCTTGTTTCTTTTAGCTCTCTCGCTCTACCCCTAATCTCCTCTTTTAATTTGTTACCCCTTTCCCTTTAGGGTTTTGTTTATTAGTTTCTTTTTCTCCCCTATTTTATGTGGTCATATATTTCTCCCATATTTCCTCTCAGTTAGCCAAGTAGATTTCCCCTTTCTCTTCCATGTTTCAGCTAATCCTGTTAGTTAGGGTTTTTTTGTTTTTTTGTTTTTTACCACTTTATTCTTGTGTTCCCCTTTCCGAAAAGGATTTCTCTCACTCTATCATCCATCTTCTCTTTTTATTTACTTGTCATACCCTCACTTTCTGATTCATGATTCCTATAATAATTTGATCTCTCTCTTTTCTCTGTACTCTTTATGCCATCAAAGCTTCTAAGATATCCATTCTAGACTCTCCTCTCTCAATGCTTTCTGCTTACCCCATGGATTCCCCCTTTCCATTGTGCCTCACTCTCAGAATAATGCCAATTATTGAAGGTGAGAATAAAGACACTGGCCTATGGTATGAACCTACCACTTATTCATATTCTTTCTTTCTACATTTTCTTGGAAATCTCTCTCCCTCTTCCTCAAGGTGTCAGTTGCTCCAAGGGGTTCCAACTGCCCCTTTCCCAGGAGAAGTAGATGTCAGCAACTGACGTTGTAGGATGAATGGTGAACAAAAGAGTCAGGCTAGGCAAGCATGATGAGATCAATGCCCGTTTATTGATATTTCTCTTGAGTGTATATATAGAGTACTTGCTTACAGATTCAAAGAATATCTTGTTTTCTGCTCAGTGTGCTTGTACTCCAATGTACTTTCCCAAGAACAACTTTTTCAGAACAGGCCGGCTTGTAATTGCTTCCTTTCTTTCTCCAGTTCATCTCTGAGGACAAGATAAACTTCTTGCTGTGTTGGTTTTACATAATTATTTGAGGGAAAAGTTTCATTCTGTTTATCAGAGGGGACCTTACTCCCTCCTACATCTGAGCTAGGTCTCTGAGTTTCCTCAGACCTTAATGCTCCAAGATATTTCAAACATGGCCTTCCACAAGCAGATTTTTCAAGCACCAAATACACCAGGCTTCATCCAGTGCAAGATTCTCATCTCCCTTCACTAACCCCTTCTCTTCACCCATAGGTGTATTCATCAGTAGAATCCCCTTCCACCTCCAAAGCAAGGTTTCCTTTACTCCCCCATTTTCAATCTTTCAGTTTTCCTCACCTTCTCTTCTTTAGGCTCTTCTGTTTTTGAGACCACAGAGATACTTTTTCCTCATTGCTAACTTTTGATCCAATCCTGGTGAATCGCACTCCTCACCATCCCCCTGCCACTCCTCTTCTATGTACCCTCCCATGTTGTAATGTAGTCTCATAAAAGAAGCATTCACCTATAGGCTGGGTGTCACCAGGTTCTGTCCATAATACCAACTGCCAATCTCTTTGCTATTACCTCTACCAGATTTTCACCTTCACCCGTGTCTCCTTGTGTACCTTAGAAAGAAGCCTTTTACTGGTCTTTCTGTGGGCACTGTTGCATCCTTGTCTGTCGAATTTATTCATTCCTCCTGCATTTCTGTTGTTTGGGATATTCAAGATGCAAACAATCTTTTTCACTTCTAGTTTTCTTTCTAAAAACATTTCAAGCTCTTCTTTATTATTCAGAGTCCTGTATGTTATTGTCCTGTTATTATATTGTCCTGTATAGTTAGGTTCAGACTTGCAGGATAGGCCAACCTGGACTGTTTCCTGAGCTCTACTGTTCTTCAGAACATATTCCATTCCTTCCTCTTTTTTTCTGGTGGGTGCAGAATAGTTTTGCATTATTCAAATGTCATTTCCTTCGTATGTGCAAGTCTTTCTCCCGATGTCTTGCAGAACTTATTGTTTCTGAATTAGATTGTTAAATTTAACTATGTGTCTTGTAGCCTTGGTTTTTTTCTGCCCTCCCTTCTGCCCTGAGATGATCTGTGAATTCTTTCAATTAGAATTTCATTTTCTATGTTTATTTCCTTCATCATTCTGTTAAGGATTTTTGTCCCATTATATTCTTTTAGGAGACCTGTGTTGCTTCTACACATCCTGTCCTCAAGATGAGTATGTTTTACTTGCATAATGAGCCTATTTTCTTTTCATGTTATTGTTTTTGCTTCTCTTCTTCTAGGTTGTCTTTGCCATCTGTGTATTTGCATTCCCAATCTATTTTCTTTCTTATGTTTCTTTGGTGAGGCTTACCATTACAGATCCCAATTTTTCCATTTTGCTTATTATTTTTTCTATGCAGACATAAATTCTGCTCTCATAATTCTCATTTCTGTTTTAAACCACTCAGGAACAGGTTGTTGTAGTTTTGTGTTCTCCTCAGATTTTATAAGGTCTCTTCTCATCAAGTGTTATATCATTATCCTTAATATTGTGGGGTTTGTTCATAAATTCCTAAATTTGTTCACTATATCTGAAGTCCATATTTTCCTTTGTTGTTACTGTTTATTTATCTGTTTATGTTCAAGGTCTTTGAGTTTTCTTCTTCCTGAAATATTTGACCTTTCCTCCTCCCCCCCCCATCTTATTTTCCTTATCAATCTTTTCTTGACTCCTTCCCTTCTATTGTCGTTTCCTTTGAGATTCATCTTAAAGCATCTTAGCCTCCTCTAACACTGGATAATTCATATTTTGCCAGGTCAGGTCCTTGCCCCAGATGACTTTTGGGTGATCAGAACTGGCCCCTTTCCTAGGTTAGTGCTTTGTAGAGTGCTACACAGCAGTATACATGCAGAGTGTCCTGTCTTGGTGATTTGTCTCACTCCCTCTGCTGCTCAGCTCTTCAGCCCAGCATTGGAAGTTCAGACTCTGTTTTCCATAGCACCAAAAGTTCAGAAATTTGCGGCAATAATGCTTCTGGTTTACAGCCCCTCGCAGGTTTTTGCTCCTGAAGAGCTGTGGTCAAGCTGTCTGTTGAGGCCCAAACAAATTTCTGAAGCCTGGAGCCAGCATTTCCTCAACACTGGAAAGAGGATGGGGAGACTAGGGAATGGGGTGGGTTTTTATGCTATTCTGTGCCATGTGATTGGGTTTGCTAGTGCAACCCTACTGCTGATAGTGTGGGAAGTGGGGGAGGAATGCTGAGTGATCTCAGTGTTAGTTCCTGCATTTGTCTTTTAACCTTCTTTTGGATTCTGAAAGTCCTAGGCCATGGAGGCAGATGAAGTTGCTTTACCTTTGGCACATAATTTTTGTTTGGGAGAGATTTGAGAATTTGTGAAGACCAGAGAAAATGTCTAATTTGTCATCTTGTTGCTCATATGACCTAAAAGTCCTAGACTACTTATTTTTAAGTGTTTAAATTAAACTTATTTTTTTCAAATACCAATCTGCCTTTTTTTCCATTTTCTTCCCCCTTCTCCCACTCCTCTGAGAAAGAAAAATAAAATTTCTGTTACATACATGTATTTCCATATTATCCATATCCAAAATATAAATAGAAACAAATAAACAAACTTCAACCATGACTCAGTCTATATTCTTAGTCCATTACGTCTCAAGAGATGGGTAAGCAACAAGATTGGTCATTATGCTGGTCAGAATTCTCAAGCCTTTCAAAGTTGTTTGTCTTTATAATATTGTTGTCACTATATAATCTATGCTGTTGGTTCTGTTTGCCTCATGCTGTATCAGTTCATACAAGTCTTCTCAGTTTCCTCTGAAACTTTCTTTCAACTTTTTTTTATAATGCAACAATATCCCATCACATGTACATACCATAACTTGTTCAGCCATTCACTACTTGATAGACAGCCTTCAATTTCCAATTCGTTGCCACTGCAAAAAAGAGCTATAAATATTTTGATATATCCATAGTTTGTTTGTTTTAAGATTAATCTTTCTCTTAATCTACTCTTCCTTTAATTCCCTCCCTTCCCTTTCCCCCTATCTTTTCTGTTTCCCTGTTAAATGAAATATATTTCTACACTCAGCTGTATGTGTATATTTTTTTACAAGCTGCTATTATTGCCCCCATTTTACAGATTAAGAATCTAGGTTCAGATAGGTTAAGTGACTTGCGCAGGGTCATGCATCTAGTAAGTATCTGAGGATAGATTTTAACTCAGATCTTCCTGATTCCTGCTCTACCACTCTATCTACTGCTGCTAGAGTATTGACTATTCCTGACCACATTAACATTTTTCTCTTCTGACTTCTGACGACAGTGTCTGCTTGGCACTTGATCTTTTTCTAAACTGCATTGCTTTCTGGTTGCTTTCAGATAAATAAAGTCTTGTGGGCCTATAAGAGACTGTAAGTACCTTGTGGATAGGAATCATATTTTATATTCTTTTTTTAATTCCACATACAGCATTTGATACAATGCTGGATATATGATAAAGATTTAATGATTATTTGTGAAATAGAATTTCTATTTTTATTTTATATTTTTAGGGACGAGAGTGGAGTCCACTGCAGCAGGGATTGAGGGAGATGGCTGGCTTCCAAGCTCAACCATGCATTAACTATATGTATTGATTTTCCACCTGTTTCCCCAGTTGTAAAATGAGTGTGGCAATCCTTGCCTTTTTGAGGAGCTATGAAGGATTTTAGACTTCATGAGTGAATGGTGTTCTCTTTACAGTATCTCCTCAACTCTTATTTAACCCTATGTAGATGATCCATTTTATTTATGAAAGATTTAATCTCTGATTGCCTTTCTCTCTATCAACTACTAAGTTTTGAATCATCTCCCTTGTCAGTTTCTATGGGACAAAGGAGTGCAAATTAATTTTAAAATCTAAGTCAAACGTAATAAAAAAGCTAAATTTGCTGATATGAGAAAAAAATTCTAAGCTCAAATAGAAATTACATTTGTGTTGTCTGTTACTTTGGTTTACCCATTAAGGTTGATGATTTGAAGTTGATTAATAACAAAATCTTTTGGGCTAATGGCATCATGGGAAGGTATGAAAGTTGTTGGAAAAAGTTCTCAAAATAATCCATCTCATAGGTTTCTATTCCTTAATCCTTAACAACTCTTTTGGCAATTCGTAACCACAGAATAATAAAAAGGGGAAGGACCTTAGAAAGCATTTAATCATAGGAACATAGGGTTTGGAGTTGAACGATCTTTTCACTCTACTATAATACAGCCTCTCTGTGATTTCGAGAGATAGTTTATTCTTTGGCAAGAAATAATCACATCCTAGATACCGTATGGGAAAAATATGGAGCAGCTCTCCCGCTATGTTCCTCTGTCAGGACATCTGATTCCTTACTTAGGCCCCTCTTAACTTCAGGGGTGGAGATGGTACAGGTGAGGGGCTGTTCCAGTGCCTAGAATGCCTGGTTTGTTTCTTTTAAAATTGAAGAAATTTATTCTGAGCATTGCCAGATCCAATTCCTTCCCAATTTTGATGTGCTACAATAATAAAGTTTTCTGAATGTAGTTGAGTGGGTCCCCTCGGATTCTGAGCTATAGTTTAAAGCCCAGGCAACCCATAGTAAGAAAAAGGAGGAAGCCGGCAACATCAAACTGAATATTTCCTGCACTTGGAGGGGGCATGTGCCTGCCTGATGCAGCATCTTTGAGCTTGCTGCAGATGAAGAGAGAGTGATGGGACCAAAGGCCAGTAAGGAAGATGAGGGCTTGGACCAAGCCGAGAAAGGGGGGTAGAACCCTAGCATGTTATGGCCGTAGACTTTGCAGGGATGTCAAAGATCAGCTAATCAAACCTTCTCATTTTATGAATGACTTCTGTCCTAATCTAATTTGGAGTAGAAATCCTAGGTAACCAGCAACTAGAAACCAGGTTCCTTTTAGCCCTGATATAATTATAGAGAATAGTTTTCCCTCCTACCCCATTGCTGCCCCATTTTACAGATAAGGAAACTGCAGCCCAAAGAGATTGTGACATCCAAGTTTACACAGGAAATTAGTGGCAGAGGATTCAGGTCCTAAATTTTACTCCAAATCCAATGTTCATCACATTGCATTAACCTGACTCCTGAATTCAGGTTGCATCAGCAGCAGCAGTGACCAGGATTTCATAATATCCAGGGCAGATTTGTATATAATTCTTGTACCATTGATTTATGTCATGTTATATGTTAGGGCATCCCCCAATAGCTATATTGCAGCCAAAGAGATGAGAGTAGCGTAACACTCCCCACCCCCACTCCGTGTGCTTCTGCCAATGCCATCCTTTCAGCACACCTGGCAGGATGTACTGCTGATGGCTACCCACAGAGAGCTCAGGATAAGAGCAGCCAAGGCTATGTTTGAAAGGGCTTTGGTTTCTGTCGAATGAAAACTTGAAAGTCCTTTTTCAGAGTTCTAAGAGTGTCCCAGTAGATGCTGAGAATTTATCCTACCTGGATCGTACCACCTGCTCTCTATGCTCTCCACTCTTCCTTCCTTTTCCATCCTTGGTACCACAGTCCGTGGCTCTCTGTGTCCAGGGAAGAATCAGAGATTTGTTTGCCATGCCAGAGTTGAGAACTCTAGGGACAGTTAATTTGTGAATTCCTTTTTTCATAGGATTGGAATGGGTATTCAGAAGTCATCTTGTCCATTGCTTCACTTTTAGCCACTTTTAGGTATAGTTATACCTAAGCTGGGCAGCTGTACCAAAGGGGCAGCTAGGTGACAGTGGACAGAGCACTAGACTTGGAGTAAAGAAAACCTGAGCTCAAATCTGACCTCAGATACTTACTAGCTTTGTGACCCTGGGCAAGTCACTTAACTTCATTGGCCTCAGTTTCCTGAATCTGTAAGATGAGCTGAAAAAGGAAATGGCAAACCATTCTGGTATCTTTGTCAAGTAAACCCCAAGAATCAAACAAAATTGAACAACAACAACATGCCTAAGCTCAGACTGCTCTTCTATCTTGGAGTGTCCTCTCCATCTCCTTCTTGTCTGTCCATTCTTAGGGTCTGATTCATTCCTCCTTCCCTCCATGTGACTTCCCCAATTGATCAAGCCCTTCTCCCTTGATTCTGTTTCTCTTAATTCCTACATTATTTACCTCTCCAACCATTTAGCACCTCATTACATCTTGTTGCTTACTTTTTTCTTTTGGAGGGGGGGAAAGAAGGGTGATTGGAGTTAAGTGACTTACCCAAGGTCACACAGCTAGTGTCAAGTGTCTGAGGTAATATTTGAACTCAGGTCCTCCTGAGTCCAGGGCCAGTGCTCTATTCACTGCGCCACCTAGCTGCCCCCTATCTTGGCACTTAGTGTTCTTTAATTGTTTCATATTTTAGTCTTGTTTCCTAAATCAGATCATAAACTTCTTGAGGGTACTATATAGTACTTTTTTGTTATCCCACTGGTACCAAGTGACAAATTGGTAGTGTCTTCTTAACATGTATAGTAGAGTCTGAATAAATTCTTTTTGATTGATTGATGAGAGACAGTATGGCTTAGTGGGTAGAGATCAAGCGCCTTCCGTGAAAGTCAGGAAGACCCAAGTTGAACTCCTGTCTCTGACATACACTTGTATTTTGTGTCTATGACTGTGTGGTACAGGTAAGCGTCACTTAGCTCTCAGTGCCCTAGGCAGCTCTCTAAGACTGTAGTGTAGGTTATAGCTGGTGGTTGGTTTTCATTGGTAGAAGGTGTTTCCTACCCTGATGAAGTTGCAAGCCAGAAAGGTGGGGGTGGGGGGTAGAAGTCAATTGATAAGTGTGTATTCTGTGTTATCTTACATTTAAATATGTTCACATAAGGATGTTTAACAACTTCCCTCAATCACTTTTTCCATTGTCTAATGACTCTTATGATCAGGCTGATTATATTCCAAACCTAAGCAAGTCCCTTTTGCTATAACTTGCACCCATATAAGCTTTTCTGTTTCTCAGTAGAGATGAAGATACTACCTGGTCACACTTCTGAGAATATCAACAGTTTATAAGGAAGAATCAAGGGGGGAGAGGGCAGTTTTTCCTTTAGTTTTTCTTTTCCTGAGGCAGTTGGGGTTAAGTGATTTGCCTAGGGTCACACAGCCAGTAAGTGTCTGAGGTTGAATTTGAACTCAGGTCCTCCTGATTCCAGGGCTAGTGCTCTATCCACTGTGCTCCTACTTTAGTTTTGAAAAGAGGAGAATTGCTGAGAATGCTCTTTCACATCCTCTCCATGGAAGCCAAGCTGGTCTATTGACTTTTTCTCTACATGACTTTTTGTCTTCTGCCCCTGTGACTGTCCTTTGTGCCTGGATTGCTCTCCCTCCTCCAGTCTGACTTGGCATCTTTAGTTGCATTCAAGGATCAGCTTGTACCACCTCTTGAAAGGGGCCTTTTTCTGATCACCCCAGCTTTTAGTGTTCTGTCCCCTTAACCTGTGTTTACTTAATCTGTGTGCCCATTGTTATCCTCAGTAGAATGTAAGCTCCTTGAGGACAAGTACAGTTTCATTTTTGTCTTTGCATCTCCACTGTCTAGTATAGCATCTCGAAGCCAGAAAACACTTCACTGAACTTGCTGCTGCTTTTTTATGCCCTCCCACCTGCTTTGAAAAAAATCCACCAACCATAAAATTTTTCCTGTGTCCCTTTTTTTCTGTCTTCTTTCTTCCTTTTTTTTTTTTTTAAAGCAGCAACAGACTAGCCAGCCATATTATAGAGGTGGAAATAAAGCTGCCCCAATATTATAAATGTCTTTGAAATAAATCCGTGCATTTTTTTTTGCATCTAACCACTTCTCACCTTCCAGCCCTGAGTCCCCAGATCACCCCCTCCCAGCCCCTAACCAAACTACATCTCAGTCCTTGAAAATGCACAGAGACGCCTGGCTACCTCGCCCATCCTTCTGTTTCACTGGGCTCAGTCTGTTTTTCTCTCTGGGTAAGTTAGACTGTCCATTTGCATGCTCCTGATGGGCAAAAAACAGCAGCTTGAGCTAGATGGGGTTGCGGAAAGGGGGACTTTTTAGGTTGTAGCCCCACGCCCTAGTTGAGGGGTGGGGGTAGGCTCCTGAGCAAGAGATGCTGTTACTTGCTTTTGACATAGAAATTTGGGGAGGGGTGTGGAATTCTGTGCTACTCTCTTATGAAAATTGTAAGCCACAAATGGAGAAGGGGAGTGTTGTTCCTTTAAGTTTTCCTGAGAAGGATGGGGTTTGGATGACGGCGAGGAGTCAGGGCAGAGGACAGATTGAATCCATATTCTCTCTTTCTGGGATTTTCAGACTTGTTCCCATTTGATGGGGGTTTGGGATTGAATCTGATGCCCTAGTTGGAGGGGTCTGTCTCAGTCGGGGACTTTGATTCAGAGTTGTGGTCCTTGGTTCATGGGTGGGTTGGAGAGCCTGGAAAGAGTGTACAGAGGCTAGTGGGGGCAGAGCACTGAGCCTTGGGTCTTCCTTTGATGCCCTGCTTCACCTAGAATATTGGCCATTATTATTTTCGAAGTCTGTATGAGGGAAGGAAGAGGAGAGTAAGGCTGATTTTTTTTTTCCCATAAAGGCATCAGGTAAACACTTGATGGGCTGAGGGCGATGGAGAAGGCATAACTTAAGATGGAGGCTGAAGAGAGTCAGTCTGCTTCCCTCCTCCAAAATGAAGTCCATGGGTTTGTGAGGGTTTGGGGGTTTTAAAGACTGGACTTCAGGACTGCCTAGTCAAGTCTTAACAAAATAGCCCATCTTCTGCCCTCTCCAGGGCAAGAGGTTCAGAATGTTTGCACCACTGGTCTCATTACCTGCAGACTTCCTATAGGTCAGCCTGTCTGCCTGCTAAGTGGTCTAGGAAATTAATTTACAAGCCCAATTTAAAGGTGTTCTTTGTGTTCTTTACTTTCTTAACTTAATTGTTCCTTATGCACTGATTTGGGGGTTATATCCATGAATCGAAAGGGAAAGTATGGCAATCTCAAAAGATTACCATATACTGGGCAGAGAGAGAGGCATAGTCCCTGTCTCCTGGAAACTTATGTGATAAGATTGATGCCCTCATTTGGCATATTGACAGCCAAACCATCGAACGATTGAGAATATAATGTAATGGAAAGAACACTGGAATTGGAGTCAGAGAACTTGGGCTCAAACCCCAACCCTGGCTCAAACCTCAACCCTGGCGCAATCTACTTGTGTGACCATGGGCAAGTCTAAGGCTCAATGTTCCCATCTGTAACTTGAGATATTGAATTGGATAACCTCTAAAGTTGCTCCCAGTTTTAAATCACTGATCCTCAAATACTCCAATATGGCAACCCATAGTAACCCACAATTCTGTGAATAATTAAACATTGATGTTAACATCACAAGCAAGTAAAGGGGAGTTGGTGATTAAAATGTTTAGATGGGATAGATTTGGGAGAACAGACCACCTGACCCATAACTGGAGAAGAAAAAACATTCAGGAACTGGGATTTCAGGAACTTCTGAAGTGAAGGAAGGCTTGATGAGTTAGGGATTATGTTAGGGCAAGGAGGCTTTCTGGGTATAAAGTGCCACTTGGGAGGTTAGAGGGGAATTGATGAAAAATAAATTTGGCAGGAATCAAAGAGGCAATAATAGTAGCAAGCTAGCATTTATATGGTGCATTAAGGTATGAAAAGCACTTTACAAATGCCATCTCATGTGATCTTCACAACAGCTGTAGGAAGTAGTTGCTATCATAACATTTTAAAAATGAGGGAATGAAGGCAGATAGAGGTTAAGTGACTTGCCCAGTGTCACAAACTAGTAAGTGTTCGAAGTGGGATTTGAATTTAGGGCTTCTTGATTACAATCCAGTGTACTATACACCGTATTACCTAATTGTTATAGAATAAGAGGCTATAGAAATGGAGAAGGATGAGGGAGTGAGATAACATGGGAGGGCCTGGTCAAAGGCTTTGCAGTAGCTTGTGTTGGGAGGGCAAGGCAATCTGGGGAACCAAGAGCAGGAAGGATCTTGTCCTTGATGTATACTGTGAGAAGCCCTGTGGGTCTCTAAACAACAGCTACAGTTTGAAGAAGGTGGCTTTGATAGTGGCAGAGTTGATAGGATAGAGCAATATTTTGGATGGAGAGGCCCTTCAGTGGGAGATAACAGCAATTTGGGGCCTGCATAGAGGTGGGAGGTTATGGAGGGGAACTGGTAGGATTCAGCAGCACAATTGTTATATAGCAAGAGAAGTAATAGATGTTTCATTTCTGGACTAAATCTTTCCTTTCTGTGGTTCCACTGGGATAAAGCCAGGAAGGAATCCTAGTGATGATGGGTTTCCCAGAGTCTCAGAGTTCAAAAGGGTAGAGGTTATGTTGTAAGTAGGCTTGGCAAGTGATGGAGAGAGACTTGTCTCTTAGCTCCATGCTTAAGATACCCTACTGGGATCTGGAGAATGGAAACTCCTTGGATTTCTGCTTCCCCCTTCTTATTGCACTCAGTGTCCATATTAATCTAGTCAAGCAGATGATGCCCAAGAAGGCTGTGTGAGCCACTAGATGGGGAGTAAGACTTCCTCAGCTCTCTCCAGTTTCTGTTACTCTCTGCATCATAGAGTCCAGTGCATAGCTGGACAGGCTTCTCCTTGATAACATCTACAAGTGACCATTCAGCATCCAACTGAAAGCCACCAAGGAGGGGGCAGCTCACTTACCTGGTGGAGAAGTCCATTCCACCTTTAGGTCACACTAATTGTTAGGAAGCGTTTTCTCACTTCACTCCTAAGTCTGTCTCTCTGCCTCTGTGTTACCTTGGCCAAAGAGGTCAAGGCCTTGAGGAACAGTCCTAGGAAAAAGAAAAAAAAAAGACTTGAGAAGTCCAGGGGAGGTGAGATGGACCAAACAGCAGATGCAAATTTAACTCTATTACTAACTACTTATGTGTCCTTGAGTACTTCCCCTTTCTGAGCCTGTTTCCTCATCTGTAAAATTAAGACTTCACGACTATATGTTCTCTAATGCCCTTAAGGCATTAAATCCTGTAACCTTAAAGTTTTTAGATGCTTTTCTCTCTGAGCTGGTAGGGTTAAGGTAGTAAGCTCTCTTTCCTCTAGAGGGCTCACAGACCCTGCTCAGGATCTGCTGCAGAGGCATCCCTGCTGGAAGAGAAAAGCCTGCAATGCACCTAACTCCAGCTCTCACCCCGTGAGCTCATAGAATTCTGAGCTTTCAGAGATCTTAAGAGATCAGCATCCACCCTTCACATCTTACAAAGGAGAAGTGAGGAAGGGGAAGCCAACTGCCCATAGCCATACGATGAAGTAGTGTCAGTCAGGATCCCCATTCTCCCAAGCTTGACCCTCAGGAAAGAAGGAATTCAAGCCATGTACAGGGATGGCTAGAGAGAGGGAGCAAAGGCCACCTCCATTCTGAGCTCATCCAGCTCTGAGTATCTTTCCTCCCCAGTTCTCTGCCCACCCCTGTTGCAGGACGAAGCTTTGATATCTCCTGGGGAAGGGGTTAGGGTTTTGTGGAATGTATATTAAAATGAATTCCTTGGCCTTGTAGGGCAGGTCTTTCAATCCATCCACCTGCCTTGGGAAGGAGGGTCTGGTACCACTTACTTGCTGAAATGGATCAGAGCATCCCCTGCCTTTAAGGCACTCTGGGTTTTATTTTCTAGTCTATAAAAAGAGCCACTGGGACTACAGTTGTTCAGTTATTTCAGTTGTGTCTACCTCTCCATGACCCCTATTTGGGGTTTTCTTGGCAAGGGTACTGGAGTAGTTTGCCATTTCCTTCTCCAGATTGGGACTAGAGACGTAGTTTTAAACTCAAGTCATATGCTTACTTTAAATTTTTAACATTAATCTTACTTGTACTGCAATGATCTAAATTTTTGCTTTTTCTTCAAAAAGATTTGTTAATCTGATTACTGTTCATCTGAACAGAGACAGAGGCCAGGGGAGGGGTGGGGTGGAGTGGAGTGGCTACCTGGAGTGGAACTGCCCAGGGAAGTCCCAGGTTTGAAGTCCCTGATCCAGAAGGTCCCTTTTATCTTTTAGTAACAAAAAAACAAACAACAAATAAAAAGCCTGACTCTGACCTGCACGGCCTTCCCTGAGGAGCCCAGCTACTGTTCAGGCTGTCCAGAGCTACGCAGTCCTTAATGAAGTCCACTGCTTGGAGCAGATGGAGGCCCCAAGAGGGAAGTGAAGCTTGTCATTTGATGCTGCAGTGCAGCTGTTTTTTTGGTTTCAGCATAAAAAAGTCAGAAAACAGGCCATTCTGGCCAGAGGAAGGGACCCCTGTGGCTGGGGAGGTGCCCATCAGGGAAAACCCCTGGAACGCTGTACTTCCCCCTCCCTATTTTTCAAGGTAGAATTCAAGGGGAATAGAGTTTCTAACTAGTAATTCTGTGCTAATTCCATTGTCTCCCCTTCTTATTATACATATTATGCTCAATCTTCTTGAAAGAAAATGAGCCTAACAAGGAACCTTCTGTTCTTTTTCAGGTCTGATATTTAAGGTACAGGTGCCATTGACTTCCTTGCCCTTGAAACTACTACCAAGTAGAAAAGAATTTAATATACAGTATTACAAAAGGAAACACCCAGAAGTTGAGAAATGCTAAAGCCAGGGGAGGAGCAGGGTAGTGGGTGGTGTGGAAGCAAAAGGAGGAGAGTTGGAGAGAGAAAGGCAATGAGAGAGAAAGGGTTAGTGAAGCTTCTCCTCCTCCAGACTTTTTGGTAAAGGAAGGGAGAGTGATGTGAATACTGAGTGAAAATGTGTGTGTAGGGAGGAGGTGGAAAAGAGCAAGGGGGGAGAAGTGCCTGGTTCATCTTCAGTGTCTTTCCCTCACCCTAGATACTGTCCCCTATGCTATCTAGTGAGTTGGAATCATAGAATCCTAAAATCATAGGATTTAGAGTTAAAAGAGGTCTTAGAAATGATCGGGAGCAGCCTACTTCTTTTACAGATAGAGACACTGAGGTCCAGAAAGCATTAGTGACTTGCCTGAGGTTACATAGCTAGTAGGTGATGATATCTGATGTTTCAATGGTACTCTAAAAAGGCAGCTGGTGGCTCTGTGGACAGGGCACTAGGCATGGAGAGAAGAAGATCTGAATTCAAATCTAGCCTCAGACACTTCCTAGCTGTGTGACCCTGGACAAGTTACTTAACTTCTGATTGCCTTACAAAATGGATCTACTGGAGAAGGAAATGGCAAACCATTCCAGTATCCCTACCAAGAAAACCCAGATGGGGTCATGAAGGCTCAAACATGACTGAAATGACGGTAGTACTCTAAGGCTTGCCCAGTATGCATTATTTCATTCCAGCAATGAAGATGTGAGGAAGTTGGTATTTTTGTCCCCACCATACAGATGAGGAAATGGAGACTCTTTGAGATTAAGTGACAAGGGGGTGGCTAGGTGGCTCAGTGATTAAAGCGCTGGCCCTGGGGTCAGGAGGACCTGAGTTCAAATCTGGCCTCAGACACTTACATTTACTAGCCATGTGACCTTGGGCAAGTCACTTAACCCCAATTGCCCTTCCTTCCCCCTCCAAAAAGAAAAAAAAAAAAGGAGATTAAATGACTTGCCTATGGCTATACCACAGCAAGGTGGTATAGTGGATAGAGTTCCTGAATTCACATCTGGCCTCTGACACTTACTAGCTGTGTGACCCTGGGCAAGTCACTTAACCCTGCGTCAGTTTCCTCATCTATAAAATGAGCTGGAGAGGAAATGGCAAACTATCCTAGTATCTTTAGTAAGAAAACCCTAAATGGGATCACAGAGTTGGATATAGTCGAAATGACTAAACAACAACAACTAAGTTCTACATGACTGGTGTTGGAGGCAGAATTTCAATTCAAGTTTCCATGACTCAAGGCCGGGTGCTACTTCTCCTAGGTAGCATAAGTAAGCTTATATCATGGGACACCTGACTGCAAATCTTTTGGGGTCTTTTTTGGAGGCCATTAGGGTTAAGGGGCTTGCCCAGGATCACACAGCTAGTAAGTGTTAAAGGCAGGATTTGAACTTGGGTCTTCCTGACTCCAGGGCAGGTGCTCTATCCACTGAGCCAGTGGCTGCCTCTCTTTGATGTCTTACAAATCACCAGGATAACTCACAATAGCTGGAGGGGAAGATCAAAGCCATCCAGTGGCTTGATTCCCCCAGACTAAAATTCCAGAGAAGATCCTCTTGATAATTATAAAGAACTAGTTTCCCAACTCCCTTCCTTCAAAGAAGACAACATAGGGTTTGTTAGGGTGTTATCGTTTGAGCCTGTGGAATAATCTAAAGGACCTGCAGATTGAGGGAGGGGGAGGAGGAAGAATGCGGCAGCTCTCTTGGCCTGCCCCCTGCATCAGAACTCTGAGCCTCAGCACAGAGAGGGGCCTCAGTGCGCTGGGGATGGGCACAAGTGTCTGGGGAGACTGGAGGAGGGGCCAGCAGGGAGTGAGCCCCCAGAGAGTGGTACCAGCAGAGGTTTCGTGGTTCCCCCATTGCACAACCCCCTTCCTTCACTTGATTAATTCCCCTTATTCTGCCTTCACTCCTGTACAACCACCCACGCTAGGTTTCCCTTTTTTGTATCTCCAGGGCCTCTCCCCCATCTTTTAGTTGTAGGTGGCAGACTCAGTCACCTGTCTTCTCCTGCCCAAATGACAGCTGTTCATGCTTTTCCCTCATTTCATCACCCTCTTCATTGCCCTTATTCCTTTGCACCTTGGGTATGGAGGGGCTGGGCTCTCCCCTTCACCCTAGCTCCATCATCTCTGGTCTCACAGGCTTGTGATTTTTGTCCCCAGTGCCGTCAGCATCGAGCATGGAGGTCACAGTTCCCATGACGCTCAATGTCCTCAACGGCACTACTGTGCGCCTGGCCTGCACTTTTAACTCCTGCTACACAGTGAACAATAAACAGTTCTCCCTGAATTGGACATACCAAGAGTGCAAGAATTGTACTGAGGAGATGGTGAGCTGGGCTGGGAGACGAGATGGGGGCTCAAGAGCAGCTGGGCTTAATGGGTAAAAACTGTCTTCCCTCTGGTTCACATTCTTGCTGCCGAGTCTAAAGTCCATGCGGGCTGGAATTTCTCCCCAGATTAGGAAGTTTCTTCAAGAATCTTCTGAGGATAGAAGTAGAGGGGCAATAAAGGGAGACATCATTCTGTCCAGCCTATTGGGGTGGTGGGGGAGCAAGAGGGAAGGAGGGCCTTTTGGAAACCAGGGTCTGGGCCTGGGAGGGAGATGAGAGAGTGTGGTTAGTCTCTTTGTGGTAGCTTTAAAAATTCCCAATTCTGTGTTCCCTTTCTTTCTCCCTCATGACCAGTTTCTCCAATTCCGGATGAAAATCATTAACCTGAAACCTAACCGTTTTGGGGATCGGGTGGAATTCACAGGGAACCCCAGCAAGTATGATGTGTCTGTGACCCTGAACAACGTACAGCTGGAGGATGAGGGCACCTACAACTGCTATGTCATGAACCCACCTGACCGAAACCGTGGTCTAGGCAAAATCTACCTACAGGTCCTAACTCAAGGTGAGCCTTGAGGGGGGGAGCCGGGGGGAGGGGAAGTGAGTTAGGGCAGCTAGAGGGAGATCCTGTCCTCCTCCTCTTCCTCCTCCTCCTCCTCCTCCTCTCCTCTTTTCCTTTCTCTCTCTCTTCCTCTTCCTTCCTTTCCAAAGATGGGTGGAAGGAGCCTCAGGAGAACTATTCACCAATCAGGAGTAATTGGTCACAGGTGAGTGGGAAAAGGTGGTGAAGTTATTCACTTAATTTCTTTCTTGAGCTGGCAAGGCATCTTGGAGAGTTTTTTTTCCCATAGTAAAGGACATGTGGATTCCATCCCCGGCTCTGATCGTGACTCTAAATCTTCAGAGGGAATAAAGGTTATAAGGGAATAATCCATTTCAGGGTTGGTGACCCTACCTAGTCACCAACCCCAGTGTCATTTGTCCTCCCTTCCTCCTATCAGTGCCCCCTGAACGTGACTCAACGGTGGCTGTGATCGTGGGTGCCTCAGTGGGTGGTTTCTTGGCTGTCATCATCCTGGTACTGATGGTGGTCAAGTGTGTGAGGAGGAAACAGGAACAGAAGCTGAGTGCGGATGACCTGAAGACAGAAGAGGAGTGTAAGACAGATGGGGAGGGCAACCCAGAAGATGGCACCAAGTAAGGGCGGATGGTCTCTTGAGCTTCCTCCTCTCATGCCTACTTGTCTCCCTCTCATTCCCCACCCTATACAGTGTACTCCTTGCCTACCCCTCTCAGTGTGCTTCTCTTAAGCCAGGATTCCAGCCCCCAACTCTGTGCCTCCTACTCACAGCCCTCCCTACCCCCTGGCCCCAAGAGTGACTCACCTCTCTTCCATCAGAGACACCCACCGTTAAACCAACTGGGAACTGAAGTTCAGACGGGGTATAGGAAAACAAGGGGCCCTAGTAGGTACCAGTGCCTGTATAAATGCTCATCTTCTTCCACAAGAGGAAGGTAAAATGGGGCCCCATTTCTGACTGAGAGGTAAGGAGCTCATGCCAGGATCATAAAGATGGAGAAGTGTTGGGAGAGGATGATGGTGGAGGAAGAAATAAGCCCCCTCAGCCTGTCCAGAACTTAGTTTGAGTCTCTACTACTGTATCAGCCTTAGAGAAACCCTTTTTAAGGGGCCATTCTGGCATTGTTGGAGCTACCCTTGAAATGATCCCATATGCTGTTTTTTGCAGAATTCCAGGGATTTCTCCTAACAGAAAATGCCCTCAAAATTCATCAAGTTTTGGGGGTACATCTGATTGGGTTCCCATAGTGTGGGGGTGTCTGGTGGACTAATGTGCATTTCCTAGATATTGGAGGCTGGGAGCAAAACCCAAGAGAAGCAGGAGCCTTGTTCTCAGTATTCTCTTACCAGATCATCTACAGAGTTCTTCCACCTCATTATTCTATGCCCAGGAACCCCTTGAGTTTTTAGGGTGAGCTTACTAGAAGAAAGGAGAGTCACTTGAGCTGGGCATGGGTAGAAGGAGTGTGTAGTTCTAGCTAGGTATGCTGCCTGGGGGCTATTTTGGCACTGGTTGCCTAGTGACAGGAAAGCCCCAGTTGCAAACCTGGTTGGTGGTGGAGACACCTTTTACTAGCCGTCTCTGCTAACTGCCTTCTCAGATAAGATGTTCACCTCCCCTCCCTCCCCCCAACCTATGCCTTAGGAATATTCAGTGTGTGTGTGTGTGTGTGTGTGTGTGTGTGTGTGTGTGTGTGTGTGTGTGTGTGTGTGTGTGTGTATATGGGGACAGGGAGGAAGGTAAGAGAAAAGAGAGACCCATTCTGAGCTAAGGATGGATGCTGAATGTGAGACTGAGAAGAAAAGTCCAGTTTGGACAGACTGTTTCCAGTCTGCCCTGTACTAGTCTGAGATTTGCTGTCCAAGTCCATAGATCAGGTTAGAGACTAGAGATGAAGTTGGATGAAGAAGAGGTGTCTAGGAGGGTGTTCCAAATCTCCTTGTCATTTAGGCCTAGGGTAGAGCTCAAATCTGCCCACTCATGGTGATGGTGAGACAGGTGGAGGGTAATAATGGTGAGAAGGGGGAGGGGATTCAAAGGCACTACTTGAGAGGAGACCTAATTTTCACTGCCAATTTACCAGCTGCCCCAAACCTGAGATGTAAGAGTTACTTCAACTTATACTTTCCTTAGCTCCTTCTGGAAGAAAGATGAAGTCTAGAGACACTCGGTCAGGACATTGAATATGATCTCTGTCCTCTGAGGATTCTACCACACTCTTCCCTGGTTCATCTGTGCCCAGGAAGAGTCAGGCAGGCTGACTGGTTCTCCAGGCTGGAGGAGTTTTTTTTTCCTTTAGGCTTCTGGATGGTTAAGAGGGAGTGTATGGGATGCCCTCCTTGGGCCATAGATGAAGGGGGAGTTGATTATTGCCTTTCCTTTCCTTACTGTATCTCCCCCAGACATTTCACAAAAGGATCCTGTTGCTTAGCTCAAGGGAAAAAAAATGTATTTGAAACAGAGGGAATCAGAATAATAGGGAATGGAGAAACTAAAAGACGTTGAGAAATGCCTTTATCCTACAACCTAGGCTAAATTCACTCTCACCTCTGCCTAACCCCTTGCCCCATTCCAGTATTGCACCTCCAGGGGGCAAAATGTCAACAGCAGGGTGTTTGGATGAAAGAAGAGGTGAAGGGAAGGGCCTGAGACAGAGGACATTCCCTGCCCCTGACCCCCTGGCCTCTCAGGTTTCTGTGGCTCAAAAAGGAAACTCTGGGGATGCCTAACAAGCCATAACAGATAAGTGAACTACCAGCTCAGCTCTTTGTGGGACCAAGATTATAATAAATTTTTTGTGTGCATCCAGTTCCATCTCTGTAGCTAATAAAGCCTAAGCCATTATTGCTGGGTTGGAGTTTGGGAAGAGATGGAATAGGAAAAGAGGGTGAAAGAACAGGAGAAGGGGAGAGGAGCTCCAGGATTGGAAAGAGGTGCAGACAGAGTTGCTCTAGGGAAGGATGAAATGGTGAAAATCCCAGCTTTCTCCAAGGCCCCATCTAGTACTTAACTGCCAGATCAACACTGCCAATGGGGCCAGGGCACAGTGAAGTTAAGCAGACTGGCTGTCTGAAGTAGGTTGGTATTGAGTATCCCAGAGCAGGGAAGGAAGAGCATGGAACTCTCACCTGTTTTTATTAGTATCTAAGGAGGGTCACTCACTTCTGCTTATTCTTCTGAATACACCTTCCCTCTGCCTTCTCATTGCCTCTGAATTTTCAGCCCATTCTGATTCAGGACACTGAGTTTCTCCCTAGGTTTTTAAGGTTTCCAAGAAGAAGTTGATTTTCCCTTCTTCCAGCCTTTCAAATATTTTTATCTCCAAGGGCCAGAGAGGATCTCTTCAAGACCAACTTCAATTAAAAAACAAACAACCATTGATTAAGCATCTGTTATGTGTCTTTGGGGTAAAAAGACAAAAATGAAGCAGTCCCTGTCCTGTAGGAGCTTACATTCTTCTTGGTAGAAGGAATAAAAGAAGCACACAGTCTATACAAAATCATCTCAAGAGGGAGAGAACAATAGCTTCTGAGAGAATCAGGGAAGGCCTTGTGTAGGAGGTGGTGCCAGAACTGTGCTTTGAAGAAAGCTTTGGATTCAAGGAGGTGGAAATGAGAAGAAAGGGCATTGGGGGGCGGGGTGGGAAACCACCTTTGCAAATGCAGGGAGCCTGGAGATGTAATGTCATATATGGAGAACAAGTATATAGGCCAGTTTGATGGAACAGAATGCCAAGGGGGAAATGATTGAAATCATATTGGAAAGGGCTTAAAATTTCTACTTTATCCTAGAAGCAAGAGTAGGTCACTAGGAAATTTTGAGTAGGAGAGGGACATGGTCAGATCTATGCTTTTTTTATTTTTTAAACCAGACCTGTGATTTCATTAGTGTAGGAGGTTTTCTCTGTCAAAGCATATTGACATCTTCCCTGAAGCTTAGTCTTAAAGCCCCGAGGAACTGAGAGATTAAGTGACAAGTAGCCGATATGTATTTGAGGCAAGATTTCAACCCAGGTCTTTCTGAATATGGGGCCAGCTCTCTATCCATTATACCATGCTATTGAAAAATTTGTATTTTAGGAATCCTGATTTGATATCTGTGTGTGTGGAATGGGTTAGAGAGGGGGAGAAAATGGGAGGAAGACCAATAAGGAGGTCATTGCAATAGTCCAGGAAAGGACAGATGAAAGCCTTACTTAGGGTGAATAGGAAATTTGTGAGTGGAGAGGAAGGGATGATTTAAAGAGCTTCGGAAGTAGAATTAACAAGCCTTGGTCAATAGAATATAGAGGTGAGGAGGAAGAGGGAAATGTTAAGAGAGATTCCAAGGTTGTGACCTATGTGGGTGGTAGGATGGTGATGCTCTCAAAAGGAAAAAGGGAAATTTGGAAGACGTAGAGAGAGTTTTGGTTATGTTAAATTTAAGATGCTGAAAAGATGGAATGTCCAGGTGGAGATGTCCTTCAGGCAGCCAGTGATGTGGGACTTTAGGAGACTCATAGATTGGAGAGTCATCTTCAAGGAGATGACAACTGAATCCACAGGAGCAGATAATATCACTAGAGGAGACTGTGGAGAAGCAGAAGAGTTAGAACTGAGTACTGGGGTATGTTCACACTTATTGGGTATGACCAGGATGATGAAGCCGAAAAGAGGCAGGGGAGACCCAAGAGGAAGCCAAGGGAGGAGACTTTCCAGGGTTAGGGGGTGTCAGAAGTGGCAGAGGTCAAAAAGAGTGAAGACTAAGGATGGGCCATTGGAGGGAACAGGTTGGTAACCCTGGAGAAAGTAGTCTCAGTCCAATGAGGGGGATGGGAAGAGAGTGAAAGGTAAGGAATGCCTTGAGTGTAGATGACTCTTTCTAGCGGTTTAAATGTGAAGTGGAAAAGAGATATGGGACAATTGTTTGAGGGAGAGCAAGTCAAGTGGAAGTTTTTAAGGGTAGGGTATAGTAGAGAGCAAATCAGGAAACAGTAAAAGGATTGCCTTGCAGCACATTAGATAACAAAATTGTTGTGAACCCAGTCCACATGATGGTGTGATTTTGTCCTGGATCATTCAACAAGAGAGTAGAAGCAGAGAAGGCAGAGTAAACCAAGCGTAGAAGTTTGGCAAGGTTTGACAGATGACAAGATAAGGGAGCAAGCAAGTCAAGAACAGCTGATAATGTACAGTTGAATTGATTGACATAGAATCAAGATTATGAAGGAGAGAAGAAGGGCTAGAAAAGGGATAATGAACTGGGGGGACAAGGAAGGGCAGAAGGACTAGAAGCAAGGCTGAAGATTGAGTTTAGGAAGAATGAGATGGAGGGAGAGGTTGAAGGAGAGGATTGTGGCATCTCAGGTTTCTGGCCCATGAAGGCAAAAGAATTGTGAATGATTGTCCATTCCTCTGTGTACCTGAAATAGAATGAAGATGGAAGCCATGGGAGTTTGGGAGGCTTATAAATTAGGAGACCAAGGTATTTGAGAGGACATTAATGCATATATTAAAATTCCCACATATAATGGCAATTTGGGATGGGAAGATTGTGACCAAGGTATTGAACTCCTTGAAAAAGGGTGGAGAATGATTTCAAGGCCTGGGGATTATTCTGATAAGAGTTAGAACCATGTAAAAAAGATGGATGGAATGAACCTCAAAACAGGATAGGTTGTTGCATAATGGTGGTAAAGGTACAGTCTGTAAGTGAGAATGAGGAGCAGACAACATGCCTACTTTTTCTTCTGCCCAGTGTGTCATGGAAAAGTAACATATGGTGCAAAGAGAATTACTAAAGATGCATTGTTTTCTGGAGTTTTCATTATTGCAAGAAGATGGAAAACGTGAAGTGAAAAAATATAGGATAAAGAGTAGATCATTTACAATGGAATAGAGGCTATAGAAGGTTTAGTGGGAGGTGGGGCAGGGCAGAAGATCTGGACTATGAATGGGAAGGAATGAGTTGGATAGGGATGAGTGTACAAAGAGAAATAGGAAGAATTCTTGCCTAATTTGCCATTGACTCTGAATCATGGTGATGAGGGTGTATGTGGGATTTTATCCACCATTTAAGGGGGAGTTACCAGTTTGCAGGAGTTATCAACCTTCTAGGATGGTGTGATGACTGAGCACAGAGTCAATTTGGGTCCCACTGGTCCTGATACCTAGAAGCCCAGACCTCAAGGATAGAGAAAGAATAAAGGGGTAATTGGATTGGGTCAAAATCATGCTTTGAATCTCCCCCTGTGCTTCTTCTTAAGGTGATGGAGATCATAGATCTACTGCTGGAAGAGACCTCACAACCCTTTGGTCCAACCCTCTCATTTTACAGACAACAAAGCTGATGTTTCAGGGAGTTTGAATGACTTGTGCAGGCTACACAGATAGTGTTAGGTGTGGGATTTGAACCCAGGTCCTCTGACTACACAGGGGGTGCCTTTTCTGCTTGTACTACAATGAAGTACAGTCAAGAGATACATACCCTGACCAGGCTGCAGATACTCACTTCTCAATATCTGGAAATAAAAAGCTTTCCCACTCAGCTGCCTCTCATCCATGCCCCCTCAACTACTTCTGATGCCCTTAGGCTCAGAAGCTATGAAGATCCCTCTGCTGTCCTTGGTGTCTAAAGGTTGAAGCCTGAGATGAAAGTGAGAACCACTGTTAGGTTCCTGGAAGGCTGAACTGAACCCATGCTGTTCACTCATCTTGGAGGCATATTCAGGAGACAGTCTTGCTCAGCCATAATCTCCACTTTCAGCATCCTTCAGTGATGATTCCTGTGAGGTATCCAGCTAAAACAGGGATGTTGCTGGGTTTGCCCTGTAATCATTCCCCTTTGTTGGGGAGGAGGTGGGGATGACTTGGTCCTAGGGCCAGAAATTACTAGTACTGATAGATTTTGAGAATTTATTTTCAAGGCCCTCTAAGTTTATTCTAAGAGCTCCTGAGAGGAAATTAGGATTCTGGGCCTCTTTCTCCAGCTTTAAATCTATGGTAAAAGTTTAGGGACTTGTGCCCTTAGCTATAGAAGAAAGAGGATTAGACACTGAGAGTGCCCAGGGGTAAGTATCTCCTCTGTGCTTTCAACTGAACCTAAGATTCTCCTTCCCTACATTGCTCCTCCCAAGCTGCCTCTTCCTAAAGAGCTAGCCTTTCCTGTGTTCCTTTCCATTGGGGCAGCTGAGTAATTTCTTTCCTTGCCCTCAGGGTAGGCACTCATCTTCATTAGCTTCATTTTTGGCTATACCAGACCTTTCTTCTCTCTGACCGTCTCCCTAATATTGTTCTGGGATTTCCATCTCCTCCTTTCCTGCTTTCCTCCTCAAGCTTCTTCCCAATATGTCACTGTGAAAGGAAATGGGGTGGTCAAGCATGAAAGTTAGAGTTTAGGAACAAAGCACAAATTTTCAGGACTGAAATGCCTTGGGATGCCTTGGATCCTGTCTTGTAAATAATCCCTTGCCTACTTGTCCTGAGTCACTATTTATATCAACAAGAAGAAAAAAGAAACTAGTATCGTGTCCTTTCTAGAGAAGTGGTAGGCTAGTAGTTATTTACAAGGGCAGGTAAATCAAATAGATAATGAAAGATACTGGCCAGGTCCAGAGTGCTAAGTCTGGGTTGCAAAAGTGACCTGGATCATTTGGAACGGGTAATGAATCAAGAGATTTTTCCTTCCTATCCATGTCTTAATGAACAGAAAACTCATGTCTTAAGTATTTCCTGTCTCTTGCTGATGTCTTCCTTCAATTGCAACTTGTTGATGCCTCCGTATATAGATGTGCTCATGTGCACTATATGTACACATACTTCTGTGTGTATGTTACCTATAGATACAAAAACATCTTGCTGCACTCACCACAAGCTTGTTTTATTTCAAGGCGTTGTTTTCTCATTATTTTTTTTTCCGGGCTGATTTCACAAAGACCAAACCATGGAATGTTACATTGCTTTTTGTACCTTTGGAGGAAAAAAAAAATCTCACCAGACTAAAGTTTGCACTTAATAGTTTTTGTGTGTGTTAATTGGTGGGGGGAGGACATAATGGAGGGGATGCAAAAATAAATAAAAGTTGTCCTATATCACTGCTGATGTACTGAGCAGGAATTTGGGGAAGAACATGTTTCTCTCAAGGAGTGTCATTGTTTGGATCTGTCTGCCGTAATAAAGTTTGCCTCCACCCAAACCACCTGAGGCTGTGCTTCTTTGGGAGAGGGGAGAGAATGTGAGTGTGCTGAAACATCATTTCAGGAATGCCTTCTTGTTTTCTACCTTCTTGGTCATCTCAACACTGCAGAATGCTAGAGCTGGAAAGAAACTCTGAAACTCACAGCTGGGATGTTACTTGCCTAAGGTCATCCCCATAGGAAATGGCAGAGTCAGGTCTCTTGACTCCACAGCCTCTGTCCCTCTCCTTTGCCAGTCTTCTTCCTATTCCTAAAGCCAATAAAGATGAAGTACTCTCCCCCTGTCTTCTTTCCACACCTCCCCACCCCTCCACCTCAGTTCCCCTGCGGGCCAAAATTCTGACTCTCTGTCTACCCCTCCTCACCATGTGTCTTAGGATACTGTTGGACCATCCACCTAGATTGGAAGGAAGGAAGAAAATAAGCATTTATTAAGTACCTATATGTACCAGACACTGTGCTAAGTCTTTTACAACTATTATCTCATTTGCTCCTCAACAACCATGGGAGATCTGGATTATTTATACCCATTTTAAAGTTGAAGAAACTGAGGTAGGCAGAGGTAAAGTGACTAGTCATGGGCAAGCTAGTAAGGGTCTGAGGTTGTATTTAACCTCACTCTTTTTGACTCTAGGCCCAAATTCTATTCACTGTGAAGATCAGGACTCAGTATGTTAGAATGACTGCACTTCATCCCATGCTCCTTGTATTCGGAGTGTCTTTGTCTTTTTTGGTCATTGGATCTATTCCTAGAAGGAAAGATGGTGGCCACTTTGCTGGCATTGCCACTCCTACTCCTCCCTGCTGCTGGAAGGGGCATATTCTTCCCTTTCTTCAGTCTCTAAACAGTGCTTGACTGAGAAGACATTTCTCCCACCGCTGTGGATGTGGTGATGATGGAGAATAACTGGCCAGTGTCCTTCTGTAATACCCTCTTCTGTTCTCTAAAATTTTAGGGGTTTACATAAATGGAGAGGGGAAGACAATGGTGATGGAGACCCAGGTTTCATGATAATAGCTTTCATTTGCACAGCATTTTCAGGTTTTCAAATAATTTCTAGCCTTTTTTCCACAAACACATAGGCTCTTTGGATTGAGAGCCTATTTTTTGGAAAATTTCATAAGTATGGAATATTGGGTAAAATGCATTAGAAGATGGGTTTTCCACCATGCAGAGAGGTAAACTGAGTCGTAGGTATTTGCTAGAGGTAAAGATGGAAACTCTCCCTCCTCCCAGGAGTCCTGACCCTTAAGGCATTCTGCTAGGCTCATCCTACCAGGATAGAGTTAGGAAGCAACGCAATGCAGAAAAAATCCTGGTGTTCTGCCAAGCTAGGCACCTTCCCTGACCCTGGAAAGGGAGGGAAGGAGTTGGGACTTCTTCAGGAGCCTTTCTCAGGGGATGCTGGGGTTGCACTTGGCTTGGGAAGTCTCATTAATGAGAATTTGTGGAATCGTCAGTTGTTAGGGAAAGTGTCTGAACTTTGTGGGGGAAGGGTTTGTTCCCACTTCTGATGGCTAATTCAATTGTCAGTTACCTATGCCCAGTTCTTGCCATGAAGTGGACATCTGCAAAAGTTGCTGTGGGTTGCTCCGCTGTATCACTGCCCACTCCTGCTTCCTGTATAGGTTAAATGTTACACAGGAGAGGGAGAAGCAAAGATGACACTTATGTGGGTTCTCAGGCACACTTCTATCAGAAATATAGGGCCAGAAGAGAAGGGGGGAGGAAAAGAAATGTTTTTGCAGATCATTTCTACAGAGAGACACAAAATGCATAAACATGGAGATTTACATTTGGCACCCTCTCCTAATCTCAGCTGATCCTTCCATCCCTCACAGTAGCCTGCCCCACACAATTCTTTGACTTACCTTCCTCTTCTACCTGTAACAAGGGGGAAACTGAGAAGGGATGTGTAAGAGCATCTCTTCCTTTGAGGAGAGAAGAGTGCTTTGAAATCCTAAAGTGAAGGGACCAAGAGGCAGTGGTAGGGGAGCTCTGATGCCTCTTTGCTATAGGGAATAGGATAGCTGGAGGCACTTTGGAAAGGTGAAGGTCCCATCCCACATTATCTGTAGTTTTTCCTCTCTTTATAACCTACCAGCCCTTTAACAGCTGGCAATATCGCCAGGCAAAGGGTAGTAGACTCCAGATGGCCATAGGGTCACCGTGGCTTGGCAGATTGCCTCCTCTGCCATGCCCAGTCCTCTTTCCTTAAACCTGCATCTCATCCAGGGCTCTAAAAGTACAAGACTGCCAACTGCTGTGAGTTTTCAAGGACACCAATTGCCTGTCTTTTCTGTCCTAGCTTTGGCCTCTCCAAGGGCATGGGAGAGGGAACTTGGAAGGAACGCAGGGAAGGAAATCCATTTAGAAACATCCCAGAATTCCAACTTCAGTGTGTTGGGGAGAGAGGGGCTACATGAGAAACCCCACTATTCTGTAGAGTTTCATATAGACACTGGGGAACAGTAGGAATCAAAGGGAAGGAGGAAGACCAGAAAAGGACAAATTCACATGTGGTACCTTCTCCTCTTCTCCTAGTCAGCAGTGACGTTGAGAATCTGTGAGGTGCTGGGCAGACTGAGGGTGGGGCGGGAGGGGAGAGATGATGCCAGGCTGGGCTATTGGGAGTTTAATGGAAGGGGCTTTTCCCATTTTACCCAAATGAAATCACCTTCCTCTTCATCACAGCTGTCCCTGCTTCTTAACAAGAATCCACTCTAGCTTTTTAAGCCAAGGATTCACATGATGGGGGTTTGGAGGTGGGTGAGATTAACCTTTATCAGCCTGAGAATGTGAGAAGGTTGAGGTAACACAGTTTTCTTGGTAAGTACACTTTGGGGGCTGGGGGGTGGGGGTGGGGTGGGGACCTGGAGAGTCTCAGCTTCCTCTTTTGCGTTGCTTTAGTGTTCCAATCCTGGGTAGCTAAGTGGTGCCATAGTGCACAGAGTGCTGGCCCTGAAGTCAGGAAGATTCATCTTCCTGAGTTCAAATCTAACCTCAGAGTGTTTTTCCCCAGCCAAGCCAGCTCCGGTTTGCATAGCTCAAGGGCCAGGATGAACCTTGATGGTTGTTGCTTTAGGAAGTCACTTCTGACATGCAGAGAGGGACATGATCCCCATCTCCACTCCCACCCCCCAAACTCTTTGCTATTTGATGAATAACAGATATAGAATATAGAATAACAGATTTAGAACAGCTAGGTGGTGCAGGGAGTAGAATGTCAGACCTGGAGTCAGGTAGACTCATTTCCTGAGTTCAAATCTGGCCTCAGACACTTTCTAGCTTGGTGACCCTGGGGGGTAACTTAACCCTATTGCCTCAGTTTCCTCATCTGTAAAACGAGCTGATGAAAGAAATAGCACACCACTCCAATATCTTTGCCAAGAAAACCCAAAATGGAGTCATGAAGCGTCAGCTGAAACAACAACAAAAGAACAATAATAACAAATGATAACAAAAACAACAAAAGAATAATAGATTTAGACCTGAAAAGTATCTTAAAGGGTCTCTGTACTTTTTCTTGAGAAACCACCATAGTCCCACCCCCTTATTTTATAGATGAGGGAACTGAAGCTCAGAGAAACTATGATATGCCCATTATACAGATAAGTGGAAGAGCTGGGATTTGAACCCATGTTTTCTGATTCCAAATTCAGCTTTTCCCACTGTGCCAAGCTGCCTTAATATTTCAAGGACAGCAGTCTAACCAGAGCCCATTTTCATGCCTAGAAAAGAAGTAATCCAAGATCCTCTATTCCCCCCACCTACCACCCCACTGTTCTCTTCAGACAAGATCAACCCATTTCTATTCAGATCTTCCCCTTCACTTCCACTCCCATCCCCACCTTCTCCTCCCCTTGCTTCCCTCTATACCCTTTAGAATGCTCACTCTCTTGAAAACATAGGCTTCAGACCCAGAGCTGTCCCTGGTGGTAACAAGAAGAGTCCCGTGATTTTCAAGGATCTTGTTCACATGAAGTCTAATTGACATGAGATTAACTGAAGTCATTCTTAAAAGAGTAGGGAAAGAACTAAGAAATGACTAGTGAAGCCTCCTCCCTGAAGCTTATGCCTGGTGTTCAAGGTTTTTGGGGGAAGGGTTTGTGTGGGGAACGCCTCTAAGTTCTTCCAATTCCATGCCAGTTAAAGACTCACCTTAGCACCCTCCCTACCTCAGTACAAAGAGATTTGGTCTCTGCTGTTTCTTCTTCCATGGCTCCCTGTGGCTTCTCTCATTTCTCTCCTTCAGTCTTAATGTTGCAGCTTTGAAATCTCTTTTAAAATTTGTCTCCTCCTCCTTCCCCCGACCCTGAGTGGTTGCATTCCAATTAATTGCCTCTCTAAAGTTCTCTGTGAGTTTACTCTGTAATCCTTAAAGTGATACATAAATGTAAACTGCTATTATTATTAGTTTCCTCTTCCCTTCCCCCTCATGCCCCCCTTTCACTCTCTCCTCTATCCCTGTTCCCTGACCTCTATTTGTCCATTCCTATCACCTAAACCATCCAATTTTCCCTCTTAGCCATACTCTACTCCCCATTTCCTTCTTCTCTCTTTGTCCTTAAGTTTGAAGTCCTTTCCAAATGCTCACTTTTCCTAAGCAGCATTCTGAGGACTACTGTCCATAGAAAGGAAGGGAATTTGCTAATTCAGGGGTCCCTGTTTAATATTCTCCAATCTGCTCTGCCTTGCCAGTATATGTTTTTCTGGTTTGGCTGTTCCAATTCAGCCCCCAAATTCCAAGGACAAGGTCCTTATCTAGTGATTCTGACCAAATGGATGACTGACTGGCACTGTTCCATCAATAAGACAAATGTAGGGGCATGCAGAATACTGATATGCCCTCTATCAGTCATAGCAAACCCTTATTAGATGCTTCTCCTCCAGTGCCCTGCTCCCTACTCTCAATGGTTTCCCTAGGACTACCCCTAGGTGAGTCTAAGCTAAAACTGGTAGTACGAGAGGGTCAGTTTGTGAGAAGGGGAAGAGGAAAATGGACTGTGACTTGAGAATGGGTGGAGGAAGGTTCATATAACTTTGAGTGAATGGTACCCAGAACTTCAGCTGCTTATTTTGATATGTCTCAGGGGGAAAAAAAAAGATACTTAGGACTTACCCCTCATCTTGGCTGCAGGTGGAGTCTCTGGCTCCTGCTTCTGGAAGCAGACATGTTAGCTTTCTCTCCTGGTGTATGGTTCTCAGGTTTGGGACTGTCCTGTAGAGAGGATCTCTGACCACAAGATTTCAGTTCCTTCCTAACCTTTCCCACTCTCATGCCTCCTCCCTCCCTGTTTTCTCCCCTCCCTCCTTTCTTCCTTCCCTCCCTCACTCCTTCCTTCTCTCTCTCCTCAAATGAGCTCACCAGATGAAAGGATTGGAGTGGGTTTTCCCTCCTTTGCTTGAAATGTTGAGTGGACCGAACTTTGCAGTAAACATATAGGTGCCAAGAAATAAAGGAGAGATAAGACTGCATACCCAGTTCTCGAGCTGCAGATAATGTAGCCTTCCTTTGAAACTGGACCCAGTGTCCTGCCTCTTTCTGGCTCCGGGGAATAGGGAATTAACAAATAGAAATCGAAGAGCTTTTGGAAGAAATGAAGAGTAAGCAGGCAAACTCAGCCTCCTTTCCATCCCTAGATTTTCTTCCCAGGAGGAGGGTTGAGGGAAGTTACTTCTTTTTGCAGCAACTCTCCCTTTCTTAGCAATCCTTCTGAGCAGGCAGAGGCTCAGCCCTTTTCCTGGGAGGTCTGGGGGATAAGGCAGCAAATGTGGGTTAAAGGGAGGTGGAAGAAACAGGGCACAAAGTTGTGTTGCAGTAAGTTAGCCTTCTTGCCTGACTGTCAACAGTGACAAGCAATTCCTGAGGCTGCAGAGCTGGGTTGGTGCATGCTGTTATATTAACCCTTTGGGTGCTTGCTGAAGGTATTGGAAGCTGAAGCTTATGACTGGGAGTAGGATAAGGTTAGATTTCCTGAGCAAGGTGAAGTGGAAGTGAACAGAAGAGAGTCTGGGAATATTTAGATGAGAAAGACATTGTATAACATTGACAAAGGCAATAGATTTGGAAACAGGGAACTGAGTGCATGTCCCAGCTACTCCTACTAACTGCGTGATCCTGAACAAGTCACTTCATCTGGCTCTGGGCCCCAGTTTCCTCATCTGTAAAAGAGTTGGACTAAATGGTTTTACAGGTAAATTTCAACTCTAATATTCTATGATTCAATAGCCTCTCTAAGAAAGTATTTTCTGGTTAGATTAACACAACCTAACCCAGCAGGAGACAGTGGGATTTCTATACATTGGGACATTAAATGAACATACCAATGAGATGCAAACTAGCATTGGAATCTCTTATTTTGAGGTCAAAGGGGTGAGGTTCCTGTTTACGACTGGACTTCAATGCAGTTATGGTAAGAACAGTTACAGACCATGGTTTTGGTTAGAGGTGAGACATAAGGTGGGAGAAGCTCTCAGGAGATCTCAAGCTTAGATCTCAAGGCAGAATCCTCAAGAAGGCAAAACTGGCCCTGCACCTTCTTGTGAGATCTCCAACTCTGTTCTCTCAAGGGCCTCCACTAAAAAGTCTGTCTATGTATTTGGAGAAGGGGTAGGTGGAGAGAGGAGACATGTAGAGTGATGAAAGAGCAATAGGGAAGCCAAAAGGCGAGGCCCCTCCTTCACACATAATACCTATGTGACTATAGGCTCTTTGACCTCAGCTTCTTTATCTTTTAAAATGTGTAGGTTTGACTGGATGTTTTCTAAGGTCCCTTATAGCTCTAAATTCTATGATTTCATAGAAGGAGAGAAAAAAAGGATTTCTGCTGGTCCCTTGTGCTGCTTATATAGAATGACTCTTACAATAGCTCCATGGTCCTTGGAAATGCAAGGTCTCCTTAACCCCTCACCCCACCTTTAAGCCCAGGGGCCTCAAGATTTTCTCTATGAGTTGTCATGGGAATAAACCCTTCAGGTTGCTGTTTTTAGATGATATCTCCCAAAGAAGATTAGATTTTCCAGCTTGAAGCTGGACCTTTTGCTGGGATGCTGTGCACCCTGCATCCCCACCCCCTATCCCAGATTTGTTTGGGGATACTCCAAGGCCCAGTGAATGCTGGGGAAGAGGGATAGATTCTTTTTCTGACTCCAAGCCCAGGTTGCTGCCTCCAAGCTCTAGTCCTGCTCTCAGCTTTCCAGATGGATTGCGGGTAAAGGGTTGAGGTTGGAAGAGGGGAGTCGTGGTGACTGCCTGGGCTTGCTGAGGGCCATTTGGAATAGCTGCCAAAGAATCCTTAACGAGTCCCCCAAGGAAAAGCTTCCTTTATCATAAATCCTGGTCCTTTCTCATACTGCCACAGAAGGAATGCTCTCTGACAGCTGCTTGGCTCCAGGCCCAAACCGTAGAGGTCTTTCTGAAAACTTGTTCTGCAGGGTGTTCTCTGAACTGGGCCACCCAAAAGCTTGGCTATGGATGTGCTTTATCATCTCCAGGAATCAATTCCCACCGAGCAGCATGGGTTATTGTGGCAGGAGACACCATCTCTCCCCTCAAGGAGCCTCCAGTAGAAGTTTGATAAGAGAAACAAATAACCCTCTCTATTCCATTTCACATGATACACAATTTTACCCACCTCCTTAGGGATGATACATTTTAGGGTAAAATGAAGTTTTGAAGAATCAACAAGGACTTCCTGAAGGAAGCAGACCTCAAAGGATAACAAAAAAGGTACTATGTCCAGCTACATAGACATCTAGATCACAGTTCTCTCTCTTTCTCTTTCTTTCTCTCTCTCCTTCTCCTCTTCCTCCTCCTCTCTCTCCCTATCTCTCTCTCTCTTTATCTCTCTCTCTTCTCTTTCTTCCCTTTTTTTCTCTCCCTCCCTACCTCCTTTTTGAGGACCCCAGAGAATCAATGAGATAATGCTTGTGAAAAGGCTTTGAGGTTTTTCCTTTTTGAAGGAAAGTGCTGTATAAACACAATAATAAGGAATCATTATTATTGATCCATCTGCACACTAGTACCTTTCCTAAACAATTTTTGCAGCCCAGCTACTACAATATTTCCTCTTTGGAGGAAGGTCTGGGATTTCTGAGAATGTGGGGCAAGAGGAAGGCCAAGAGGGTGGGGGAGAGGACATTCTATTCTATTTGGCTCCTGCTGTCTGCTGTCAGCATCTAAAGATATCCTCGGCGCTGTCTTTCTCTCCACACGCTCACCTGACCTTCTGTTTGTGTGTGTGTGTGTGTGTGTGTGTGTGTGTGGTCATTTTCCTTTCCTTGTCCTTGACCCATCTCCTTTCACCTGTGCTTCTTGCTCAGGGAAACATGACCCCTGTTGTAAAAAATAAAGGCCATATGCTTATGTTGCCATTCATGCCAGAGACCTCCCAGGGTTGCTTTCTGTGACTCAGGCCCTGTATCCTCTAGAAAGAGTTTGAGTTGGTGCCATTGCATGTAAGTTGGATCCAACGGAATAACCATTTTTCCATGTTGGGCTGGTCCTACTTGACATTACTGAAACCAGAGGGTCTGGAAAGAAGGGAGTCTGATCTGCATCAGTAGCACTAGGAGGGGGGAAAAGTCAGATGGACAAGTGGACAATTGAGACAATGCAATTATAGCAGCTATTATTTTTTGCCCTTAATGCCTTTAGTAATAGGACATGTCTCTTTGACCTATTTAATCTGAGTGCTCTGCTAGTTGGGATCTTTACAAAGGAATGGCCTCCTGATAGCCTCAGAAGGGACCCTTTTGGTAAGGGGATATCAATTTTTTGGCTAGAGAAGAAAGTCAAGTTTGGAGGAGGAATTTGAAGGAGGTAAGGAAAAGTTTTTAGGAGAGAATGAAGACAGGAAGCTTCAAGAGGAGGCAAGTAGGTGGCAGTTTCCTCTATTGAACTGGGAGGAAACAGTGTGAAGAATAAAGGTACATCAGAAAAGGAGAGAAGGGAAACTGGAGTGGAGAGAGAGAGAGAGAAAGAGAGAGAGAGAAAGAGAGAGAGAGAAAGAGAGAGAGGCAGACAGACAGATAGAGACAGAGAGAGACAGAGACAGAGAGAGACAGAGACAGAGAGACAGAGACACAGAGAGAGAGAGAGAGCGAGAGAGAGAGAGAGCGAGAGAGAGAGAGCTCTGAAAAACTAGGGCTAGAGAGATACTGCAGCCTCAGGGATGAAGTGATAAATAAGGATAGGGAATATTTAACCAGATTTCCAGCCAGAGAACCTTGTGGGCTCTGGGCAGCTTTTAGAAGAAGGTAATGAGGGGAGTCAATACCGGGAGGAAGGAGTTTTTTCTGGTCTATCATTATGGGAAGCTGAATTCTAGGATGCTATGGTGAAAGAACACTCAGTTTCAGTTTATAGGTACATAGCATGGAGAACTGGAAGAGATTTCAGAGGTCCTCTTTCCCAACTTCTCATTTGATGCATAAGGGAACTAAAGCACCAAGAGGGGAAGGGGTTTACTTAAAGTGACATAGGTAGTAGGGAGCAGTACACTTGACTCAAAATTCGGGTTCCTACGCATCACACTGAAGACTTGAATTAAAACCTTGTTTCTGTTGTTGACTGGCAGTGTGACCTTGGGCCTCCTGGCTTCTCAGGGGCCTAGTTTCTTCTTTTATAAAATGAGGGGGCCGGGGAGCTGCATTAGATCTCTTGGGCTTCCTCCCTCTTGATTTGCTATGAACATCCCAGTGTTTGGCAGCTGACCAGGGTCCTGGCTATCCATCTATTGGTGCAGGTTGCGAGGTGGGAGGTGGTAGAAATAAGGCAATGGTGCAGAAGCTGCAGTCCAGACACAAGATTCTGTGAGTCTTAACAGTTGCTTATGTCCAGAAGTCCCTGTTGCAGTTTGCAGCTGGCCCGGCAGCAACTCAGCGTCCCTAGTAGATTGCCGGAGCCGGAGGCTTTCAGGAATGTGCAATATCCCTTTGCCCCGATCGGGGTCGAGGCCGGGGAGGGGGAAGTCCGCGACTACTTCTCTACACAATCCACCAGGTCTCCCCCTCAAACCCCACCCCCCCAAAACTGTCCGCCCCTTATATAACCCGCAGCACAGGCCGGGATAGCTGCAGCCAGTGGCCGGGGAACAGAGGGCTGGGTTGCCCACGTGCTGGCTGGCACTGCAGTGCAGGGCTGGAGAGTGTTCCCTGTTGGCCCCTTACGGCGGGTATAAAGCCCCTTCTCTCCTCCGTAAGGAGAGGAGCAAGGGGTCCCTTGCTCTTCCCCTGACCCGCTAGGACGGTAAGCAGTTGGTGCAAGGGCGGAGGAGGGTATCTGGAGAGAGGTTTCTTCTCGGACATTTGAGTCCGTGTCCTGGAGTCTCCGACTGCAGGGCTGGCAGGTTCTCTCCCTCTTTCTTTTCCTTTTTCTCTCCTTTTCTCTTCCTCCTTCACCTCTTCCTCCTCCTCCTCTTCCTCCTCCTCCTCTTCCAGCAGCATCTCCCACAGCCAGCTCCAGGGGGCAGAAGGAAGCTCCTTTTTCTTTCCCTACCTCCTCGCTCCCCGCCCCCTCCTTTTCCTTCCCCTCCTCTCTCTTCCCCTCCCTTTCTCTCCGCTCTCCTGTTCTCCACGCTAACTTTGCCGAGCCCGGCCGGTGCAGAGCTCCAGTGACTGTTGGGTGGCGGACTGCAGGGACTGCTCTATCTCCTCGCTCCAGACCTTTTCAACCCCCAGCCCCTGTCCCAGCTTCACGCCGAAGCCTTTGCTTTCTCTACACTCCCCTGAGAAGACAGGACGATGCCCGGGGCTGGACACCAAGTCCCAACCAGGGCGAAATGGTTGGGCACCGGGCTTTTGGGTAAGGTCGCTGGCGTTTGGTCTCCTCTAGCTTCCCCATAAGGAGAGGGAGGTAGCACATCAGGAGAGGGTCGCTCAGCATGGGGTAGGTTTGGGGAGGGCGGGGGTCCAGCTATTCCCAATGCAGGAGCGCAGGAACGTAGCGGTTTCTCTGACCACCTAGCTCCGACACTTGCTCTCCCTGCGGTTCGTGCCATACGCATACCTACCCTTCCTTC
>CM053588.1:207251404-207367885 GCA_028646515.1 Pseudochirops corinnae | reverse complement strand
GTGTGTGCGTGTGTGTGTGTGTGTGTGTGTGTGTGTGTGTGTTGGGTGGAATTCTTATCACATCTTTAGAGCTGTTTGCAACTTTGTTTCAGTTTGGTCTGGTGGTCGCCACTATGCACCAGCAGGGAGCTCCTCAGCGTCGCCCTCTTCAACTTCTTTACTCTGGTACATACACAGCCTCTGCTTTCCGCTTGCATCAGTGCCTACCTTTTGCTGGTTCTTGTCCACTCCTGGCATTTGTAGTAGGATTGGAAAATGGGGTGGGGTGGAGAATGGGTAGTGAAGTGTTTCATGAAACACTTTGGAAGAGTCTACCTTCTTCAAAGGCATCCCATTTAAAATATTTTTTTTTGGGAGGGGTGGGATTCTAATATTGGGAAATGATCTGTAAGACTGGAAGGAATAAGAGTGAGTATTTATTAATATGCCATTATATCTATCTATATGTGTGTGTGATAATTTTTATGCTAGTGTCAAACTTTGAGTGATTACAGAATGTTATTTGAATGGAACTTAATATCCTCATAAATCATAGCTATGCTTCAGAGTAAGCTGAGGACTTCGCTACCTGACAGGGCTCTTCCCGTTGAGCAGATTTTGATTGCATTGGGCTGAGGCACTTAAGATGGGTGTTGCTCCTAAAAACATTGGAGGTTGAAGCCCAAAAGGAAATTGATCAGGATTTCTGCAGATATGTTCTCCTAGGTAGGCACTTTGGTCCTGGCCTGGAGTTTCTGTTGAGAGAATGGGGCTGATGTTCTGTTTCCTGAGTTTGGCTTCATTGCTTGGCTCAACTACGATTTCCCTGGCTAAACTGAAGAACTTAGTGTTTCCTCCTATGCTTTTTGCTCTTGTCTTTAGGTACTTTGTTTCACAAATGAGTACGTCATCAGTGCCCTGGGCCCCTGAACTGTACTTTTAGAAGCATCCCACCTTCCATTGCAGGCAGCCAGAGCTGTGTTTTTAAGAATGCTCAGTCTATTGTGTAGATTGTATGTCTTTTATCATCTTCATCCTACATTAGGATATTGTGGTGAATCAAGTACTGGATTTGGCATCAGAAAGACTTCAGTTGGAATTGGGCTCTGGTACTTAATGACTTTAAGGCCATGGCCAAGCCACTCTAATTTCATTTTCCTAATCTGCAAAATGATGCCTATTCTGACTATGGTTCTGGTGAAAAGAGAGAAACTGCCTTGAACCAAGGCTGGATTGGAGTTTCCTGGGGGGAAGAAATGGCTGAGGCAAATATACAATTCATGACCTAAGTTCTAAAGCCAGTTGTGCTACTGACTAGCTGAGTTACCTTGAGCAAGTTACCTAAATTCTCTTTTTTCTCAACTCCAAAATGAGGGCATCGAATGCAGATGATCTCTTAGGTTCCATCTGGTTCTTAGATTTTTGTGTTTCTCAAGGCAAGTCAAAATGTATTTGTTAAGTCCGGACTATATTACTCCAGTTCTGAGTCAATAGAATGTAATCTCTTTGAGCACAACCACTGTTTTTTATTTTTTATCCTTAGTACCTAGCTTAGTACCTAGCACATAGTAAGTAGGTGCTTAATAAATGCTTTAGAAATGGAATTGAGTGGAATGGGAATCATATCACTTTTGTCCCAATAGCTTTCCAGATGTTGTGACTTCACTCTGACCTACCTTGACAGAGGACATTCTAGACTTGTCCATTCTTCCTGGAGCATCTATTTTCATCTGAGTCCTGAGGGGAGGTAGGGACAGGAAGAGGCAGAGGTCCCTATAGAAGCATTTAGTTCTCAATCAATGCATGCTCCACCCCACCCCCAAATCAGTAATAGTCCTTCATCTCTTGGAGGTTTCATAGCATTTGGTTTGAATTTCTCCTATTCTCTAATCTTGTCATCTTTATTTCTGTATGACTAGATTTTTTTTTTTATTAAAGGGGCCATCCATTGGCTCATCTCTTAAACAGACCTAATCACTGAGTGAGTATTGCCTCAGTAAAAATATGAACTCAGAAAGACCTTGATTTTAAAAGGCCAAGGATTCCCACTCCATCCTGGGCCATTTCCAGTCACCCTGATCTATATTTTACCAGTAGACCCAGATGGCTCTGGAGGAGAAAATGAGGCTGGTGACTTTGTACAGTCCTGCCTCACCTAAATCCAATTCACTTGATAGTCATGGCATCATCTTCCTGGTGTCATGGTCCTCTTGGAGAACAAAGGACAAACCACAATCATGTGTCACTGAACCCTGAACTCAACAGGGCAGAGGCTGGGTCTTATTTCAATTTATTATCTCCATCAGTGTTCAGTGTAATCTTTCACATAGAGTAGGAATTTACTAAATATTTGTTGAAACTGGATATATCCATGAAGAAAAACCCCACAAGAAAGGGCTCAGTCATTCTTGAGTTCTCAGGGTTCTCTCTGAACTGAGTTTTCACCACTATATTGGTCCCTTTAGACTACAGCTCTATCCAGGTAACTCCTACCTGGTTTCAAATTCCAATTCTGCCGCGTAACTACTCATGTTACTTTAGACAAATTACTTAATCTCTTTGGGCCTCAGCTTCTACATGTGTAAAGTAAGGGAGTTGGATTAGAGGACCTCTGAGGTCCCTCCTAGTTCTAAAGTGATGATCCTTTCAGACTACAAAGTCATGGCAGATATAGGATACCTATGGTAAATGCATCTGTGAGGCTATCAGATATGAATTTCTACTTTTTCTAGTCCCATCCCATCCTTGGAGAATAGAACTGTATACCATCCCTGTGGGGACACACCATGATTTGGCACAAGGGTAGCAAATGTTTTCCAGTGAGCTCTGGGGGGAAAGAAAGCATCATATAATTGCAATTCATCATTACTTAATATTAATGTCTATATTAAAGTTGCTGTTACCACCATATACACTAAGTCGGGTAAGGGATATTTCACAGACAGCTTGGGTATGCTGAGAGCCTTAAATTCATCCCGTTCTTCTTTCCCCATCAAGAGACCCCAGTGAAAAATCCCAGCAGTTAGTTCCAGCGTCTCATAGCAATCACCCTAGGGTGAGGATGTAGGAGTTGATTGTGGGGACTGAGGAGAGATTTGTCCCTACCTATTCCAAGTTTAGAAATAAGCCCTGACAAGACTACAAAAATATCTGACTTTAATAGGAAGGTTAATATACTTGGGTCCCAGGGGGATCAGAGTCTATCACTGGGAGCCAGAAAATGGGTCCGAGGACATCAGGACAGGACTTCTGATGGGGAAGGGACCTTTGGGGCATTGGGATGCAGGGCCAGGCCAAGGAAGGCCCCATTGGGTCCAGAGACAACGGAAAGGCTTCTGCTGCTTCTCCCTAGGCAACCTACCTGCTTCCTGCCTGCCCCCATGGGCCCTACCTGCATATAAACAAGTCCTGAGACACCCTCACCATGTAACAAAGCTTTGCAAACAACTGGATCCTTCCCCAGGCTACAGAATGGGTAAGGATGACACTTTCTAACCACCATTAGCTTTCTTCTTCACTTCAAAAGGTGAGTAGATGAATGCTTGACTGTGAGATCACCTCTGGTCCCCAAATATGCCTTCCTAGTCCCAAGTCTCCTATGAGAAATAAGAAACAATGAACAGTTCCAACTTCAAGCTTGGGGGACCTTCTTCCCCTTCCGCTTCTGATGCTGCCCTTTCCCTTTCCTTCCTTGAAGTAGAACTGAGCACTCACTTTCTCCTTAATTGGCTCCTCATTAAGCTCATCCTTTATAAGTACATACCAAGGGAAAGGGGTTTATACAACATAACACCCTAACAAGTGATAATTAAACACAGATCATAGCAATTAAGCATATCAGGGAAAAAGAGCCAGAGAAGAAGGAGGGGGTGGGCAGGAAAGATGACTACTAGCACCATAATTTAGAAGGGGACCCAAGCTAAGGAGTTTGTTTTAAGCTGTTAAAAAGTGGGAAGTGAGGAATGGCTCACCAGGGCAGGGGGACAGGATTCAGAAATCAATGTGATAAGTGACTTGCCCAAGGTCACACAACTAGTAAGTGTTAATGTTAAGTGTCTGAGGTCGAATTTGAACTCAGGTCCTCCAGGGCCGGTGCTCTATCTCTATTCACTGAGCCACCTAGCTGGCCTCAATGTGATTTTTAAAAAAATAGTAGTAAAAAAGAGGCCCCTTCCCTCCTACACCCACCATGATCATCTAGGATCTGACAGGTCTTTCTTTGCCTTTTAAATTCCTCCATATCCTCTAAAACTGAGGGGAAAATGCACTTCCTTCATGAGTCTAACCCAAATTCCTTAGTCGGTAGCTTTCTCTCTCAGACCTCAGAAAAGATTTTGCTTTGAACATCTTGAATGCGTTTACTATGTGTTAATTTAGATTACAATTGACTCTGTGTGAGTGAAATTCCTCTCACTAGATTAATCATCATTAGGGAAGGAATGTGTTAAAGTCTCCATCTCCCCTAGCCCAGGATTCTGCACCGTCAGTCAATGCCTAATATTTGTTTACTGTCCTAAATTTAAAATCACTTTTATCATGAATTTCCACACTCTGCAGTGGTTGAACTTCTTCAATCAGCTAAAGGGGTGTGATTGGATTCAGTGACTCTGTCCTCTTTACATTTCCTTTTAGGCAACTATCCATCTCCTGACTCCAGGCATTTTCTCAGGCTATTCCCCATGCCTGGAACTCTCTCTCTCCTCATCTCCATCTCCTAGCTTTCTTGACTTCCTTCAAATCTCAGCTGCTGTAAGGAGCCTTTCCTGGTCCTCCTTAATCTTAGTGCCTTCTCTCTATTGTTTACTTCCAATTTATTTTGTTTATATCTTGTTTTTTTTTCTATTTTTCTTTCTTTTAAGAAATCTACTTATTTTTCGTTTTCAGCATTCACTTGTGTAAGATTTTTAGCTAAATTTTTTCCCTTGTCTCCCTTCCCACCTTCCCAAGATGGCATGCAATCTGATGTCGGCTTATAAATCTTGTTAGTAAATAGTTGCTTACGTGATGTCTCCCCAGTTAGACTCTGAGATCTTTGACAGCAGAGAAGGTAGAAATTTGGATCTGAGAGCCTCAGAGATGAATTACCAGACCTGCCTTTCTACTTGGGGAGCAATATTTTACTTGTGAAGCTCAAACCCATCTTATCATGGTCCAACAACCCCCTGAGCAAAAACCTACCAGCTTTCCCCAGAATTTCTCCATGTCTAAGAAATAAACACTCCCTTTTCCCCTCCTTCAGACTAGTCCTGGGTCCACTAGGGTCAGAAAGATTTGCTTTATACCATGTATATGCCATAGCTATCCTATATCTGCTGTGGCTTTGTAAACTGAAAGGATTGTAGATTCAGAACCTCAGAGGTCATTTAATCCATCTCCCTTACTTTACACATGTAGAAGCTGAGGCCGAGAGAGAGTAAGTGATTTGTCCAAAGTCACATGAGTAGTAAGTGGCAGAATCAGAATTTGAGCCCAAGTCCAGTGACTTGAAATCCAGTTCTTTTTTCTTTTCACAGCTTTTTACTACACAAAAGGTAAGACAAAAGTATAACTGGACAAAAGAAAAATAAAGCAAAATAAGGTATTTGGAGCTTAGATTGTCCATAGACATCCTTTCTCATTTGAGAAATTGATGAAATCTGATCTATATTAACCACCCCCCCCCCCACCTTTTTGTGCTTCTGCATCTTACCCTTCAAGTAGTTAGGGGTCCTCTTACTTACCTTCTGGAGTGCAACATTGCAATCCTTTTGTTGGTCTGGGTTCCATTTTAGTCTTTATGACTGGGTTTCTTTATTACTATGGAAACTCTGGAGTGCAAAGTATTGCTGAATCTACTAGCATAATCCCCAGTCTGGTACCAAGTCATGATTTATAATCTGTGAAAGCATTTTCTTCACTGGAGGCACAGAGAAAGGCGATAAACATGATCAAGGTAAGGGGGCCATACCATGACAACAGAGTAGATAACAGTCCGAAAAGACTGAGTAAACTTATATTAAGGGCTGCTAAGTTCTAGGAATGGAATAGAAAGACAAAAATGAAATGGTCCCTGCCCTCAAAGAGCTTACATTCATCCTATGGGGGGGAGTGGGGGGAAGAGAACACAACATGTACTGTACACAAGTAAATGAATACAAGGTAATTTAAAAAATTATATTTTAATATTCATTTAAAAAAAGTTGAGTTCCTAATTCTCTCCCTCCCTCCAATCCCTCCCCTACCCATTGAGAAGTCAAGCAATATATCCATTATACATATGAAGTCATGCAAAACATATTTTCCTATTAGCCATCTTGCAAAAAAGAAAGAAAAGAAAAAGAAAAAAGCAACAAAAATATAGTAAGTGGAAAAAAGTGTGCTTCAATCTGTATTCAGAGTTCATCAGTTCTCTCTCTGCAGGTGGACAGCATTTTTCTTCATGAGTCCTTTGGAATTGTCTTGGATCATTGTATTGATTAGAATAGCTAAGTCTTTCACAGTTGATCATCAATACCAGGTAATTTCAAGAGGGAAACAGTGCTAACAATGGGGAAGGAAGGAATCAGAAAAGGCCTCCTGGGAGAGGTTGCCCCTAAGTTGTACTTTGAAGGAAGCTAGGAAAGAGGTAGAATTGAGGAAGGAATGTTTTCCAGACTTGGGAGACAACTTATACAAAGGCACGGAGATGGGAGATGAAACATCATCTATGGGATAGAAGGTCTGGTTAAGATGAACCAGGAATTATCCACCATTTCTTGGAAAACTTGAATCACAGAAACTGAGAGTTGGAAGGGACTTTGGAGGGCATCTAGTCCTACCCATTCCTTTACACCATACTCAAGTGGCCAATCCAACCTTTGCTCAAAGACCTTTGGTGGGAAAGCTCTTCCTATTCTACTTTTGGACTACTCTCATTGTTAGGATGGTTTTTTTGTACCTCATGCCTAAACCTGCCTTGGAGGTGGCTAGGTGGCATAGTGGACAGAGCACTGGGCCTGCAGTCAGCAAGACCTGGATTTAAATCTGGCCTCAGACACTGGCTGTGTGACTCTGGACAAGTCACTTAACCTCTGCCTCACAGTCCACTGGAGTAGGAAACCACTCCAGTATCTTTGCCAAGAAAACCCCATAGACAGGATGGTCAATGGAAGTCACGAAGAGTTGGACCTGACTAAACAAAAACAAATCTACCTTTCCCTTACTTCATCAACTTTTTCTTCTTCTTCCTTCTGGGGTTAAGCCGAACAAATCTAATTCCTCTTTTTAATGACAAGTCTTCAAATACTTGAAGACATGTATCTCATTTGTCTTCCCCTGGGTCTTCCTATTGGTTGAGAGGGTTTCCTCACTGGGAATTGAGGAAATCCCCTCAAATTGCTATGCATTTTATAGTCTTAGAAAGTTACCTGAGGCATTGACAAGCTAACTAATTTGTCCAGGGTCTCAGTGTCCAGGTACATCTGAGGCAGACCTTGAATCTGGGTCTTCCTGAATCCCAGGACAACTCTCTCACCACTGTTCTTCAAGACCTGACAAGTATTCTCTTGTCCAGGATAAATTCCCTAATTTCCATCAGTTCCTTTCAGTATATTGCCAGCAACAATTTATATTAATTTAACATTATTCTAAATAACTGACAGTCTCCTTGTGCCCTCATACATGTCTCCCACACAAGACATTTTGAAATAGCATTTATAGGAATCTTGAACAAGGAAAAATGACACATTTCAGGGTTCATGTTCTACCTTATCATTCTTAGACAATAATACCTGCTTAATTGTTTTTTTCAGAATACCCCTGAGAATCAGTCTCCTAAAACCACTGAATCTCTTTTTGGCCACTCTTCCCCAGGGCTCATCTCCTCTAGTTGGTGACAGGTGCCTGGAAATAATCAAAAGGACTGCCTCCCTGGTTCAATACCCTAATCCCTTCAGTAAATGGGAAAAGAGAGTATTGGTTTTAGATAGGTCATAACTCTAATCCCTTTGGGGGATGGGAAAGGCCAAATGACCTTAAGTAGTCTGGACATATTTCTAGTTCTAAATTTGGTTACCAACCTTAATCTAATATCAGGAGCCTTAACTTTATTCTTGACCTTTTACATGCTTTCCTAAGAGACAAGGGTTAGGCTCAAGAAGGAAGGAAGAAAGGAAAGAAGGAATGAAAGAATGAAGGAAGGAAGGAGGAAAGGACAGAAGGAATGAAGGAGGGGAGAGAGGAAGGCAGGAAAGAGGTGAGGAAGAATGAAAAGAAAGAGGGAAGGAAGAAGGGAAGAAAGGAAAGAAACAAAAGAGGGGAGGAAGAAAATAAAGGAGGGAAGGAAGGATGAAGTGAAAGAGGGAAGGAAAGGAGAAAGGAAGTAAGGAAGAAGGGAAAGGACAGTAGGAAGGAGGGAAAGAAGGAAGGAAGGAGGGAAGAAAGGGAATGAAGAAAGGAAAAAAGGAAGGAGGAGGGGAAGTAAGGAAGGAGAGAAGAAAGGATGAAAGTAATGAAGGAGTGAGGAAGAAAAGAGAAGAAAGGCAAGAAGGAAGGGAAAGAGAAAAGAAATAAAGAAGGAAGGAAGAGAGAATGAAAATAAGGAAGAAGGAAGGAGGGAAAGCAGGAGGAAGAAAAGGAAGGAAGGAGGGGAAAAGGATGAAAGTAAGGAGAGAAGGAAGGAAGGGAGGAAAAGAAGAAGGAAGGAAGGGAGGACGGGAGGAAGGGAGGAAGGAGGAAGGAAAGGAGAATAAAGGAAGAAAAGGAGGAAGGAAAAGAGAAAGGAAGAAGGAAGTTTGATGGAAAGAAGGAAGGAGTGAAAGAAACAAGCATTTATCAAATGGTTACTATGTGGCAGGATTACACTAGGGATACAAATGCAAGAAGAAAAAAAAAGAGTGCTTGCTTTCAAGGAATTTACATTCTAATGGGGGGAACACCACACAGACACACAGACACAGACATACAAAAGGAAGCTAGAAAAAAAGTGTTGGGTGGGGTCATGGTTTTGAAGTCTACAAACCTGGAATGGGGCCAGTCTGGAGCCCTCACAAAGTGGAGGCTTTAGGAGGAAGTCACCAATGGAAGAAGGAGATGAGTTTTATAGAGGGATATTCCAGATTGAGAAGGCTCCAGGAGTGCTTGGACATTCTACAGTGGAGTATTCTTTCCTTCGAAATTTGACTAAATACTGATAGAACTTTCTGCCTTCAAATTAGTCCAAAGGTTTTAGGATAATCTTAAAATACTTTCTTAATATTCCTAAGAGGTGGATGGAGCGGGTCTTGAACCTAGGCCTTCCTGAGACTCCACATGACCAGTACCCTTCCTAAAATGTAGCTCCCAGAGCAGAAAACAATACTTTACATGTGGACCAGACAGAGGATAGTGAGACTCCTAGTTGTAGAAACTGTGTATCTTTTACTTCAATTTGCAGTTACTTTAGCTCTGGCCTGCTGTATCATCTGGTTGATTCTAAGGGAATGTGGTGTTCAGTCATTTTTCAGTTGTGTCTAATTCTTTGTAAACCCATTTGGAGATTCCTTGGCAATGATACTAGAGTGATTTGTCATTTCTTTCTCCAGTTCATTTTATAGATGAGAAAATTGAGGCAAACAGGGTTAAGTGACTTGCCCAAGGTCACCCAGATAGTAAGTGTCTGAAGCTAAATTTGAATTTAGGAAGATGAGTCTTCTTGACTCCTGGTCTGGCACTCTATCTACTGTGCCACCTAACTGCCCATATGGGACTTCCAGTCCACTAAAATCTCAGATCATTTTCAGATAAATTATTGTCTAGCCACATTTCTCCTTGCAGATTAAAAAAAAAAATCTGATCCACATAGTTCAATCTTAAAATTCCTTATTTAAAGGAGCAGCCTACAATCCTTTCTTTAAATTCTCCCTTATTGGGTTTGGCCCAGTGTTGTAGCCTGTCAAGAGTCTTTTGGATTCTTACTCTGCCATATATGTTTTTTTATCTTTTTTGTAGGGGAGAGGGCAGAGCAATTGGGATTGTGACTTGCCCAAAGTCACATTGCTAGTAAGTATGTCAAATGTCTGTAGCTGGATTTGAACTTCAGGTCCTCCTGACTCCAGGTCCAGTGCTCTATTCACTGAGCCATCTAGCGGCCCCTCTGCTTATATGTTAACTCTCCTTCTCAGCTTTAGGTCAGCTGAAAATTTGATAAGCATGACATCTATGTCTTTATCCAAGATCTTGATAAAATTGTTAGCACAGGGTTAAGAACTGATCCCTGTAGGTACTTTACTAAACACCTACTTCCAGGTCTACACTGCAACATTAATGATCTCTGTTTATGTCCAACCATTTACCCAGTTCTGAAATCGCTTAATTATGCTATTGAAAAGCCACCATATCTCCATTTTGTTCACATGAATAGTATGAGAGATTGTCAAAAGCTTTTCTAAAATTTAGGGAAACTATTTTTTGTTGTTATTCCATTGTGGCTGACTCTTCATGACCCCATTTGGGTTTTTTTTTGGGCAGAGATATTAGAGAGATTTGCCATTTCCTTCTCCAGTTCATTTTACAGATGAAGAAACTGAGACAAATAGGGGTAAGTGACTTGCCCAGGATCACATAGCTAGTAAATGTCTGAGACCAGATTTGAACTCAGGAAGAGGAGTCTTCCTGACTCCAGGCACTATGGTGCCACCTGAACTATCTATAGCAGCGGTTCTCAACCTGTGGGTTATGTTCGGTTTGTAACAATGAAAATATATCCTGCATATCAGCTATTTACATTACAATTCATAACAGTAGCAAAATTACAGTTATGAAGTAGCAACAAAAATAATTTTACGTTTGGGGGTCACCACAACAGGAGGAACTGTATTAAAGGGTCGTGGCATTAGGAAGGTTGAGAGCCATTGGTCTAGAGCATTCTCTTGATCTACCAGTCTACCAGTCCTATTAAAAAGGGAACTGAGGTTATTGTGGAAGTCGTGCCCTTTGCAATGATGGCTTCCTTTTCTAGATGTTTAGTAGATATCCCTTGGATAATAATACATTCTAGAATTTTACCAGAAATAAAAATCATCTCTCTTACTTCAAGTTTACCAACTCCATTCTGTTTTTTTTATAGCAGTGTGAGAGGTGAATTTAGGACAAATAAAGGGAGGTGCTCTTTTATTTCAGTATAGTAGGCTTATGAAACTCATTGCCTCTAAAAAGTGATGCAGGCTTAAAATCTACAGCATTTCCAGAAGGGCTTAGAGAACTTTATGGATGGTAAGTATAGTAGATGTGATAGGGCCAATATCCTAACTCTTCCTCCCATGCAAGTTAGCTTAGTTTTGCCTTAAAAGGTATTGAAATCTTCCTCTAGATCAGTGGTTCTCAACCTTCCTAATGCCGAGAATATCTGCATGTGGGTGGACCTGCCTGGAGACAGATAAAGGAGGGATGTCTTGGTTCCTAAGACCATCGGAATATATGTGTTTTCTGATGGTCTTAGGTGACCCCTGTGAAAGGGTCATTTGACCCCCAAAGGGGTCGTGACCCCCAGGTTGAGAACTGCTGCTGTAGATGTTGTTGCTTGTGCTTAGTTAGATTGTGGTGGATTCCTTGGTATCTGAGTACAAAGCAGCCATGAGGAACAGTGACTTTTGATGCTTGGCTGGTGCATTATGATTAGTAACTTAGGCAAGGGGTCTTTGCTCATCTGAATTAAATTGAAGTGTCCTTGACACCTATCTTGTTGGATATCCTTCAGCTACAGTTAAGTAAGTCTCTTTTTGTTGACTACTGAATGATTTTTAGTGTCTCATAGACATTAGGAGCTAGGAGGTACAATGGATAGAATATTGGATCTGGAGTCAGGAAGACTTGAGTTCAAATTCGGCTTTAGACAATTCTTAGTTGCGTGATTCTGTTTGCCTCAGATTCCTATAAAATGAGGGTCATAATGGTGCCTACCTCTCAGGATTGTTGTGAGGATTAAATAAGATAATATCTGTAAAGCTCCTAACAGTGACAGGCACCTAGTAGGTGCAATATTAATGTTAGCTATTGTTGTTGTTATTAATTTTGTTCCAATAGCTAGCCAAAACCATCTGGGGACTGGCTTGAGGTAGGCCCAGCCTAGGCCAGAAGCTTATCAAAAGAGACTGGAGATGCTTGGGTTGGAGTCTGGAGACATGGGAGTTCCAATGCGAGCTCTGACACAGTTGCATGAAGCTATTATTTCACATGATTTTCAGTTTTTTCATCAAGAGACTGTGAACAGTGATACATGTATGATCTATCTCACATGTGTGTTGTGAGGAAAGTTTGTATGCTTTAAAGGACTGTAGAAGTGTGAGTTATTATTGCAACTAATATTGGACTTCCATCCATGATCCTTTGAGGTCTGTAGCAACAAGGCCACCTCAACCAATCAAATACCCATATATATCTCTACCTCTATCTATCTATCTATCTATCTATCTATCTATCAATCTATCTATGCATCTATCATCTCTCTCTATCTACATGCGTACATATACATACATACATATGTGAAATAAATTTACATATGTATATGAAAATTTTTGTGGGGAAGACTAGCATGTGAGGGGATCAGGAAAAGTATCATTTAGGAGGTTGAGGAATGGGAGCTTATCTTTGAAGGAAACTGGGGCTATAGGGTCGAAGAGTCAAAGATGATACAGTGCATTCTAGGCATGATGGACAGCATGTACAGCCACTAGGAGATAGGAGATAAGATGTCAGCCTGGCTGAAATGTTGCTTCTTTTCACTGTCAAAGAGCATGCAGACTTTTGTTGGATGGACTGTGTGCTTTCATATTCATAGGGAGAGAGATTTAGAATGAGAAGGAAGACCATTTTAGTTCAGTCTCTTAATTTTACATTTGAAGAAACCGAGACAGAAAGAAATTCAAATGACTTGCCCAAGGTCACTCATGTAGTAAGTGGCAGGTCTTTTTTCTTATTTTTTGCCTCTGGGTAAGTCTATAGTTAAAAGAGGGAGTTGTTATTATGCCAAGTTTGGGAATGAGAAAAACCAGTACAAGACATTTTATGGTTTAGGTTAACCAGGTGGCAGGATGAGAAGCAGAGTGCCCCCCCCCCCCCATGGGAAACTCAGTGCAGATGTTCTTTCTGCTAGATCATGCCCCCCACTTTGTGAAACTTTAATTCACATTTACCATCTGTCTGGTTAGCTGGACCTAACAAGGCGTAGAGAAATAGTGGTTGAGAAGGCAGAACCCTGAAGATTTTCTCTCCTCCCCCTCAGATTCTGTCTATTGCTTACCTAGACCTCTCCTTTATACTAAATTACACTTTCACGTGCTTGTATTAATTATGTGAATACCCCTCATTTCATAGTGCAGTCAGTGAGTGAGCATTTATTAAGCACCTACTGTGTGCCAGTCACTGTGCCAAGTGTTGGGGAAACAAAAAGAGGCAAAACACAGTCTCTGACCTTCAAGAAGTTCACATTCTCATGGATCACAGTTTTGGAAGGGACCATAGAGATCATCTGGTTTTATACAGATGAGGAAACTGAGCCTCAGAGAGATGGAAAGACTTTTTCCAAGGTCACTTGGCTAGTAAAGAGAAGAGTTGGGATTTGAACCCAGGTCCCCTGATTCTTAAATCCAGAAAATCAGTCCACTATACCATGCTAGCCCCCAGAATTGGATCATAAGCATCTAGAAAGTGGGGTCTGTTTTACATTTACCTCTGGATGCCTAATACCTATGCAATGCTAGACATGGAGTAGACTCATAACAAAGATTGAATTTGTTGAAAAGTTTTCTCTATTGGGCCTCAGAAATAATTTTGCCTGGAGGCACATGGGAAGGGCAGGCTAGTTCCTGCTTTTGTCCTGCTAGGGTTGTTACTTGGCCTTTCATTTCCAAGGAGTTCTCTGTCATTTAGAAACCATCTCTCAGCTTGTCCCTCTCCTCCTCCAGGCCATGGTGGAAACAGAAATGATTGGCTCTGTAAACCCTGAATGTATTACAGATAAGTCATCCACCTAAACACACAGGAATCAGGTGGCTATATGTGCTCTTCTGCATTGAGACTCAAAGAAATTGCTTCCTCATCTTTAAAGAGATAGTGCAGACTGTCGCAGTCAGTCATTCCAATTTCCCCTTTTCCCTTTTGTTCTATGTGCTTAAGGGGATTGAGATGGTTTCATCTGGATATAAAGCTGCACTTTGTGGTGAAGGACATTTGGTCCCAGAGTTGAGTACCCTTTCTTTGCTGGGGGGGTCCCCACAGCTCTTGGATGCTCACCTGGGCCGGTTGGAATAGATCTCTCCCAGAGAGGCAGCCATTATGGATTTTGCAGCTTCTTGGCTCCTCTATCTTTGTGTCAGGGTGGTGGGAGAGAATGAAAACCTCTGGTGAGAAGAGTTGAAACCTACCATTAGAAGGTCATCTATTAGAAGTGCCTTTGGGCTTGGTTCTGTAAACAGGAGCAAGGGGAAGGCAAGGGGTGCATCACTGCCCAAACAGCATCCTCTGTCTGACTTTTTAACTGTTCCCAGGTTCCTTTGGGAGCAGAGGTGAAAGGAAGCCCTGGTCAGAATGTCATGGATTTTAAAATTGCAATGTGTTAAGCTGATAACAAAGGATTAGTTTTACTAGGCAAAAAAGAAAGAAAAGTGGTGTCCTGGAAGGAACATTGGCCTAGAAGTCAGGAAACTGGATCTACTATTGACAAGTTATATGATATTGGACATTTCACCTCTCTGGAGGGTGTGTGTAGGGCTGTGGGGGGATGAGATGTCTAAGACGACTGATTCACTAACATTCTGTAAAGGAGCACAAAACCAGCAGGATGCAAAGCAGATTTCTGCTGGGCAGTCGTTATCTTCCTCACCTGCACCAGTTCCCATGTTTGTTCAAAAAGTGTTTAAGGGCATTGACCTAAAGCTGGAAGAGACTTTAGGTAACATCTAAGGTCCCTTCATCTTTGTTCAACTGTTTTCCAATTGTGTCCAACTCTTTGTGACCCCTTTTGGGGTTTTCTTGGCAAAGATACTGGAATGGTTTGTGTTTCCTTATCCAGCTCATTTTACAGATGAGGAAACTGAGGCAAACAGGGATAGGTGACTTGCCCCGGGTCACACAACTAATAAGTGTCTGAAACTGGATTTTAACTCAAGAAACAGAGTCTTCCTGACTCCAGGCCCAGCACTCTAACTACTGAGCAACCTAGTTGCCCCTCTCACAGATGAGAAAAAGCTATGCCAGAGAAGAGAAGAGATGTGTCCAAAGGCACCCAGGCAGAGCTGGGATGGTAGAGTATAAGTAAGGAGCACTTGGCTTTGGAGTTAAAAAAGAAAACCTGGGTGTTCATATGCTGCCTCTGTCATTTACTATCTATGTGACCTTGGGCTGATCATCTATTCTCTAAGGACCTTGGTTTCCTCATCTGTAAAGTGAAGGGGCTTGATGAGATTACTCTAAGGTAGGTGCCTACTTTAAATCTATGGTCCTGTGAAAATCAGTTCTGATGGTTTCAAATCTTGTTGTGGCTCCTTTACTTAGGGATGCTCACTTTTATTGAACATCTATGTGACCTTGGGCAAGCCACCTAACCCCCTTGGGCCCCAGTTGCCTTATCTGTAAAAGAAGAGTAGTTGGACTGCATGGCCTTTTATTTCTCATATAACATACTAGATGTTCAGCACCACATTCTTTTTCTTCTTGACTTCTTTTCTCTCCTCCTCCTCCTCCTTTTCCTCCTCCTCCTCCCCCTCCCTCTTCTCTCCCTCCCTCCCCTCCTCCTCCTCCTCCTCCCCCCTCCTCCTTCATTTTCTTCTTGGGCAGGGAAAAAGGAAACAGCAGGATAGATTCAGGCTAGATATAAGCGGGAATTGGAAAGTTAGAATTGTTAAATCCTAGGATTACCTTGTCTGGGAAATTACACACAGGCACACACGCACAGAGAACAAAACAAAGAGATACACAAATATGTCAAGGGGAGGAGGAAGGGGAAAAGTCGGAAGTTGGCGCTGGGGGAATCTCCTGTGAGTGTCAGCGGCTCAAGAGGCAATAAATTCCTAGCCGGGGCGCCCTTGCAGGGGAAAGTCTGGGCATTTCTGTAGAAGCATTTGTTTGGGGGGGGGGGTGGTGGTGGTGGTGGTGGGGAGATTTCTACAGATCATTCTAGGACCTTCTTCACTGACTTCCTAGTCAGAAATTGTTTTTCACAGCCCTCTGGAAAATAGTAAAGTAGGTGTAAAAACTCTCCAAACCTCTCCTATAACCCCATAAAGCGATCTTTGCGGATTTAGCACGGGTGGTTTCTTGGGTCTGGCTGAAGAACCTGCGTTCCCAGAACCGTTTTGGCAAGCCTTGGTTCTCAGTACCAGAGGCAGAGCTTGACTGCCCACTCCGGAATTCAGAGCAGATAAACCAAAGGCTTTGCCGGGGTTCAGGGGAGTGGGAAGCTAGGCGCTTCAGTCTTAGGGAGTCCTGGCCGACTGGAGGTGATCCTGTACCCACAAGAGTGGGGAAAAACCCCGACTTGGTGCAATTGTCAGACCCCTGGATTTGAACCCATAATCTAGGTTTAAATGCTGGCTCTGCTCCTTCCTCGCTATGGGTCTTTGGACGAGACGCTCGTCCTCTTTAGGCCTCACCTTCTTCATTTGCAAAATGAGAGAGTTGGACCAGATGGCTTCGGCGAATTCTTCCAGTTTTAACTCCTGGGATACGATAAAAAGGGGCGGGGGCAGCTAATCAGAGTGAGACCGAAAACAACTCCGTCCTGTTTTGGAAAGGGAATTCCAGGGGAAGGGCGAGTTAAATGTCACTGGGAGGGCCTGCGGCCCGGGCCAGAGGGGGAGGGCGGCTGCCGAGAGCGTCTCTGCTGCAGGAGTCAGGCGAGGACAGCCGCCTCCACCTCCCCATCCTGATGCAGGGTTTCACTGAATCAGTGCAGCCGGCGCGGGAGGGATTGCGCTGACTTGATCAATCCCTTTCAGAGGCTGGCGAGCAGCCAGCCTCTCTCGGAGCTCAATGCGGCACTCAAGTAACCGCCCGGGATTCCTGGGCAAACCCTGCGAGGGAGAGAGAAGCCCCTGGTGCTGGGGGGCTGCTGGCCCGCCCTCGGGGGACCGGAGCCCTGGCTATGTCCGGACTCCTCCCCAAAGGCCTGGGGACTGTTCGGGATAATGAGGCGTTTGCAGCCAACGGAGGTTGGGGTGCGTCTGTGAGGCCAGGTGGACATAACAGTTAGAAGTTGCGTTCCTGATTTGCCTTCCATCCTCGGAGGATGCTCTTCCCTTCCCTCCATCCCTCCATTTTTTTTCTCTTTTGCTTTTTTTGTCTTCTGTTTTTTTTCTTCATTGCTTCTTTTCCTCTCTCTTCCTCCAAGAAACTCTATTTTCTTTCCCCCTTTTCTACTTTCTCACTCTCCTGGCTTCCTCTGGGTGTTGTGGAACGAACTGGAAACAACAGGACCTGCGTTCAAAGGGTCGAAGGCTCTGCTAACTTACTACCTTTGTGACCTTGGTCAGGTCACCTATCTTTTATGGGTTTCAGTTTTCTAATCTGTACACGAAAGGGGCTAGATCAGAACACTTTCACAACGATCTTGTAGATCAAGAGAAATTAAAAAAAAAACCAATGTTAATTTTTTTACTTGTTACTGAAAAAATTAAATATTAATAATAACAACAAAGGAGCTAGAAGGGATCTATGATCAAGGTTAGAGTCTCAACGCTTTCACTAACTTTGTGACCCTCGGGAGGTCATTCTGGGGACTCAGTTTTCCCCTCTATAAAATGGAGTTAATAACACTTTCATTACCCATCTAGAACAAATGAGAAAATACATGTTAAAACTTGTTTTTAACATAAATGATTACTATCTACTCTCCTTATCTATTTTCCTGGTAGTTAGGGAAATAGGGTGTTGGACCTAGAGTCAAGAAGACCTGAGTTCAGATTTTGCCTCAGACACTGCCTAGCTATGTGACCCTGAGCAAGTCACTCATTTTGGGGGTCTCAGTTTCCCCATTATGAAACGGGGATATTAATAGCACTTACCTCCCAGGGTGTTTGAGAAGATCACCTGAGATAATATTTGTACAGCATTTTTCAAACTTTAAAGTGCTACATAAATACTAACTCTTTGCTTCCTTGGAACAAGGGTAAAAGTAATAGCTAATATTTCAAGAGCCCTTTACAAACACTTTCTTTTCAACAACCCTGTGACAAAGGTAGAATGAGTATGATTCTCACTTTACGGATGAGGAAACTGATGGTCAGAGAGATGCCCAAGTCACACTGGCCAAATGGGGACTCCCTGGAGGTCCTTTGATATTCAGTTCAGCGCTTCTCGACCTGATAATAATAATGACGATAATAGCTAGCATTTAGGTTTTGTTCTTGTTCCGTCATGCCCAACTCTTCAACCCATTTGGATTTTTTTTATTTTTTGGCAAAGATACTGGAGTGGCTTGCCACTTCCTTCTCCAGCTCATTTTGCAGATGTGGAAACTGAGGCAGACAAGGTTAAGTGACTTGCCCAGGGTCACACAGGTAGTAAGTGTCTGAGGCCAGATTTGAACTCAGGAAAAAATGAGTCTTCCTGATCTCAGGCCTGGCCCTCTATGCACTGCACCGCCTAACTTCCCTCATTGAGGTCTACAACGCACTTTACAGACATCATTTCCCTTTACCCTCACACCATTCCTAGGAGGTGGAAGCTATTATTATCACCCTCATTTTATAGATGAGAAAACAGAGGCAAAGGTTAAGGGACTTGCCCAGGGTCACGGTTAAGTGTCTGAGGCTGGATTTGAACCTGGTTCTTCCTGAATTCTAAGTCCAGTGCTCTATCCATTATGCCATCAGCTTGCCTTCCAGCACTCCACCGTAGTGTTACTAAGAGTGGGAGAGCTCGATTCCCACAGTGTCAGGCCCCTGGGCCTCAGAATCCCTATTATGGAGCAGTGCTTACTAAATTTGGAGTCAAGAGAGATTGGGTTCCGATCTTGCCTCCAGGATGCTTTGCTTTCGTCTCTCTGAGACTCAGTTTCCTCACATGTAAAGTGGAGATAACTGTAGCTACTTATTTCAAAGGGTTTTTGGAGATCAAATAAATATCTAACCAGTGTCTAACTGGTTTTGAAACCCTTCAAGCATTATTATTGACAGCAGCTTTTCCCCTGGTGCTTCTTCCTTTCATTCTTTTAGAAATATAACTAGTAGGGGTGGCTAGGTGGTGCAGTGAATAGAGCACTGGCCCTGGAGTCAGGAAGACCTGAGTTCAAATTCGGCCTCAGACACTGAACACTCACTAGCAAGGTCACTAGTGTGACCTTGGGCAAGTCACTTAACCCCAATTGCCCTGCTCTCTCCCCTCCAAAAAGTTAAAAGAAATATATAACTAGTAAGGGTTTCCCCCATGATCTTTATTGGCAAATGGCCATTTCATCTAAAAGCATCTGTTTGCAGTCCTTTAAGGTTTGCAAAGTATTTTACAAATGTTGTCTCCTTTTATTCTCACAGCGTTGGGAGGGAGGGGCTATTATTATCTCCATTTTATAGCTAGGCAAACTGAAGTCAAGTTACTTGCTCAGAGTCAGAGATTGGGTATGAACCGAAGTCTCCTTCATTCCAACTTTCAGGCTCCAATGGTGTCTCCAAGCTCTAAGTGCAAAGCTCTTACTACGAGCAGGGCCTTCCTTCTACTAGGTGGGGCTCGGGGTAGATACAAGGGTGAAGAATAACACAGCTCCCGGCTTTATGGATCTTGTCATCTACTGAGGAGAAGGTATGTATGGCCAACAAGTGTGAGACAGGACAGAATGTGGTGGGGCAAGGGGAAACACCCAAGCGCTGAGAGAAATGGGAGGAGGCAGAGATCCCTTTTAGCCGAGGGCATCAGACAAGGCTTCCTGGAGGAGGTGCTATATGAGCCGAAGGCAAAGGAAGAGAAGTATTGCACAATGTCCTTAATATAGAAAGAGGTGCAAAGGCTCCAGGCCCTGGGCTTTGTTGGCTCTCCATTAGCTTCCTGCCCTTCCGTGGAGATCTTGGCCTCTGGCCCCAGAGAATCTTTTTTTTTTTTGGTTGCTATTTTCTAGTGACATCCATTCCTGTGGAGCCCCACCTAGAGCCTGGACCTTCTTGGGTCATAGGATTTAGAGCCAGAAAGCACCTTAGAGGTCATCTAGTCTAGGTTTTTAATAATATTTTAAGTTAATTAATTTTGTTACATTTTAAATTCCAAGCAGTCTCCCTCCTTCCCTTTTCTACTCTGCACTAGAGAAGGCCACCATTTGACATACATACGTATACACACACACACACACATACACACACATACACACACATGTATGTATGTATATAGTATACGCACAATACGTATATATGTGTGTGTATGTTACATATATAGATATATACACACATATATATAAAAATCCTATATCTGTATCCCATGAACGTTTCTCTTTATCAGGTCTTTCCACGGAGGCGGAGCATCTTCCTGCAAGGGTCCTTTGGGGTTGATTTAGTATTTATAATACTCAGAATGACTTTGTTGTTCAAAGTTGTTCTTAGAACAATATCACTGTTACTGTGTATAACTGTGTCCTCTCGGTTCTGGTCATTTCAGTCTTCATTGTTTAATGCATGTCTTTTCATCAAAATCCACTCAGGGTTGGGGAACTAAATCCACTGGGATTCAGTCAGAGGGCTGTACTTGAGGACCTAGAGGGTGACATGTGACTTTGGGGCCACAGATTCCCCACCCTGAACTAGCTGGTTCTTTCTTTCTTTCTTTCTTTCTTTCTTTCTTTCTTTCTTTCTTTCTTTCTTTCTTTCTTTCTTTCTCTCTTTCTGTTTGGAGGGGCATTTGGAGTTAAGTGACTTGCCCAAGGTCACATAACTAGTAAGTGTTAAGTGTCTGAAGTCGAATTTGAACTCGGGTCCTCCTGACTCCAGGGCAGGTGCTGTATTCACTGTTCCACCTAGCCGCCCCTAGCTCATCATTTCTTACAGAATGTAGTTTAGGGGTTCTTAACTTTTTTGTGTCACAGACCCTTTCACCTGCATCCTGGTGAAGCCTAAAGACCTCTTCTCAGAAAAATGGGTTTTAAAAACACAAAACAGGGGCAGCTAGGTGGCACAGTGAATAGAGCACTGACCCTGGAGTCAAGAGGACCTGAGTTCAAATCCAGCCTCAGACACTTGACACACTTATTAGCCGTGTGACTTTGGGCAAGTCACTTAACCCCCAATTGCCCTCCAAAAAGCAAAAAACCCCCACCAAAACACAAAACAAAATGTAGAATTACAGAGGAAACCAATGGTTAATAAAGATAAAAGTATAATTTTCCCCCTACCCAAGTTCACAGTCTCCCTGAAATATCTTTTGTAGACCCCCAAATAGGTCCCTTGCTCTCAGGTGAAGAACCTCTGGTTTAGCCAGCTCCAACATTTTTATAGATAAGAGGAAGTGACTCATCCAAGGTCATTCAGGTAAGTTAGTAGCAGGTACAAGGTTGAACCCAGGTCCTCTGGCTCCAAATTCAGTGTTTCATAACATACAACCTCTCATTAGGTAGACCAATGACGTGATAAAAAAGTAGGGATGATGACGACCAGAACTAGTGGGGTGGCCGTTTGAGTGTAGTAGGAGGGTATTGATCTCCAAATCCCCATACCATCTAGGGCAGGGGGTTTTAGCCTTTTTGTGTGTGTTATGAGCCCTCTTGGCAGTCTGGTAAAACCTATGGCTCCCTTCTCAGAAAAAAAAACGTATTTCCAAATGCATAAAATAAAATGCACAGAATTGCCAAGGAAATGGAAGGTTAGTGAAAATGAAAATGTAATTTTTCCCCCACCCAAGTTCACAGACTGAAATCTACCCATAAACCCTTTGGGTTCTATGGACCCCAGGGTTAAAAACCTTTGACCTAGGGTAAAATTGCTGAAAAAAAAAAATCAACAGAACTGAACATCTCATTAGATATGGTGGGGAGAAACAAGCATTTAATAAGTGCTTACAATGTTCTAGGTACTGTGCTGAATACTTCACAGTTTTTATCTCCTTTGATTCCCACAGCAACTCTGTGAGACAGGTGCTATTATTATCATCCCACTTTACAGTTGTGGAAACTGAGTCAAACAGTTTAGGTGGCTTGCCCAGGGTCACGCTAGCAAGTGTAGGAGGCTGTATTTGAACTCAGGTCTTCCTGACGCCAGGTCCAGAACTCTGCTCACTTGTACCCGGCTGACTAGCATGGTGGTGCCACCAACAAAAATAACTCTCCTGGGAAGAAGAGAGGGAAGATGGCGGCAGAGAAGTTCGGCTTGGGGTATGCTGAATTTGAGGTGCAGTCTGGGGCATGCTGCAGAAAGCCCTGGAAGTAGTTGGAGGCATCTTTCTCTGTAGTGAAAGGGAGAGACTGAAGTGGGTATGGATTTGTGTGCCGTCGGTCCTGGGTGATGACTGAAGCCGTGGCAGTGGAGATCACTCTGGAGAAGAGTGCAGAGGTAGGCACGGAAATGGCCCGCAGTCCCCGCAGTGAGGGACTTGGAGGAGGAAGACGACCCGGAGAATGCAGAGACTAAGAAAGAACAATCAGGTGACGAGGGGGAAGAATAATTTGCCCTCACCTTTATTTCTCTTGCCTTGTTTTTAGATTTGGGGTTTGAGTTCGGGGAGTAGCAACCTATTTGCCTTCAGACTTGGGAAGCCCTATTTGACCGCTGGACACCGTGCCAAGTTCCTTGTTTATTTGGGTTGGGGCGACCCCTGGTGGCTATTTAGAAGTTCAGGGGTTTCTGCTTATACAGAAGACTAAGCCAGCCCCATTGTGCCTGAAATCCAAATGGAGGATAGAACCTAGTTCCTAGGTGGGGAAAAAAATTACATTTTTTTTTTCACTAACCTTCCATTTCCTTTGCAATTCTGTGCATTTTATTTTATGCATTTAGAAATACTTTTTTTTTTTTTTCTGAGAAGGGGTCCATAAGTTCTTAAGCCCTTTCTTGGGAGTCAAATCTGTCCTTTCATTGAGTTGTTAATGGGTTTGCCGAATAGAGTGCTGTCCCTTTCTGGGTCTCAGTATCCTTAGTCGCCTACGGTAAAGAAATTAGTCCTTGCCTAGGGTGTGAGAAGCAGATTTGTTTGGATTCCTGAAAGGAAAGGGGACAAAATCTTCCTCCCAAGCCCACTTATGGCTGGGACTTCCTTCAGCACAAATTCTGATTCTCAGATTCAGGTTCTGATTCTCTGAAAGAGGAGAGGCCTCTCTGAACCGTGGCTTGGGGGTTAGGGCTTACTTGGAAAGGGCCTTATCGGTCACATACGGCAAAACCCTGTATGACCTTCCCTACAAAATTCCCTACAAAAGCCTCTGCTTTCACAACTCCAGTGAGACAAAATTAACCCTCTTGTGAGGAGCAAACAGTTCATTCTGCATGATTAGAAAGCTGTACATCAGAAGAAGCATTGTGATGTGGCCTTGGGGTCAGAAGACATGAATTCACATGCTGGCTTTGTCTCTCACTAACTGGCCGATTTGGACAGGCCATTTAAGCATCTCTGAGTTTCAGTTTCCTCATCTGAGGACGTTTGTCTCATTGATTTCTGGATTCCTGTTTAGTGCTAACATTCTATGGGGGTTGTTTGAGCTAAAACCTGCCTGTGTAGTTTTTCTTTTTCATTTCTTTCTTTTTTTTTTTTTGAGGGCAGTTGGGGTTACGTGACTTGCCTAAAGTCATAGGGCTAGTTTTGCGATGTCTGAGGCTGGATTTGAACTCAGGTCCTCCTGACTCCAGAGCCGATGTTCTATTCACTGCGCCACTCAGCTGCCCCCTGAGTAGTTTTTCACCCATCATTGGTTCTGGTTTCTTCTGTGGAACATTGTGCCTCAGACATAGGAGGCACCTAATAAGTGCCTGTGGATTTGACTGGATGTAATTCAGTCCAGTGTATTACCTGGATCTAGTATTGCCAGGAATTACCTTCTAGAAACTCTCCCCAAAGCCTCTCTATTTAACAAGTCTTTATTATCTACTATGTATATGCCTCTGATTTTTGGAAGGTCAATCTGTTCATATTCTTTTGCCCACTTAGGCCAGTGGGCAAAATTTCTGACATCTCAGGCTAATGATACTTTCCAACACATTCAGACTCACCCACACCCACATATCGTCACCCACAGGAAAAGAAAAGTGCCCCAAAGGGCAGGCTCTCCAGCTTGCAGGACCATCAATAAATCTGCTTGTCCTTGCTTGAGTCGAGCCTCCATTGTGATCCTTTTCTTTCTGCTTTCTTTAGGAGCAGCTTTCCTCCTGTTCCCTTGTTCCCTGACACTGGAGGTATCTGTGGGGAAGGCTACCACCATCACAGCTGTAAATGGAACAGATGTCCTGCTGCCTTGCACCTTCTCCACCTGTATGGGCTTTGAAAACCTACATTTCTGGTGGACATTCAATAACTCGGAGGAATTTAAGAATGTGAGTATCCTTGGGGCAAGAGAGGAGGGGTTGGTGGTGACCAGATGTAAAGACTGGGAAGGAGAGGATGGGCTCAAGCACTTTCCTGTTCTCTCCTCCTTTCCCCATATGTCCCATGGAACCTTGTCTCAAAGTCCTTCCAGGCTTGGGCAGGGGACACACTGGAATCTCTCATTCCTCTAATCAGTCCTTTTATTCGATTGTTTTGTCATGGATCACATAGGGCATTGTTACCTTGGTTGCATCAAGAATGAGATACTTTCAGCACATTTGCCTAGTGCTTGGGAGGAGGGTCTGAGGAGATGGATAGAATCCTGAAAGCTTAGCTTTTGCATTAACCTTAGAGTTCTTCTGGTTCAGTTCCTACCTGAGTCATGGACAAGATGTAAACAGGTTAGGGTTTGAGTCAGGTCAATGGAATGATTTTTATAGCCAGATTAGACTGTACAATCTCCATCTCTGGAGTCTATTTGTACTGGGTTTAGGTGAAGTTCTGTCCAGAAACAAAAGGTTGGTCGCTAAGATTTAGCCTTTTCTGATTCTTCCTTGGTTTCTTGGGCTTTCTCTCCTCTCCTCTGTCTCCCCACAGCTACTGGATGGGACAGTGAAGAATGAAAAGTCAGAACCAAAGATTAGGTCGAACATTGACCCATCACGCATTGAAATGGTTGGCTCTGTGAAGGAGAAAAAGAACAACATCTCGATTTTGATTCTTAATCTAGAGTTCTCGGACAAGGGAAAGTACACTTGCCGTGTGAAGAACCCCAAGGAGAAGAATGCCCAGCATGAAGCTACTATCTCTCTCATTGTCGTTGACAAGTGTATGTAGTGGGGATGGGGGAGGTGAAGCATTTGGGGGTGATGGTGGGGGCTATTGAGGAGAGGTCAGGGCAGGATAACAACTCGCATTTATATGGCATTCAAAAGAACCCTCTTTCCTCAGAAACAACCCTATGTACTTAGAACAAGTATTATTGTTCCCATTTTAAAGATGAGGTCCAGAGAATGGAAATGATCTTTTCAAGGTCATATCAGTTGTATATAGAACAGTCAAGACTCAAACTTAAGATAAATTGCTGAATTTGAAGTCAAGAAGACCTAAGTTCAATTCCAGCCTCAGATAATTACTAGCTATGTAGCCATGAGCAAGTCACTTAATCTCTCTTGGCTTCAGTTTCCTCATCTGTAAAATGGGGATAATAATAGCACTTAAGAGGTAAAATGAGATATTTGTAAAGCATTTTATCAACTTTAAAGCATTATATAAAGATTAGAAAAATGTACTATATTTATGAGTGTGCTGGTAAGTGTTTAATAACCAGCTGTCTGAAAAGCATGACACACTTTAAAGTTTAATCTGCTTTATTAAATATTTCTTTATCACTTTCTTAAGTCATTCAACATTCAACAATACAACAAACCAAGCCCTGATTTATAGCATTTGTTGATTTTCAGCTTTCTGGAGTCAATAAAACCTGGCTCCATCCCCCCTCTCCCATACTACAGTGGTGTTATATTTTTCTCTTATCATGGCTTTATCATCATCCTTACTGTCAAAACCAGTAAGTGAAATGTGGGATATTAGGATTGTAGAATATTTGAGCTCATCTTGTCCAACCCCCATCTTCTTATTTTATGGATGAGAAAACAGACTAGTATATGGTTAGTGGCTGTTACTCATTCATTTATTAGTTCTGCGCCTACTATGGTCATACTGGTATTTCTAATCACTCAATTATAATTAAATAATTAGAAATTGATGTGAGGTCCCACCAATTCACTAAACTAGAAATCAATAGGGGGATAATAGATAATGATGTCAATTCTTCCAGCATCACTGTGGCTTAGAGATTTATTGCTATAAGTGAGAGCATTGGCCTGGGATTGAGGGGCCTGAGTTCTCTTTCCATCTCAGTCACTAATCAGCCACATTGCCTTGGGCAAGCCTCTTATAGCCAGATTAGACTGTACAATCTCCATCTCTGGAGTCTATTTGTACTGGGTTTAGGTGAAGTTCTGTCCAGAAACAAAAGGTTGGTCGCTAAGATTTAGCCTTTTCTGATTCTTCCTTGGTTTCTGGGGCTCTCTCTCCTCCCCTCTGTCTCCCCACAGCTACTGGATGGGACAGTGAAGAATGAAAAGTCAGAACCAAAGTCTCTATGGGCCTCATTCTAAGACACTCTGGCTCTGTAAGAGACCTCAGAGATTTATCTGGTCCTTTCCCCTTTGAATAGATAAGGAACTCGGTGATGCAGATATTACTGATATAGATTATCTATGTTTCCTGACGTGTTTTCAACCCTCATATTTCACAGATGAGGAAATAGGGGCTGAGTCAATAGCTATTCCAGTATGAACTGACCTGATTTCATCTGATCTCATGTAATCTGTGACCAGTGTTTGATCTTAGCATTGGAAAGGACTTTAGAGGCCTTTCCTGGTCCTCTACCACGTCCCCAACAAATGGTCAGCTGGTTTCTGCTTGGGCACAGAGAATCACACTGTATATGATAAAGTGTTGTGTGTTTCTAGCTTTAAGTGTTGTGGACATTTAGAGCAGAAAGAGATCATTGTGGGCTGGTATAGAAGAAAGATGTTTCTTAGAGGAGCTGGAACTTGTATGCTTCAAGATTGAGATAGGGGGACAGGAAATAACTCAGACAATCCAACATACTTAAACACCAGATTGAAAACACACACATACACACACACACACTCCCACAAAAACCATAACCATTAAAAATACTTTTAAAAAATTGTGCAATCAATCTATGGCAAGTCTAAATGCATTATTTTTAGATGATACTGTTATGGCATATTCATGCCACAGATTCCATTAATTAGCATGGATAACTGAGAATTAATTCTAATCAGATTCTTATTGCCATGAGGCACTGAATTGAGTTGTATAGAGTCCCTGTTCTTTTGGAAATTTCTATGATAATGTAAGACAGAGATTAGATAGACTGAATAAGCATCAGCCAGAGACATTAATGAGATGCGAATAAAATAATTTTATTGTGTACAGAGAGGTCAGTGAGTGCATATTGTGGGGTAGTTAGAGGAGGAGGATTTAGGGGAGTTGAATATTCAGACAAAAAGAGACCAGAGAAGACTGGACTCCTCTCTTCCTGAAAGCTTTCTAGAAGAACTGGGGTATCTATTAATCAATCGATTGACTAATATTTAGTAAATGAATACTTATAGCATTCTAAGCATAGTTAGGGTAAATACTGAAGTAGTAGACCTGAATTTGTCTCTAAGGAGCTCACAATGTGTTAAGGGAACCAAGGAAGGAAACTCCAGGGAACTGAACGATGATACAGAAAATTATGCACTGAATTGTGTCATCAGAAGAGATTAGTAGTCATGGAAAACCAGTACTGCAAAGAAACAGAATCCCATAGACAAAGACATGATGGTGGGAAGGAATGCCACCAGAGAGTGTTTGTTTATGGGGCAAGAGGAGACTGGCATGAAGTAAATGGAGGTGGCATGTCCTAATGGAAAGAACCCTATATTTGGTATCCAATGATCTGGGTTCTGGTCCCAGCTCTGCCATTCACTCGTGCCTTTGCACAGGGAGTCCCCTCTACTTGGAAATTCCCCTCTCCTCTTCTCTGCCTCTTTGAATACCTAATATCTTTGAAAGCTTAGCTCAAGTGACATCTCCTATATGAAGCTTTTCCTCCCCAGCTGCCGGTGTGTTTATTTTGCATATACTTGAATAAATGAATGAGAAAAAATTACAAAACACTATGTTACAAGTCCCTTGAAAAGTACTAGGGATACAAAGGGATTCCAATAGAAAAATGAGTTAGGTACTGTTCTCAAGAAGCTCAGATTCTAATTAAGGGAGACAACATAGAGAATAGGGCTCAACTGCAGATATCATGGAAAGGTCCAGGCATCCTTAGGATGTGTTGGCTGGTTGGATGGTAATGCTGGGGGTCTATATAAGGGAGCACTAAATAGGCAAATGGTCAAGCCTGTTGGTCCTTCACCATAGTTGATGGCTTCCTGTTCATTCCAGTGGTGTGAGTGGCCACCTAGCCAGGGGTGGTGGTAGAGGAGCCTGGTCCATCACTTTTGGGGAGGAAGGAATGGACCTGGTGGTTGGGGTGTAGTGGGGGCTCTGGGTTCCCTCCTGAAGCTGTGGGGACATTTAGCCAGGAAAGGAAAAGGAATCATTGGCAAGAAGGTTGTGGGGGAAGGGCTACTCTTGGCCCTTGATCCTGTTGTTGTATGTGTTTCCTTCTACAGAAAGTAAGTTGCTTTAAGGTAAGGGTTATTTAATTTTTGTCTTTGTATTCCCAATACATAGTAGATTATTTTTTTCTTTTCTTTGATCAGTTTATTTTTTCTGCTCAATAGTATTTTATTTTTTCCAATTACATGGAAAGATAGCTTTCAACATTTGCTTTTATAAGATTTTGAGTTCCAATTTTTTTCTTCCTCACTCTCTCCCTTTCCCCCTTCCCGAGACAGCAAGCACTCTGATATAGGCTATACATGTATAATCATATTAAACATATTCCCACATCAGTCATGTACACAGTAGATTCTTGATTAGTGCTTGTTGACTGATTGATTTTAATCATAGCATCTAAAGCTCTATCCCTCTCATGCCCCTCACCCCTTCATGCAGATGAAGAAGCTAAGGCCCATAGAGGTGAATTCAAGTATTCTCATTCTAAAACCAGGGCTCTTTCTAGTATACCTCAGTGCTGCTAGCTGGCCATGGATCTGGGGCTTGCTTACCCCTTAACTCTTTCTTCCTCTCCTCTTCTATCTTCACAGTGGTGAAAGTAGATAACACCGTGACGATCATCATCCTTTCCGTTGTGGGTGGTCTCATTGGACTTCTTATTGTCGTCATGTTGATTAAGAAGTTTGTTACTTTCATCATTAAGAAGACCCAAGAAAAGAAGTGAGTTATCAACATAGTTGTCTTTTCTCCCTATCCCACTGCCCTCTATTCCTCTGTTCTCCCATCTCATCATCCTTACCATAGCTCATAGACTTCTTCCATCCTCAACCCTTTCTTCCTTATTCCATCTTCCTTCCCGTCTAGTAATAATAATAATAATAATAATAATAATATTTATATGTAAAAACTTAAAGTTTGAAAAGACGTTTTGAATGCATTATTTCGTTTGGTCTTCACAACACTCCCGTGAGGTAGATGCTATGGGAATTTTTTATTTCTCATTCTTACAAATGAGGAAACTAAGACTGAGAAGTTAAGTGATTTGCCTGTGGTCATACTAGTGTTCCCTTAACTTATGATCTTTCCTACGTCTGACCATTTTCCCTTGTTCTTTTCCCATGCCACATCCTTGTAATGCCACCATCCTCCCCGTCCTCCCTTTCTTCCCTTCTAACTATTGTCTCCATCAGGACATTCTTCCCAATCCACTTTTCTCCTACTTATCTAACTATTCTCCTTCATCTTTTTCTACTCATCTCTGATTTTCTGTTTCTCCTTATTCTGATATTATATCCTTTGGACCACTGTACTCCTCTATCCCACCATCCTCCCCATCTTATTGGGGATATTATCATCCTTCTTTTTTCATTGTCTTCCCCATCCCTCTGTCCTTCCTATCCACCTTGCTTTGCTCATCTGATCAGCCTTTTCCCTGATCTGATAGATCTTCCTTCCATCCTCCCTTCATCCCATAATGGTAAGGATACATATCTTACTAACCTCTCAGGTCCTCTCTCATTCTTTCTGTCCTCTCCTTCTTTCTTTTATCTTGCTGTCCTTATGCCTATCCCATCTTTCTCCTCATTCTACTGTCCTGTTCCATTCCACCACTCATCCATTCCATTCATTTTGCTATTCTCTTGCATGCTACTAACCTCAATCTTATCCCACTGTTCTAGCCCTCCTGTGTCAAACTCATTCTTTCCGTTCTACTGTCTTCACACAACCCAGGCACCTCCTCCTTCCTGTCACATCATCTCCTGTGTAAATATTCCTCCAGTCACACTGTCCTTCTTATACTGACATTTCTCTGCCATCATCTAGTCATCTTCCTCTCCATACCCCTCTCCACTCTACTTTCTTCTCCCTTCTTCCTGTCTCCTGAAACTAAAGATATTGGCAGTGAAAGGCTCCATTGTCATCAGCATTCTTCTGTATTTTGCTTTTTTCTTTCCCCAGGGGTCAGGGAGGGGGTCAGGGGAAGAAGGGAGAGTGGCACGGTCCTGATGTCACCTTCTCATCTCCCCATAGGGTGTCCTTCCTGGGGGCAGCTAATTAGCCCCACTGTCCTCTCCCACATTAAGGTGGTATGATTATATGGAAGAGCAGGGAGGGTGGTGCCATGGCTTGTACCTTACCTGCTTTTCCACTGTGTAAGTGATTAGAGCATTTCCTTTGAAGTCCTTCTCCAACACTTAGTAGCTGTGTAACCTCAGCAAGCTAGTTAACCCCTCTGAGCCCTAGTTTCCCCATCTGTAAAATAGGACTAGTGATACATATTGCCCCTACCCCTTAATTTGTGGGTTTATTGTGGGTAAAGTGCCTTAGAGATGTGGTGGTATTATTTTTGCCTTTATATAGGCAAAACCAGGACTAATGTGGGAGTTACAGCAAAGACCTTTGTAAAACAATTATAGTTGTCCAACAATAGAAGGGCTTCCTTCAGAAACAATGAGTTCCCTGTTACTAGAATTCTGTGTGTGTGTGTGAGATTTTGGAGGCAATGAGGGCTAAGTGACTTACCCGGGGTCACACAGCTATTAAGTATCTGAGGTGAGATTTGAACTCATGTCCTTCTGGCTCTAGGGATGGTGCTCTATCCACTGCACTATTTAGCTGCCTCTTTAGTAGAATTCTATAAAGGGGGTGGACAGAACCAAGCATGAGGCAGAGGGCGCTGGGAAATGAATAGCCAGGGTCATAGTTGGTGGCATAGAAGGTTGACCTTGATGACCTCAAAAGTCTCTTGTAGTGCTGAGATCTATGATTCTTTGCTTTTCCAGGAAGGAATGTCTCGTGAATTCATCAGGGAATGACAACACTGAGAACGGAATGGCTGGTTCCAAAGCAGAACAGAAAGGAACACCAAAGTTGTAAGCCTCTGGCCTGGAGGCCCAGGGGGATCCTGCACTCAACACCACAATTACAGAGTCTCTATTTTTGTTAACAAAACTGATGCTTGGGCCGTGTCTATAGAACCCACGTGCCTGTGATGCCTGCTGCTTAGCTCAGACTGGAATCCTCTAGGCAGGGGGAAGCAATGGAGCCTACTTAGACTCGCTCCCTTAGCTCTTACCCCTTTTCTCTCTTTCCTCCTCCTTCCAGGGATGCAGATAAGTCAGGCAAAGAAGGAGAGAGGGGAATAGGGGAAGTCCTGTGGTTGAGGGAGTGGTGGAGGGCAGGGAGAAGTACAAGAGCACTGTGTGGGACTCAGAGATGGAATGGCATCTGAGAATGGGCCACCTTAAGGCTTGGGTGTGTATAGACGAGGATCTTCTCTTCCAGTCACCTCTCTCTACCCTGATTTTTCTTCCCTAATATCTGAATACCTCTTCCCGCTACACCGGGAATGGGCAAAACTCGTGTTCTGGTCCTATCACATCCCTTGCCTGACCTACAGACCTTCTATTTTCCTGGTCAAGGCAGGACCATGGCCAGTTCATTGGGAGCTCCAATTCTGGGTCCCCTTCCCACCAGGATTCCTTCCCTTTCTTTCCATAGCAAGAGGTGTCATCTTGCTTGGGGTTCTGAGTGCCTGTCTTCTTTTGCCTCCTTTTCCCCTCTTGTAAGATTCCCACTCCATTCTGACCTCTTTCAATGGCTTTTTCTTTTCCCTCATTCCATTCACCCTCTACCTCCAAAGGCCTATTCAGTGCCCCCTCCCCCACAGTCCAAATAAAAGACTCATATTCTCTTAGGATACCTAAGATCCTTTCTATGGATTGGGGAGGGGTGAGATATGGAGCAGTCCCTATGGTGCCATGGGGGGCATTTGCAGTCCTGAACACTGAACTCTTAGGAATGGAGGTCAACTGGGCAGGATTCATCTTTTTGTGTGTGAGTGTGGGTACATGGGGTTAGAGGAATGGATTATTTTAGGTGTTGGTGCTTCTAGGTGTAGGATTTTTGGGGATATAACCTCCTATTTTGCAGGTTAACTGGTATCTCACCCCAGCCTACAGCCCCACAGCCAGAGTTGGGAGGAGAGGTACATGGGGCATTCTCTCATTGCCTAGGTCTAGTTCTCTCTCAGAAATGGGAAAATTTCCCTTCAGAGGCCTGAGTAAGGAGTTCTGAGCTGGGCTACCCTACACCTTGGGTCATTGGGAGGTAGGGAAAAGAAAGAACCCTGGGCTCCTTGGCCTGGAGTGATGTCAGGCATTCAACGCTATCTCCTTTCTCTAAATCTGTAGCTCAGGAGCTCAAGTTCCTATTACTGAGAGAGAACTAACCTAGACAAGGACAGAGACTTTGAGTCCCAGCTCCCCAGGGGCCTGGAAGCTCTGACCTAGCCTTAGTTCCCTGGTGCCTAAGTTTCCTAATTTGGAAGGGCCATGGCTTGCGCCCCAGGCCCATTCCACCCCATGCATCTCTGGGAGCCCATGTCTCTTTGTCATGGCAGGACTATGGCTAATTCACTGGGAACCCACCTCCTGTCCTTCTCCCCCCAACCCCCTAGATCCCTTTCTCTTACTTTTTGTAGAAAGACTGCCATGTTGCTGGTGATTGAGTGTCTTCTCCCTGTATCTCATTTTCATTCTTTCCAATACTCTTCCTTCTACCCAGTTGTCTCTTTCCGCCCACAGCTGTTCATCTCTCCCTTATGCAAATGGCACATGCATGATCCTAAGAAAAAGACTAGAAACTTCTCTAGGTATCCTCTATTTCTGGTGGCAGACTTCAGAGTTTTCCCTTCTTATGTTGCGAGAGGCCTCGGGTTTGCTGGCTACCACTCCCTGCTTCAGCATTAGGTGTTCAGCCTCAGTGTGCATTACTCTTTCTCCAGGGTTGGGACGGCCCTAGGAAAATAGGCACCCATGCTTATAATTATTATTGCTATTGCCCTGGTGTGCACATTTCTAAGAGCAGAGACAGTCTGTGCCTTAGACCTTTGGCATTTTAGCAGATGCCCTGGGAGATGGAAAGTTGCGTTTGACATGGGAAGCAGGGAAGAGTCCTCCAAACCCATTCTAGCTCACCCAGAGGGCTGTTGGCTTGGGCAAAGAAGGAGTGAGTAGGGCGTGGGAGCTTGTAATTAGGATGATTTAGCTTGGTCCTTTGCCAATTAATTTAGTTCTATGGTACTTCTGATGTGAGAGGGTTTTGGGGATGTGGAGTGGGAATGATTGGATTGGGAATTGGGTGAGGTGGTAGTTGGGTTCTGACAATCCATATGACTGCCTTGAAGCAGTAGACAGATGGGGCCCAATGAAGGGAAGATAGTGGGGATGGTGATGGTGATGTTATGTCATGGTGCCAACACAAGCCAACTCACCCTGTCTTATCCTCAATGGTGAGACTGTACATGATTCCCTCATCTAGATTCTCTGGCTCAACTTCTGTGATTTTCCCAGGAAGAGCTAGAGTTTCTCTTCTTTCCTTTTTACCAACCAAGTACCTGTGGTGGCTGTCTCTGGGGACTACCTGGGACAGAATTTCCCATTCCACAAAAGAGGCACCTGGGGCCTCTGTCCTGGCTCCACTCACTCTGATCCTGGCTCCTTGTTTCCCAGAGTTTTCTGCCTCATGCTTGGTGCTGTGCACTTCTTCTGGGCTTCCTATTCCCCCTTTTCTGCTCCTCTAATTGCTCCCATTCTGTTTTGATTAGGCCAGATTTTATATACAAGTTCAGACTTCCATGGGTGGAAAGCCCTTTGGAAGTGGACAGATAAGGTCTTCCAACCATCCAGCAAATACCTCTTGTAGCTGCCTTCATGGAAAACGACTTTCTTTTTCCTTTCTAGCCTCTGCATTAAGCACAAATCAGGGGGAAAAAAAGATCTCGGGGTCTAGTAGTTAGGGTCGTTTGAGAGGAAGGGAAAAGACAAGTGAGATATTTCCATTTCCAGCTCTACCACTTACTTGTTTGGTGACCCTGGGCAAGTCACTTAACTTCTCTGGGCCTCAGTTTCCCCCATCTATAAAATGGGCATAATAATACTTACCTACCTCACTGAAGCGTTGTGAGACTTGACCAGTTCTTGACTGTAAGAAAAAAAAAGTTTTGACTCAGGAATGTTCCAGGAGGCAGAGTATTATTATCAGAGAGATTGTTTAGAGGGTGGGTTTCTTTTTTTCATCCTTGTCTCCCCTACCCCTGCACAGGCATCCTTGGAATTCTCTTTACTCCAAGGATGTTGGAAGCATTACCTATGTTGCTTAAAGATCTTCTCCCATGGCCTTGACTGTGTAGCAGGAAGTATATGTAGATCCACCACTCAAGCATCTCCTGCAACATTGGAGAGATTCCATGGAAAGGAAGGCGTAGGATAACTGGTGAGGTCTGGGCTCAAAGGGAGCCTACTTTGCCAAGTTGTACTTGGATGCCGTGAACTTAAATTCACTTGTTACTGACAGGATCTCTTAGGGCTCAGTATCTTCCTAGGCAAAGGAAGGTAATTGAACCAGATTGGTGGACTTTTTTTCTAGAGGTTTTAGGCTCAAGGGGGTGTTGTTTGGAATTACCATATGGGGTCTGTGAGCCTGTGGTATCTGCAGATGCTAAAAGTACAATAGAATGAGAATGCTCTCAGGCCAGGATCCTGGAAAGATTTTGGTTTCAAAAGGAGTTCTCATCCTTAAAGGATTAGAAATCCCTGGACTAGATGAAGTGTAAGGTCCTTTCCAGCTCTACTATTTTATGAATCTATAAAAGACTCTTTGAGTGATAAGACCAAAGAAATCAACTGGAGACTAGTTCTCCCTTTTGCGCTCCCCATCCTTTCACATCAGAAAGAAGGATCTGAGCATTTGGCTTTGGTTTGCACACCAACTTTATCACCCTATGGCCATGAATTCTATAACTGGGGACTGAAAGGGCTTATACTGTTCATATTGCATGGGGGGTACTTTTGACTAGATGGGTATTTGTAAGTGGCGGTGGGAGGGAAGTACATGTCTGAGGCTGGGTAGTCTATGTGCTTATGCTTATGGCAAGTGTTTGTGTGTGTGTGTGTGTGTTTCAAATGTGCCCAAGTGTGTGTGCACATGTGCATCAACAGGATTTCATGACCAGCTTGCATTTGGAATGCAGTCAACTGGTCAACAGGAATTTATTAAATATTTGCTATTTGGGTGCCAGGCACTGTGCTAAGTACTAGAGCTATAAGGGAGACAACAACACGGTCTCTGCCCTCAGGGAGCTCCTAGTTTAATGGGGGAGGCAGGATGCTAACAACTGCAAAATCTACACAAAGTAGAGGAGAGAGCGGGTAAAGCAAGGCACTTGGTTGATTGACAGCTAGTCCACCTCATTGATGGCCACACAAGTCCAGTGCTCACTGCTTTGTAACACAGCCTTTGGAAACTCATGTTCACCTCCAGGCCATGAAAAAGCATTGAACAGGGAATTGGGATTGAACTTTGGATTTCATCAATATAGGGAACTCCCCAATGAGGGCAGCTGAGTGTTGTGGTGGATAGAGTTTGAGGCTTGGTGTCAGGAAGAACTGAGTTCAAATTCAGCCTCAGACACTTACTAGCTGTGTGACCCTGGGCAAATCACTTAACCTTGTTTACCTCAGTTTCTTTGTCTGTAGAATGAGCTGGAGAAGGAAATGGCAAACCATTCCAGTGTCTTTCCCAAGAAAACTCCAAATGGAGTCACAACTGAAAACAATTGAACAATAGTAAGAATGCAGGTTGGCATCTTATAGCCTAGAGCACTGAGAAGCATTGGTGTAGTTGCTGCACACATGTTTGTTGAATTTGAATGTGAGGAAGTTTAAGTGTGCAAGGAGTGTGTGTTGAGGATGCTGGGTACATGTGTGAGTATGGGCCATAAGTGCATGCATGGGATGTGTGAATAGGGGTAGGGCGTATGTGAATGTGAATGTGTGTTGAGGGAGTATGCCTATGGGGGCTCATACACAGGTGGGCATTTCTAGTGTAGGTCTATGGAAGAAGTATGAATGTATGTTAAGTGTGTAGAAGGGGTGTACACATGTGGCTGCGAAGGTGATTGGGACTATATGTAGTTTGTATGTATGTCTGCAGTATGAATGACAGAGGTCATGAGAGAGCATGTATATTCCCTGTGAAATTTAATTTAAGAGGGTTTGTAATCAGGTGATCCATCAAGGAGGCTGCCATTCATTCAAGACATGTCAGGAGTCACCTTCCTTTGTTGGCTTGGTGGCTGTTAGAATGCCCAGAAGCTAACAGAGGATTCCACAGAGTAGAAGCCCATCTCATATCATTTCAGGGAGGACAGCAACCATGGCAGGGAGGGAGTGCTGATGGAGAGACTTTCTCTGGAGAAGTCCCTTGGGTCTCATTACTTTTCTTTGTTCCAACCCAAATTCCCACTGCCCACATGATATGCAGTGCTTTTGACTCTACTGTGCATGATTTTTTCCTTTTGTTTGAATGGAAAACAACTCCTATAATCAGTTTTCCTATGTAACCATGTGGTTATATAAATAACCTATATAACCATGTCTTGATATGATACACATATAGGCCTTGGGAAGTCTCTAGGCCTAGGGGCCTCTGAGGAAATGCAGGTGTGTATGTGTGCATTTATATGTTTATATATATGTATATATGCATACATATACATATATATTTGTGTACAAGCACAGAAAGAAAAGGTGTAATCAGGATGCTTTGCCTTTATGATACATTTTGCACTGTAGAGTTTTATTTAGCTTTGCCTTGAATGAAATAAAAAATTATATTTAATAGAACTGTTTTTGGCTGTTGTCTGTTGCTGTAGTTTTGGGTAAATGAGACCACTCGGAGTCTCCAGCTCGTGACACTGTGACCCTATTGCCACCCAACTTCCCAAATTTATTTGTTCTGAGTTTGGTGGATTGAATGTCAAGGGCAGCCTGGGAGGAAAAGAAGGGAAGAACCACATACACACCACTGTTACCTGGGTGAACATCTATATTTATCCAGATTCCCGCTGCTGCCAAGTTTGAACAGGTTTGCTGATCTTGGAAAAGGTCCATTATATGGCCGTGACTGTTCTGGAGGCATAACTGGTGGCTGAGGATAGAGCCCCAGAGTTGGCAATTTAGGTCCCCTTTCTTTGGCCACTGAGAGAATTTGAATTGTCAAAAACTTTCAGTGACTCCCCAATACCCTGCTGAGGTTCAGTTCAAAATGCTTAGCGGTGAATCTGAATGGGATTGCCTTTCTTTCACTTCTTTTAGGGGTGGAAAGAGAGAGGCTATGAGGAGCTGGGGGAGTGAGAGCCAGGAGCAGCAGCAGCCATCAGTCTGAACTTCTGGACACATTCCCATCAATGGCTTGGAAATTGTTTTCATATAGAATATTTGAACTGAGAGTCAAGACATCTGGGTTCTACTGGCTTTGTCTTTGCCTCACTGTGTGACTTTTGCCAGATCCAGAAAAACTAGATCTCAGCTTCTCCCTCAAAAATGTGGGGGGAATAATCATCCCTACTCCTTCCCTTCCAGGGATGGTATAGGTATATAGATCATTGAGCCAACAGATCAGAGAAGTTACGGTAATAATGGGGGGTGGGTTCCAATATCTCCTCTGCTTTTTACTACTAATGGACAAACCAGTTCCTCTTTCTAGGCCTCAGTCTCCTCTATAAAATTAGGGTGTTGGACAAGATGGTCTCTACAGATTCTTCCAAGCTTCTATAATTCTATAGAAAGATGCTTTGGAAAAAAGGTGCTAAGTAATCTCAGGCTCTCACCATCATCCAAAGTTGATAGAGGACCAGCAAGAGGGTAACCAGATGTCCAGGGTTTGGGCCAGTTTGCTGTTGTTCAGTCACGTGACTGTCTGTGACCCCATGGACCAGCATCTGCAGTTTACTTAACATGTATGTACAATAACAGCAAGATGGCGTCCATCGGACCCTCACAAATACCATCTCCTCATTTCTCTCCTGGCTACACTGCTTCAGGGCTTCTCTGACTGACTTCTCCCCTCATGTTCCAGAAAGCTTATTATTGGGATAACCTCATCACCCTGTAAGATCTCGTTGGCCTTGGGACCCCATCTCATCACTGCCTTCAGCCTCTCTGTTGGAGGGTAGGCCAAGAACTCCCAACCTGTATTTAAGATGAGAGCTCGGCTCGGACATCGTCTCCTTTCTCACCTTGCTGCGCACTAACTTGGGGCTCCTCTGATTTCTCTGCCCCCTCCCCAACTTCTGTACCTTGCTCCACCTCCTCAATTTTCAGGATTTTTTTGGTCTGGTTTTCCTCTCCCAATTAGATTGTAAGCTCCTTGAGGGCAGGGATCATATTTTAATTTTTTGTCTCTCCAGTGCTTAGTACAACACCTGCACTTAGGAGATGTTTAATAAATGTTCATTGACTAGTGGCCTGAGGAGGAAAAGTCCCTCCTCTCTGTCAAGCTAAGGAGCTCTCCCAATATTACTGGAGTGGGTGTTTTCTACTACACTAGTTCTTACCAAGTTTGATTAAATTGATAAATTAATCAAATTAAATTAAATTGATAAAATCAATATATTAAGAGTCTTATTGACTTTTATAGGAGCCCACTGTAGTCATAATGTGGTATAGTGGGAAGTCCCCCAATTGGGTGGTGGCAAAGCCTAGATCTAGACCAGAACTATTACTAATTAGTCATATGACCACTGGCAAGTCATTTGTGACTCCACCTGTTTCCTAACATGAAACATGTAAGTGGGGTGTCTCCAGTCAGCTTCTTAACAAAGGAGAGATATGAGCTTGATTCTATCTGTAATGGGAAGTTGGTGTGTGTGTATGTGCGTGTGTGTGTGTGTGTGTGTGAAAAGAAGGAGATAAGAGATAGAAGGACAGAGAATAGAGGAAGGAGGGACAGAGATGAAGAGGACAGAGAGAGCAGAGGAGGGAGGGAAGGAGAGAAAATATGAGAGTGTGAGACAGGGGGAGAGAGTGTGCGTATGAAAGGGGGAAAGGGGGAGAGGAAGGGAAGGAGAGGGAGAGGGAGGAAGGAAAAGAGAAGGGGAGAGAAAAGGGGAAAGGGAGGGAGGGAAGGAGGGAAAGAGAGAGAGAGGTAGGGAGAGGGGAACAGAGAGAAGGGGAGAGAGAGGGAGAGAGAGAGAGAGAGGAAGGGAGGGAGGGAGAGAGGGAGGGGAAGGAGGAGGAAGAGGAAGAGGAGGAGGAGGAGAGGAAGACAGCTTCAAATCTGATCATCTCTGAGGAATCCTTAGGATTCCATGACATTCATGTGACTGCTGGTGCAAATGATCTCATTCCTATAAGGGAAATCTCAAACTCATAGTTCATCTCTTCAGTCAGCATAATATAGATTTAGAGATGTAGATCATCCGACCCATTCCCTTCATTTAACAGATAAGTAGATAGACCCCAAGAAGTGAATTGAGTCATTCAAGGTCACAGAGCAGTGGTTCTCAACCTTCCTAATGCTGTGACCCTTTAATACAGTTCCTCATGTTGTGGTGACCCCCAACCATAAAATTATTTTTGTTGCTACTTCATAACTGTAATTTTGCTACCGTTATGAATCTATCTGATATGCAGGATGTATTTTCATTGTTACAAATTGAACATAACCCACAGGTTGAGAACTACTGTCATAGAGCAAAGACAGAACTAGAATCTGCGCCTCTTTGGCTCTCATTCTCGGACTTCTTTCTGCTACTGAATGCTACCTGGAGAAGGGTAGAAAGGAAGGGATGATCAGAGGGGCTCTGGAAGGGTAAGAAGCTGGTTCCCTCAGCTTCATTAGCCCATCACCCCTAGCAGGTCCCTCTCTACTAGCAGATCTGAGTGCTGTGATTGTCTCCCTAGATAGCACGTGGTAGTGTGTACAGAACTGGCCTGGGAGTCAGTAAGATCAGTTCTACCCTAGGACATACACTAGCTTTGTGAGAATGGGAAGCTCATTAAATTTCTCAAAGCCTGAGGTAACTTTCTCAGACTAATAGATACTGATCAGCTGGCTGTCTGTACTAGTGGATGGGCTTTCCACATCATGAGTTCCCAACCCTGATGAAGCTACAGTTCTAGACCAGGTCCTTTCCTTGAACATATGATTATATTTGTGGCTCTTGTGACTTCCAGGGGGCCTGACGCATTAAAAAAAGTTAGATGAGTCAGAGTGCTTTCTTAGGTCCTCAAATTCCTACCAAGGTCACCTTAGACTGGGTGCCCAGTGTGATAATAGTACTAGGGGAGAACAGACCACGACACAGCCATGCGTCCCAAAGGCCTTGCATTTTCTTTTGAAAGCAGTGGAGATGGCAGCAACATTCACAAATCCCACAGCAGGAAGAGAACGCCCTCGTCCTCATCTGCACTGGGATGTCATAGCCGGTCTGCCTGCCTTGGTGGCAAGGCCCTAAGGGAGCCCCTCTTCTCTCCCCACCCACCCTGTCAGGGGAGATGGGAGCCCGCAAGCTGAGGGAGCACTCTGGAAATCAGAGGCCCAGGAGACTTCTCGGTTCACAGGAATGGCTTTCCTTTGGGGGAGGGGGCTGGCTGAGATGGTGGCCATGGAGTTCCTTCTTTAGGGCATGGAATTTGAACCTGGGCCCCTCAGCTGCTTTAGGGAGGCCTTGAAATGTCTGAAGAAAGCCGTCTTCTTTGAGAAATGAGATCCTGCTCAGGATGGAAACTCCTGTTTGTGGTAAGGACAGGGTTAAGAAGGAGGGATGGGCAAAGCAGCTCATGGAGGAATCTTCACAACAGCAGAGGCTTCATTTCTGGGGAGGGAAGGAGAGAGAGAGAGAGAGAGAGAGAGAGAGAGAGAGAGAGAGAGAGAGAGCGAGCTTGTGAAATTTCTTTCAAAAAAGGAAAATTTTATTTTTGAAGATAATCAGGGTTAAGTGACTTGACCAGGGCCACACACTAGTGTCTGATGCAGGATTCGAATAATTTAGGTCCTCCTGACTCTCCAGGGCCAGTGCTTTATCTACTGTGCCACCTAGTGAAGTTTCAAAGAAATATAGGGCCTCATGGTTGGAGAATATTTAAGAAGCCATCTAGTCCTACTCCTTCCTAAATATAAATCGTCTTTATCAGGTACCCAGTACATGGCCATTCTGTCTTTGCTCAGAGACCCAAGTGATAGGAAATCCATTACTATCCAACATAGCTCATTGTACTCTGGAATAGACATTCTGGGATCTACCCCAGACTCTGGGATAGATCCACTCTGTCTGAATTTGCTGATCCATCCAGTTTCAGCTCCAGAAAATAAAATGCCCTTCCCAAGTTAAGCTCATTTTCTCTAAACCCATCACCAAGATGCTGACTCAGGCCTTGACTGATACCACCTCCCCCTGTCTCCTATCTGCTTTGATTAGAGGGCTGGAGGGTAGAACACCAAACTCCTCCCTAGAAGGGAGAAACTGGACATTTTGGCTCATTCCACTCTGTACCTGCTTCTCCACCTGGTTTCAAATCCACGGAATAAGATGCCCCTTATTCCCCTTCCCCCCACCCCAAACCTTTTCCTGCCCCCTTTAGAGTGTTGTCTCTTTTCATTAGGGGCAGGTATGTGGCTCAGTGGATAGAGTGCTGGGCCCGGAGTGAGGAAGACTCATCTTCCTGAGTTCAAATCTGACCTCAGACACTTACTAGCTGTGTGACCCTGGGCAAGTCACTTAGCCCCATTTGCCTCAGTTTCCTCATCTGTAAAATCAGCTGGAGAAGGAAATGGCAAACCGCGCCAGTATCTTTGCCAAGAAAACCCTGAATGGGGTCATGGAGAGTTGGATATAACTGAACAACAACTCTTCCCATTAGATTTGTAAGCTCCTTGAGAGCAGGGAACTATTTTTCTTTTTATTAATTGTATCCTCAGCATTTAGCACAGAAACTGGCTCATAGTAAGTGCTTAATGAATGTTGATTGGAATGGGTAGCTCTGTTTTTATTCAGTTGTGCCTGATTCTTCGTAACTCCGTTTGGCGTTTCCTTGGGCAAGATACTGGAAGGGTTTGCCAGTTTCTTCAGTTCATTTTTACAGATGAGAAAACTGAGGTTAAAGGGTTAAATGACTTGCCCAGGGTCACACAGCTAGCAAGTGTCTGCGGTCAAATTTGAACTCATGAAGATGAGCCTTCCTGACGCCAGGCCTGGTGCTCTATCTACTGTGCCACCTGGCTGGATAGCTTTAGTTATTAGCATGTAAGATCTCTCTTCCAGGCCTCCCTTTTCGAGATTCTTCTCCCACCTCTCCATCTCGAGTCTTTACTGTTCTCATGCCCTTTCCCTTCAATCAAAACCTGTTCTCAGGTTGTAGCATAAATTACTGTACCACCTCTTCTTGAGGGAGAGGTTAAGCTAGAGAAACAAAGCTCTAATGGTGGAAATTTTGACATGGGCTAAGTGCTTTTTGCATGGAAAGCTTCCTGGAACATTTAAAATTCGTATAGTCAGCCACCTAAAGGCTGGCTTTTTTCACAGTGGTCATAGTTGAGAAGTTATAAGGGATTTATGAGGTAGTGAGGTGTGGGAGTCAGGTATACCTACCTTTCGGATGTTATAGATCCAGTTGAGAAAGAAATTGACTCGGGTGTACACACCTGGGATGTTGTGCTGCCCACAGCCATAACCCCAGCTCACAATGCCCACTATCTGCCACCTTTCCTTGAAGTACATCAAGGGCCCACCACTGTCACCCTAGGAGAGACCAGAATGGGGTGACCTTCCAGGAACAACGGGCATTGTGAAAGCCTTCCCATTCCCTGACCCAGCCTAGTCATTGTTGAGAAACCTTGAGATTCAGATCCTTTTTATCCCTAATTCCCTAACTCACCTTTCCCACCAGTTGGTTGATATAAGGCCTAAGGAGGATCTGCTATGGGACTTGGAGAATCTTGTGGGATGGGGAGAGGTGTCATGCATACTCTCATGTGATACCATGTGTCTCATAGGGCACCCATGTCAACCCCAGTGTCCTCCCAGGGTCTCAAAACAAAGAGTGAGCTTGGAAAGTCTCTAGGTCTTTTGGTTTAGGCTGTAGTTCTCACCGAGTGTTTTTCTTTCTGCCTTGAGGCTAGGCAAACATCTTTTTGGAAGATGATTCTCATCTCCAGGAAGATAAGATGGATTATACTAATGTGTCTCCATAACTGAGGTATGACGTATTCACTTGAGGTCTCATTAAGAACACCAGCTTTCTTCCTTTACTAGCCATGAGGCTAAAGCTCAATCCTAGGGATATAAACTGGATCCCTTTATGGGCCAGGCTGGATCCTAGGGATATAGACTGGATCCCTACATGAGTCAGTTAGCTCAATTGTTCCCTAGTCACAAACTACACTTTTCTAACTCTGGCCAGCCATGTCAGAACTGTATAACCTGAATCCCAAGGAGAACCACAGCAAATGTCTTTAAACATGCTCCTTTTCTAGTTTAGAATGCCCTGCCCTGTTTTCTGCTTATATTAATTCTCTCCATCCTTGACAGATCAACTCTGTCTTCCCCCTAGCCCCTACCCCCTTTGAGCCTTTCCTGAATAGTAAGGAGGAAGGAAGGGAAATGGTGCAGTATGGTCAATGGACAGAGCATTGGCTAGACTGGGGGTTCAGAAGATCAAGGTTTGAATCTTGGCTCTCCCATTTATTAAGTTGTGTGACTTTGGGCAAGTCATTTCTCAGAGATTTGCCTCTCTGAGCCTCAGCTTTCTTATCTATCAAATGAGGAGGCTGGATCAAATCATGTGCAAAGTCCCTTCCAACTCTAACATTGTGTTACACTCTATAATACTGTCCTCTCATCCTGTCCTCTGAACTTTCCCAGAATTTATGGTTTTCACCACTCATTTAGAACACACAATGTCAATTTGACAGCCATTGATTAAGTCTCCACTGCGTGCGAGTTACTGCTGTAGGCACTGTTGAAGGCTCCTGCAGAATACCATTTGTGAATATCTTGGACTAGTGAATAGACACCCCCTCTCCCAAACTGCATGCATGGAATCATGCATCATTTCCAAGGTTGGTCACTCCCCTCATGACCCTCAGAGACAAGAGATATCCGCATTTCCCTTGTTCTCAGCCTCTTCTGAGTCCCGCTTGGCGACCATCACTCATCGAACTCCGTTCTTGTGAAGTTCATGGCCATCCGCATTGTCCACACCCTTGTTGATAATCCCCTAGGGCCTTTCCTGCCTCCCTCGATGGTTTTGGTGCCTAGCTCACAATTTTTCTCTCTGTCCCGAGCCCCAACATCCTTTCCTTTGTCTGCCTCATTGACCATCCTAATAATCATGTCAGTAATAGTAACTCAAATTTGTTTGACACTTTAATACCCCATCTTCCACGTTCATCAGCCTGCTCAATTCTTATGATATCTATCACCACTAAAGCCCTTGGCACAGCCAAACAGTTCAACGTCACAAACAGATATGGTTTTGTCAATGGAAATGACAGTAAAGGAGATGCATTACCATCTACTTTGCTGCTAAGAACTGTGGACCTTCCCATTAGACTTGCTGCTGAAACATAAGCATTGTCTCCCACTATTATAATATGACTTTCTTAAGGGAAGGGGCTGCCTTTCTCCTCTCTTCGTATCTCCAATGCTTAGGACATAATAAGTGCCTAGAAAATGCCGTTTGCTCCTTTATTTATTCATTCATTCATTCATCTCTCACTGAATTGCCCCTCACCAGGGTGGTTACAAGACTTGGGCATCACTTGGAAACTACTCAACTCCTAAGAATCTGAATTCTGTAAATGCCCTCTCTCTGATGACAATTTCCTATCCTTCAACACCTTCTACTACCTCAATCCTCCTTTACCTTTCTTCATTCTCACTGTAACTTCCAGGCTCCTGGTTCTTTGTGATCTTTTAATCTTAGGATCATAGATTTAAAATTGGAGCAGGTTTTAAATGTCCTTAGAGGTCCGTTCAATTGAGTTAAACTTCCTCTTTTTATAGATTGAGAAACTGAGGCCCAGAGAATTGCAGTGAGTTGCCCAAGGCCACACAGGTAGTGTGTGGCAGGGCCTGCACAGAACTCATTTCCTCTAACTCCAAAGCTGGCATTCTTTCCACTGTAACATGCTGCAATCCAAGACATCAATACTGATCCAAGATTTACTCAGGGTCATGCAGGTCATAAGTATTGGAGTTAAGATTTTTTTCTTCTTTTTTTTTTGGAGGCCACTTGGGGTTAAATGACTTGCCCAAAGTCACATGGCTAGTGTCAAGTGTCAAGTGTCTAAGGTCGGATTTGAGCTCAGGTCCTCCTGACTCCAGGGCCGGTACTCTATTCACTGATCCACCTAGCTGCCCCTGGAGTTAAGATTTTAAGGCTTATATTGCCCTTATTCTATGCCTATGGCAACTCTGGTATTTTTCAGGCACCTCCTTAGGCATCCCACCTGGCATGAGTCGACGCTGCGGCCAGGGACACCTGCACAAAGCATGCTCTCGGCGACACTCCCAAAATATGCTTCCTTGCTGTTGCATTGATTTTTATCAATGAGCTGGACTTCCGCCTGTTGCAGGGTTTTGGAAAACTTCTCTGGGAGGTAGCAAACATATACATTTCTACCTTCAAATTTCCACCCACTGACCACCCATTGCCTTGGGGATGTGTGGAGGCTTCTCTTTTTCAGTCCAAACTTCTCGGGACATAGGAGACCCTGTGAAGTCATCTTATCTGTGCCCCTGCCTTTTAGGAAGGGCTGTCCAAATTTTCCTGGGGAAATCTTTATAGAAGAGGGGTACCATAGCTTCTTTTAGCTACCCACTGCAGTTTCACATCCCTCCCTGTGGAGAAATTCTCCTCTCAGTTTTTATAAGGCATTAAGTGGGTTCTGTTCACAAAGGTTTGCAAGTCTGTCTGGGGTTGTCAATCCTTGCTTCCCCCATCCCCACCAGTGCCTCCAAGATGTCCATAAAAGTGGTTTGTGGAGAGTCCCACTAATGGGAGGGCCCAAGAAATTACCATCTGATTGTTTTATGAAACCCCAGCCTATAATCCAGAGTGGGGTATTTGGAGCCAGCTCCTCATCAAAGAATGGCAGACAGATGGGCCTGATCGTATCTGAAGGGGGAGAGACAAGGAGCAGAAGAGGGAGTGAGGGAGAGAGGGAAAGGATGAGACAAAGAGTCAGACAGAGAGAAACATGAGGAAGGAGAGAGATACAGAGAAGATAGATAAGAGAGTAGGGGGAATGGAGAGGCAGAAACAGAGAAGGAGAGGGAAGGGAAGAGATAGAGCGGCAGTGACAGTGAGATACAGAGAGAGAGAGTAGAAGGGGGAAAGAGAAATGGAGAGAAATAGGAAGGAAGAAGAAAGAAAGGAGAGGAGGAAGGAAGAGATGGAGAGAATGCAGTAGAAAAATGAGGGAAGAAGAGAGAAGAAGGGAGAGACAGAGAGCAGGTGGTAGGGGGAGGGAGGGAGGAAGGGGGGAGAGAGAGAGAAAGGAGCAGAGGGGGGAGAGATTCAAAGAGACAGAAAGAGTGAAAGGGAGATGGGTGCTTATTAATCAAGCACTGACTTATGCAGTAAGATGGCAAGGTCATTGAGGTCAGAACGAAGACATATACTTCACTATGACCTACAGTGTCCAGCACAGACCTTTGTACCCAGAAGGTTGTTATTCAGTAGTGTCTGACTCTTTGTGACACCATCTGAGGTTTTCTTGGCAAAGATACTGGAGTGGTTTGCCATTTCCTTCTCTAGCTCATTTTACAGATGAGGAAACTGAGGCAAACAGGGTGAAATGACTTGCCCAGGGCCATACAGTTAGTAAGTGTCTGAGGCCAGATTTGAACTCAGGAAGATGAGTCTTCTTGACTCCAGATCTGGTGCTCTACCCACTGCACCACCTAGCTGCCCAGCCCAGAAGGTGCTCAGTAACAAATTTGTTTGATTTAGTCTTTTCTGTTTCTGTCTGTGACTATGGTGTTAAAAAAGAAATAGGGGCCTCTGAACCATACATTAGGTTCCAGGGGCCTCATATTGACTTAGAAAACCTCATCTGTGTTTTATTGTATTTTTATTTATTTTGTTAAATACTTTCAGATTCTATTTTAATCTGGCTGGTTCTGGAAGCCTGGGGAATGCCTGGCATTCCCTTAGACTACCGGCTTCCAACAGGCAGGGCTTGTACCAGGGTTTGTACCCAGCCCTTTGGTTTCCATTCCAGCTAGAAGAGGCCCCTTGATAAAATGCATTTAGAAAGTGATGATCGTAGGGAAAGTCATGTTCCCACGTGAACCACGCCTTAAAAAAAATCAGAGGGATTGAGCAAGGCTTTTAACCTTACCTTGGAAAAATTCAATCCTCCACTGGGCTCAGAGACTAGCAATTAGTTATCCCTACTTGGAAAATAAATTGAGACTTGAAAGTCAAAGGGTCCTAGGATCAAGAGCTGGAAGGGTGCTTCAAGGTCATCTAAGCCCAATCCCCTTATTTTACACGACAGGAACATGTTGATATTCAGTGCATCTGTGATTTCATCAGCATGAGGAACTCCTGGTGTAGGAACTTCCTCTGCTAATGTAGCTTGCAGGCCATCTATGACAGTAATTCCTAGAGAGTTGCTTTAGGTTCAAGTTGCCTAAAGGACATGACTAGGGTCAGAGGCAGAATTTGAACTTGGGTCTTCTTGACTTGAAGATTATAACCCTAATCACTATGTCATTCGCTGGAAACAGAGGATCAAAGGTACAAAATGATTTGTCCAAGGTCACAAAGGTTGGGGCAGCTAGGTAGTGGAAGTAGAAAGAGTGTGGCTCTGGAATCAGGAGGACCTGAGTTCAAATTTAGCTTCAGATGCTTAGGTGTGTGATCCTGGGCAAATCACTCTATCTCTATCTGCTTCAGTTTCTTTCTCAGCAAAGTGGGGATAATAAAACCACTCTATTTCCAGGGTTGTTGTGAGGATACACTGAGATAATATTTGCAAAGTACTGTGTAAACCTTATGTTGTTGCTGTTCAGTTGTTTCAGTCCTGTCTGACTCTTTGTGACCCCATTTGGGGTTTTCTTGGCAAAGATGCTGGAGTGGTTTGTCTTTTCCTTCTCCAGCTCATTTTACAGATGAGGAGACTGAGGCAAACAGGTAAAATGACTCGTCCAGCACCAAACAGTAAACCTTAGAGGGCTATGTAAATTTTAGCTATTGTTGCTGTGTTGGCATAATTGCCAGTAGTGAAGGGTTAAATCTTGTTGAGTTAAAGATAAATGGTAAAGACTCTCCTTCTATCTCTAGAAACCAACCAAGGTCACTTGCATCCCTCAGAGGAATTTGTCTGCTTAAAAAAAGTTCCCATTTGTCATGTCTTTTGTACATCTTGCTTCCTGTGTTAGGGAAATAATTTGAGTTTTTTCCCTCTTCACCAACCAAGATACAGATCAGAGTTAAATGGGACCAGAGACTGTAGCACCAAAGCAATAATTCCCATTACCTGTACAGAGACATTCTAGGGATTCTGCATGAGGGAGGAGTTCTGGACCTGGTGAATAGAGATTTTATCCACAGAATGAGCAATCTCCTCTCTGGGGATCTTTAAGGCTGTGAATTTTTCTCGTTTGCTTGTGTTGCTTCTGCTAACAGGGGCAGAACCTTTTTGGATACCCCAGTAGGGAGCTTAACCTTTTGTGGGAGTCACTGAAACACTTCAGGGCTCAGCTGCTTCATTTGTAAAACAGGGATAATACTATAGATGCCTTAAGGGAGGGGCCTAGACCAGATAGCCTCTTGAGGTTGCTTTAAGCTCCAGGTCTGGAACTAAGGAGCTTTGGGCAGAGCTGGGTTTGGACTTGGCATGCCATACCTGATATCCTGTGTCTCTTCTCTCTGAGCCTATTTTTCAGGTACTGGTTCTTACCTGACATAACAAGAGGCTTTTTCAGCTTGACCAGGGCCAAGTCATTCTCTTTGGGGTATAAATTGTTGAACTGGAAGACAAAGATCTTGTCTATATCCAAGTATGGGTTTCTGGAGTATAGCTGGTCAGTGCCCGCCTTTACTTTCCACTGGGACACCTCTGGATAGGTCCTGAGGACAGAGCAAAGCAGGGGTCAGAGTAGTTCTGACTTTGCCCCAGGCCGAGTCCCTGGAGGAGGGGGAGGGGGGACAGGAGTAGAGTGGGAGCAGCAGAATGTCCAGAACTTTGCCCCAAGAAGCTGGACCTTGGAGGGTGACCAGTCCTACTGGCAGCCAGTCCATCAGCAGTGTTGAAACATTTGATCCTAGCACCCAGTTAACTGATTTTAAAATAGGAAGCCCCCAGATGGCAAAATGGTGGCTGTATCCAAGGTCAACTGCTCCTGGGCTCACTTTCCTCCTCCCCTTAGGCAGCTTCCCCAGCAGCTTCAAAGGATCTCTTTTGTGCCACTTGCCTCAGACAAGATCAAATGACTAATTATTGTTCTAGGAAGGAGCCAAAGTACCCTGCCATAAACTTTATCCTGATCAGAGAAGCTGATTTTTCTCCAAAGGAGCTTGGCCTTTCTGAGATTGTGAATGGTCACTGGTGCGAGGCATAGGGCACCTGTTGAGATCATTGAGTTAATTAGACTCAGTGTGCCTGTCTTCAAGGATCTAACAGAGAGAGAGAAAGAGAGAGAGAGAGAGAGAGAGAGAGAGAGAGAGAGAGAGAGAGAGAGAGAGAGAGAGAGAGAGAGAGAGAGAGTGTAGGAGAAGCCATGCAAGAATAAGTACAAAATGAACTAGAGTAGAATAATGACATCGGAGAGGCACAAAAAAGAACCTAAGGGAATTTCCCTCATGACTGGAATGCACTCTCTCTTTATCAAAACCTTTCAAAATTGTTTCCTTGCTTCCCCACAATTAACCTTTTTAAAAAATACACAGACACAATATATGCATGCATGTGTATGTATATATGCTCACATATGTACATACATGCACATACAGCACTTACTATCTGTATGTAACTCTGGGCCTCAGTTTCCTCATATGTAAAACAGAGGAATAATACCTGTGGTATTATAACCACCTCAAAGGATTGCTTTGAGGATCAAATGTGGTCATGTCTATAAAATGCTTCACAGACTGTAAAACACTGTATAAATGTCATCTATTAATCTCCTCAAGCATCTCCCCTCAGGGGACTGAATACACTCTAATGATGGTGGCATAACATATTTGCAGATCATTGTATATATGGGGTAGAATAAGACAGGGTAAAGATGAAAGCTAGATGAAGCTTTCCAAGAAAATCTGGAAAGGGAGAGATCACTTTCAGAGGTGGGGAGAGGCTACCAAAGAAGTCTTCACAGAGGAGCTAGCACCCAAGCAGGACCTTGAAGGGTGAGGACTTGGATAGGCTGTGATTTCAAAAGGAAGTGTGTTTCTGGCACAAGGGGTGGCTTTTACAAATGAAGGGAGGCTGCAGATATGCAAGATCAGACTGGGCAACTGCCAGTAGCCAAGTCTGGCTATAATGAAAAGCATAGAGTTGTACAAAAAATATAGGAAGACCTTAAATGCCAAGCTAAGCAGTTTGTATTGTATTCTATGGGTAATAACAAGTCAGGAAAGGCTTTTGATGGTTATATGCATTATAATTACAGTTATTCTCCTGGGGATAGAGGTCAGAAACTAGGGGAATTGGCCATTGCCCTAGTGGGAAATCACCAGTCTCCAGAATCTCTTCTGTGTACATGCTTCTAGGTTCCCCAGAAGTTTCATCACCAGTACAGTGAAGGGAAACCAGAGACATTGAGAGGCAGGGCCTGAAAACACAAGCACATGGTCCTGGCCTCTAAGGGAGTCCCTTTGTGGGGCCTCTTTCTCCCTTGTTGGCAGGCCTCTGGAGTAGAACATTCAGGGAGTCAGGGTGTCACAGAAAGTTTCTGAGCAGAGCAATGACATGGCGATGTTATTTCACATCATGGTTATTTGTGTATGTGTTGTATTTCCCGACTAGATTGGAAGTTCTATGTAGGCTAGGACCATGTGGTTTCTAAGCTTTCATCTCCCCACATGGTTTAGAACAGTTCCCCTGCACACAGTGAGTATTTCAGAAATGTTGAGTCAAATCTGACAGAACTGAATTGCTGGCCTATTACTCTGAGATGATCCTTCTCTGTCAATTTATTGTTCAGTTGTTTCAGTGGTGACCAGCTTCTCGTGACCCCATTTTGGGGTTTTCATGGCAAAGATACTGGAGTGGTTTCCAATTTCCTTCTCCAGCTCATTTTACAGATAAGGAAACTGAGGCAAGCAGGGTTAAGTGGCTTGCCCAGAGTCACACAGCTAGTAGGTGTCTGAAGTTGGATTTGAATTCAGGTCTTCCCGACTCTAGGCCCTTGCTCTATCCACTGTATCACCTAGCTACCCCTCCCTGGCAATAAGACTTCCAGATAAAGGAGGACAGAGAAGGAAGGCAGACCCTTAATTCAAGAGTAAGGAGTCCAAACACTCCAGCTCCTGCTATCCCTTACTCCTGCTGGGGAGTGGATGGGGCCTTACCTGAAGCAGTGGGAAGCAGTGAGGATCCAGTAATGGTCCAGTATGGAGCCGCCACAGAAGTGAGCCTTATGATGCCGAATGCTGACCTGCCAGGGCCAAGTCTCCACAGATGCTTTCTGCCCGCCCACCACCCGGGGGCCCAGTAGGTTCTCTCCACAGACTGTATGCACCCAGCAAAGGTCCAGAGGAGAAGGTGAGAGGAAATCATAGCATCATAAATCTGCAGCTGGAAGGGACCTTAGAGCTCAACCTAGTGAATCTGCCGCCACCCCACCCCACCCTTCCCTAACTCCCGCATTTTACAATTTTGGAAACTGAGATCTAGAGAGATGAAGTGACTTCCTCAAGGTCACACAGGTCACAAACATCAAAGTTTGGATTGAACCTGTGTCTCAGACTTCAAATCCATAGGGAGCAGAAAGCCTGTTGTTCCTTGTTATGGGTAGAACTTAGCTCCTACCACACGGCCTGCAAATGCTCCTCCTACTTAGTACTCCAGTATCTACTCATCACTAGATTCTCTATTCTTTATCTTGAGTCTCCCATTTGTCCTTTCCCTTCTGTTCCTACTATTACCACCCTAGTTGCAAGCTCAGGAACTCACCACTGCATACTTGGGTTATTTTACTAACCATATGACTGGTCTCTCCATATCTCTTTCCTCTAATTCATCCTAATTCCCCAGCCAGATTCAGTGTCCTAAAACACAGATCTGTCCATGTAGGCATTTAGTTAAGGTTTAAATGCTTTGTTGAACTTGAATTTGAATCTAACCCTGTGTAACTGAAAGTTGACAGTAGCAAAGCAGAAGTGTTTGGCCCTTAGCCTTCCAGCCTCACTCCTTCCTCCTTAGTCTCCAAAGGTCCCAAGAGTCTTTCCTGAATTTGGGGTAGGGAGTAGGAGTGGCAATAAAGGGGAGCCTTAGAATTAAGCGTGCAGAAAACCCTTGCCTAGAAAATCCCAAATCATAAAAACACGAAGTTAAAAGTGTAGGAGAACCAGGAATGAAAAAAAAAATGCTATGTTCAACTTCTCCTTTGGTCAGTCCTGGCCTAAGCTTGTCCAATTCTGACCTCTCTGAGAAGGCTTTATACTCACCAGCACAGTGAAGAGAAACCAGGGACATTGAGAGGCAGGGCCTAGAAAATGCAAATAAACAGGTGGGCTTGGCTTTTGTGTCTTGCCAGGCCAGGTCCAGAGGTCTAGGCTTCCAGGCTCTGTTTGATTTAAGCCTTTCAAAGCTTGAGGGAATCTTAAGAGTTGGAAGTGATTCCAGAGACTCTTCAGTCTAACCAATATCTGACTATATCATCTCCAGGGAGGAATAATTCAGACTTTACCTAAAAACTTCCAGTGATGGATAGCTTGCTATTTTCCAAACCATTCCACTTTTGGATAGATATTACAAACCGTTTCCTTAGCATCAGCTAAAATTTGCATTTCTGCAACTTCTACCTAGTTCTTCCTAGGGTATGGGAGTATAGATTTAGAACTTGGAGGGACCTTAAGAGTCCAACCTCCTTATTTTAAAGATGAGATTCCTAGAGATTAAGTGACTTGTTGAAGGTCACACAAGAAATAAATGAAAATGTTAGAACTGAAATGAAGGTGCTCTGAATCCAGATCTAGTATTCTTTCCACATTGCACCATGCTGCATAACAGTTTAATCTTTTTTTTTTTAATATGCTAGCTCTACCTGAAGAATTCCACTTAACCTCTTTGAGACTCAGTTTCCTTATCTGTAGAGGATGTCTTCTAAAGTTCTTGCCAGCTCTAAAATACAATCCTATGATGCTTCAAGCTTCCAGTTCTTAGTTAGCCTAATCCTACAAGACATTGCCCTTGTAATATGCCAACCAAAGTTCTGACAGCAAGGAGGAAGAAGGCAGCAACAAGGTTTATTTTCAAGAACTCTCTACTATTTAAGCATAGATCAGTGTGTGTGTGTGTGTGTGTGTGTGTGTGTGTGTGTGTGTGTGTGTGTTGAGAGAGAGAGAGACCAGAGTTGTGTATGTGTGTGTGTGAGAGAGAAACAGACACAGACAGAGAAACAAAGAGACAGAGAGAGACACAGGGACAGAATGAAAAAGAGAAGGGGAGAGAGGAACAGACGGAGAGAAGAAAGAAAAAGTGAGACATAGTGAGATAGTGAGGAGATAGAGACATACACAGGCACACACACACAGACAGAGAGGAAGGGAAGAAGGGGAAGAGAGAGAAACAGAGTCAGAGGGAGGGAAGGAGGAAGAAAAAGGGAGAGACAGAGAGAGACAGATAGGGAAGAGAGATAGACATAGAGAGAGATAGGGAAGAGAGAGACATGGAGAGATAGAGAAGAGACAGAGAGACAGACAAGGTGAGGAGGGAGAGAGAAAGGGAGGAGTGAAAGAGAAAGACAGAAGAGAGAGAGAGACAGAAACAAAAGGGGTGTATTTTCATGTTTTATGGTCAGAATTGGAGTGTATGTATATTTGTATACCTATGTTGGAATGGTTCTATATGCATGTGGTTTCCTATATAAAGAAGTACAGGTTTCTTCTATTTAAGGAAATTCTTTCTAGCAATTAGAGCTATCCAAATATGGGCTGCCTCTCATTAGAAGTCTGTAAGAAAAAGTTGGATACCACTTGTTGGGGATGATACAATGGAAATTTTTGGTCGGGTATGGGATGGACTAAATGGCTTCTGACATCCTTTCCCACATGAGATTCTGGCATTTGGTGCCTGATCAAGTTTCAGAATCTTTTTTTTTTTCTGTGAGATCTTAGAGCACTGAAGAGGGATCTATTTGTGGGTCTGGGTTATGGGCAGGGAGTACTTAACATAATCAATCTCTAAAACTGTACAAAGAAAATGGAAGATTTATAAGGTTTAGTAAGGAACATAGGGCAGTTAGAACACATATCATTTTTCACCATTCTGGTTGATGTTGAGGTCAGCTCCCTCCAGGAAAAATAGCACTTTGTCCAGCTTAGGTAGATGAGTGTGTATCATATTAAAAAAAAAAAATCTCCCAGCAACATGATTCCACAACCTCCCACGACTGAAAAATCTGGTTGGTCAGGTGTTTTTCCTGGTGTCTAGATTAAGTTTCTCTTAATTAAGTTCCTGCTACCAGCATCTACTTACTGCCTCTTTGAAGGCTTGAAGATGCTTCTCACTTACCCTGAGAAATTCTGCACTTGGAGCTCCTGGTCTTTGGCTATGATCTTGCTGATAGGCAGTTGCTGCTCTGGGTCAATCTTCACAGCTTGGAAAGTAGGCTCCATGCTCAAACTAGGAAGGGTCAGATGTATTATCTGGAATAGGAGCTTAGAGAGTGACAATGGGGACCTCGTCCTCCCACCCCTGATTGGCACATGTAGGCTCCTGATGGGGAATGGATGGTGGTTTGGGTGAGTGTGGGTGGCACCGTCTCTGTTTATGCATCCTAGTATGGGGTTAGCACAGCCACATTCTGGCTCTTGCTTCTGTTCTTTGGTCAAGAGTGGATGGAGGGTATGGCCCCACTTATTTCATTTTGCTCTGATTATGGCATCCCCAAGGTGGAGAATAGGGTGGAGTCATGTGACTTCCAGATCAAAGACATTAACCCAGAGGATCCCTAATGTCTTATACCTTGGGCAGAAACTAGCATTCAATAAATATTTATTAATCATGAAATGCTGGGAACATTCTTTCTCAAAGAGCAATCTAATTTTCTTATTGCATCCTTAGGATTTATTTGCCTTTGCAATGCCTTTCCCTAACTCCAAACTCCATTTCCATTCCAAACTGTATCCAAGTCCCCTTTCTCTTACCTCAACTCCCCAGTAATGCCTTTGGTCCAATGGAGAACAAAGCAGTAAGGAGACCCAGGTGGTGGAGGAAGCTCATTTGAATTGGGGATGCCAGTTCCTCAAACAAGGAATTTGGATGGATGAAGGTTTGAGGAGGGTTTCTTTCATTAAAATGTAAGCTCCTTGAGGGCAGAAATTATTTTTTGACATTCTTTGGGCTCTCAGAATTGAGCACAGTGCCTAGCATATAGTTAGTGCTTAATGCATTCTTGTTGTTCTTTAGTGATGCTATCTATGGGGGAGATGACCTCTTAGACTGAGATTCGCTTCAGCTGGAATGCCCTTTCCTCTTCTCTTGTCAAACCAGGTGCCCGTCCTCCCTTTAATCCTGGATCAAAATTTACTTCCTCGAATTGTCATTCCTGATTCTTCTTTCATTCCCTCCTTCCTTCCTTTCTTTTTCCTCTTTGCTCGATTAGTTTCCCCAGTGCCTGAAAAGATCTTTTTATAGAAAAAATAGGTTCTGTCCATGGGACTGAGAGGCTTGCAAATCTCACATCCATGGAACTGACTAGGCTGCTGGGATGGGCACTGTAACCACTTCACTTGACAGGGTAAGAAGGGGCACTAGCTAAGTGAGAAGAAAGCTGTTTGTCCTTCGTTCTCAAAGAGGACCATAGCATTAGGGAGTTGATGCCATGACATGCAAATGAATTGGATTTAAGTGAGGGAGGGCTGTGCAAAGTCACCACTTTCTCCTCCAGTCATCTGGGTCCAGTGGCAAGATATAGATCAGGACAACTGGAGATAGCCTGGATGCAGTGGGAGACCTTGGCCTTTTCAAGCTAAGATCTTTAACAGGTTTCAGGTTGATTGAGGCAATGCCCTTTCAATGATTAAGGCTTAATAAGAAAGGAAGGAATGAGGTAGAAGTCTAAAGCAAAGTGGGTGGGTAGAGAATAGAGGAAAAGGTCAGACCCATGGCTTTGGTCTATAGCACCCCCAAACCAAGATATCAAAAGGCTTCTGAGAGCTCAGGAAAGAAAGAAATTCCAGGGTCCCACCACTTAGAGAGAACAAGATGATTCTGTAGTAAGCAACTTGTGCCCAGGCTGATTGCTGGGCATGGGGATGGATGCTGGTATCTAAGTGGCTTCAGGGTGATAGAGAAGAGGGGAAATCAGAGGTCTATCCTCTTCAGAGAGAATTGGGGAGAATTCTCCATCACTCTTGTGGGGTCTGCTACAAATGAAGGGGTCTGTATGAATGCAATATTGTATGGTAGAAGGTGCCTGGGATTTGGAATCAGAGAATCTAGTTTCAAATCTTTATTATAAGTGTGACTTTGGACAGGTTGATCAATCCTTCTGGGCTTCATTTTTCTCATTTGTAAAATGAGGGCATTAGACCAGATGAACTTTTAGATGGACCTTACATGATTCTCCAATTTTAAGTCCTATGATTCTGTAAATGCAAAGTGGGAAGAACAAGAAGCCCTCTTCCTCTTCAGAGGCTCCTGGACCATGTGCTTGGAGAATTTCAGCAGAAACAGTCTTCTGCATCTTGTCTTAAAGGTGAAGGACCAGGAGTGATCAGAGCCCCTGGTCATTTTGCCTAGCATCTTAACACTGTGGAAAAACTGGGAAGGTTATCCCCCATGGGAAATAAACAGAGAGGTCCTCATGTCCATCTATTCCAAATAGGTACATTGTGTCAGAATTATATAATATTAGAATATAATATGGGATGGTCTAGCCTAGGTTCCTTTCATTTCATTTTGTGGATAAGAGAACCAAGACCTAGAGAGAGGTAGGATCATAGATTCCAAATGGGAAGGGGCCTTAGAGGTCATCTAGTCCAAATCTCCTCATTTTACAGATAAGGACACTGAGGTCCAGAAACGTGAAATGGTCTTTGCCAAGGGTGCTTAGTTAGTGCTACAATTGGGAGTCTCTCCTGTCTCAAAGCTCCAGACAGGCAGGCTAATGCTTGCTTTGCCACATCATGACTCAGGACTTTGGGGATGGTTTTGAATACCATGTGCTGATCTGGGAGGGCTGTGTTGTTGCTGAGTTATTTTTCAGTGATGTCAAACTCTTCATGACCCTATTTGGGGGTTTCTTAGCAAAGCTACTGGAGAGGTTTACCATTTCCTTCTCCAGCTCATTTTATAGACAAGAAAACTGAGGCAAACAGTGTTAAGTGACTTGCCCAGGGTCACACAGCTAGTAAGTGTTTGAGGCCTTAGGATTAAAACATCCCAGTAAAATTAAGCCCCATGGGGTGGATAGGTGGTACAGTGAATAGAGCATAGGCCCTGGAGTCAGGAGGACCTGATTTCAAACCTGACCTCAGACACTTAACACTTACTAGCCTTGTGACCTTGGGCAAGTCACTTAACCCCAATTGCCTTGCCTTCCCCCTCCAAAAAAAAAAAAATGAAGCCTCATTTAAAGTATAATTTTACTCAAAGGGGCTTTGGCTACCAGGAAAAGAAAAAAAAGTAAATAAAGGAGATGGAGTAAAAAAAGAGATATAGTAAGGAGGAAAAGAGGTGAGGAGGTTGAGGAGAGAACGAAGAAAAACCTTGAAGGGAGACTAAGTTACCTGTTATACCCCATCTGGGCACAAGCAATTTTAGCCCATGCTTCTGTAAAGTTGTCAAAACAGGCTGAGGACCAGAGATCTGTCTCTCTGTTTATCACTTGTAGAGTAGATCTGTCCTTGGAGAGACGGACTAGAAAGGGAGAGACATGAGTCAGTCTGTGAACAGTCAGTCACCCTCCGGGGCTCACTAGCACCTCCCCCTTTCTCATCCCCCAGGATACTCAGAGACCATCCTTACCTCATCTCCTCACCTACCGGGAAGGAACAAAGGAAGAGCAGCCTAGGTGTGTGGGAGGGAAGGTAAGTTTGAGAAGATCATGAAGGGACGGATTCTGCAGTCTCATTAGCATAAAAACAGCTGATCTGTTTGGTTTCAACTGGCTGGGCCTAAGGTATCTCCAAAATTCCACTCACCTCCACATGGCTCAAATTCTACCATCTACAGGAGGCCTTTCCTAGTTCACTCCCTTCTTTCCTGCATCCCTGTGCCCTCCCTTTGAGATTAACTTTGGTCTCTTCCATACATTTTGTACATACTGATAGGGTATAGGCTCTGGGAACCTCTTGCACCCCTTGAATCTTTCCACTTGATTGGACTTTCCCCAGAGGCCAAAAGCCTTCCTTATTAATATGACTAAATCTCTGTTATCCTTAACCTAGCCTAGCTCTCCAAGGTCTGTTATCTCCAGGTAGCCTACAGCTACTCTCACCCTTGATCCTATCAAAATATCAATGACCAAATATGTTACACTTAAACTAGCCTAACCCTCCATTGTCTGTTACCTCCAGCTGTTTCCCACCTTTGATTCCATTAAAATCCCATTCTCTTGGTTCCTGAAGTCCTGACCTCAGTCCCATCAAGATCCTTCTTAGGACTCCTCCTGAAGACTCTTCCCAAACCCCTCCTCTAGACCACCCCATATCCTTCTCACATCTTTCTGTATATAAGATCCATCTTGCCTCCAAGAAGGTGCTCAGATTCAATTTAGCTCAGGCTTAGTTTGTCTCAGATTGTTCTGGCCCAATAGTCAATACAAACCTCACAAATACTTAGGTTCCTTAAGAGTCTACCCATTATAGAGAAGCTTTAATAAACTTTGTTTTCTTTGGCTGGGAGAAGGCTTGAGTTGAATTCATACAGCAGGACCAGGCGTACCAGTATTTTGGGGACTTGAGCATTTCTAAACCCCAAACCTCAACATGTACCTACTTGTCTCCCCATTAGAAGATGAGCTCCTTGGGGGAAGGGACTGTTTTTTGTTTTGTCTTTGTGGCCAGTCACCACCCCACCACTCCTTCCCCCTTCAGGACCACGCCCTGAACTTCACACAGAAAGTGCTTAATAAATGCATGTTGGATTAGATTGGCCTGGACATGGACATGGAAGGGCTCCTCCCATTGGGCAGAGCATTCCTGGGTAGGGGCAGGGTTATATTTGAATGATAGGGGATTAAGTGGCTCCATTTTATAGTGTGGAAGATAGAGAGTTAGAAAGAATCTCACAGGCCATCTAGTCCAACTTCTCATTTTATGCATGAAGCCCAAGGAAGGTGACTTGTCCACAGTTTCACAACTGGGATGTTTTACACAAGATTTGAACCTGGGTCCTCTGATCCCAGGGCCAGTGTTCTTATCATTGTACCATAAATAGTGCTATTCACTTAATTCACTTAACATTCAAACAAACGTGGATGATCTCAGTGGTTTTTCTCTAGTGTTTCTCATGTTCCTCAACATCCTGAGCCATTAGAAGAGTAGTACGGTATAGTGGATAGGCCTGGGCTCAGGAAGATCTGAGTTCAAATCTTGCCTCAGACACTTATTACCAGTGTCATTCAAACTCTGTGGGTCTCAGTTACCTTATGTGAAAAATGAGGTGGTGATGGGGGTTGTACTAGATATCCTTTAAAATCCCTTCCATCTATAAATCTATGACTTTGTTCCAGCCACTAGCTTTGTCTCTGAACAAGCCCCTGGCCTAGTTCCCTTACAATGGCAGACTCCTAGTACAAATGGGGAGCTTCCAAAGGTCAGGCAATAAGAACAATGTGAAGGGGCTCATATTTTAATTGTGCTTTTAAGGTTCAAAAAGTGCTTTCCTAATAACTTTGTGTAGGTATCATTATCCTCATATTGTAGACAAGGAAATAGGCTCAGAGAGGCTGTAACTTGCCTGTGGTTATGGAGCTAGAAACGGTCCCAAAGCCAAACTTTGAACCCAAATCTCTTGGTTTCAATACCCTATTCCCCACACTGCCTTAAGATCTAACCCAAAGGTGGTGAAGCTGGGTCCTGGAGCCAACTTGTGGTTGGTCTTCAAGGATGAATCCAAACTTCACAAACTTCCCCTTAACAAAAGGATTTGTTTTGTAAAACTTGAACTCAGCTAAAAGGCCACACCCAAGGACCTAGAAGGCCATGGGCCACCTCAAGGCTGAAGGTTCTCCACTCCTGGTCTGACCAAATGGGGGTCAGGGTCCTTTAGGACCAAACCCAGTGGTCAGTAAAGTACTTTCTCTGCAACTTTCCATTGTGTCTGTTTTTCCTCATTCCTTAGTGTCTTAGGCTCTAAATTTTTTGTTGTTTTTCAGTCGTGTCTGACTCTTCATGACCCTATTTGGGGTTTTCTTGGCAAAGATCCTGTAGTGGGATCTTCTCCAACTCATTTTACAGATGAGGAAATTGAGGCAGTGTTAAGTGACTTGTCCAGGGTCACATTGGTAATAAGTATTTAAGGCAAGATTTGAACTCTGGTCTTCCTTATTCCAAGATCAGTAGCTAATTCTTGTTCTGTCTATTCCTGGGGACTCACCTCCTACCAGGGGCAAATCTTCGTTGGGGGTGGTCTCAACACAATGCTTCTCATCCTTCCCCAAGGCACAGTCTTTATGTCTGTCACACACCTTCCACCTTGGGATGAACTTGTGGTCACAGAAGAAATAGTACCTTTGCAGGATTAGAATGACTGCAAATACAGGTGGGGGGTGGGGGTGGGGTGTCAGGAAGAATGGGTGAGTGGCTAGCAGAGCCCGTCTTTCTTCTAGCCTCCCCCCATTCTAAGACTTGAAGCAATGACCCAATACAATTACCATGATCCAATATAATGAAGTGTTTGACCCAACGTTGGTGGGGAAATAGGAATGTTTTGACTCTGACAGAATGTCAGAACTAGAGATTGCCTGGTAAATCACTCTTACTTTATAGATGAAGAAATGAAACCCATCAAGAGGAAGTGACTTGATTTCTAGATTATGCCCTAAAAGGTGGGAATGATCCGTTCCTACGTGGTGACAGAGTATGCCAAACAAGGGCTGGTTAAAAAGGTAGTTTTTCCTGGATTCTTGCAATTCTAATTAAAAAAAAAAAAAAGACTTTGACATTGAAAAGTAAAGAAGAAGGAGAAAATCGCCCAGACATATCTACTAAGCAAGATTCCATAGAGATCAGCATCAAGAACAGGAAGAATAGGAGCAGACTAGTAGAAATTTGCAAAATTTAATAAAGGAGTCAGCAACAAACCCAGTGGCTTCTGGTGTCTATGCACAAGTACACAAAGGATGGGTAATGAACAAAGTGAATGAGTGGTGCTGGTGAAAAAAGGCACATTTAGTTTCCTAGGTATTTTTTTTTTGTCCTTTGCTCTTGAAGAGGACCAAAGACATGATGTCTTGCCTTGCCATGAATTGGATTTAAGTGAGCTTCTCGAAGCTGCCAGCCTCAGCCTGTCCACCAGAGTCATCCCTTCCTAGGTATTACTGAAATCTGGTACAACAAGCCTTAACTGATGGTTGGTCAGCCAAGAAAACCCCAAAATGAAGTCACAAAGAGTCAGACACAACTGAATTGACTGAACAGCAGTAGTCTAACCGTGTAATCAAATCAAAGATTGAGGCTGTAATCATTTTCAGACTCTTCTGATGGTGACCCACACTTGTTCTACCTTATCTACATAATAATAGCTAGAATTGATATCATGCTTTACACATATTGTATTATTAGATCCTCACAACAACTAGGAGGTAGGTGCCATTATTATTCCCATTTTACTGATGAGGAAACTGACAGACAGAGGTTAAGTAACTTGCTCAGAGTCACACAGCTAGTAAATGTATGAGACAGGATTTGAACTCAGGTCTTCTCCTGACTCAAGGGTATGTGTTCTATCCCTTGTCCCACTTCACTGCCTCAACATCTTCCTCACTCAATTTTTCCATTCTTCAGATGGGGAAACGCAAAGCATTAACCAGTGAAGAGACACCTAAGCTCGTACAGCTAATTTGTGGGATAGCCATGCCTAGCATCAGGGTTTTCTGAGACATGATCCAGATTTTTTTCCCACCATTCTAGGATTCCTTTCCTGGAGGCAGTAATAGAAAGAGTTTCTGACCCGGGCCTGATCTGGGCCTGTGAGGTCTTTCAAAGTCAGGATTACATAAAAGCTAAGGGTTATGACTTGCTAAACCTGAATCTACACTAAAGAGTCCAATGGCCCAGGAGGTATTCACATGGGGTTCCTAGTTACGAGTTCAGTACATTTAGTTTTCAAATGCAATAGCTTTTGGTTGGATGATCTATGTGTATCACAAATTTTCCTGTGGTTGATTTACCTAAAGAGAGACCAGATTAGAAACCCAGTAGGGTTACCATGACTTGAACCGTCTCTATTGTCCACATTCAAAACCATTGTTTGATGTCATGGATTTGGGTGGGATTGGATGTTCTCCTTTTTTTTTTTTTATTGCAATGTTACTCAAAGTTTGTTTATTAATGACTACGTACCTAACTGTGCCTAGCGCTGTGCTAGGGGAATATAAAGAAATATAAGAAATGGTTCCTGCCCCCAAGAGGCTTATAATCTAATTGGAGAACAAAGAATAATAGCCATAAAAAATAGACACCAATAAAAGGTAGCTTTGGGAACCATGTGTGGGAAAATCTGTAAGTGCTGAAGGAACGAAGAGAAAAGATAAATGATGATAATATTCCAAATTTACGTCATCTTTTAAGTTTGCAAAATGCTTTCTAGTTATTATTACTCAATTCTCAACAACCCTATGATGTAGCTACCATCGGCACTTGTGGCGTGGTAGATGGGGATCAGAGAACACCACCGGGGGTGGGGGGAATCTTGGCTCAGCCCCTTATTGCCTTTGTGACCTTGAGCATGTCATTACCCTTTATGGGCCTCAGTTTCCCAATATGTAAAAAGGAGGCGGTTAGATGATCTCGAAACTTTAGATCTTCCATTTCTAAATCTATAATCCTATCATGTGAGGGGCAAGAGGTGGAACTAGGAAGCTTGGGTCTGGGACTAAGAAATTATAGGTTGACCCTTCCTCATTGTATGCCCTCAAGGAAAGCCACTTCACCTGGTAACTGAGAGTCAGATGTGTTACTGTGGCTAAGGGTTGGAATACATGGCTCCTCCAATTCCATTATATCCCCCTTAGATGATGAAGTCCTTGAGAGTAGGGACTGTCTTTGACCTTTCTGTGTCTCCCCAAAGCCTGGTGCAATGCTTGGTTTAGTAAATGTTTGTTCATTGACTAACTGTGATCTCTCTGGGTCTCATTTCTTCATATGAAAGATAGAACTAATATTTCCACTACTTGCCCTGTCAGATTCAAATGAGAATAAGATTGAGAAAAGTGCTTTGAATCTACAAAACACTCTAGAAATGTTGGCTGTTATAATTAATATTGTTGAGTATTAAAGATTAGGAGGAAGGGTTGCAGCTCATTAATATTATTGTATATTGAAGGTAAGTGGGTCAGGGGAAGGAGGAAGAGAATTGAATGAAATATAATTGAGAAAGATGCTTGGAGTTAGTTTCAGGGTCAAGAGGAAGAGTAGAGGTAGAAAGGATGAATAGTGAGTATCACCAGGAAAAGTCCCATTCCTTGGCTTTGGAAAAAAGTGGAGAGTACATTCAGCCTAGCCGGAGCTCTTGGAGCTCACCCAGTCTCCTAAGAGAAGGTAGGGTGGACAGACCTGATTCCAGGGACTCCATGAGCTTCCATCCAAATGATTGGCAAAAGTCTGCTTAATTGATATTAATTAATATTTCTCTTCCTTAGAGATTTTGAAGGTCAAATAGAGCTATAATGGACTCCTTCACTTGCAGAGAGTTATCCAGATGGCCCTCAAAGCAGGAGATAAGTGCAGACTTATGCAAATCTTTATGCATATCAATAAGCAGAAACTTGGCCAGGGACCTCCGGATGCCTCCCCCGCCCTTCTTCCAAGTATCTCTTCCTTCTGGAGAAGGAAGTCTGAGCTTACAGTCTGAAGGGGGATCAGAGATTATATATTCAGAAGTCAGCTTGTAAAACTCTTCTATATTGTCTGGATCCCTGCCCTTACCCCCCATCCCCCACTCCCCTCTATGAGGCAGCAGGAGTGTGGGGCTTATGTGGGGTAGAGAGAATGGGAAGGAAGGACATAGGAAGGGAGGGGAACTGACACTTACTCAGTAAGATCCCGACAGTGATGGTCAAGAGAGCCATCACAGTGCCAACAATTGCAATCCACAGCTCTTTGAAGGATGCCATTCCGGCTTGAGGCTTGTGCACCAGGGAGATATCTGTAAGAAGAACCTAGGATGTGGGAGGCAGGGGACCTTCCATATTCTCACCCACCCCGTTCCCCTCCTGGGCAGGAGGCAGAGCCCTCAAGTTAGTCTGTAATTTGTAGATTTCACTTCTCCCAGGCATCCACAATCCCTTCCTTGGTGGGGTTTGCATTGGTGCTGAGGCTGAAACAAAACTTTAGCAGATTGGAAAGTCATTTGCAGCTGAGTATCTTGGGAGTATCAGCTTTCCTTCTCTCATTTCAGAGACACTCATAGATTCAGAGTTGGAAGGGAACGTGAAAGTCCTCTAGTTCAACTTCCTTGTTTTATAAGGAAGAAACATATCCAGAAAAAAAAAATTGCTCAAGGTCACACAGGTACTGAGTAGCAGAACTGGGATTTGAACCCAGGTCATAGTATCATGGCCTTAGAGCTGGAAGGAATTTTGGAAGTCACCTATTCCAACTCTCTCATTTTACAGATGAGGAAGCTGAGACCCAAAGAAGGTGAAGGGTTTGCCCAACTAGTGTGTGGCAGAACTGGGATCAGAACCCAAGTCAAAGTTCTTTGACTCTAGATCCTCCTCCTCCTCCTCCTCCTCCTCCTCATTATCATCATCATCATCATCATCAAGAATTTGTTAAGTATTAAAGATAAAAATGGCAAATCACTCTGGTATCTTTGCTAAGCAATTCCCAAATGGGGTCATGGAGAGTTGGACATCGAAACAACTCCTTATCCTCCCCCCTCTCCCCCTTGCCTCTCCCCTCCTTTTCCTCCCCCTCCCCCTCTTCCTGCTCCTCCTCCTCTATCACCACCAGCACCACCACAACAAGAAGATAAAAAGAAAGGCAAAAATCACCTCTGCTCTCCAGCAGCTCACATTCTAGTAGAGGAGACAACATGTAAACAGTATAAAATGGGAGAGAATCTCAGAAGGAAAGGTTTAACAGCAGTGAGAGCAGGAAAAATCTCTTTCAGCAGGGAAGGAAGCCTGGAGGGAAAGCATTCCAGGCATGGGGCACAGCCAGCAAAAAGACAGGGTCAGGAGATAGAGAGCATTATTCAAAAACAGCATGGAGACCAATGTCTGGAAAGTAGAGTTCTATTTTCATTCCGTTTTGAGTAGATAAGGAGATGGAGGTTGGCATGGTATTAAAATGCATCCGACAATCTTCCAAATTAATTTGTGACTGTGACCCCTGGAAGGTTTTATCTGTACAGGATGAAAGATTTGGATAAAGCTCAACTCTAAATTCTATCCCCTCACTCATCTTTGGCTGTTTCTTTCTGCCTCAGATCAGTATATCCCCACTGACCTGAATCAAGGACTCATCACACTGTAATGTGATATAGTTTAATTCCCCATCATTTTCTGGTATGAAATGTGTGAGAGGGAAAGCCAGAGGCTTATAAGAGGTGTCTTATTTCCTTACCACCTCTGAAAAGTTTCCCAAGGTGGGGAATCCCTGTCTCCACATCAGAGCACGATGTGGGAAGTGCCTTTGTGAGCTTGAGCAGCCTGGATTCACTCCTTCCCTCACCGTCAAGGTGGGGATTCTTTCCTAGCACCTCTTCCCTAACTGAAGCTGACCGCCCATTCAGAGGATAAGTTGCTATGTGGTACCTCCCTATTAGTGATGTGAATTTTTTTTTTTAAACCAACCCAGAAACCTCTGCTTCCTGCCTGGTCTGAGATGTTTGAAGTGAGGCTCACCTTGTCCTCCATTAAAAGCCAGTATGTTCTAGGGGCACCTGGTAGGTCTTTTCCTTGAGTTTTGTGGCTTAGCACATTACATCTAGTTAGCCCAGCCTGAGCTCACCCCACTCGTTGACACCATTCTCTGAGTTGCCTGTGCACCCACAGCCAAGGCATAGTTTAACTTGTTGTTCTCTGTGGCTTGTGTTTGGCTTCCCTAGAGTGCTTGTAAACTCCCTAGGGCAGCACAGGTTGAGCATAGCCTGAAGAGGTACTTCCTCAGGGACGTACTAATTGGTTGCTAGATTGAAGTGGACCAAGAAAAGCCAAGCTTGACCTTACCGAGTTTATTCAGGGATGTCTCAACCCTCTGGTCGTGTAAAGCAAAGGAAAATAATGAGAAAGCCACGTAGAAGGAGTGAGCTAACAGTGGCAGGGCTTTGCTTTCATTCTGGGTGTCCATCCTGTCTTGTTCTTTCTCTCTGTCTGTCTTCCTCCCTTCCTCCTCTCTCCCTCTTGCTTCTTGCATCTCTCTCCTATTTCCATCATTCTCTTTCTGTCTTCCCCCCAACTTGTCTCTGTCCTTACCTTTCTGTCTCTCTCTGTGACTGTCTCTCCATTCTTTGTCTTCCTTATTCCCAGCCCTATCCATGTTATTACCTTTTTCCTTCTTTTTTTTATATCTCTCTCCCCTTCTGCCATGACTACCTCAACCTCTTTCTTCTCTCTCCTCTTTCTTTCTCTTACTCCTGCCTTTTGTCCTTGTTCTTTATGCTTCTCTTTGTTATTGTTCAGTCATCTTCAGCTGTGTTCGACTCTTAGTGACCCCATCTGGGGTTTTCTTGGCAAAGATACTGGAGTGATTTGTCATTTCTTCTCCAGCTCATTTTACAGATGAGGAAACTGAGGCAAACAGGGCTTAGTGACTTCCCCAGGGTCACACAGTTAGCAAGTGTCTGAGGTCAGATTAGAATTTAAGAAGGTGACTCTTCCCGACTCCAGGACTGGAGCTCTATCCACTACGACCCCTAACTGCCCTAGGAAGAAAGACCTAGATTAAAATCTCGTCTTAGATGTTTAGTAACAGTATGATCCTGGGTCAGTCACTTAAATTCTATGAACCTCCACTTCACCAGATTGTTCTTAGAATCTAATGTATCAGAGGTGCTCCTTCAACCTGAAAGTGCGACAAAGATGATCATCCACTGGGGCCAAGCTGAACAAGCTGGCACATAATGACTCATTAGTTGAAGATAGCTATTGTGTCCCCTCAGACCCTGAGTCTTTTTTTCCTCATGTTAAATCCCCCTATTCCTTCTCCAGATCCTCTGATAGAATGGCCTTCAGTTTTCTGTCTTGTTTGTTCTTTTCTCTGGACACACCCTGGTTTGTCAGTATATGTAGCCTTTCCAGACTGATAGAACCCACCGGGTTCGGGAGCTCAAGCTCACCACCATGCCATGATGTGGCCTCAGAGGAGGGTTTTACTAGGAAACCTAGACAGTCCTCTGTGATCTCCTTGCACGTGGCTGTTATTCTATTACAAAATATTTCAGGCCCTAGATCTCCACTCAGGACAGCTGGGTGGGGGCATTGTATATTGTACTGTGCCTGGAGCCAGGAAGACCTGAGTTCAAATGTGACCTTATTAGCTGTGTGACCCTGGGCAAACCCCTTAATCCTGTTTGCCTCAGTTTCCTCATCTGTAAAATGAGTAGGAGAAGGAAATGACAAAACATTTTAGTATCTCTGCCAAGAACATGGGATCACAAAGAGTTGAACATTACTGAAAAACAACCGAACAACAGAAAGGATTTCTATTCACACTATGCCCACGCACGCATGCGCACGTGCACACACACATACACACACAAGCATACATCCTCATTTTCACATGCATGCACACCTATCCTTCCCTCCTCCTACCACCACATAGAGATGCACTCACACACTTCCCCCAGTGCTCCAGGGGGACAAGTCTCCCTTGTGGAGGCAAGGCCATTCTCAAGACCTTTCTTTAGCACAACATCCCCCAAATTGATTTGGGGGCAGGGAACACCTTGCCCTGGAATCGTATCGAACGACTGTGGCCAGAGAACCTAGGCCTTGGCGTCCCCAGCTTTGTCTAGTGAATCATTTAGGCTGGAGCAAATTCCCTGACTCAGCAGCGTGGGTTCACTGATTGATCTGAAATAACTTCAGGAGTGTCAGAAGTAGAAGTGAGTGGCCTGGGGCACAGCAGAATGTGTGCATTTGGACACAGGATCTGACAGACTGGGCCTTCAGAACAGGATGCTGATGGAGGTTAGGAGCATGAGCTGTACGCTAAGGAAGGGACCCAGGATCTGTCTGTTTGGTGCCTCTGCATGCTTTTGGGTGGATTAGGTCTGCAATTTCGTTTTTGTAGGGAACTCCCTCCACCAGTCAATATCAGAACTTGCTCAGCAGCTTGTAGCCCCAGAAAGCTGGCTGGGACAGTCAGAGGTTAAGTGAGGCAAGGTCAGGAAGGCAGTCTGTATAAGTGGCAGGATTCCACCCCAGTTGTTTAGGACTCTGGCTCTTTCCTAGGCTAGGCTACTTCTCTAGTGGGAACTTAATGAATTCTTATTGATGACATGGTGCAAGGGAGACAGCTATGATGTCCTGGGTGCCTGAGCATCCTCACTTCCCAGAAAAAGTCTTTTCCTCTCCTGCTATCAGTCTGAGGACAGTTGTTAGGTAGTCCCATTCAGCCTGTGTCCTGAAGAAACCTGACAGAGAACTGTGGCATTCAACTGTGGCCATTTTCTATTGCCCTGATCTATATCTATATCTACATCTATATTTATATCTATATCCGTATCTGTATATCTAATCTATATCTATCTATCTATGTATCCATGTATCTATCTATCTATCCATCCATCCATACATCTATTTCTATTTCTATTTATCTATCTATCTATGCCTCAATTTCCTCATCTATAAAATGGTGATAATAAAATATGTATTACCTATCTCACAGAGGAAAATACCTTGTAAACCCCCATACCCTAAAGAAATATGGGGTGATTGCCCTTAGGAAACCCATTAACTTGTTTGTGAAATGAAGATGTAGATTGTAAGTATCCTGGAGGTAAGGTAAGGAGCTTAGGATGGAGGCCTTGGGTAAATCCTAAGTTTGGGGGAGAGGGGCTGGTTAGTATCCCTGTTGTATGTGTTGGGTGAGGTGCGTCATTTTGGGGCTTAGTGAAGCAGATAAAAAGACTGTAAGTCTGGCCCAGAAGCAGAGAATTGTTGTAAGGATGCAGCCAGATGGTATACAAGTGCAGTATCCTTTTTACTTCCCGTTAATGGGGGCCAGACATGAGGCAGAATCTGACAGAAGCCAAGACTGGCTGGCTCTTTTCTGACCAATCTGTAAGCCTTGGGGTACTCTCTTCCCCTCCTTTCTTCTTCCCCTTCCCCCAGGAATCATGACTGGTTTCTCCCCTCTTAGACTGGACAGATTGGATAACTGAAAACAATTGGAGATTAAAAAGCTCTTTTCTGGCCCCTGGTCTCACCAAGTTGTTGTTGCTCCTGTGCCTTCCCTGGGGACTCTGGGCACTGGGCTAGGGTCTCTGAGGAATGGGAACCAGGGAGAGCGGCTGCTGTTGCTAGGCAGTGGGATAAACAGCTCCTTGCTGGTGCTAAGCAGGATGCTGAGACTAGAACAAAAGGATGGGGGCAAACCCTTTGGGATCATTGTGTGGGGTGTTCCTGGGACCTAGCCCAGTAAATTTGCAGCTAATGAGAGCAGCTAAGCAGAGAAGCTAAGGAGAGTGAGTGCTATCGTTCTGAGTCCGCCTTGTCTAACCTGCCTTGTGATCTCTGCTATATCTTTTTTTGGGGGGGCAGTTGCTTCCTCATTGTCCCCTCTGACTTGGGGGCACTCAATTCAATGTCCTCCTGCTTCTCTGGATCCAAGACTTTCTCTTCCACAAGTCCTAGCCATGACAGGTAAGTGGGAGTAAGAGGTGTAACTAGAAATGTCCGTGATAGAGTATATAAAGTTAGCTTGGCAGTGAGAGTGGGGGGAAACTGCAGAGCTGGGAGCGACATGGATGGTATTTGGTGTATGCTCTAGGCAATACTGATGTCTCCACTTCCTAGGCCATCTTGTCTGTCCCGTCACACCAGTTTGGGCAAATAGAAGTAGTGAAGAAAATTCATAAACCACACTTGGAAACACAGTTTAGCATACGAGAAGTCCTTTGAATCAGGAAGTTTTTCCTTAGGTTTAACCTCAATCACTCTTGCTACAAAAAGACTTCTTTTGTCTTGATATCCATGCCAAGAAAGTGGTAACTTCCTGGCAACTTGAGTAAGCCAGACTATGGAGCCCATTCCAAGCAGACAATGGCCAGAGGGCAGGGACTGGGGCATACAAGGCATATCAGGTGGCTCTCCACTGTCTCCCTGAGTACCTGCCACTCTGCTGCCATCATTTAGGAATCAGCTTTTGTGTTCAGATACAGAAGTTTTACTCCCGGTATGAGTAAGAGGAGAGGTTGAGAATGCCATGGTTTTGAATTAAAAAATGAGGGAATTGAGACCTGGAAAATTTAGGTGATTTTCCCAAGGCCAAATGGCATCACAGAGACAGAGGTAATGGCGCTTAGAGGCCTTTTACCATTGCTCCCTCCTTCACCTGAAGGAGGGCTTCTCACATGAAGAAATAGCCAAGGCAACACCTTTACATGCACAAGACTTTATGCCATCTTCAGCCGATTAATTCCTCTATGATCCCAAGTCTCTCACTTATCTTCAGTCTCTTTCTGTCTGTTGGCTGCTTCTCTGCTGCCTGCAGACATACCCATGCCTCCCCCATCCTCAAAAAACCATCTCTTGACCCGTTCGTCTCTGCTAGCTATCGTCCCACATCTCTTCTGCACTTGTGGCTAAAGTTCTTGAGAAGGCCGTCTACAGTAAGTACCTCCACCTCCACCTCCCCTCCTCTCACTTTGTTGTTGAGTCATTCCAATTGTGTCCAACTCCTCATGACCCCATTTGGGGTTTCCTGGTAAAGATACTGGACTGGTTAGTCATTTCTTTCTCCAGCTCATTTTACAGATGGAGAAACTGAGGCGAAGTTAAGTGACTTGCCCAGGGTCACACAGCTAGTAAATGTCTGAGGCCAGATTTGAACTCAGGAAGATGAGTCTTCCTGACTCCAGGTTTGGTGTCCTATCCACTGGGCCACCTAGCTGCCCTTCACTTTCTTCTTAACTCTCTATAATCTGGCATCATTCAATGAAACTGCTTTCTCCAATGTTACCAGTGATCTCTTCATTTTCAAATGCAATGGCATTTTCTCAATCCTCATTCTTCTTGAACTCCCTATAGACTTTGACACTGTTGAAAAACCCTCTTCTCCTTCTGTCTAGTTTTTAAGGACACTGTTGTCTCCTGGTTCTTCTACTTACCTGATCTCTCCTTCTTTGTCTCCTTCCCTGGATCTTTATCTGGGTCATGCCCACTAACCGTGGCTATCTCACAGGGCTCTGGCCTCGGCCCTCTTCTCTTTCTCCTCTACACTACTTCACTTGGTGATCTCATTAGCTTCCATGGATTTAATTATCATCTCTATGCTCTTGATTCTCAAATCTATTTATTTAGTCTAAACTCTTTGCTCACCTCCAGTCTTCCATCTCTAACTACATTTTGTGTATAATGGAACTGGATCTCCAGTGGACATCTTAAACTCAATATGAACAAAATTAACCTCATTGTCCCCCTCCCCTCAATCTTCCCTATTATGGCCAAGGACATCACCATCCTTCTAGTCTCCCCAGACTGTCAACCCTTGGCTTCAGTATCTCTCACCTCCTGTATATCCAATCTGCTGACTTCACCTCTGCAACATCTCAAATACACCTTCTTCTCTCCTCTAATACTATTACCACCATAGTACAGACCCTTATTTCCTTATCTTTGGACTATTGCAATAGCTTGCTGGTGCGTCTGCCTGCCTCAAGTCTTTCTCCATTCCAATCCATTCTCCATTTAGCCACCAAAGAGTTTTTCATAAAGCACAGGTCTGATCATGTCATACCCCTACTCAATAAACTCCAATGGCTTCTTGTGATATCCTAGAGCAAACACAAAATCCTCCCATTTAAGGCCCTTCATAACTAACCTCTCCCCTGTTCCCCTCTCTCTGAACTTCCCTCACCTTTCTAGTCTTCTTATACCTTATTCCTCAGTCTTCGATCCCTTGATGCTGGCCTTGTGGCCAGATACTCTCAAACAAGATAGTCTATCTCTTGGTTCCTGGAATTTTCTCTGGTCCATGCCTGCCATGCTCTCCCTTCTTAACTCTGCCAACTGGCTTTCCTGTCTTCCTTTAAGATCCCATCTTCTACAGGATTTCCCCCCAATTCCTTTTAATTCTAGTGCCTCCCTTCTTCTGATTATTTCTTATTTATCCTCTCTGTAGCTTGTCTGTACCTAGCTGTTTGCAGATCGTCTCCCCCATTAGAGCTCCTGGAGGGCCAGGACTGTCTTTGGCCTTTCTTGGTATCCCTAGTCATTAGCATGGTTCCTGGAAGGTAGTAGACACTTAATAAATGCTTACTGACTGACTAAAAGATAAGATCAGGATCCGAGTCTCTCCCATTTGAGGATTTTAGTCTCAATGTCATAGGATTATAGATTTAAAGCAGGAAGGGGTTTCAGAAATCATCCATATTGACCCTCTTGTTTTATTGATGAGGAAACTGAGTCTCACACAAAGGAAGGGTCATTTTCTCAGTTTGCCAAGATCATCTGATCACTCACCTTCACTCATTAGGCTACTATGCTAATTCAGGCCTTTGTTACCTTTCACCTGGATTGTTATAATAGTCTCCTACTTGGTCTTACTGCTTCTAGTCTCTTTCCTCTCCAACTCATCCTCCACAGAGCTGCCAGGACCTTGCCTGGGTCTTCACTGCTGCTAGGCAATCCTTTTGTACCTTCCTAGTTAACTCACTGGGGCAATTAGGTGGTGCAGTGGATGGAGCTCTGGACCTGCAGTCAAGAAGACTCATTTTCCTGAGTTCAAATCTGGCCTCAGACACTTATTAGCTGTGTGGCCCCGGGCAAGTCACTTAACCCTGCTTGCTTCAGTTTCCTCATCTGTAAAATGAGTGGGAGAAGGAAATGGCAAACCACTCCAGTATCTTTGTCAAGAAAACCCCAAATTATAGAGTCAGGTAAGACTGAAACGGCTGAACAATAACAACAACAAATGTCTCTGTGTATTTACATATACATACACACATGTCTACACATACACGACTCCTCTTCCCCTATTATAAGTTCTTGTGAGTAAGGATTATTACCTTTGTATTTTTATTCCCTAATACTTGGTACTTGATGTTTACTAATTGATTAATAAGTGTTTACTGAATTGAATTTAATTGGCTTTTAGGAGATATAATAATATATAATTATTATATATATATATATAATAAAAACTATTAAGTGGAAGAGGTAAAATAAGAGAGCCAAGACAATTAAAAATGCAGAACGGGCCCGTTTAGAGAATATGTAAATCTTTTGATAGCCATGATCAAACTGAAGGCGGGAGGCAAAGCTTCCTAAGACACAACCTCTTTCCTTGGTTTTCGTCCTACTCAGTCTCTGTTTAAGGCCGACTTGACCCTTTGGTAAAACTGCTTCAGCACCCTTTGGCCTAACTAGTGTCTGTGTTTGGTTTCCCCGTGTGGCCAGCTTTCTTGGTCCTTAGGGGGCTATCTTGTGGCAGGGCCTCAAACTAAATTGGTTTGTTTTCTGATGTTGAAGCTTGGGTGCTCCCAGTGTATCTTTCACTGAGTTCTAGCTTTTGACCCCAGGGTGCTTTGGGTTAATGTCTAGCTATCAGCTCATTCATAGGTCTGGAATGACTTCTACCCACTGGGTCCAATGAATATTTCCCACCTTTCTTGGCCCAGCTTTGGGCTTTATCTACTTGCGTTCTCCTATCGGTGAGTTGTGACACAAATACATCCCAGAAAAATGATGTCTTCTCTGAAAAAGAAAAAAAAAGGTGTTATTTTGCAATCCCCCAACCCTGTGAAGGACCAATTATACTGACAATATCCATCTTTTCCTCTAATGGGTCTTTTGTCTCTAAACAACCTCTTTAGGGTTATATAAATGAAAGGCAGAGTGATAACAGTGACAAGAGTACTGGCTTCCGAGTTCAAATTTAGGCTCCAGTAATTACTAGCTTTGTGACCTTGGACAAGTCACTTAATGCCTTTGAGTCTCTTATCTAATCTGTAAAATGGATGGGAAAAGGAAAGGAATAAGCATTTATGTAGCGCCTTTTGTGTGCTAGGCATTTACTAAACACTTACAAATTTTAATCTCATTTAATGCCCACAACAACCGGGCAGGCAGGTATAACAGTATAATATACTATTAATCCTTATTCTGCAGCTGAGGAAACAAGGCAGTTGGATCTTGAGTGACTTTTCCTGGGTCACTCAGCTAGTGAGTGCCTGAGGCTGGATTTGAATTCAGATCTATCTGACTCCAAGACCAGGGCTTTATACAGTGTGCTACCTAGCAGTTTGGCTAGAGGAGGGTAAGGTTGAGAGGAAGGTAGGATGTTTGAGCAGTTGTCTGCAGCAGCTAATTAGTCCTGAGGCCTAGAAGAGAGCATTCATACTTTCTGGTTTTTTTTTCTTTTTTTTTGGAGGGGAGAAGGCTGGGCTATTGGGGTTAAGTGACTTGCCCAATGTCACACGGCTAGTAAGTGTTAAGTATCTGAGGCTGGATTTGAACTCAGGTCCTCCTGATTCCAGGGCCAGTGCTCTATTCACTGCGCCACCTAGCTACCCCTCATCCTTTCTTGTTATTGGTGGTCAGTAAAGTTTGGTGTGGTGAGATCTGTGTCTCATGTGTATTTGTGACAGAGGTTAGAGTAGTTGCTGAATGAAGGAAGTAGAAGTTGGCCTTGTATGGAATAGAAACACGCTTGTGTAGAAATGCACAGTGGCCTAGGAGGGGTTAATAATACAATTGCCTGCAGGTGTAGAGACTGTTGTCAGTCAATCAATCAGCAAGCATTTATTAAGCTTTCTATGTGCCAGAAACTGTGCCAAACACTGAGGATACCAAGAAAGGTAAAGATAGATAGGCTCTGCTCTCAAGGAACTCATGGTCTAATAGAGGAAACAGCATGCAGACATATATACAAATAAGAAATATGTGTGTGCGTATGTATATACATATATATATACACACATACACACATGTATATATGTATAGTTGTTCAACTGTTTTCAGTTGTGTCCGACTCTTGGTGACCCCATTTGGGGTTTTCTTGGCAAAGATAGTAGAGTACCTTCCTGTTTCCTTCTTCAGCTCATTTTACAGATGAGGAAACTGAGGCCAACAGGATTAACTGACTTGCCCAAGGTCACATAGCTAGTAAGTGTTTGAGGTCAAATTTGAACTCAGGTCTTCCTGACTCCAGGCCTGGCACTTTATCCACTGTATTACCTGCTTATTCTCTCTCTCTGTCTGTCTGTCTGTCTCTGTCTCTGTCTCTCTCTGTCTCTCTCCTCTTCTCTCTGTCTCTGTCTCTCTTTCTCTCTCTGTCTCTGTCTCTCCTCTTCCTTCTTCTCCTCTTTCTCCTCCTCCTCCTCCTCTCTCCCTCTCTCTCCCTCTCTCTCTCCACACACACACACACACACACACACACACGATTGGAGATAATTCACAGAAGGAAGGCACCAGCATTAAGAGAGGTCGAGATAAGGGGTATACTGGAGCCAGTTTGTTCAGTATCTTAAGAGCTAAATTTTCAGTAGAGCATTTGTACCTCAGATACTGGTAAGTGCTACTAATCCGGGATTGCTTTATGATTTCGTTGATTGTACAGACTTAAGAAAGTGATGGGAAAATGTTAATAATAATGCAGATCAGATTTAAAAGTGTCATAGATGCATCCTTCTTCTGCCACCCCCAGCCAGTTGTTAAACATCTATCTGCATCCCCCTAGTTGGGATTGATTCAGTGCTAGAGAGTGAGGATCTGAGAGAGATGAGGCCAAGGTGGCCTTAGAAGGGGGGCTGCGCCTCTATCTTCCGAACCTGGGGGTGTGAGGATTCCAAAACAGGAGAGTTTAGGTGCAAGCCCTGGCCCCTGTTGTTTTCCTACACAATGGTATTCACAGGGATGAGTGTGTGTGTGCACGCGCGCGTGTGTGCATGTGCATGTGCATCCACCCAGGATCATTCTTATTGCCCTGCTCTGGAATTTCTCCAACTCCATTGCATGCTGGGGTGCGGTGACCAGAAGGACGAAAGTGTTCTAACTACAGCTAATCCAGGGTGCGTATGAGTGCCAGGCACATAATCTGTTTTGTTTCCAGTCTCTTGTTGATGCCGAGCAGTTTGACGCCATCCCAGTGATCCTTTAAGGAGGGATAATCTGCAATGATACCCATACTTTTTTTTCCTGGTCTGTAACTGATAGCTTAGAATTCCCTGGCATTGTACATGGAGCCTGAAAGATTTTTTTTTCTCTACTTATCTTTGATTTTTTGTAATCTTCTCTAATTCTTTTTCTATTAGAGAAAAATGATACTTGCAGCTCTCACCTCCCAAAGAATGCCAGCCTTTAAAGACCATCTACATTTTATAGACGGGGAAATTTCAGCTCAGAGAGATGAAAGTTGTACAGGTGGTTTGAACTCAGGTTTTCAGTGCACAGTCAATGAGTGCACTTGCTACCACAGCATACTGCCTCCCCCATGTTTGCTTCTTTTCACACTTCTTTGCCCTGTTTCTGAAATCTTACATTGTCTTCCTATTGGTCCTTCCTGTGATTCTGGTCTTTCACTGTCCAGAAGTGCCACATGGACAAGCTGGAGCCTGGGAAGAGGATAGTGACCAGTGGGTGTGTCCAGGCAACCATGTGAAGCCAGACCAGCTCAGGATCAGTCCTGGGAGCTGAAAGTGTTTTACCTGGATGAGAGGAAGCTTGGATAGAGATCTGGGCGTGGAGTCAGGAAGACTCATTTTTGTGAATTCAGATCTGACCTCAGACACTTACTAGTTTTGTGACCCTGGACAAGTCACTTAATCTTATTTGCTTCAGTTTCCTCATCTGTAAAATGAGTTGGAGAAGGAAATGGCAAATCACTTCAGTGTCTTTGCCAAGAAAAACCCCATACACACACACACACACACACACACACATACATCTCAATCATATATACATGTTTTCCCTCTTCATCTGCTTTGGTCAATTATTCCAAGGCTAGTGACTCTCTGACGGCTGGGTGATTGACCTTCTGCCTTGCCCAATGGTCTCCTACCTCACTGTTAGGAAGGTAGGAGAAGGGCTTTACCTCACTTAAGTGAGCTAAGTCTTTTATTACCTGCCTCCTTTCCTCACATCTACCATCAAAGCAAGAAACTCAGATCACCCTGATCAGAAAGGGAAAGGGTTAAAATGTAGTCTTGGGGTTTTTCTGTCCCCATGTCAAAACTCTATGACAATGGATAACCAGAAAGACCTGAGCAGATCAGAGGTGAGGCAGTTCAGACCATAACTCACTACTCCTAGTAGACTCCCCTTCTTCTGGAAGAATGCCCTTAGGCAGCTAGGCTGTGTAATGGCTAGAGCACTGGACCCCAATCAGGGAGATATGAATTCAAATCCAGTCTCAAGATACTTACTAGCTGTGTGACGCACTCTTTCTGCCTCAGGTTCCTTAACTGTAAAATGGGGCTCATAGTAGCACCCAATTCCCTGGTTTTTGTAAGGAACAAATGAGATAATATTAGATAAAATTTAGCACAGTGCGCAGGTTAGTAAACACTTTCCCCTGTCCTTTCTCCCCTTTGCACTTGCCTTCTGGGGACGTCCCACCCTAAGCAGGTCACTATCCAATAGGCAGATTCTAGGTGGTAATTCCAAGAGACTTACTCCCTCTACCTGTGGCACTTAAGGGTCTCTATGGCCATCCGGTCTTGATTGTCCCACCTGCCTGGATGGTTCTTCTGGTAGGAGTCTCCTCCTGGAATCACTAGTTCTTGTCAGTTAGTCCATAAGCATTTATAAAAAACCTATTATATGCCAATTTATCCTTATCTAAGAGAATACACAGGGCCTGTTTCTCCAAGCCTTAGCCTCTCTGTCCCTTAGTAAATAAGGCTTACCAGTCTATTTTTTTTTTTAAAGATTTGCATAGCAGAAGAATAAGGAAGGTGCAAACCAAGCAAAGCCTAAAGATTTGAATGTGCTTAAGGCACACTTATCAAGTTTGCTGCTGATGTAAGCCTCAGAAAGCTCAGTAATACGTTGGATGACAGTTAAGTTCTGTTCTTGAAGAGCTAGGCTATTGGGACAAACCTAAGAAGGTGAAATTGAATAAAGAGAAATGTAAAGTCTTATACTTGTGTTAAAAAAAAATCAATTTTACAAATGCAAGATAAGGCATGTCTTGATAGTAGTTAGAATGATTTTAGTGGACTACAAGCTCAGTATGAGCTAATGGCATGATACAGTTGTCAGTCACCCTTCCCCTCTCCCAAAATAAAAAAAAACAAACAACTAATAAGAACCTGGGCTAAATTAAGAAAGACATGATGCTGAGGATTAGGGAAGTGACGGTATTGGTGAACTTTGCTCTGGTCACACCACACTTGGGATACTGTGTTCAGCTCTGTAAGCTGAATTTTAGAGATGACAATGATAAGCGGGAGAGTGCCCAGAGGAGGTCAGCTGGGCTGGGGGAGGGCTTTAGGATTGTGCCAGATGGGGATCTGGTGAAGGAATTGGGAACGTTTGGCCAGGAGGAGAGAAGACTTGGGTGTTGAGGAAACAAGATGGTGGGTATGTTGACGTATCTGAAGAGCAGTTCTGAGGAAAAGGAGAGATTAGACTTGGTCTGCTTCAACTCCAGAGGGCAGAACCAAAACAGGCAGATTACTGTCTTGATGTGGGGGAACAGAGCTGTCCCAAAGTGGACTGGGCCAACTAGCTTGGGAGGTAGTGGTCTCCTCCCCTCACTAGGGGTCTTTGATCAAAGGCTGAGTGACTACTTGTTGGGTATGTCATAGAAGAGATTCTCATTCCAGTCTATGTCAGAGTGGAAGGCATCAGAGGTCTTTCACAACTCTGTGGTTCTGTGGACCCACCCAAGGCCAGCCCCATAGAACTTTTCCACCAAGATGTCCATTTTGCTATTCTAAGAAAGTCTGGATGATTGAACTGTGGAGTCTGGAAAAAGCAGATGTGGACACTATCCTTGAGGACTACTTTTGTCTTCCCCTCACTCTGAGACTGCCTAAAAGCAGGGAGAGTTAGACGTTCCAAGCTGGTGTTTAGTGGCTAGCCTTTCCTGCTGATGTGGAAGGAGGGAAGGAGAGAGAGTTAGGTGAGAAGGCCTATGGTAAAGCAGCTTCGCTTTTGGGGAGGGGGTATCTGTTATACTTGGGTGGCTTTTTTTTTTTCTTCCTTTGTGGCTCTATATTCTCCTGGGCTCTGTGTGTTTCTGGGAAAGGCCTGTGGTGGACTGTAAGTTGCCTGATGTCTTAGTCCCAGAGAACACCAAAGGGTTGGGACATGGTGTCATTGTGATATAATGTCAGTGACAGGTGCATCCTTGACAGTGGCTTTAAACCCTTCTTTGTTCCCTCTTGTGCCCCCTGTGTCAGAGGTCAAGGAAGCCTGATGAGTGGGGACTGTTATAATACAACAGACAATGAAACATTGACCTTGTTGATACCTTGAGGGGGCTAGGGCAGAAGGGAATGTAGAGGAGATTTTAAAATTGGGTTGTTAAAGAGGCAAGAGGAGAGATGGGGCAGGGGCTTGTTTTTTCACCAGAAAGTCAGAGCACCAGTTCCTGCTCTCTCTGGGTTTCTTATTTACTCACAGTCTTCTTTACCTTTTCTCATCAGTAGAATGAAGAGGGCAAGGCTTGGCAAGTTTCCCAGATGGAGATCCCGAGACTAGATCTCTAAGTGCTGTTAGAAACTTATACCCTCTCTCCCCCTTGAGTTGGGCAGCTAGGTGGTATGGTGGATAGAGTGGGCCTGGAGTTAGGAAAACTCTTCTTTGTGAGTTCAAATGTGACCTCAGACACTTACTAGCTGTGTGACCCTGGGCAAGTTACTTAACCCTGTTTACCTCAGTTTCCTTATTTGTACAATGAGCTGGAGAAGGAAATGGCAAACCATTCCAGTATCTTTGCTAAGAAAACCATGAAAAGTAGAACACGACTAAAAAGTGACTGAACAACAATGCCCTCTGAGTAAAAAACCTGTATCTCATGTGCAAGTAGTATCCCAACTTGGGATCCCTCCTGGGTTTCCTTCAATGATCAAAATAATATCAGAATCCCCTCCTCTGGTTAGGTGGGGACTTTGGGTGTTGGGCTTCTCCTCCAGGGTCTCTTTAGTCTGACCTCTCATTTCACTCAGGAACTCAAGAGAGCTCTCACCCAACTCAAGACTATGTAGGAAGAGACTAATTGGGTGGGCTCTACAGTTTCCCATTTCTCTTCTAGATATTTTCAGGGGACTGCCTCCTTTCCAGGGTGACTACCTGAGAGGCCAATGTGACAAGTTGGATGGCTTTATGACTTGTCACATTCCTGAGGCCCAGCCAAATCTGGCCAAATGCTTTGGGTCTTTACCCATCTGAGCTGGCGATTTCCTTACATTTTGAAGTATAAAAGAAAGTGGGAAGGAGGATTTGCTCTTTCTCTATCATTTCTAGCAGCCTTAAAGACTCCTTATCCAAAGGTTCTGGATGTATATGGGGCTTAGGTCTTCTAGATAGCCAATAAATGAAGTCCAGGATCCCTGGGTAAAAGAGTTCCTGGTTTCTCTCTGGGGTTAAGTTTCTGGAGTTTAAGTCACACTTTACTTGGTAGGCAATGTGCGACACCCCCCCCCCCCTTCAAAGGATAAGGTTACTTTCTTATATTTTTGAGTCCCTGGAGAGCCTAACCTGGGGCTGGGCACAGAGTGGCACTTGGCCAATACTTGTTGAATAGGTTTAGGAGAAACTTCTTGTTAATGGGCAGCAGCCTGTGTGGCTCTCTGTATAGGGAAGGACTCATGGGAGAGAATGAGCTACCATTTATCCTGGCTTTTATTAATAGGAAATAATAGGCTTATTAAGGGAGAGTGATTCGGTGGTTAGTTCATGGGGCATGAAGCCAGGGTGTCCTGATGGTTGTGGCACCCCTTTTCTCTGGAGATCCGGGGCTTTTATATTAGTTCTATGATTTGGTTTCTCCATCTATAAGCTGTTGCTTATAATGCTGAGTTCTTTTCAGAGACTGTGGAAACATCAACTGCTTTTGGTCTGCCAACTCATTGGCTGTGCTGCTTGGAGTCAGTCACAGTCCCTCTCAGAGCTTCAGCTCTTCCCTCTGTTGACTGGTACCATTCTTTCCTGTTTTAGCATGGGATCAGCAGATAGTTGGGTAGATCTAGGTGGTCTCTCCTCTCTCTTCTATATTCTTCTAGACCATATGGGTCTTTGGCACCTTTTCTAGAGCCCACCTTCCCTGCAAAAGCAGGCAGCCTAGTCCCTAGTCTAGCCTAGGACCCACTGGGTGTCTCAGCACTCCAAAAGGGCAGGCTACAGCCAATGACCTTAGTATCTCTTCTCTGTCTCTTTAGTGAAGTTCTCCCAGGACATGGACTCTCCATGTTGAGGCAGGATGAGTTTCAGCCTAGGCCCTTCCTGGATGAGAAGCTGGGAGGCTTAGGTTCTGGCTATATTCTTGGGTTGTGTTTGGGCCAGATGACCCACCATTACTATAGTGTTGTTCTTTAGAGTCCCCTTCCCCCAGTCTCTCTCTGGAAAAGTTTAGAAGAGAGAAAAATTTAGGGGAACCTGTTTCTGTCAAAGATACCGCCAACTCTTTCCCTCTTCTAATTCATTTCTTTTAAAACAACTCAACACACAGGAATAGGAAAAACACAACTGACCCTGGAGTCAGAAGCTTTGGGTTCTTGTCTTAGTTCAGTCAATAGTTACTTATGGAAACTCAAGCAAATCATTAAACTTCTCAGGATATTAGGTAAATCTAATATTGGAGTAGGAGAGAACCATAAAAGCCAATCTCCTTGGTAGTTGTTATTCAACCACTGTTTGGACATTTCCGGTGCCAGGAACTCACTACCTAAAAAAGCAGTTCATTCCCATGGATTTAATTCTGACCTCTAAGCAAATGATTGACAGATCTATATATCCAACTTAAGTCTCTCCCATGAATTCTGGTTCCTCATCTCTAACTGCCTACTGAATATTTTGAATTGGATGTCCCATAAAGATTTCAAACTCAATGTACCCAAACCTGAACTCATATTCCCCCCCAACCCTTTCTTCTTCTAAACATCTCTGTTCCTGACACCATCCCCTCAGTCCTCAGTCTCTTAGTTAAGTGCCCTTGGCATTATCCTTGACCTTTTGCTCTCTGATCCGTAATCCCTTCTCTCTAATCACATAGGTATCTATTTAATTTAGGATGTCATCTCCTGTCACCTAGATTGTTGCAAAAGCTTCCAAAGTGGCCTCCCTGCCTCCAGTGTTCTTCCACTTCAGCCCATCTTATACAATCGCCAAAATGATTTTCTTTAGGAATAAATCTGACCATGTCATTCCCTACTCAATCAACAACTTTTGTGTCTAGGATAAAATACAAACTTATCCGTTTAACTTTTAGAGTCCTTCACAACCTGGCCCTAACCTACCTTTCCAGCCTCACCAGATATTACTCTCCCTCCCATATTCTGAGATACTTTATAGCAAAATGGGTGCCTCTGTCTTCTTTGTACATGAAGCTTCCTCTCCTCATTTTTGTATGGGCGCTGACTGTGCCCTACACCTGCACACTCCTTCTTCTCCTGCCTTCCCTCCCAAACCACTTTGTGGTTAGCTACTTTCTATGTATTCATATTCTCTTTATATTTATTCTGCATAGACCGGTTATCTCCTCCATTATAATGCAAAGCTATCCTTGAGAGGAAGCCTTCTTTCTTTCTTTTTCTTTGTGTTTGTATCCCCAGATCCTAGCGCAAAAACTTGGTACATAATAGGAACTTAATGCAATAGATTGGATCATTTTTGGGGCTACTAAAATTGTTGGGAATTTCTTCTTTTTACTGAACCGAAATCCTGCCTCCCTATAACTGATAGTGAGCAGTCCTTGTTTCAGATGTCTTCAGAATAATTTTAGGAACTGGATAATTCTATACATATGTAAATGCTGCTCCTAAGCTCTCCCTCCGGTGGCCTGTGGTCTTAAAGGGCTTTAGATCCTCCCTTTCCCTTCCCCCTTCCCTTCTCCCTTCCCCTTTTCCTTTTCCCTTTCTTCTTCCATTCCCAATTCCCTTCACACTTTCCTTCCCCTTTCCCTTTCTTTCCTTCCCTGCCTCCTTCCCTTCCTTCTTTCCTTCCCCCTTCCCTTGCCCCTTTCCCTCCTTCCCCTTCCTTTCACCTTCCCTTCTTCTTCCTTTCCCTTCCCTTCTCTCTCTCTCTTTCCCTTCCTCCTCTCCCCTTCCCTTCCCTCTCTAGCTATGATCCTATGATCTAGGGTTCTTTAGGCTATGCTACCCCTTCGGTCTCCTCTTCAGTTCTTCATTTCCTTTTACTAAATGTCATCAATAGCTTCATCCTTTTCCTGATCCCCTCAGTTGCAATCAGCTCATGGGATGCACAGCTGGAAGGGAACTTTGTGGTCATCTAGTCTAACCCCCTTATTTTACAGATGTGGGAACTCCTTGGTTCTGATGGAATCCAGTCATGGTGCTGATGTATGGTGTTAGCTCATCCTTAGCCTCTGTCTGGGCCGCATCTTCCCCCTCTGTAATGTGGAGGTGATCACCTGTGCCCCCAAGCTTCTGCAGAAGTCCTAGCTATGATGTGAAGAGGAAAAGCCACAGAGGCTTGCTAGAGTGATCCATTTCTACCATACTTGACTGATCAACTTTCCTTACCATTAAGCATGATTTGGAGTTGAGGTAGATTTTGTGTTTTTGGAAAAGAATAGCAAGCAGGAACCCTGAAAGTCAGCAAAGATCAACACACTCATGTCCCAGAAATATCCTGCCCCTGGGGATTAATGCCCACCCCCACCTCACCCCCACTCTCCAAAGGCTACTTTGCAAAAAGAGCCTAAGAAATAGGGGAAAAGAAAATGGGGATGAATTGTAGAATGTGAGAGATGGAAGTAACCAAGAGCTTATCTAGTCCAACCTCTCCTTTTAAGGGAGAGAAGATGGGATTTGTTCAAGCAGACCCTATTCTCCTAACTCCAGATTCAGGGCTCTGCTTACCACACTGAGAAATGAAGGGAACTGACTGATAAGCACTGCCTAGGGTTAGACAGTGATCTCTGAAGCTCTGACACCTCCAAGCACTGTTCCAAGCGGCTTAAGAAGCTAGGAGTTTGTATAGATGTGGATTGTGGGACAGGCAAGTCAGTCACTGACTACAGACCTCTCCCTAAGGTCTATCACTTGGTACTCACAGTTATAGATTTCTCAGATAGGAAACTTTCCAGACTAATTTGAAGGTGCCCGATGGCTTGAGAGACCAGGTAAATTGAACTAAATATATTAGGGGATCTGGGGGACAGCCACTTTTCTCCTAATTCTAGGAGCTCTGGGTAATCTCACTTACCTTGTAAAGTTCTGGTTGCTCAGTACTAGCTGCTGACTTCTTGGAAATTGAAGGTGGGTGAAGAAGGCACCTAAGGAAGTGCTGATCATAAATCCCCAAGAGGCATGTTCCAAAGGAGATTTATCTTTGGGGCAGGGCTCTCGCCCAGAAGTTTAGCATATTTCCTCCCTTCAGACCATACTGCTTCTGTTGGGTATTCCAGGAAGGACTTTGAGAGAGAGGGGATGGTCTATTAAAAAAAAACAAACAAACCCAAACCAAAACCTACACAGGTAAAGTGGCCAAACAGGAATGCTTATATATCTTGTAACCTGACACCTATCTCTGGGGGTGGAATAACACCCAGAGTCACCTCTGAGCCCCACAAACATGGAGAGAGTGACTTCCTACCTCAATGCTTCCTACCCAATTGGGTATTTCCTTAGTGTAGGGGAGGTGAATAGGGAGGAAGGATGCCAAGATATTTTCACTGTCTCAACTTCTCTTGATCTTTTCTTTTGTAGAGTGGTACTTGTGTTGCTTCTTTGCCATAGGGGAAGAAGGGGTGAAAAGACCTTGGAAGAACCCTTGAGCTTAAAAGAGACAATGGAGTGTAGTGGGGAAAAAAGCATTGGGTTATGTGTCAGAGGACCTGGGTTTGAATTGTGGGTGTTGTTACTCATTACTTCTGTAACTGGGAAATCATTTGACCTCTTTGGACCTCTGTTTCCTCTGCTGTAAAATGAGATTAGACTATATAATCTCTAATGTCCTCCCCTACAGGTTTTCAGTCTTTTGATAACATTTTGGGGCTTTTCAAAATTTTGTTTTTCTAAGCCTTGACTTTATTTTGGAAGATCTGTGCTCACATGTGAAAGGTCGGGGTGGTTGGGAGAAGGCATGTAAGAGTCAAGTTGGCTCTAGAAAGACCACTCCCATCCTGCTCAATACAGTTTATGGCCTTGTTCAGAAAAAAGTAGTTGGAGAGGTTATGAAAAAACTTTTTGGAATTTCATCCCCTGGGGCTTTGGGATCACAGTCTTTTTTCCTTCTCATCTCTTGACCTTATAGTAGGGAATGTCAACATAAATACTGATAATCCCTAAAATACTCTGACCTCTCAGTTTGTCAGTTTATTTATTTCTGTGACTTACTCCTCCACCCCACATCAGCCATACATAAAGATGGCCATATACTTGATCTTGCCATCACCCACAAATGCACTGCTTCTAGGTTCATGAGCTATGTGTTTCCTTTATCTATTCATAATCTATTGTCTTTCCACCTTTCCCTCTGTCTTGTACTCCAAACCCTGTTCTTCATCCACACCTTGACCTTCAGTGGGTCACTCAGTCCCTTAGTTCTTTTGCTGGCCATCACCCCTGCCCTAGCTATGTTCTCTTCCTTTCCCCATCTTGACCCCTTGGAGAACTTGTTCAACTCTACACTGTTCTCTTCTCTTGAGTCCCTTTCCTCTTAATTGCTGATCTTGCCCTGCCAAGCCTTAGCTTTGGATCATACTCCTTCACACATGCTGCTAAAAGGAATTGGGGAAAAATCATGAAATGGTGTTGACTAGGTCCATTACAAATAGGTGTTACCTACTCTCAATTGGGTCCTCGTGGTTGAAATATAATCCCATTATACCTCTTGAATTAACTCATGACACAGTGGATAGAGTAACTGGGCTAGGAGTCAGGAAGACTCATCGTTGTGAGTTTAAATCTGACCTCAGATACTTAATAGCTCTATGATTCAGGGCAAGTCACTTAACCCTGTTTGCCTCAGTTTCTTCTTCTGTAAAAAATGAGCTGGAGGAGGAAATGGCAAGTCACTCCAACATTTTTGCCAAGAAAGCCTCAGATGGGGTCACGAAGAGGCAGACAGACTGAAATGACTGAAAAAATAACAAAAATTAACTCAGTCTTCCAAACCATTTTAGCCTTCCTTAAGCCTCCCATATTTCCCCTTTCCCCCACCCTCTCAGCTGAGAACCTCGCCTCATATTTTACTGAAAAAATTAAGGCCATTCACTGAGACTGCTCTTTTCTCCCCTCCTCCTCTACTCACATTTCCTAGAAACCTTTGATCACTATCTCTGCCTTCGTCACTCTTTCTCATGAAGAGGGGGCTCTTGTCCTTTCCAAGACACCACCACCACCACCACCACTACTACTACTACTAATACTACTATTACTGCTGCTGCTGCTGCTACTACTATTACTACCACCTAGCATTTATATAGCTCCTAATATGCATTAGCTATGCTAAGCACTTATGCTAATATACATACTGCGCTATGTGATTTACTAATATCTCATTTGATTCTTACAACAACCTTAGGAGGCTGGTGGTATTATTATCCCCATTTTATAATAGAAGAAACTGAGGAAGACAGAAGTTAAGTGACTTGCCCACGGTCACATGGCTAGTAAGTGTTCTGAGGCTGGATTTGAACTCAGGTTTCCTTGACTTTAAATTCAGTGCTCTATCCATTGCACCACCTGTTTTAACAAACCCTTCTGCATGATCAAGTAATTCCACGACATCCCTTCTTCCCAAGTAGATTGCTGCTCCCTCTCTATCACCACCCCTCTCTCACTTATCTTAAATTTCTCCATCTACTAGCTGCTCTCCTATTGCCCACAACTGTGCTCATGTCTCCCTCATCCTTCAAAAAACCCTCACTTGCTTCATCTCTCCTTTCTGTACCCCATAATCTCTCCTCCCTTTTTGTGATTAAAGTCCTCAAAAATGTCTTCTACAATAGGTGCCTCAACTTCCTTTTTCTCACTCTCTGTAGTTTGACTTCTAACGTCATCATTCAACCAAAACTACTCTTTCCAGTTACTAATAATCTCTTCACTGCCAAGTCTAACAGCTTTTGCTCAGTCCTCGTCCTTCTTGACCCCATGTAGACTTTGCCAGTTGAAAACCCCTTCTGTCCTTGATATCCCACTACTCTCTCCTCCTACGTTTCTGACTACTCCCCAGTCTTCTTTGCTGGACCTTCATCTGGGTCACACCCGCTAACAAGGGTTCTGTCCTGGGACTTCTCCCTCTAGACTACTTCACTTGCTGATTTCATCATCCCCCCCAAGGATTTAATTATCATATCTATGCTGATGATTTTCAAATTATTTAACCTCTTTGCTGATCTCCATTCTCACATCTCCAACTGTCTATTGGACATACGAAACGGGATGCCCAGCAGACATCTCAAACTCAGCCTATCAAACACTGAACTCATTGTCTTTCCCTTCTCCCTCACTTTACTATTGCTGTGGAAGTTGTCACCATTCTCCCAGTCGCCCGGGCTCCCAACCTAGGTGACATCTTTGATTCCTCACTCTCTATGCCTGCTTCCCCCATCTGTTTCTAGGACCTGATGATTTTACGCTGGTAACATTTCTCCCATATCAACCCGGTACGAGCTCTCATCACCTTGCACTTGGACTATTGGAATAGCTGGCTGGTCTCCCAGGCACAAGTATCTTTTTACTTTAGTTCACCCTCCATTCAGTCACTACAGTGATTTAGCTAAAGTGCAGATCTGACCACATCACCCTTCAACTCAATAAGCCCCGGGGGCTCCCCATTGTCTCTAGGATAAAATATAAAATCCTCTGCTATTCAATAATCTCTTCTCTCCCCCTCCCTCCCACTTTCTCAGACTTCTGGAACTTCATAAAACCTCCTTCCTTTCCTCTTCAATTTCTTCTCCTTCTTCCCCTTTTCTTTCTCACTCTTTCCTTCTACATTTTCTCCTCCATTCCCGTCTTTCTGTTTTCCTTTTGTAATAGCACCTTCCAGGGTGGACAATACTCATAGCTAGAACTTTATTTGAGGGTGGGGAAGGACTGAACCTGTGAGGAAGTTCCCTCCATTAATACAGACCAACAACTATTTGGGATTTGGCTTCTGACCTCCTCATTCAACCAAAACTACTCTCTTTCCAGTTACTAATAATCTCTTTAATTGCAAATCTAATGGCCTTTGCTTAATCCTCGTTCTCCTTGACCCCTATGTAGACTTTGCCATTGTTGAAAAACCCTAGTCCTAGAGACTTGGCTGGCTTTGCACAAGCAGTTTTGTCAGAGGGGAGACTTGAGGCCGGGTCACCTTGACCCTGAGCTTAGCCCTCTAGCCCTTATTCTATATTGCCTCCCATAGCCAGGATTGCACCATATTAGTATCTTCTTGTGCCCATTCTTTCTCCTTCAGGTCACTCTGGTTTAAGAGGCCATCTGTTCATTTCTCTTTGCCTTCCCCTCCCAGATAGCTTTCATTTTCAGGTGGGCTGATGACTGTTCTGCATGAAAGCAGAGAGATGTATTAGACAATCCCTTGGGATGCCTTTCATCAGCTTCTATGATCCTTCCTAATGGTCCCAGGTTAGTTCAAGATGGAAAACCTTTCTTCCTTTGGCTGAGAACCAAGGAAAAAAGGGAAAAATGGTGTATGAGGCAGATGGGAGAGTGCTATGGTTGTTTGAAGACAGAGTCCATGAAGAAAAAAAGTTCCCTGGAATGTCCCCTGAAGGACTGAGGGCTTGGGGATTTGGAGCTACAGACCTGCATTGGAGGGAGCTCACCTCTGAGTCTAGCGTCAATATGGTGGGAGAATAGAATAGAAGGTACAGAGTGCTTGAAGAGAGGAGGTGAAGAGGACATGAGTGGATTCTCACACAGTCCATGGGAGATTCCAGGAAGCATCTGGGTTGAGTGGTAGCTAGATGCAGGTGCATAGTGCCTGGTGTATCTGCTTGAAACAGCCTCTGCAGAGTGTAATGGAAAGGAGCAAGGGAAGAGAAAAGGCCTGCTGGAGCCGGGAGGGGCAGGCAGTGTATGTAGCTGCAAGAGTTGCAGTGTCTGCGGCCTCGGTGGGGTCATTGTGATGTGTTGGGGCTGTCCTGGGGTGTCTGTGGGCGTCAATCTGGAGTCCTGGCTTGTGATGCTGCAGGGCTGATACCCGGGGCACACTAGACATGGGGAAAAAGTGATGCTGAGAGTTGGCTCAGCCTAGGGCTTTCTCTGAATTTGACCAGCTAAGCATCCTTCAATCTTCTCATTCCTGGGAAAGAGGATTCTGCATGGTGGTGGGCACTGGGCACAAGAGCATTACAGCAGGAGGGCTAGCTTCTATGACTGCTTCTATAGTTTGGGGCAGAGAATAGTCACTGTTTACTTGTCTGTTTTCTTCCTAAGATTCCAATTTACTAGACTCCTTTAAGGTGATGAGGCAACTGATCAGCCCAATGGGTAGAATTATGGACCTGGAATCAGGAAATCCTGAGTTCAAATTCAGCCACAGTCCCCTACTGACCTTGTGACTCTGATCAAGTCACTTAACCTCTCTCTTAGTTTCTTCAACTGTAAAATGGAGATAATACTAGCACCTGCCTCCCAGGGCTGTTGTGAGGATCAAATAAGATAATTGTAAAGTGTTTGGCACAGTGCAGCTAGGTGGTATAATGAATAGAGCTTCCACCCTGCAGTCAGGAAGACCTGAGTTCAAATTCAGTATCAGACACTTAACACTTACTAGCTGTGTGACCTTGGGCAAGTCACTTAATCCCACTTGTCCTGCCTTCCCACCTCCAAAAAGACAAAAAAAATGCTTATTTCTTTGCTGACTGTACAATCTAACCTCATTTGTTTGTGTGAAGAAATGCCCTGGGGAACCTGGAATACCTCTAGTTTTATAACTTTTCCTAGAGATTTACATGCCCCAAAGGGCATTTTACTTGTCCCTCTCCCTATATTAATTATCAGTTTACCCTAAATGGTTAGGACCTCTGACAGGGATCTGTCATTTTAGCAACCTTTTCCTTATTTTATTTTATTTTATTATCTTTATTATTTTATTAGCTATAAGACCACTGCTAAAAGCCTTGATTAAGAACTACAGAAAACAGCAAAACTAAGCAGAAAGAACAGAAAATGAAATTCAATGAAACAAAACCAGCTTATGGGGAGAAGAAGTCCCTCAATAGTAGACAGACCAGGTCCCCAAGGGAGAAGTCAGGAAAACCTGGGTGCAAGCCCCAATTCTTACACAGACCAGCTTTGTTACCCTGAGCAAGTCACATACCTTCTCTGAAGGAACTGCACAATAGTTGTGAGTCTGCATGGGTAAGAGAAATTTGCTTCCTGGAAGTTCCTTATACCAATGAAATCATATACACAGAAAACAAAGGTTAAAATGGCTGCATTCCAGTTGGGGGCTTGGGGTGGGGAGATATTCTTCCCTTTAACTCTGTTTGAAGGTTTCGTTTCAATGCTCCCCTGAACATTGTTGACCTAGAGAGGAAGACAGTCTAAACCAATTTCATCTATCTCATGAGCGAGAACAGTGGGTAGCTTAGACATCTCTGTCAGTAAGAGTAGTCACGGTGACAGGGAATATTCCCATGCTGATGCCCTCTGGCTCTCTGGTCTATGGGCATGACGGCAAGAGGAAGAAAAAGGAGGCAGAGAGGCCATTTATTCCCCATTGGCCTGAGTAAAATAAGACCAAGAGGTGGCTAGTCTCAAAGCCTGGACCATTTCCTTTGTGTGTGACGATGGCTTAACGGTGGTTCTGCCTTCCTGGATTGTGATCAAAAAGAGGCACTGTGGGATAGTGGAAACAGCATGGTACCCAAAGTCCTGGCTTTACATTCTCTCCTGTGTGACCTTGGGCAAGGTCATTCATCCTCAGTGGGCCTCAGCAGCCTCTCAAGGGGTGAGAAAATTCAAAGGGGAGATTATGTGCTTTGCCCAGAGTTATACAACCCACATGAGTATTGGAGGAAACCAAGATGCTTTTCCCCCCACTTTGAAGCATTTAAGTTTTATTTTAAATACATTTAAAAGAATCTTAATGAGTGTAAAATGATTTATTTTATAATAAAAATGGAGCCACTATCTGGGATTCTTACATATACAAAGGTTGATTAAACAAGAGATCAGCAAAAGCTTATAATATTGAAACTAACATTTTAAAAGAACACATTTGTTTGCTTCAAGCAAGAGAGGACCTTGGCAAAGTCATCTGTCCAGAGTAGTAGAAAATGTTCCTCTGAAGCTAAGGACTCAGCCTAAGCTGGGTCAGTCTGGCTTCAGGTACTTTTGTGAAACCACTGAAAGGTTTTAAGTGCACGGAAGCCGTTATTGCTGAATCCAGCGTTTTCTTCTCTTCTGTTTCCAAATGGCTTTCTCTCATTAATCCTGTGCATCTGCTGCAATAACCGGCCAAGGACACCACCGTCTTCCCACCACAGCGTAATATCCCCAGTCCCCGCTCCCCCTCCCACCCAGAATCATGCCAGGGTTGCCACCTAGTGACCAAAATTCTATTACTTCTGCTTCACCCTGATTAGGATCAGTTGTAGAGGGAGGGAAGGAAGGAAGGAAACAAACATTTATTAAGTTTCTACAATGTGTCAGGCAATAAGCTAAGAGCTTTGCAAATATGATCTCATTTGATCCTTTCAGAGGTAGGTGCTTCTGTTACTCCCATTTTACAGTTGAGGAAACTGAGGCAGAAAGAGGTTAAATGATTTATCCAGGGTCACACGGCTAGTAATTATCTGAGGCTGGATTTGAACTCAGGTCTTCCTGATTCCAGGGCCAGAACTCTAGAAACTGAACCACCTATAGCATCTTAAAGACATCAAAAGGAAAGAGAAATTTTTTACCACAATCTCTACCCCAACTTTATTATCTCAATATTCGCTTTTTAAAAATTCATTTTTATTTTGAACATATCATCCACCAGCCATGTGATGCACTGGTTGTGTCATATGTGTTAATATGGTTTAAACCCTGAGATCATCTTTGACCCTTCCCACTTCTTTATTCCCATTCCCATACAATCTGTAGCCAAGTTCTGCATCACCATCTCCTAACTTAGAACAGTCCCTCATTCATGGCCTGCGTCACTGCAATGACCCAACAGCTTCTGATGCCTGTACTGCCTCCTTTCTAGCAACAGGACCATAGATCTAGAGTCAGAAAGATACTTTGAGATCATCTAGTCCAACCTCCTCATTTTACAGGTGGGGAAACTGAGGCCCAGAGAACTTAAGTTACTTGGCTAAGGTCACATAGGTGGTGTAGAATTAGAACCCACAGCTCAGGGTTATAGATCTAGCCTATACCTTACAGTCCTTCATACTGATGTCAGATCAATCTTCCATTTATATTGATCTGGTCATGTTACTTTTCTGCTCAAAACTCCTTAAAAGCTCACTATTATTTACTGGATCTTTCAAACTTCTTAGCTTGGCATCAAGGCCCACCACAATCGGGCGCCACTCTTCTTTCCTCCTAATATTCTCCACATCAGCTATATGTTAGCCAAACTGGACTGTTTGCTGTTGCTGTCATATATCCAGTGCCTTTCCCTAGCTGTATTTTTGTCAAGACCTTTCCTGATGCTCAGAATGTTTTGTCCGGCCCCTGTCCTTGCCTTCTGAAGTCTACCAATCCTTCATGGCTCAGCTCAAAAGTTACCTCCTTCCCTGATTCCCTGTAGGCAGAAATTCCTTCTTTCTGCCGACTTCAAATACACTCTGTTTTACATAAACACAGAACACAGTCATCTTATGTTTTTCTCTCTGTTTTGCCCTATGGTAATTAAATCTTTATTGTAGAGCATCTCACATTCATGTGTGCATGTCTTATCCTATTTGCTAGATTGTAAATGCCTTAAGAGCAGGAAACATTTCTTTTTTTTTCCCTGCTTTTTTTTTTTGGAGGGGGAAAGTAGGGCAGTTGGGGTTAAGTGACTTGCCCAAGGTCACACGGCTAGTTTTTTGTGTTAAGTGTCTGAAGTTATATTTGAATTCCGGTCCTCCTGACTCCAGGGCTGGTGCTCTATTCACTGCGCCACCTAGCTGCCCCAGCAGGAAACATTTCTTAATCATCCTAGTATCCGGGTGTGTGCTGTCCTTTGGGCTTTTGAGAGCTGATTGCTAAGCCTTTACACTTTAGAAATAGCTAAGTCTGAAGCTGATAGACCACTTAGCCAAAGCAAAAGTGGCAGAGAGACCTTCTGGGCACATCACTAAAGACTCCAGAGGGGGTCAGCGGTGTCAAAGGCAATGGATGGCAGTGATGCCTTCCTAAAAGACTGACGGTTAAGGAAGCAGAGCTGGCTATGATTGACAGCAGCAGAGATGGAGCTCATGTTAGTGATGACTGAGGAGGCAAGGGGCTACCTAGAGACCTGTTTCAGACACTCAAGGTAGCCTTTTCTTCAGTGTCTTTATACCACTTTTTCCTTCTATTCCTTCTCTTCCCTCCATCCCTTCACTCTTTCCCCCACTACAATATTTCCCCTTTTTTCCATTGACACCAGACATTCACAGGGGGAGAGGGGAGGAAAGTGATTGCTTCATTTTATGATTTTAGTTCATGATGGGCAAAGAAGGATTCCATTACATAGGCTTTCCTATTGGTTGTTTTGTTAGCATGATTCAATTACATGCGTTATTATTTGATTTTGGTTAATGTGTCTAATCTTTGGAGAGGGAGTTAAGCCAGGGATAGATTTCCTTCCCCCCTCCCCCACTCATCCTAAGTATAGTGTCTGGGAGATTCTCATAATATTTTCCCAAAATTGTATTGCTTGGTTATGGTTTTTGTTGCTGTTTTTTAAAACCTAGAAAGGTCCTGTAACTTCATAAGGCTTCAGATTCCCAGATCTAATCCATTGCCCTGAGGTGGAATTGGAGCTACATGGCCATCTCAGACAGGCTTTGAGAATGTGCTATTTTGGAATAAGTGGATATAAGGAAAAAGTGATGGGATCTGAGAGTTGGAAAGAACCCTAGGGGCTATCTAATCAAACTCCCTTTAGAAGGAAGGAACATCCTTCTCCAGGGAAGATGAAATGAAGGCTTGGCCACTATCCCAGGATTTCCCAACAGCATTTGGGGCTATCAGAGTATCTCAGGGCCATTCCATGACCTGTCCAGCACAAGCTATTCCCTAAGCATGTTGCTTTCACACATCTCTGGGGAATCTGTTAACAGCTCCAGGTGTATCCCCTGGGAGCTAAGCCACACATATTGGGTTCTGAAACAGAAAGGCAAGGCCATGATAGCTAACAGCTTAATGAAACTACCAGCTGGGGGGTCTCTTCCTGGGTCAGTTCCCAAAGCGTGCCTTGTAATTGGACGTTCTATCTATCTAAAGAGCTGTATCCCCTGAGGTTTGGAGGGGTTAACCCCTGCACCTCAGAACTAAGAGAGAAAGGCTCTCCTGGGTAATTTTAGATCTGCCCATGTATTGATTTAGGTCTAGAGTCAATTCTTAATTCTCACTAATGGAGGAAAGTGGTAGAGTATAGTTTAAAATAGGTTAAGAAAATGTATATAGTCTCTTGAAGGGCAAGGTAAATGCATAGGACAGATCTTTGTGGGGAAATATGTCCTTAGCTAGATGGAGGTCAAATTTGAGGGGTTCATCCTCTCTTTGCTAAGTTTTCCCCACTCCATGGCACAACCCCATAAGATGATCAGTACTTTCCTGTTCTGTTCTTCCTACTCCTTTCTCTTCCTCATCCCCACCCCCATTTATTTTATGCCCAAATGAATGAATTTAAGTAAACAGTCCTTCCTTCCTTGAAAAACCAGAATGATGTTAGCCTCCCTCCAGTCCTACGGCACTTCTTCCATTTACTAGGATTTGCTCAGAAGTCACATCTGCATGGTTTTCTATACCTTGGGACTTGTGCATTCGGACTTAGTGCATCTGCTTCTTTATCTTGCATTTCAATATCCTGATCACCACTCTCAGAAACACATCAGAGCACTCCCTACCCTTTCTCTCCTAGCTTATTGCTGCCTGGCCAACTGGCATTGTTACCCTTGGGTATTTCCTGCTTTTTAAATTGTTTTCTTTCAATTTCACCAAATTACTTTCATTCATTCTCATCCTGAGGTACTTACCTGGTTTATACTATGCTTAATAAAGCTACTTAAGTTTTCAGCTAAATAAATTGTCCATCAAAAAGATATAAAATCATTAAAACAAAAAGGTTTTTTACAATCTGTAATTGGTAATAACTTGTGCCATTTGATGTGATTGAGAAGCTTGGGTTTAAGATAAAAATTATACAGCATGTGTTATGTTCCATTGGACTTACAACTTTTAAAAGAATCAGTCTCCTGATCACTATGATATGTTCAGTGTCTCTGATGGAAGATAAATCCTGATGCTTAACAGCTTTATGTTCTTCTCATATAGATTTTTGCTCTTGCAGCGATACTCTGAGGTGGGTCTAGTGGAGGGCCATGAGAGATGGTTTAAGAAATTCCAAGGAATATATGTTTTTTTGAATGAATGATTCAGATCAGCATTTCCCAGTGACTGTGTATTATGAGTTATTATGAGAGTGCTTTATGAAAGGTCATTTCTGCGATAATGACTTGTAAATGTTTTAGGTATGGGTCAGCATCAATTAAACTTACCATCCCCAGAGACACTGCTCAATTGTCAACTTTTGGATTTGCCTTCTCTCAGTTTAGGAAGTATGGAGTGAGCACCTGATTTATTGTTGGTGCTACTAGATCAAAATCCAGTCCTTTCGGCATGAACTGCTCCATTCTCAAGACTCCTTTCTTAGTATGCATGCCAAATACAAAAACTCTCCTCCTTTTGGTTGATACATGCCTTTAAATTTCTAGGCCAGGACCATGCCACTAGTCCCAATAAGCTGAAGCTTCCCCACCTCTATCTCCCCAATACTGACATAGATGAGAAGAATTTGTCACCGTAGTTCACTACCAAGTGTAGGGTCTCTTTCCGGAAAGTATGTTCAGGTATATGCTGGAGCCAGTGAGAGCTGATTGTTAAATTTTTAGTGTGAGCATTTATGTCTTAGAAATGGGCAAACTCTATAAATCAGGACTTGATTTATTGTTTTATTGCTTGCTTAGACTTAAAAAACTAATATGGGAAATATTAAAAATGAAGGTTAAACTTTAAAGTGTGTCATGTGTACTTTTTTCCAGAGTTTAGCAACTGAACTTTATTATTATTTTTTTAAACATTTCTCAGTTTTCTTTATTGGCTTTAAAAAATGTTTTGTTTTCTCCTTGCTTATATGTAAAGACAATTTTTAACATTAATTTAAAAAATTCTGAGTTCCAAAATTTTCTCCCTTTCTCCCTCATCTCTTCCTTCCCTCAGGTGGTAAACAATTCAGTATTAGGTTATACATGTGCAATTACACAAAACATGTTTCTATATTAGTCATGTTGTGAAAGAAGACAAAGAACAAAAGAAAAAAACCATGAGTACATTTTTTAAAGAGTCAGTTGTTAAACATTTACCAGAATATGGCTGAATATTTCTTGCCACCTCTTATTAGCTAGTCTACCAGGACAGTCCTCATGATGTTTGTCATGTATGACTGTTTCTTCATGGAACCTGCTTTAGATTTACCTTTAGCAGCTACTTACCTAAGATACACACCAGTATCTTTGTGGTAGTTGGGAATTTCATTAACATTTGGTGACCTTTCTTCTGATACCACAGACACGTCCATAGTAAATGAGGATTCAAAACTACTGTTCATTAAATTATCAAAAGGTACCAAAGGTTTTCTTATTTCAGGTAAAGAAACAATTAAATTGAAGCCTACTATATCTTCAGATTGCATTTTTTAAAAAAAGAAATGAGGAATCTCATTGGATTCTCTTTCATCTGGTTCATCCATGTGAATTGTGAAAGCCAGTTGCTTACTGCTGTTGTTTCAGGCTGGAATAATGCTGTACTTGCTATTTCCAGCACGTTCTTCAAAGAGGAGCAACCTTGGTTTCTTGTAGCAGAGGGCGGGGTCTTTGGGCTGTACTCCCGGCACCATCAGGGTCCTGGCAGGCTGATAGTACCTAACGTGTCTTGTTAACATGCTCCTGGTTCTCCTCCAGGACTGCGTCCCGGTTAAGCCATTGCTGCTGGGGCCCAATAACACCGTACGTGACTGGAAGCCAGTGACCTTGAAGCAGGAGCTGGGCCTGTAGCCAGCTTGAGACGGAGATCTCTGCCCACAGCTGCCGGCACCACTTTGCCTCTTCACATTCCAAACACCTTGGTGTTTCTGGCAGGGGCTGCGACTGTTGTGGGATCGTGCTCAGCTCTGGAGGCCACAGGGCCCAGGCCCCGGATGCCGTTCAGATGCTCAGTGACTCCTGAAATGTCTAGCTCTATTTAAACCTTGTTTATTTGCTGTCTGTGCTTTTATAAAAGACTTTATCTGCAGATAAAGATAAGCTGATTTTTGTTACCTTCTTAGAGAGTGTTTGCTGTGAGAGAGTGACCGATACAAATGAGGGATGGCCAGAAGGGAACCAGAAACCTATTGCTTTAGACTTAACTTTGAACCTCTCAAGTCCATGGCTCTACATGGAGGGGCTACATGTGTATTGCCAGTGTTTATTTATTTATTTATATTTTGGAGGGGTTAAGTGACTTGCCCAAGGTCACACAGCTAGTAAGTGTCAAGTGTCTGAGGTTGGATTTGAACTCAGGTCCTCCTGACCCCAGGGCCTGATGTTTTATTCACTGCACCACCTAGATGCCCCGCCAGTGTTTATTTAGCAGAGGGCCTGGCATCCAGTAAGTGCTTAATAAGTGTCTGTTGATTGATTGATGCGCCCCAACAATGCACACATCCCTCTCCCAATGGTGGAGCAGTTATTGGCAATGTGGTTCACTTGCTCTGGTGCTTTCCCCTTGTTATGGTGTACAGCTGCAGGGCTTTGTTTCCAACAGCTGTCAGAATGTGATCACTTTGCCTCTCAAACTGGCCGGCTGTAAGTGGAGGCAAGTTCCCTGGGGTTGACACCAATAGATTTACTGTTCTTTTCCTGTTTAACACAGGCATTTCTGCAAATGAGCATCCATTCCCTTTGACACATAGTCTGGGACTCGCCTCTCCTCCTCAAGGGAGAGCTCTATGAGTCCAACTCAGAATGAGGACCTCTGGCCATTTACTCATGATTGGTTTGCCTCTGTGTTCTCTGGATGGGAGCGGAAGGTCAGGAGCGCACTGTGTTGGTGGTTAGGGTGTAGGGCAGACTTGCACAACTTGGCAGTAGGTAGGAGCCAAAATTAAAATAGACTAAATGTCTTTGGGCCTTAGATAGGCTAGACTAGAGCCAGACAGATGATGGTTGGTTGCTGTGGGTCATGTGACAAACAGGACGGCGCACAGTGGCAAACCTTTTTTGCTGGCGACAAAATCCTTTGGTGGCAGGGACAAATAGTGAGCAGCCTATATGCTGTGTAGGCCTGGCGTAGGGGGCTGTGGGTAATTCACACTTGGCTGTCTGAGAGCTGACCTGTACCAGCCTCAGGGTAGTTTGTGCATGCTATGTGACCAGGATTGGTGGTCTCTGTGAGAAATAGGGGACATTGATGTGGCATAACATTATAGAATCACAGACTCACAGATGGCTCATTCTTCAAAAGTAATTTAGTTTAAGTTCAACCTGAACAGGAATTCCCCAGGAATCGGGTACCATACTAGAGTTTAGGTATACAAAGGGAAAAATGAAAGAGACCCTGCTCTCATGGAGCTTATCTCTTGTAGGGATACCAACAATATACATATAATAAATAAATAGAATAAAAGGGAAATTGAGGAGAGAGGAAGGGAGAGAGAGGGAGAGGGAGAGGGAGAGGGAGAGGGAGAGGGAAAGGGAGAGGGAGAGGGAAAGGGAGGGGGGGGAGAGAGAGAGAGAGAGAGAGAGAGAGAGAGAGAGAGAGAGAGAGAGAGAAAATGAGAACCAAGGGTGATCATGGAGTAAGGGGCTGAGTTGAACCTTGACAGCAGACAGGATGCTGAGAGGCAGAGAAGTGGAGGGGATGCACCCCACATATGGAGGATGCCTTGTAAGAATGTGCAAGTGAGGGAATGGAGGGTTGAGTTTGGGGAATAGCTACTAGTCCAGTTTGACTGGAAGGCAGAGTTTGTGAAGGGGAATAGGAGGATTGGGAAAGTAGACAAGAAACAGATCATGGAAGTTCTTAAATGCCAGGCTAAGGGACTTGTATTTTATATTTTGTATTTTTTTATATTTTTGCATTTTGTATTTGTGTGTTTGTATTTTGGCCACCTAGGCCAGGGATACCAAGCTCGAATAGAAATTGGGACCACTAATCCATACATAAGGATCCTTGTGAGCCAAATATTGACTTAGTTTTAAAATGTAACGTGATCTATGTTTCACTGCATTTATCTTGTTAAATGTTTCCCAATGTCATTTTACTTTGGTAAATGCCATGTGTTTGACACTTTTGCTCTTAGCACCAGGGAGCCACTGAAGGTTTTTGAGCAGGGGAGTAATATAGGATGAATTTGTATCCTAGAAAGATGATTTTGGCAACTCTGTGGAGAATAGGTTGGAGAGGGCAGAAACTTGAATCAGAGACACCCATTAAGAGGCTATTAGAGGAGTCAACGTGAGAGGTGATGAGAGCCTGAAGTAAGCATATCTAACTCAACATATCTAAAGCAGAACTCATCCTAATTCTATTCTGTTTTAGATATGTTGAAACAACATGCTTATGAGACATCCAGTTTGAAATGATCTATAGGCAGTTGGTGACACAGGACTGGATCTCAGGGGAGAGACTAGGGCTGCATTTGTGGATCGGGGAGTCATTTGTGTAAAGGTGATATCTAAACCCAGGGGGGCTGAAGAGGGGTTAGAGAGAGAAGAGGGCTCAGACCGAGCCTAGGGGGCACATTGATGATTAGAATGTGGGATCTGAATGAGGATCCAGCAAAGGAGATTGGGCAGGAGTGGTCAGATAGGTGGAAGGAGGATGCTTGTAGGCAACTGGGAAAGAGATAATAGACAGGTGAGATAAAAAGGAAGGGGAGAGACAGAGAGAGACAGACTGAGAGAGACAGGGAGAGAAAGAGACAGAAACACAGAGACAGAGGGAGAGAGGGAGAGGAAAGAGAGAGGGAGAGACAGAGAGACAGAGACAGAAAGAGACAGACAGGGAGAGACAGAGACAGAGAGAAGAAAGAGGAGGAGGAAGAGGAAGAGGAGGAGGAAGGAAAGGAGAGGGAGAGAGAGAGGATCCAAGTTCCTGGAGAAATATCCATGAGTTATTTTTCTTCCTAGGCAGTCCATTCTGCTTTGTTGATAGTGCTGTTAGAAAAAACAGAGCCCAAATCTGACATTCACTGGCTGTCTGAGACCAATAAAAACAAATTCTTCTTCCATATATAAACCCTTCAAATGCTTGAAGGCAGCCATCATGTCCCACAACCCAACACATCTACATGTGTTTTTACCTAGACACCTTCCTGGTTATTGGCACTAAACTTAATGAAACATGACTTTCTAGTTCTCTGATTTCAAAGGGAGATTGGGTAAATGCCATCTGAGAAGGGAGACAGTATGGGATGATGTAAATAATAAGGGAGTAGGAAGTCAGAAGAGTTTGATTGCAAATCTGGCCCTGTTACTAGCTGTGTGAGCCTGGGCAAGTGACTTCAATTCTCTGGGCCTATGTGCCTTTTTTTTTTTAACCTGTCAAATATTTTGATGAGATGATAACGATAATAACAGCTAAGACTTACATAGCTTTAAGCTTACAAAGTACTTAATATATGTTCTCTCATTTGAGTCTCCCAACCAATCTATGTGATAACTATTATTATACCCATTTAATAAATATGGAGACTGAGGTGGAGAGAGGTTAAGTGCTTTCTAAGCAGTCTCTTCCTGCTCCGATGTTCTGTGACTCAGTGACTCTAGAAATAGGTCTAAATGGGAAGCTGGGTTCCTTTCTCACGTGGACTGGGTTGAATGGGAAGAAACAATCCCTTTGGGTTTAAGTAAGACACCCAGAGGAAAAAAGAAATGCAATGTGGGAAACCTTGGCCAAAAAAAAAAAAGGGAACCCAGAGCAGTTTCACCAGATGTTTCCCCAAAATTTGTTTCTTTCACTTGGCCTTTTTCTGTTTCCTGCCTCTGTCCTTGGACATGTTTTTCATTTTTGATCTGGTTGCTGATTTACATTGTGAAGGGGATAGATATATTTACTTTTCTGTCTATCTTTATATATATATATATATGTATATATATGTATATGTATACATACATATATTTACACACACATAGATATAGATTTACATACATACATACCTATATATATATATGTACATCTATCTATCTGTCTATCTATGTATCTATGTCTATTTATTTACCTATCTACCTATCTACCTACCTATCTGTCTATCTATCTATCTATCTATCTATCTATCTATCTATCTATCTATCTATCTATCTATCTAGTGTTCTCCCTGCCCCATACTGGAACCCTTGCCTGCCCCATATAAACACTTTTTGGAAGAGGTTGTTTTTTGGTTTTGGTCTTTACATTCTCAACACTTTGCCCAATGTCTGGCAATTGCTTAATAAATGCCAGATGGTTAGAGTGCAGGAAGGGATGGGATTAAGCAGGACATGGTAGAAAGAGCACTGATTCTGTGTTCGGTGAATATGGGTCAGAGGACTAGATCTGGGGCAAGTCACTTAATCTCCAGTCTCAGTTTATTTACCTATAAAACGATCATTTAATTCACTTACTGTGTTCAGAGCTCTAGGTTGAGAAGCTAGAGATACAAAGGTCCACTTTAATACCATCCTCAAGGAGCTTACAAGCACTAATGCACAGTATGCTTCCACTGCTGACCTCACTGGGTTACTGCAAGGATCCAGGGAAATAATGTATGTGAAGTGTTTGGCAATTTTAAGGTTCCATTTAATGCATGCATCATGCTTCAGTGCTTTTCCTATTGAGGGAGGGAGTGGCTACATGGTCCGGTGGCCTGGGATTATAGAGCTATGGCTGGTCTACCCTGGCAAGTGTGCTTTATTCTGTTCTATGGATTAATAGGTACTTATTAAACACCTCAAGTAACCCTGTGGGATAAACAGAAAACAACTCATGTTTACATGAGCGTTTTCTTTATACCAACCCTGTGTGCAAGATAGTATAAGAATTTTTATCCCCATTTTACAGATGAGGAAACAGATTAAGTAATTCACCCAAGGTCACATAGCTAGAGAATGGTACCATATAGCTAGAGAATGGTACCATTTAGGTATAAAATCAAGTCTTCTGACTCTTAAATCAATGCTATTTTCACTGTAACTGCATATCTCTCTAGTTTACTGTGTGAAAAGAAGAATATTAGACTTGAGAGATTATAATCTATATCAGTGGTCTCAACCTTCCTAATGTTGCGACCCTTTAATACTTGTATATGGGCATATCTGCATGTGGGCGGACCCGCCTGGAGACCAATAGAGGAGCAATGTCTCAGTTCCTAAGACCATCGGAAATATATGTTTTCTGATGGTCTTAGGTGACCCCTGTGAAAGGGTTGTTCAACCCCCAAAGGGGTCGCGACCCACAGGTTGAGAACCGCTGATCTAGATCAACCCCTTCATTTTCACAGAATCAACAAATTTGGGTGAGATCTCAGAGGCAACATACCTGACAACACTCATATCTATGACATATCAAATGAGCAGTCATCTGTTCTTTGTTTGAAAACCAACAAAGAGGGACAACCCTGCTACTCCTAAGACAACTCATTCCAATAAGTCGAAAAACACTTATTGAGTGAACTACTGTGTTACTATGGCAGAATGGGCAGATAAGAATAATTTGTTTCAATGGCCATGACAGCGTCTGAAGCAGAAGCTGTGGCGGCTTAGAGCTTAGTCAGGCATTGAAGGCAGTAAGGCTGTCCACTGCATTCTGGGCCATTGCCAGCTGTCTTGACTTTTGTCCTGCCACTGGACTTTGATGACTGGAAGAAAGAGTGAGGTTGACGACTTTGTGCAACTCTGCTTCACTTAAATCCAATTCACACACAAGTCAAGACAACAGTCGGTGATGTCATTGGTCCTCTTTGAAAATGAAGGACAAATGAACAACTTTGTGATAGGTGCCAGGAATACAATATTAAAAAAACTCAAACCAGACAGTCCTTGTCCTCAAGCAGATTACATTCTATCCAGGGAAACATGTACTCTGCAACTTACAGTCTTGGGGCAGGGATTCTTAAGCCTTTTTGTGTCATGGTCTAGGGTAGTCTTGTGAAACCTATGAACTCTTTCTCAGAATAATACTTTTAAGTGACTAAAATAAAATACCTAGAATTAAAAAGGAGGTCAATTATATTGAAATATAATTATCAAAAATTTAAAAACAAGAAGTTTGTAGACTTCAGCTTAAGAACTCATTTGAGAGAGTTAACTTGGGTCACTGAGAAGTTAAGTGATTTGCCTAGGGTCACACAGTCTATGTGCCAGAGCACTGCTTCTGCCACTGAAGCTGATCGTCTGTTCATCAGGACAGGCCCATTGTCCTGATCACTCTGGCTCTCATTGATTGACCAACAATAGGTCCCAGGTCAAGCCCCACTTGGTAATCTTAATGTAATGTGAATAGCAATTGTTTCTGTTTTAACCAGAAATCCTGAAGGTCTTCCCTTACCACAATGAAATATTTTTTTTTTGGAGTAGGTAAAGAGGCCATACTCTGCTCCATTTCTTACCTATCCTTAATTGCTGAAAGGATGCTGCTTCAATCAGACTGAGACCTGTTAAAGACCATAGCTTCAAAAGGCCAAGGTCTCCCACTGCATTCAGGGCCATCTCTAGTCATCTTGATCCATATCTGGCCACTGGGACCAGATGGCTCCTGAGGAGAAAGTGAGGCTGGTGTCTTTGCACAGCCCTGCTTCACTTAAATCCAATTCTCTTGCATGTCATGGCATCACTTCTTTGATGTCATGGTCCTCCTGGAGAATGAAGGACAAAACAACATGATGGGCTGCTTCTAAAAAATACCCACCTTATTAATGTGTTACGTATTTGCAATTTCTTCCCACCACTAAACAAATGGAAAGAAAGTTCCATACTCAAACACATTTTAGTTCCCCATAAACAAAATAAACTCAGATTCTCATTTCCTTTCCCTCTCTTGTTCCTTCTTTCAGAGTTCTGTCATCTGCATGTCTAGTCTTTAATTCAACTCAACAAATATTTACTGAACTCACGCTATGTGCAGGGTACTAGGTCCATTGGAAAATACCAAGATAGATGAGATGGCAGCTGTGATGCAATAAACAGAAAAAAAGCTGACTTGGAGTTGAGCTCCTGTTCCAGAAAAGTCATTGTGTCACCTAGAACAAGTTACTTTGTTCTGAGTCTGTTTCCTCTTCTATAAAAACTGCATACTTGCCTTGCCTACCCTGTTGAGAAGGAAGCAACCGTAAAGCACCATAGAAATGTAAAATATGATTGTAGAGTTCAGTTTAGTTTTGTAGCATATTTATGAAATAAAGAGATTTTATTAAGTGCGGGCCACTGTTCTAGGCACTGGGGAAATAAATGCAAAAGTGACACAGTCCCTACTTTCAAGGAATTTAACTTGTAAAGAAACAGACTGTCCCACAAAAGGGAATGACATGGCTAAGGAAGGGAATTTCTGTCTGAGGAGTCACAGGGATGGTGACTGGAACCTAGGAAAATTGATTGTCCCTCCCTGTGTTTGGGCAGCTAGGTGGCTCAGTGGATAGAGTGTTGGGCTCTGAGTCAGGAAGACCTGAGTTCAAAATTGACGTAAGACACTTATTATCTATGTGACCATGGGTAAGTCACTTAATACTGTTTGTCTCAGTTTCCTCATCTGTAAAATGAACTGGAGAAGGAAATGGCAAACCACTCTGGTATCTTTGCCAAGAAAACTCCAAATGAGGTCATGAAAAGTTGGACACAATGCAACAACAGCATTGGATTTATGTGATTGATCACTTCCTAGGGCAAGAAGTGGAAAGTAAGGTATAGTCCAATTGGCATTGTGAATCGATAGGAAATGTGATCTGGTGTAACCTAGATGTAGCTGGGTCGTTAAGTTTGTACTCACTCTCTTGTCAGTCAAGCTCATTCCCAGGATGGAGGTCCAGAACTGAAAGAGCTAGATGTAGCATGGCCTTTGGTCCATTGGAGAGTGCAGATCCAATTCTGGAAGGGTAGGGAGGGACAGGGTGGATATTGGGATGTCTGGGTGGATAGATATGGGATTAAATTAGTGTTCATTTTCCTTTGAGCTCTCTTTTCCTTTCTCTTCAAATGCTTTCTGCCCTTTCCAAGTGTCTCAGATTCAATGTCTTCCCTGCATTCCCTTCCTCAAAGCAGCCCTTTTAGAGAAGATATTTATTTTTCCCATTTGACATAAAGAAACATACAGAAAGAAGTTTATTTCCACCATCCTACTTTTTGATTATCATGCAGCACCCTCCTTTTTTATAATTAATTAATTAATTTTTAGTTTTTAATATTCACTTCTATAAGATTTTGAGTTTTAAATTTTTTCCCCCACCTTCTCCTCATTCCCCAAGATGGTGTGTAATCTGATATAGGCTCTGCTTATATACTCATATTAAACATATTTTCATGTTAGTCATGATGTAAAGAAGAATTAAAGCTAACGGGAGGAACCATGAGAAAGAAGGAACAAACAAAACAACAAAAGAAAAGGAAAACAAATAGCATGCTGCTGTCCACATTCAGATCCAAAGGTCTTTCTCTGGATGTGGATGGCATTTTCCATCATGAGTCTTTTGGACCTGTCTTAGATACTTGTATTGCTGAGAAGAGCTAAGTCCATCAAAATCGGTCATCTTACAATGTTGCTATTACTGTGTACAATATTGCCCTGGTTCTGCTCACTTCACTCAGCATCAGTTCATAAAAGTCTTTTCAGGTTTTTCTGAAGTCTGCCTGCTCATCATTTCTTATGGAGCAATAGTATTCCATCACCTTCTTATACCACAACTTGTTGAGCCATTCCCCAATTGATGGACATCCCTTCAATTTCTAATTCTTTGTCACCACAAGAAGAGCTGCTTTGAATATTTTTTGTACATACGGGTCCTTTCCTTGCTTTTATGATCTCTTTGGCATACAGACCTAGAAGTGGTATTGCTGGGTCAAAGGGTATGCATATCTTTATAGCCTTTGGGGCATAATTCCAAATTGCTCTCCAGAATGGTTGGATCAGTTCACAACCTAACCAACAATGCATTAGTGTTTCAAAATTCCCACATCTTCTCCAACATTTATCATTTCCCTTTATTGTCATGTTAGCCAATCTGATGGTTGTGATGTGAGCACCCTCCTTCTTTAGAGATGTAGCCATTACAGTGAGCTTGAGGAACATTGTGGACAGAGTAAGTTGATAGTAAGAACATGTAACAATAGTATCATCATCAACAACAACAATTATCATGCATTTTAAAGTGGCTTATATTTTTTTCAAAGTGCTTTCATATCCATTATCTTATTAAATCCTCATAGCAACACTTTGAGGTAGACAGTGTAGATGTTAGCCACATTTTACAGATGAGGAAACTAAGGCTCAAGGAAATTAAGAGACTCAGGCACAGTTAAACAGCTAGTAAGAGGTACATTTGGGACATGAGCTGGTGACTTGGATACTCTAGACACCCCACGGTAAGCTAGTCAATGAGTTAAAGTCCCCTAAATCTACCCAACCAGTCTAATTCTTATTTGAAAAAGTACAGACACACCCCAGACACCCAGCACACACCCAGCACTGGAAACAAGAACTAACTAGAATCATGATCATGTTCCAGGAAGGGGTAAATTTCTATCTCTGAGTCAAATTCAAGATAGGGCTGCCTGTAAGGAGAAGAAAGGAAGAAGACCCCAAGCTATTCATTCTCTGTCTTTGGGATTCTTCATGCACCGTTTTTCTTGGGTTTAGAAACTCAAGGGGAGGTATCTACAGAGTTGAATCTTTCCAACCACAAGACAAATGTCCAGTTGTTCTCTCTTCCTGATGTGGATCAAGTGACTCTGAATGATTACTTTTCTTTGATCTCTGTATCCCAAATCCTGAGTCTAGAGGTCAGTCATTCAGCCAAGTGCTCACCAGTCCCCAGTGCTAATAGTAACTGATAGCCATGAAGAGCTTTTAAACAAAGCCATTTGCATGTGTTGCTTTATTAGAGCTTCAAGACAACCTTGTGAAGCAAGTATCAGCTGATACCCACAGCTATCCCCATTTTACAGGTGAGGAAATTGAGCTACAGAGAGGATGCAGGAGTTGTCCAGGGACACAACTAACAAAGATCAGAAGTGGGTTTTGAACCTAGATCTTTCTGACTTAAGGCCCAGCACTCTAGCTAGTATGACATGTTACAGCCTCAGTGAATGAGAGAAAGGTAGAAAGCATAGACCTTAGAGATCGTCTTCTCTGGCTTCCTTCATTTGACAGAATAAGACACTGAGGCCTGGAATGAAGTGACTTGTCTTGGGCTACAGAGATAGGGAGTAGTAGCAGATCCAGGATTAGAACCCAGGGCTCCTGACCCCTAAAGCGGTTACTTTTCCATTAAGACCAATTGTAAACCACATCCATTTAGAGATTACTAACTTGGTGTCTTGAGAAATCACCCTGGGAGGGAAGGAAGCTTGCCCCAGATGTGCTACTTGTTGGATGAACTTTGTTGTTGTTCAGTCATTTTAGTTGTTTCTGACTCTTTGTGACCCTCTTTTTGGGGTTTTCTTGGCAAAGATGCTGGAGTGGTTTGCCATTTATTTTCTCCAACTCATTTTACAGATGAGGAAACTGAGGCAAATTGAGTTAAGTGACTTGCCCAGGGTCACTGAGCTAGTAAGTTTCTGAGGCTGGGATTTGAACTCAGGAAGGTGAGTCTTCTTACTTTAGGCCCATCACTCTATCCACTGCACCACCTAGCTCATCATTGGATGAGCACTATGTGGATAGTCGAGAGGTGACTGTATAGCAAAATCCAGATGGGGTCATTTTCTGAGGACTGATGAGTTCAGTACCTTGGTCCCAAATTGGAGGAGAAGATGCTTTTAAATAATTTGTATCTTAGCCTTACCAGGTAGAGTGGCTCATGAATTATTGATTCTTTTCTTCTCCCCTCCCACCTTCCCCAGTGTCTTGTATGGCTAAGTGCCCAGGACTGCTCTGGGGGCTGGGTCCTGGACTTCTGGCAGTCACTCAGGAGCCACAGCAATGCTGGGAATGCTGACACAGGGCTAAGGGGAGGCAGGATTACTCAGCTCAGTGTCTCAGCTTTGCCAAATGGAGCCTGTTTTCTAGCCAAAAGTCAATCAGTGAGCATGTGTGGCTATTTGGTTCAATACTGGGACACATTACTGGAAGTATCTGCGGCCCATAGCATGGCGTCTGCCCTACTCATATCCCCTGCTTCTGAGGAAGGGGAGAATGGACTCATGAGAGGGGTAGACAGTGAGAGAGAGAGAGAGAGAGAGAGAGAGAGAGAGAGAGAGAGAGAGAGACAGAGACAGAGAGAGAGAGAGACAGAGAGAGAGAGAGAGACAGAGAGACACAGGGAGAGAGACAGAGACAGAGAGAGACAGAGAGAGAGAAGAGGAGAGAGACAGAGACAGACAGATAGGGAGACAGAGAAAGAGAGAGAAGAGGAGAGACAGAGAGAGACAGAGAGAGAGAGAGAGAGAGAGAGAGAGAGAGAGACAAAGAGAGAGACAGAGACAGAAAGACAGAGACAGATGAGGCAGAGAGAGACAGACAGACAGACAGACACACAGAGACAGAGAGAATTCAGTGTCTTCATCTAGACAGACTCTGATTCTGCCCTATACTTTTTTGTGACCTTTCTCACCTCTCTGTTAGCTCTAGCTGTTTGGGGTTTTCTGGGTGGTCATCTTGAATTTGGGGCTGCAATTGCCTGCTTATCCGTGCCCCCATCTGCGACTTAGATATGAATGACAATTCATTCAATCAATCAACAAGCATTTTAAAAGCGTCTTTTATATGAAACAAACCCCAACCAAAAGGGGCTTATGCCCTACTGGGGGCTACAGCATTCACACACACGTATATACATGTTTTATATTATATATGTTATACGTTATATATTATATATGTAGTTTTTATTTATACATATATATGTATAACTCTAGGGCTTACTGTGCTAGATGTATTTCTGATGAGATAGATTTTTAAAGGCCCCATAGTTTTGCCCTTGGAAGTATACTCATAAAGCTTATGAGTAGCTTACGATGATGGTCCCAGTTAGGGAGTGAAAGCTCTCTAACCATAGGCTGGGGGGTTTGTGATCTCAGCCCTGCACCAGGAAAGTCACCTCTCCCGTGGCTCCCAGAGCTTTCTCACTCTCTCAGGTCTCAAAGAAAGAGATGCCAGGAAATGTAAGTCCAAGAACAACCACAGGCATTTATGAGAAAGAAGATTTATAGATTCCTTAAATGAAATGTTTAACAGAATGAAGGGACACAATCAGAAACCAATGCCAGTTGCACCTGCTGAAAAAAGACAGGGTATAGGACAGCCATTTCCCCCCTCAGCTCTCCAGCTCCCAGAGTGAGTGTGCACAACCACACAACACACACCACACACACTAAGACACCACCACAATACAGTCATAGAAAGGTCTTTTCGCTTGTTGAATTCAGAGGTCGCCTCCAATGGGGGCTCGGGTTTGAAGAAAGGAAATACAGTTGTGGCTACCATCATGTTGCCGCCCCACATGGCCTATCTCTTTCCTCTCAAGATCCTCAGAGACTCCCTACAATCCTGCCCTCCTGTCTGAATCTGGTGATAACTTCTCCAAAGCTGGTGAGAAATACAATTCTGAAGGTCTTTATGGGAGGGCCGTTACCCAAGATACAATGATGACAATCATCGTCGTCATCATCATTATAACAGCTAACGTTTATATATAGTCCTTTAAGGTTTGCAGAGTACTTCACCTACATGACCTCATTTAATCCTCACAATAATTCTGGGAGGTAGGTGCTATTATTATTCTTATTTTATAGATGAGTAAACTGAGGCAAGTGACTTGCCCAAGGTCACACAGAGGTAGGATTTGAACTCAAGTCTTCCTGACTTCATGCGCAGGATTTTATTCACTTTGCTGCCTCATTTGCAAGATAAATATGATGCAAGGTAATTTGGAGAGGGAGGTACTAAGCAGCTGAGGTTATCAGAAAAAGCTTCATGTAGACCAGGAATTCTTAGCCCCCTCCCCCCATTTATTTGTCCTGGATCTCTTTGACATTCTGGTGAAGTCTATGCATCCCTTTTCAGAACAATGTTTTTTTTTTTTTAAGATCATTTCTCATTATTGTATAGTTGTGTCAGATTTTTTATGACCCCATGGACCATAGTCTGTGGAGTTTTCTTGGCAAAAATTCTGGAGTCATTTGCCATTTCCTCCTCCAGTAGATTAAGGCAAACAGAGGTTAAGTGACTTGCCCAGGGTCACATGGCTAGTAAGTGTCTGAGGCTGGATTTGAACTCATGTCTTCCTGACTCTAGGCCTGGTGTTCTATCCAGTAAGCCAGCTAGGTGCCAGATCATAATGCTATAGTGCAGCTAGAAGTTAGTGAAAATGAAGATGTAATTTCCAATCCTCTCTCCCTTCCCCTCCCATCCCCCTCACAAATTCCATTTAAAGGGAAGGGCCAGGGAATAAGCATTTATTACAGCATTTACTATTTGCCAGCCATCGTACTTAGGACTTGCACAAATGTTGTCCCATTTGATCCTCACAATCATCCTGCAGAGAAGGTGTTATTATTATTCCCATTTGTTGTTGTTTAGTCATCTTCAGCCATATCTGACTTTGTGAGCCCCTTTGGTATTTTCTTGGCAAAGATACTGGAGTGGTTCTCCAGCTCATTTTTACAAATGAGGAAACTGAGGCAAACAGGGTTAAGTGACTTGTCCAGGGTCATCCAGCTAGGAAGTGCCCAAGGCCAGATTTGAACTCAGGTCTTCCTGACTTGAGGCCTAGCACTCTATTCACTGTGCCACCAGCTGCCCATATCTACATTATACAGTTGAGGAAATTGAAGCAGCTGTTACCTTTCCAGGGTCACAAACTAGAGTCTGAGGTCACATTTGAACTCAAGTCTTCCTGATTACAGGCCTAGCACCCTATCCATTTTGTTTGAGGTTCACAGACTTTCTGAAATCAAGTTCATGGACTCCAGATTTAGAATCCCCAGTGAAGAAGGTGTTGCTTGAGCTAGACTTTCAAGGTTTTAAGAGGTCAAGGTGAGGAGAAAACGCATTTTAGCCCTCATTTCTCAGAAGAAATTGACTGATTAGAGTCTTTGGGTTTCCTGACTCCCTCAGGGTATATGGGATGGTGATGGTTGAGGTGGAGAGAGAGGACATCATTCCCAAAGCATGCTGGGCACATCTCCAAGTAGCCAGGCCATTAGGCAGGGTGCCTGGGGCTTCGTGCCAATGCTGTTCTCTCTTCCTCTGGAAAAATACTCATATTGTAGACTCCCCATAAACCACAGGACTCATGCTCTGCTGTTCTTCCTTCTTGGGATGGGCCTGTCTTCTGAGGTTGAAGCCATTTAAGAAACATCCTTGTCATGCTGCAAATACCTAGTGATATAGCTTCTTGTTTGTCCTTCGTTCTCAAAGAGGATCATGGCATCAGGGAGGTGATGCCAGGACATGCAAGTGAATTGGAGTTACGTGAGGGAGGGCTGTGCAAAGCCACCAGCCTCATTTTCTCCTACAGAGCCATATCTGGGCTCAGCGGCCAGATACAGATCAGGACGACTGGAGATGTCCCTGATGCAGTGGGAGAGCTTGGCTTTTTTAAGCTAAGGTCTCGGTTTGACTCAGGCCATACCCATTCAGTGATTAAGGCACTGTAAGAAATGAGGCAGAGAATGGCCTCTTTATTTAGTTGGAAAAAAAATAGATCTGGTTGGGGAAGGCCCTCAGGATTTCTGACCAAAACAGAAACAACTGCTGTTTACATTCATACTGAGCCAATCAGGGTTCAAAAAATGACCAAGAGGGGCTTGGCCTGGGACCTATTGTTGGCAGATCAGAGAGATAGTAATGGCTGGTATTTATATGGAGCAGTACAGTTACAAAGCAGTTTCCATACATTATCCCTTTTAATTATTCTTATCTAATAACTTTGTGAGGCATTATATCCATCTAACATATTTAAAAATAATAAATCACCAAGATTTGGAGAAATTACTGCCCTTGATGTGACTAGAATTTCATTCTAGGTTTTCTGACTCAGGTGCAATGCTTTTTTCCTTATAGCACCCCTTACTCAAGGCATGAACCGTGATTTCCTAGCAGTGAAATAGGTACAATCATTCAGTGAGCATTTATTAAGCTACCTGTTCTTTGGGAGACACTGTGACAGCTTTAATCAATCAGTGGAGTTCAGTAAAGCAAAGGAGTTAGAGGTAGGGTTTGAACCCAGGTTCTCTGAGTCCACAACCAATACTCTTTCTCCTATACCATGCTGATTTGGTTTTGTAGATGGGAAAAACATAGATTAGAGTGATGAAGGGGACTGATTACAGAGAAGACTCTTGCCCATAGTAAGAAGAGAGTCAGAGGACTCGTGTTCCAGGTCAGCTTGGCCTCTCATCCTCTGGGTAACCGTGGGCAAAATACTTCCTCTGTCTGGATCTGAGTTTCTTCACCTGAAAAGTGACAAATTTGGAATGAAAGTTAAGGACTCTTCCAGTTCTTTTCCTTTCAATGGAATCCTTCCCAGATGCTTAGATACATACATGAATCTTCTCCATCACTTACAAAACAAAAACACAAAACAAAAAACAACCATTAAACCAAAAAAACCAAAGTCCCTTCCTTAGACACTGCTTCTCCATAAAACTGTTATACTAACCCTCCTCCCCTTGTATAGAAGATAGAGCCCTAGTGTTAGGTGGTGTTAGGAAGATCAGAGTTCAGATTCCACGTCAGACATATAATAGCTTTGTGAGCTTGGGCAAGTCACTTGTAACTTCTCTTTGCCTCAGTTTCCTCATCTGTAAAATGGGGATATGATAGCATCTACTTTTCAGGGGTGTAACTATTTGTAAAACTCTTGGCATGGTGCCAGGCATGTAGTAGGTGCTTATTTCCTTCCTTCATTCACTGCCAAAAGTCAGGAAAGAATAGTCCATACTTACTGCCACAAATTCCTTGTTTTATTGAGTTGTTTCAGCCCTGTACAACTCTTTGTGACTCCATTTAGGGTTTTCTTGACAAAGATACTAGAATGGCTTGCCATTTCCTTTTCTAAGCTCATTTTACAGATGAGGAAACTTAGGCAAATTGGGGTAAGTGACTTGCCCAGGGTCACACAGCTAGTCTGAGGCCAGATTTGAACTTAGAAAGCTAAGTCTTCCTTGACTCCAAGCCCAGTACTCTATCCACTGAGTCCTGCAATTCCTTACCAGATACCAACTTAAATAATTTCTTCTTGGCAACAGCTTACTTTAAGGTGTTTTGTTAAGGCTTGAGTAATAAGGGTTTCCCCTAACAGCCCAAGCTACAGACTTCCCTTATTTTGCCTTTTATTTTTGCCCCAAAGCTTCCTCCACTCCTAACACAGGATAACTTGAGAGACTTTGCCTTGCTTAAATCAAAGTATACTATGGTTAGGGCATCTTCTTGTTCTACTCATTTAGTAATCACATTAGGAAGAGGAAATGCTGTCAGTCTAAGGTGACTTTACAGGACAAAAGGAGAGGGAATTGTTTCCCCAAGAGTGACCTTTCCACAGAGGGACGGCAATCATGGGAGGGAGGCAGAGGTCAATGGGGAGCAGCAAAGTGGGCTGACACTGTTATCTATTCTATATGCAAAATATGCAATAAGCTGTGTACCACAATCTAAGGCCTTATCCCCAGACACTCAGGACTCAAAGTGAGTTTTATACAAAGGGCTGGCTTGGCACTAATAGTGAATAAACATTTACATGATGCTTACTATGTGCCAGGCACTGTACTAAGTACTTTTTTAAAAGAACTAAATATCTTATTTGGTCCTCATAATAATCCTGGAAGTACTATTACTATTCCAATTTTACATGTCAGGAAACTGAGGCAAACAAGTTAAGTGAGTTACGCAGGGACACATAACTAGTGAGAGTTTGAGGCCAGATTAGAACTCAGATCTTTTTGACTACAAGCTTGGAGTTTTCTAGTAGGAGGCATCATCTATAGGTGAAAGCAGTAGGGTAATAAAGACAACTGAAATTAGGGTATTTTCTGAATTGAAGGCACAAGGAATGAGGGTTAGAGACATAGGAAACATAACTCTATGTCACAGAAAACAAATGGCAGGGGAGGGGAGCAATGTCTGGCCTCCAGGTCAAGTCAAACCTTAGCAAACATGCATGAGCAGGGCCAGGCCACACTAACTGAACCAGTTTTCATAGAGTTGCTTCGTAGAGAACTTTCATAGGTTTGATTGTCATCTCTAGACATATGAATCACACGACCAGTTGCATCTTGGACATTCCAAACTGGATATACCAGAAGCTACTATATAAAACAGAAACAAAAATAGAAATTAAAATAGGATGAAATAAGAAATAATTTTAAAATATTTTTTAAAATTTTATTTATCATTAATACAAAACCTTTTTTACTGTAACTTTTAAATATTATTAGTGGGAATCTATTATTTATTGTGAGAACAATGAGATTAAATGTTTCATTATTTTATGACTTTTTTTTTCTGGAGAGGCAATTGGGGTTAAGTGACTTGCCCAAGGTCACACAGCTAGTAAGTGTTAAATTTCTGAGGTCGGATTTGAACTCAGGTCCTCTTGACTCCAGGGCTGATGCTCTATTCACTACGCCACCTAGCTGCCCCCCCCACTTAGTTACCTCCCTATTTTATGACATTTAAAAATAAATTTTATTAATATTTTTTGTTTTCATATGACCTTAATTTTCCACTGTATTCTTTCTCTGTTGTCTCTTCATATCAGAGGGCCTCCTTTATATAAAATTTTTTTAAAAGGAAGAAGAAATAGTTGAGCAAGATTAAGCAATACCTGGAAAAAGTCTGATGAGCTTGCAGTATTTTATAACCCTTCCCCCACAAAGGAGAAGAGGGAGGTATCTTTTCACATCTCTTCCTTGGTGCCAAGTCTGATCATTATAATTTCATGAGATTCAGTTCTAACTGGTTTATTGTACTTCCCATTTATGTTCTTTTTTTTTTTTTTAACTTTTTAAATTTTATTATAGTTTACATCATTCATTTCCACAAGATTTTGAGTTACATATTTTCTCCCCC
>CM053588.1:207230785-207250904 GCA_028646515.1 Pseudochirops corinnae | reverse complement strand
TTTCTCTTCCCAATTTTTCTTCCACTTCTCTCATTTGGTTTTCAAAATCCTTCTTCAGCTGATCTCTAGCTTTTAGGCAATCTTCATGTTTCTTGGAAGCTTTTGGTGTGGGAGCTCTGACTGTGCTGTCCTCCTCCTGCTCCCTGCCTTGATCCTTCTTTTTCCCCAAAGAAGGAATCTAGGGTTTGGTTGCTGTTCTTACTTTGCTTCTTATGCTTATTAATGGGTGGTCAGTTTGTGATTTTTTTTTTTTTAGCTCTGTGGAACTCTGCTTTCAGAGGGGAAAGCTCTGTCCCAAATTGCTGGGGTTTTCCCAGCTGTTGGAGCTTTTAGGAGGCTGCTGCGTCCCTCCCCAACTCCGGCTCACTGAAAAGACACCCCAGGACCACCACCCAAGACCACAATCCAGATCCAGGCCGCTCAATGTGAGAGCACTTGGCCTCTGAACAATCGCTTGGTCCCCCTGCAGTCTGCAGGCTGGGAGCTCTGAAGTGGCAGTGTGGAGGCGGGTGCAAGACCTCCGCTTCTGTGGCCTTGTTGCCCTGGAGGCAATTTGGCCAGACCTGCTTTTCTCTCTTGATTTCTCTGAGCTCCACTAACCTAATTCTGGGAACTTGCCACAGCTGCCGCAGATCCGCTCTCCTGAAGCCCCAGCTGGGGCTTGGCTTCTCTCATCTAGCTGCCTCCGGGGCAAAGCCGTGGTTTCAGGCTAGGCTGGCTTCGGCTCTCAGAGCTGCGATGGTTCCTCGTAGCTGAGCTGACTTTAGCGGAAAGTATATTTGTGTGAGTTTTGGAGTTCTAGAATTTGTTTAGAGTCATATTTTATGAGTATTTTGAGGTGGCTATGTGAGAGCTGCGATATGTTGCTGCTCTTATGGCACCATCTTGGCTCTGCCCCCTTCATGACTTTTTCTAGCTTTGTTCAGCACCATATGAGGAGTGAAGGCACATGGCAGTAGTAATCCAAGGTTAGAGTTTGACAGGGCAATGAATTGATTAGGAAGGTATAAAAGGATTGCCCCACCATAGTCAGCCTTGCCCAGTTGAGATTACATGATATAAATTTGTGGTGGACCCAGACAATATGGTTTCATGATTTTCTCTAGCTTTGTTCAGCAGCATACAAGTAGGAGCGAAGGCACATGTAGTAGTTAGTAATCCAAAGCTAGGGTTGGCAGGACAAGGTCTTCAATAGGGTGAAGAGGCAAGGGATTTGAGAGAAGAGGACAGTGTAGAGTTGAACAGATTTTCCAAAGGCTCAGGATGGAGAAAGTCAGAGTATAGTCGGAGTGTGAGAAGGAACATACAAATAGTGAGTTGTAATTAAAACTTGGGTCCTCCAACTCCCAATCCAGCCCTTTCTCCATGCACTTCACCAATATCTGTGATTGTTTCCATATATTTTGTGTCCTCTTCTCTTTCAGTTATCTCAAGATCTATCCCTTGAAGGTCTCCAATACTGGATTTCCTCTGTGTCCCTTAGGTTAAGCCTTCTGTTCTATCTGTTTTTTTTTAGTACCATTCCTATATTCTCATACAGTATTTTGGGAACCAAAATGTGAGAATCCCTTGGTAACCCTGTTTTCATTAGAGATTCACTGCTATGGGAGTTTCTGAGGGAGCTACCAGCACTGATAGAGATGACACCTTCTCTTCAACTTAGAGTAACATAGAGCTACCTAGAACACCAAGAAATTAAGTGACTTGCTTAGGGTCACACAGGACTGGAACAGGTCTTCCTGGCACCTAGGTGAGTTCTCTTTTCACTGTACCATGCTGCCTTTCAGACAGTTCTGGGCAGTGTAAAGGGATTTATGATTCTCATATAATTGACATGATATGTGTAATGACTATACTAATAATTTCTATTTCTCAGAGCTCCCATTTTCCCAGCAGATTCTTGCTTGGGAGTCAGTTAGGGTGTGGCTTAGAGTGATCAATCAAGAAGTTTTGACATGCTCATAATTTCTACATTCTTATGCTTGGGTATCTTAAGTGAAATGAATTAAAGATTGTAAAACTCGTCCCTATCACAGAACTCTGGTTCTGAACCCTGCTAAATAATCACAACCCCCAAGAGTTGAGACAATCTTTAAGAACTATTTCCACAGGACTGGAGAACACCTGTATTGTCCTGCACTCATGGGTTTGTTCTGGGAAAGCACTCAAGATCTGGAAATGACTGTGTTGTAATCCACTGCCCTCTCTTCCCTCCCCACTTGTGATTTATGTATAAAAAACTTTGTCTTTATTCCAGCATGAGGAACTAACTCTCCTTCTCAGGAGAACTGGAGGTTTGCAAACCACATTCCTCACTCTGAAATTAATTAATTAAACTGCTACTTGATTCCTGACACACCCATCTCTAGCCTTCTCGGTTTTGTCTCTGGCCATTCCCAGGTTTGAGATCAGTCCAGTCTGGAATACATTTAAAATTCCATGAACAATAGAAAGAATAGTCTTGCTAGAGTTATCTTGATGATCTTTGATTTTTCATGTTTGTTTTTCTGCTACCAATTTCACCCTTAAATACCTGGGATTATCTCTTTTTGGTCGGGTTTCTCACCAAGCTCTTAGTAAACATGTTCTTGGCCCTCTTGCTTCTCACTGTTTTATGAGATGATGATGCTCATAAACTTTCACCATTCTCCACTAGAAGACTACACAAACAAGTCCACATTCTAGTTGAGTGTTGCCTTACTTGGAGACCTCATATCTTTCTACTTGGCAGGGAGATTAAGTATTTACTGATTGAAGTGGTTGGTTTCTTTTCTTTTTGGGGTACTTGTGGCAAATGATTTGCATCAGTTGTTTCCTTAGGAAATGATGGTTGTCTTTATCAAAGTGGTTTTAAAAAAATATCTATTTCCCATTTTGGGATGGTCAATGACATTTGATTAAATAGATTAAGTTGCAGTTTTTTTGGTAATATCATATCATCTTCTTTTTATTCTTTGTTCTAATTTGGTATAGATTTTGATTTTTGTTATAAGTAGATGATCTGATTGTATATGGACAGCTGGCTAAAAAATGGGACTCATAGATAACCAGCTATTTCTTGCCTTTTGAGATGTCATCAATTTAATTTTTAATATTATAATTTGGTGCTCATTATTCATTAGATTGTGAACTTCTTGAGGACAGAGACTATCTTTTGCCTCTCTTTGAATCCCCAGCACTTAGAACAGTGTCTGATGCAATGCGTAGTAGGTGCTTAATATTTATAATAATATAATAATAATTTATTTTGTTTGTTTAATTTAAACAAATTAATTTAAATTTGTTTAATGATCGACCATGTCCATTGCCTTCTAATTTTTATCTTGAACAAAGCATCCATGATGTATAGGCATGAGGCTGCTGTCTTTCTTTCTTATTCCTAAGTCATATTTTCTAATATATTTTTCTATATTCACTTTTGCATTGATGTCCCTGGATTTTAAAGGTTATGTTTATTTTAAGCAGATCAGGAAAATAGTACATGCAGTGTAAATGGAAAGAACAAACAGCCCAAACTGAACACTGTGGGATTGTGTAATGACTAAGTTAGGCCCTACAGGAGAGAGGGGAAGACATGATTTCCTCCCCCCATCTTTTTTTTTTTGCAGAGGTGGAGTACCATGAGCATAGAACATTGCGTATATCGTCAGACTTAGGGGATGTCTTGGCTGGTTTTGCTGAATTTCTTCTTCCTCCTCCTTTATTATTCTTTGGGGATGGCTCACTGGGTACAGGTCCTGGAGAGGAAGATATTCATAAATAAAGGTTATGTAACAACAAAAGATGCCAATGAAATTTTCTGAGTATACATTGTTGAATTCAGAGTGTCTTTTCAAGTTCTAGAATGTTACTGTCTCCTCCTCATCCTTTGAAGCAATTATCTTCATAGTGATATTTTTATTAATGCTCTTAACAGATATTTTCATTCAAGGTGATCAAATGCCTTATGAAATGATTTTTCCTGTTGCCTTTGAATGAATGACAATATCAAGTTGGCCAACACTATTTATTACCTTGGGCAAAGCACTCAACCTGTGTGGGCCTCAGTTTCCTCACCTATAAAATGAGTGACCTGAGGTCACTGGAAGCCATCTCATTTAGCTACAACTTCCTTTTTCTCTTCTGCTTTCCTCTACAGCAGTGGTTCTCAACCTTCCTAATGCCGCGACCCTTTAATACTCATATGTGGGTGTATCTGCATGTTGGCGGACTTGCCTGGAGACAGATAGAGGAGCCATGTCTCAGTTCCTTAAGACCATATGTGTTTTCTCATGGTCTTAGGCGACCCCTGTGAAAGAATCATTCGACCCCCAAAGGGGACGCGACCCACAGGTTGAGAACCGCTGATCTACAGCAAGATGATAAATATTGACATGATTTAGTTCATCTATTAGTAGTATATTTACTTGGTCCCTGGACAAGTATCCTACTAAGTTAATGTTTACAGGTGACATAAAAAATACGTGATGCTTCATACTTTCTGCTTCTTTCCCACAACTCTGCTGTACCCCTGCAGAAGAGAACGAGGGCTGCATAGGACTAAGGGCCATTTTTTTCTCTTTTATTTTGTTCCCTGACTTGCCAAGGCTGGAGAATACACCCCCTAGTGGTCAGCCTGTTTATGATGGGCCACTCGGTACTTCTCCAGGCTGGTCCTCGGGATACAGGCTCTATTTGTTTGCCAAGACCACATTAAAGGACTCCAATAGTACAGCACGGTCTTTTAAAATCTGGGGTGACCACCTCATCTTGATGAGACATGTTAATGGAGACTTCCATGCACACACATTTTGTGGAAATTGCATAACCTGAAAGCACTGTAGAAATGTGCGTTGTGATTATTTACTTATTGGTGTACAAAGGGGTATCTCTTGGTAGAATGCAGACTCCTTGAGGGCAGCAACTGCTTCATGTTTATCTTTGTGGAAGCAAACTCCAGTACACTCTGAGCATTTAATAAATACTTGCTGAACTGACCGTACAAAATGAAGTTAACAACAGCCACATCGCCACCAATTATAATATTTGCCTGGCCCGTCTCAGGGTTGTTGTGGGGAAGGGACATTGGGCATTGTGAAGTGCAAAGATTATCATGCACTTTGTACCTTTAAAGAGTCACACGGCTAGTATGTTTTTAGTGTCATCTTCCCCATACATAGCCCAACAGCCTGAGTGAATTATTCACCAGGAGAAGGTCAAAATAGGTTACTCTTACAAGAGGTCCACATTTCCTGAACAAATCTCAGGAGGTCAGCCCTTGATGTTCTCAACATCAATCCTTGAAGTAGGAAAGCCCCTAGGGAGATTTCTCACTGAACTCTGGAGGGGTCTGACTCCCCCTGTCATTCCTTTCTTCTTATGGAACAATACAAAGGAAAGGGCACCAGATGGACACAGGAGACCTGGTTCTAGTCTAGTCTCTGACCCTCCATAGCTGTGTGACTCCATAGCCATGCATCTCTCTGAGTGTCAGCTTCCTTATAGTGAAACTTGGACTGCTAGTTGGCCTTAAAGACCTAATATTCTAAGCCTAGTTGTAAGTAAGGTGAATTTTTAGTCTAAGTAAGGTGGATTTTAGTGTGTGTAGAGTGGATTTTTGTTATTATTTCTTAGAGTTCAGTTTTCCAGGATCCATAGCCATAACAATCTCTTGTTCCCAGGTATTAGATATGAGTTCCCACAGTTATGGTTCAAAACATCCCCACCACACTTGCGCAGCATTATATAATGATGAATAATATAAACATCCACTGCCACTGCACAGTGAGATACAGGGATGGGGTGATGTAAACTTGTGAGGCCATTGCTGTCTGTTACCTCTGTAATAAATAATAATAAATTAATTATATAATAAATTAATAATAATAAATAAATTATATAATAAATAACAAAATATTAAATATATAAAAATATATATAAATAAAATAATAAAATATAATAAAAAATAATAAATAAATTATATAATAAATAAATAAATAAAGCAGGCGGGAAGTGGGCAGTGAATGGAGAACTTTAGGGTTGGATGCACAAATGCTGTGTGTGCCTCAACTGGCCCCCCTTGAGGCTTGGGGGAACCTTAGAGTTGAGTGCACAGAAGCTGTGTGTGCCTTAATCAGCCCCCATCAAGGCTTGGCGGGAATTTGTCTTTACCTCAACTGGCCCCCATTGAGGCCTTAGAGCAGTGATTCTCAACCTGTGGGTCGTGACCCCTTTGGGGGTCAAATGACCCTTTCACAGGGGTCGCAGAGGTCGCCTAAGACCATCAGAAAACACGTATTTCCCATGGTCTTAGGAATCGAGACACCGCTCCTCTATTCATCTCCAGGTGGTCCGCCCACATGCAGATACACCCACATAAGAGGATTAAAGGGTGGCGGCATTAGGAAGGTTGAGATCCATCGCCTTAGAGGATTTAGGGGATGCACAAATTGTGCCTGTCTTGACTGACCCCATCTAGACGTAGGAGTAGTCGCCCACCCTTCTTGCTGGCCCTTGTGAGAAGGGTGATTAGAGAATGCTGTAGGAGTTCGTGCTCCCATTATCAGCAATCCTCTTCTGAGAAACTAGACTAGAATAAAGTAAGATTATTAACCCCTTCTTAGAGTCTTTCCTGTCTGACCAGATCAAGAGTGAACCTGTGCTAGCCACCCTCCTGTGTGCTGTGTTTATTTGTCTTACACTAGTACACAAGGATCTGCCACAAGGGGGTATGTACTTTCCAGAAATGATTGTGCCTTATCTTTTCCTCAGCTGTAAAGAAGATGAAGGACTCATTACAATCAGGTTTGTCTTTCCCAGCCTTTCACTTTGTAAGAGTGACATCTGTTAGACTTCATGGTCTAACAGTTTCACCATTGCCAAAAAAACACCAAGGGGGAAGTGGTTGAGATAACAGGACTGGGCCTGATCTCTTATTTACCCATCAAGCAGTGGTGTAATGAGATCAATGTTGAATCTAGGGCCAGAAGACCTGGGTTTGAATTAGCTGTGTGGCCCTGGGAAAAATCACTTGACTTTTCTGGGCCCCAGTTTCTCTATCAATAAAGGAGTTGGATTAGGTAATTTCTGTCACTTTTAACCATCTAAAATGATTCAAGAGCTGGGTTTGAGAAACATGGCTCAAATATAACTTCATGCTGCATAGATCTTAATAGTTGATTTAATAATTAGGGAGAGTGAAGATAGGACCCCAACCATTGAAGACAGTGCCATCTGGCTAAACAATGTCATATTGGTCCATACCATCATAGCCAATAAGTGTTACTCAGAGCAGTGGTCCTCTCTGTCTGGGACAGAAACCTGTGCTTAAATGGAGGTCGAGGCTGATGTAGGGTGGCTGCTCTTGTGGTCTTAGGGGTTGGTGGTGTGATTAGGGAAAGGAAAGGGAGGGTAGGCAAACACTGTACTGATGGTGAGATCTGAAGAAAGAGGAAGGTAGGGAAGTTTTCTGCCTGTTGAAATCCTGTTCAGTGTGACGGCATTCTCCAAAGAGATTTCCCTTAATTTTTGACCCTCACTACCCCCCCAAAACTGGGAGTGATCTTTTTCTTCTTAACTCACTTAAAGTACTTTGTCTTAAACTCTCTTCTCCTTTGCACTCATTACCCATGGCCTTGTGTTGTAACTACTTGTGTGTATCTTATTTTCCCTATCAGTCTGTAAACTACTTTAGAGTAGGGAATGAATCATTTTTATCTTTGCACTTCCCCTGCTTCCCCGAGGGCCTAGCACATCTTTTTGCTAGCCCCACCCTCCACCCCACCCCAATTACCTTGTATTTACTTTAATCTTTCTTTTTTTGGTAGTCTTTTTTTGATCTTGTCAAGCTTTGGGGTTTTTGTGTGTTTTGTTTTGTTTAACCCCACTTTGATGCTATTAAGGAGAAGAAGGGATGCATTCATTTCTTGAGAGGCTAAAAGAGCTGGGGAAATTTTGGGTTTCCCAGTCCAGTCAGGGAGTGCTCTAACTGAACCTGAATCTACTCAGGCTGGGGGTGGGATGGTGGGGTGACTTCTAAGAAATTTTTAGATCCACTTTGGAAAGTGGATCTGACCTCTTTGTACAAAAATACTTAAAATAGCCCTTTTTGTGGAAGCAAAGAATTGGAAACTCTGGGAGTGCCCATCAAATGGACAATGGCCAAACAAATTACATAGAATATGATGGAGTACTGTTGTGCTATCAGAAATGATGAAGGCGACACTATCAGAGAAACCTGGGAAGATTTGTATGAACTGATACAGAGTACAGTGAGCAGAAGCAGGAGAACAATTTATACATTACAAAAATATTGTAAAGACAAATAACTCTGAAGACTTGGGAACTCGGATCAGTGTAATGATGTTTAGTCATTTTTCAGTTGTATTGGACTCTTTGTGACCCCATTTGGGGTTTTCTTGGCAACAATATTGGAGTAGTTTGCTATTTCCTTCTCCGGGTCATTTTTCCAGATGGGGAAACTGAGTCAAACAGGATTAAGTGACTTGCCCAGGGTCACACAACTAGTAAGTATCTGAGGGCAGATTTGAACTCAGGAAGAGGAGTCTTTCCAACTCCAGGCCTGCCACTCTAACCACTTGTGTGTCACCTAGCTGCAAGATTACTGTAATGGTCGATCACAATTCCTGAAAACAGATGATAGAACAGACTGTCTTCTCCTGAGAGAGGGGCGATGGACTCAGTACAGATTGAGATATATATTTTTAGAGAAGTCCAATGTTTTCTTGACTATACATATTTATACATGTTTGGGTTTTTGTTTTGTTTTTGTTTTGCTTTCTTAAGTGGAAAGGAATGAGAAAGGAAGAGAAAATGAATCTTTGAAAATAAAATAAAATTTAATTAAAAACAAAAAAGAAAATGGGTCTGGGATTCAGTTGGTCTCTACTATTTTCTAACTGCTCCAGGACCTTCCTTTACAATGTGTCCTTTGGGGAAACATAACCCAGCCTAAGTAGAAAGAATCTGAGAGTGTACAATACACCTGCCTCCCTGCTTCTGGATCTGAATGTCTGTGATGAAAACAAAACAAAACAAAAATTAACCTGAATGTTGCGGCAATAACTGGAAGAGATTTGGACTGAAGTTGTATGTTGTGAATTGGTAGAGAAACGGGCCTGAGTCAGGAAGATCTGATTTCAAATTTGGCCTCAGATACCTACTAGCTATGTGACTGTGGGCAAGTCACTTAACCTTGTCCCTTATCTATAAAAAGGGCTGGAGAAGAAAATTGCAAACTACTCCAGTATCTTTGCCAAGAAAGCCCCAAATGGGGTCGTGAAGAGTTAGACATGGCTGAAAAGGACTGAACATTATTTTCATTTTATCACCTTGCTTCTCATTCAATAGGGGAAACTCTCTCCTGCTTTATCACCACAAGGGACACCTCAGAGGAACCTCCACTATTATTCTAGAGGGTGTAGACTCTCTCCTCTTCTCCTTCCCTCCCATCTCCCATGTTACATCCAGGCCCAAGAATCCAATTATGTCACACTGAATAAGGTGGTCCAAAGTTACAATTTATAGAGGAAAATGATGTGGGCTTGGAGGAGACTGGTTACTCCGAATTCTGGTTTCTTTCTAATCTGGACTCCTCGATTCCCCAAGGCCAAAGTCTGGGCCTTAGATTGGCTCTCCAAGGCCTGCTCCCATCTCTAGCTAGCCTGGGACATCGCCAAGGCCTTCCTAAAGGGGCTGATGGTACCCTCTACTCTTGCTCTCTCTGCAGGTGAGGAGTCCATCAGTACCTTAGGCCTGATCCTAGGAGTGGGATTATCACTACTGGTAGTGTCCATACTCGGCTACAGTCTGGCCAAATGGTACCAACACGGATACTGCTGGGAGGGTGAGTACATACCAGTGCCCTGGGAGCTTTGCCCAGTTCTTTGGGGCACACTGCCATCACAGCTGTGGTGGAGTAAGGGCGTGGGCTGCTTAAAGCAGCAGGAGCTGTGTTTCTACCTAAGCGGAACACAAAAATATTTCCTGTGGTTGAAGTGGTTGGAGATTTTGTCAGGTAGCTGACTGTTTGAAGTGTGTGTGTGTGTGTGTGTGTGTGTGTGTATGTGAGTGTGTTTGTGGGGTGTATGTGTGTATATATATGTGTATTTCCGTGTATGTGTTGTGTGTGTTGTGTGTGCGTGTGTGTGTGCGTGTGTGTACACAAAGGAATAAGGGAGGGTGATGAAAGAGGGAACCCAAGGTTCTTGCTGCGCCTTGGAAACATGCAACCTTCTGTTGTTCCTGCCAACCAGTTGTGCAAAAAAGTAGTGAAAACAGATGGCCTATGGAACCTTCTGCAGGCTCTAAGGCAAAGGGCACTGTAGGGTGTACTCTGTCACCCCCATCCTCCCAGTCACTTAAGTAGCTATCTCTTTCCCCAGAAATTTGTCTGTGGGCCCCTTCCTTGGCTGGCCATCTCTTACAGATTTGCTGGAAGTCTACTAAGGTTCTTTGACAGGGCTCCCAACGGCTGTGTATATTCATTTCTGGATACCCTGAGGACTGAAGCAGTTAGTTGAGTGCTTCTGGAATACACTGGGGACCAAAGAAATAGAGCAAACCTTCCCTTTCCTCCATTTCTCAGGACTGCAATGGATTTAGCTGATAAGTCTGAGCCCTCCCCATTTAAGATGAGTTTTATATAATGATGACAGTCATGACCTGCCAAGTAGAAAAGTTTCAGTGACTTAATAAGTCTTTTACTCTCTGGGTGGCTCTGTCCCTGGGAAGATGGCTAAATCTAGGTCAATGAGAAATATCCCACAGGATAGAGATGAGGTCCAAAGAACCTGGGAAATATCTACAACACAGCCTGGAATAAATTCCTTCCATGGCCTCAGTTTTCCCCACTATCCAACCTGTGAACTAAGACTATCCCAGTAGGTACAAGCTTCCCTATGGATGGTGCTAATTCTCTCGTCTGTCTGTTTGTCTTTCTAGGGCCTAACTTTGTGTTTAACTTGTACCAGATCCGGTGAGTAGTCCTGGAGTCACCTGAAGTCTCAAGCCCAACTGGCAGGAACATTACTGGCCAGTCCAGTGCAATTACAGGCTCATGGGATCAAAGATTTGATAGTAGAAGGGATCTTGTAGTGATAAGTCTGAATGATTTATCTTAGGATTTGAACGCAAGTTCTCTGACTCCAAAACCACTCTCTGGACCACACTGACTGGCATCACTCTGTCCTGCCAATGGAAGAGAGAGAGTGCATGTTTTCCTTGTCCTTGACTACTCTCTCCTTTTTCTGCTCCTTTACAACTTTAAGGGATCATTTTTTTTGTATTCCAAAGAAGAGCTAGATAGTCATGGAATCATAAGGGATCTTATTTTAGCGATTATTGTAGTTCAACACTTAAAAACATCCCATTAATAAAAACTAGCATACAAACATACCTCTGACAGATCCTGACACCACTGACCCCTTTAGCACCCTAGGATCTCAGATAATCAGAAATACTCTTCTGTTAGGGATCTCCCGAGGTAATTAGCTCCTCTGGGCCATTATTGCCCCATCTGTAAAGTGGGGGTAAGGTGAGATTGAATGGACTGACTAAGGTTTCTTTTATTATTTATTTTGCTTTTTTTTTTTTTGAGGGGCAATTGAGGTTAAGTGACTTGCCCAAAGTCACATGGCTAGTAAGTGTTAAATGTCTGAGGCTGGATTTGAGACCTGACTCCAGGGCTGGTGCTCTATTCACTGTGCCACCTAGTCACCCCTAAGATTTCTTTTAGTATCATTCCATGATCCTAAGATTCATCCTCCCCTTCCTTCTTTCCCTTATCCCAGTGGATTGAAGTTGCTGTTTTGAAAGAAGATTCATCAGTCAATTAGCAGTATTAATCAAGCAATCCCCCTGGGGATGCATACACCTTGGCCTGAAATCTTCCTGGGAAAACCACTCTCCACTCGTCCACACCCTGTCCCCTGCCCCCAACCCAGGGAGAGGAAGATTCTTGCTGTCTAGACTTTCTCCCAATTGTGCAACCTAATGGTAGGGAATGCAAAGAAAGTCTGGGTTCCTGTGAAAGCCTTCTTTCCACCTAAGTTCTACTCCTGTCTCTGTTGATAGAGTCTTTAGTGGAAGTAGTACTGGATTTGAGGTCAGAGAACCTGGCTGCCAAACCCCACGTGCTTTGATACTTATCAGGTGTATAACTGAGCAAATCACCCTCTCCAGAATTTATTTTCGTTATCTTTAAAAATGAGATGTTTGTGTTAGAGGATCTCTAAGTGTGTATTTAACTCTAGCTCCTATGAAGCTATGAATTAATGACCAATTGTGTCTCTTATTCCTCAGCAACCTGAAATCCGGGGAGCTGGAGCTGGGTCCTCCCTTCACCATCAGTGGCCACCTCAGCAACACAGAAGGTGGCTATAAGCAGTTGTATGACAGGCCGGTCTGAGACAGGGGAAATCCCCAGTTCAGGGACCTGTGAGAGGTGAGTGGGGACCCACCTTCTGAGAGCAATGCATTTAACTTGCAAGCTGTGTGTGTGTGTGTGTGTGTGTGTGTGTGTGTGTGTGTGTGTGTGTGTGTGTGTGTGTAGCTTAGGATAAGGGGTCCTTTTGTTCTTCACTGCTTGATTTCCTCTAGCCTTTGGCCTGTTTGTTCTCCAGTGGGCTCATACTTTTTTTTATCCTTGGAGAGATAAATCCCTAATTCTACCCAAAGAGAAGATTACGGAGCAGAGTTTCTGCCTTTGCTCCATGCAAAAGAAACATTCCCTCCAAGACACATCATTTTAGGATGTCAATTCCCAGACTTGATAAACCAAGGGACATTTCTTTGCCTCACTATATTCAAACTTTCTGCTTTTATTTATTCAATAATGACAACACCTTAACTTCACAGCTTTGCCAGGTATCTACTTTACTTCTACCTTTGCTTAATTCTCCCAGCTTCTCTTTCCATCAACTCCTCTCCAATTCCCCCAGCCTCTCTACATTTACTACTTGCCTAGTTTCTTAACTTCTCTTCATTTTCTCTTCCTCAGTCTTTCTCCATTTTCTCTTCCCCAATATCTCCAGTCTCTTTTCCACCTACACCTCCCTACTCTGCCTAACTTTTCTCCATCCTCCCCCTTTTGGTGCCTCGCACAATATACTCCTTTTCTTTCTTGGACCCTCATTCTGCCTTTCCTTTTCTCTCTCAAGGAGGGAAGAGAAAAAGGAAGAGTCAGTTAGAGAAGAATCCTGGGAACAGAGACTTCCTACCTGACCCCTTCCATCTTGATTCTTTAGGAAGAAGCTCATGCCTCAGCTACTGTCCTTGTCTGGGGTTCTCCTCTCTCATCAGCCTTCCAGCTCCCTGTGGCCATGGGGGAATGGCCCTGGTGCCCCTCTCTGGGGAACATGAGGAGTCAGTCCTCTCTGGATCAGCTTGAAGGAGGAGCTGGATCTTCTGACAATGTGGTGTTGCTGGAGCTAAAGAGAAGACAACTCCTCTTAGAGAGAATGGATACCCCAGGAAAGAACTGAGGCCTCGTAGTGCTTCCTTTGGTGAATTCAGCCCACCTTTGCGCCAACAAACTCTAGCCTGACATGGCACATTGCCTATTAGATTTCTGTCTTTTGTTTTTTCCTTGGACTCCCCTTCTGGACCTTCTTTCCTCTCATAAGAAAGGAGGGAAGGAGACACCCAGCCAGAGAAGAATAAAGAGATAGGACTCAACTGCACAGCATCATTCAACTTACATCCCCCACCCTGAGAAATCCACAATGCCTTTAATAAGAGGGAATACAACTCTGGTCCTTGGCCTTCCTGGCAGGAGACAATGTGGTCCTGGATTTGGAGATGGGGAGCCTTAGCTTGAATCCTGCCATTTATGACTTGTGTGACCTTGGACAAGTAATTTAATGCCTCGAGGCATTACCTATTATCTATAAAATGAAAGGGTTAGAGCAGACTAAAAGGCACCTTCCATCTCTAGATCCATGATCCTTTTATGGTGAGAAGACTCCACTGGATCTTTCATCTACTCTGCTTATATCCTCTTAGGGCCACATTTGGAGGCAGCTGGGTGGTAGAGGGGATGGAGTGCTAGCCCTCGACTCGGGAAGACCTGAGTGCAAATCTGGCCTCAGACACTGAATAGCTGTGTGACCTTGAAGCAAGTCCCTTAACCTCCGTCTGCCTTAATCTTATCTGCAAAATGGGAATAATAGTAGCACCTACCTCCCAGAGTTGTTGTGAGGGTCAAATAAAATAATATTTGTAAGGTTCTTAGCCCAGTGCCTGACCGATAAATAGTAGGTGCTTAATAAATGTTTAATCCATTCCATTCTACTTGGCAGCTGGAAGGGCTCTGCTCTCTGTGCTGATGACTGGTTACCTCAGGAAAACCATGCTCCCTATTAGTAGGTGGGTTTATGAGTTTCTGTAATAAAAAAAGAAATTCATCTTGTAATCAGGCTTCTGGTGACGAGCCTCCTCAAACCTAGCTGGGCTGCTCCTCCACCAGCAGGCCCCGCTCCAAGCCTTTCTACCTGATGGGCAGTTGTCACCTGACAGTCCTCTAGGACCCAGGATCACTGCTGCACCACAATGATGCATCAGATGTCAGTGGAGTTGTGGACGTTTCCCTCCAAATCCTAATTTTCTGCGGTGACAGATAGCTCATAACAAAGGCTAGTTTAAAACAATATTTTCTTTGATTCTGAGGGGTTACAAATCAACTTTTCTAAGGATATTTTATATTCCCTAGGCACTCACTGCTGCTGACACACAGTAGAGGGAACACTGAGCTTGGAATCAGGAAGACCTGGGTTCTAACCCTGTCCCAGATACTTATTAGCTGTGTGACTCTGGGCAAGTCATTTAACCTCTCTGAGTCTTGGTGTTCTCATCTGTAAAATTGTGGGTGTTGAACTAAACGGCCTCTGGGATCTCTTGCATTTCTAAATCTACAATCCCATGATAATGATGCTACATGGTCAAAGGGGAATAGATATTCCACAAAGTGTATAATTCACACATGGATAAGCCACAATTGGATATAGGTCAACTATTTGTACAAAAATATTTATAGTAGCTCTTTTTGTGATGGTAAAGAATTGGAAATTGAGGGGATGCCCATCGATTGGGGAATGACTGGACAAGGTGTGGTACATGATCATAATGGAATATTGTGCTAAAAGAAATGACAAGCAGAATAATTTCAGAAAAAACCTGGAAAGACTTACATGAACGGATGCAAAGTGAAATGAGCAAAACCAGGAGAACAGTGTACACAGTGACAGCTATGTTGTATAATGATCCGTTGTAAGTGCTTAGCTATTCTCAGCAATACATTGATCCAAGATGACTCTGAAGGACTTAGGAAAAAAATGCTATCACCTCCAGAGGAAGAACTGCTGGAGTCTGACATGCAGATCAAAGCATACTTTTAAAAAACTTTATTTTTCTTGTGGGTTTTTTTTGGGTCTCTGTTTTCTTTTGGAACATGACTAATATGGAAATCTGTTTTTCATGACGACATGTATAATCTATATCAAATTGCTTGCCTTTTTAAGGAGGAGGGAGAGGATTTAGAACTCAAAAATCTAGAAAATGAATGTTAAACATGTTTTTACATGTACCCAGAAAAAATAAAATATAAAAAATTTCAAAAAAAGATAGATTAATATATAAGAGGCACTTTTGTTTTGTAGACGCTCATCTTCTTTATCCTTCAAGGCCTCACCCCATCTTCTCTTCTCATGAGGGTAGATGAAGGACCACCAGGAATGGAGGATACTGATTCCTGTTGCCTTTCCAGTTGTCTGAAGCAATGCTTAAAAAGAAATTTTCCTAAAGTGCAGACCTGAGCTTCCTCCTCGCCCTCAATAAATTTTGGTGGCCCCCTATTATCTCTAGGATCAAGTATAAAGGCCTCTTTTTGGATTTTGGCCTTATCTTTCCATTCTAATCTTAGGTTTTATTCTCCTCCATGTACTTTACAATCCAGGAACACACTGGCCTTCTTACCATTCCTTGCAAATAATGCTCCATGTCCCGTCTCTGGGGCTGTTCCCCACACCTGGAACGCTCTCCTTACTTACCTCCTCCTCTTGGCTTCCCTGAATCCTTTCGAAGGAGGCCCTTCCCAGATTCCCCCACTGTTACAGCCTTCTCACAGAGATCACCTTCTATTTAAAATGTGTGTGTCTGGTATTTACAGCTGTTTTCACGCTGCCTCCCCCACTAGAACGTGAGCTCCTTGAGACCAGGGACCATGCCTTTCTTGGTATCCCCAGAGTTCAGGACAGAACCTGGGGCAGAATAAGTGCTTAATAAATGCTTGTTGAATGATTAACTGAAGTTTTGCAGCTAGGATCTATATTCCCTACTAGCCACTATTATCCCCAATGCCAGCATCCGGAAGTAGTTACTAAGCCCAGAAACTGAAGGAGCTATAGAGAAGAAGAACCAGACTCAAGAATGAGGGATAGGAACAGGAATATATGATAATCATTATCATGACTCTTGCTTTCCCCAATTTCTTTGATATTTTCGGGGTTGAATGGCACTTTTCTCAATACTTCTATCAGTCCTTCTACCGTGAATTGGGTCAAGAAGATTGTGGCCTCAAGGTCTTGGGGGTGGAGGGGCAGTGGGTGCAGAATTTTCTTCAGGACCGTCAAACTATTCTGTCTGGGCACAGTATTTAATATTGGACTAAATCTCTGGATTCTGGATTCTCATTACAGACTTATCTCCCTTGGCATTGGATAAGGACTTGGGGCTGGGGTGTGGGAGGACAGGAACTTCTTGTCTCCTCCCTTCCACTGGGGAAGTTGGACAGTTGAAGAGGGTGGGGTGGATGACATTTGTGCCTTCATTTCCAGCTCATTAAGGCTGGCTTCTTTGTCCTTTGAATTTTTGACCCTAGTGAAACTCCCTGAAGTGTCCCTAACTTTTCCTAAGTTTGGTTTGGATGCTATGGTCCACCATCATGGCAGGGCCCATCCTGGCTCACAGGTCCTCAGGCTACTTGAAAAGGATGGGGGTGGGGGACTGTTGTACATTCTCATTTGGGCTTCCTCCTGGGTTTCAAGGTCTAAGGAGAGGGACCCAGAAGGGTCTCTTTAGCACTGGGAAAAATGGAGGATATTTCTCCTTAATCCAGGGGAGGAACTGAAACTAGGATCACTTCCTCTTCTTAAGGCCTTGCTGACACCCTCCCCATCTCTCTTCCCTTCCCCTTTCCCTCAGGAATATTTACTTCTCTCCTATATCTTTGGCTTAATGTGTCAGAGAACCATTTCCTCTACTCTTATGGAACCTGTGGCTAAGTGGCCCCCACCCCATGGCCTTTTCTATGGCCTCCAAAGTACTCAGAGTTCAATACTTAACATTTGGCATTAAATTGGCAAATGATTTGTCTAGAGCAGTGGTTCTCAACCTTCCTAATGCTGCAACCCTTTAATACAGTTCCTCATGTTGTGGTGACCCCCAACCATAAAATTATTTTCATTGCTACTTCGTAACTGTAATTTTGCTAGTGTTATGAATCGTAATGTAAATATCTGATATGCAAGATGTATTTAAATTGAACATAACCCACAGGTTGAGAACCGCTGGTCTAGAGTCAAACATATAGTCCCTCTATTACCCACTCTGTTTTCTATCCAGGTCCTAACCTTTTTTTTTTTCCTACAGAAAGTTTCCTGTTTATTTGGGGAGATAGGGCACATAGTAAAACTGCCAATTGGTCCCTCCTACCTCTGAAATTTCAAGCTTCTATAAGTGCTAAAAATGATCTGTATAAACGTTAAGAGCTATAGAAGGTCAGGGGAAAGAGAAAAAGACCCCTGTTGGTTAGGGTGATTGGTCTTGGTTGTGATTGGTTTTGGCCGGACCTTTCTGGAAAAATGTCTGGTTGCTGTCAGGAGGGGCAATGGAACCCAGAAGAGCCTCTTTCATCTTCTCCTCTTCTGTGTTCTGACAAGCTAATCGTCCTTAGCACTTGCCCAAATTTATCAGTTAGCCAAGGGAGACCTTACAGTTCATCCAGGTCCATCTGCTCATTGTCCCTTGAACAAACCATCCTCATTCCTCTGTGTCTTTGTTCATGATGTCCCCTCTCTCTCCACCCATTTTCTCCTGGATACCCCAGCTCGGAATATGATCTCTCCTTTTATCTGATTCTTCTTTAAGGTATTTCAAGGTCAAGTTCATGTTTCACCTCCTTCAACAAACCTCACTCATTCATCAAGACCATTAAGGATCTCTCCTTCCTTCCCCTGACCTTCTATACCTCTTAATGTCTGCACAGATCGCTTTTGGCACTTAATTATGAAACTGTGAAGTTTCAGAGTTCCAAGGGACCTATGAGACCAACTGTGATGTTTCCTCAGGGCCCATCTCCCTGAATAAATTGGAAACTTTCTGTGCATGGGGACCCTGTGTTATACTTCTTTTGTATCTCCCAGATACCAAAATGATAGTATCTGCTCAAAATACTTGCTACACCAACTGAAACTGGCATCCTGTGCTATTCAAAAGTACATTGTCAGGGCAGCTAGCAGTGGCTAGAGCACCAGCACTGGAGTTGATTAGGCTAACACAATTTTATAGGCTGGATGTACTCTCAGGAGGTGAGTCTCAGAACACCACTGCTTACTTCTCAGCCTGGAAAATGATAAATTTGATTTGAATGAGAGCAATCTGGAATTATGCCTGAAGAGTTATTAAACTGTTACTATTACTTATCAGACTTATGGATAGGCAAACAATTTATGGATAAACAAGAGATAGAGAGCAGTGTGAGGTATAAACTAGATAATTTCAATTATATTAAACTAAAAAGATTTTGTACAAATACAGTTAAAATTAGAAAGAAAGCAAAAATTGGGGAAAAATTTCATAGACAGATTCTCAGATGAAGGTCTCATATCTCAAGTATATGAAACCTTTGTCAAATCCATAAGAATAAGAATCATTTCCCCAATTGATAAATGATTAAAAGATATAAACAGGCAGTTTTCTGATGAAGAAATCAAAACAATTTATAATCATATAAAACAGTTCTCTATTGTTTCATAATATTTTATAATTTCATTATTGATTAAGGAAATGCAAATTAAAACAACTTTGAGATATCATTTTACACTTATCAGATTGACTAAAATGATTGAAAGGGAAAGTGACAAATGTTGGAAGGGGATGTGGAAAAACTGGGACACTAATTTACTGGTGGTGGATCTGTGAACTTATCCAATTGTAAATCTGGTTTCCTAGTGCCCTAGTGCTTTTCCCTAAGTAGTCAGTGACATCCAGATCTTTGGATTAGTTGACATCTCCTCATGGTTACCAGTCAGGTTAGGGATGTGTTGACAAATGTTTAATAATTGATTCTCTGAGGGGAAATGTATACAAACCACATATTTAGGTTTAATCAGCTTTATTTTTATTTAAAATTTTTTTCTTTTTTTTTTTTAAATCAGCTTTATTAACTCTGTCTTTAAGTAGGAGGTTTTTCAAACGTGTGACTACCATTCACAAAACAAAAAGGACATGGAGATATGGATTTCCACCTTGCCTTTGTCCTATGGCCTTGGTCTGGTCTTGGGAAATAGTCTGGTTCACATGTATAAATGCTACCTAGTAATAAGTTCTGTCCTATCTAATTGACCAATTAAGGGTGCCTTAAAGCCAAATTGCTGTTTAATTTTATAGCGTGGTAGATGAAGGAAGCTGGAAACTTAATCTGTACCAATCAAGGGGAAACAGACAGCCCCTCCCCTGGCTACTTTTGAATACATCACTAACAAATGGATCAGCTAAGGATAAACATAAGGTCTAGAATCATTCCCTAGTTGTCAAAGGCTGCCCTTAGAGATCCTTCAGTCATTTTATGTATTTCTATGCACATTTTCCCCCTCTTTCTTCTGGGAGAAGGGCCTAGTTTGAGCATCTTGCATCATTAGGTAGCAGTATTTCAGGGGGTACTTCCATAGGAACAATGTCATAAGCATTGGCCTCAATAAGCACTTCGATCCTCTCTTATTGTGGAATAATTTTTTCTTTCACTACAGATACTAGAATTCACAGGATTTAGGACTATAAAGAACCTTAAAAATCATAATCCAACACACTAATTTTATTTAGTTTTTAAAATTAATTAAATTTTTTT
>CM053588.1:207188438-207230285 GCA_028646515.1 Pseudochirops corinnae | reverse complement strand
CAATCAATCTACCAAAAAATTACTTTATAGAGTTGGAAAAAAATAGTAGCAAAATTCATTTAGAAGAACAAAAGGTTCAGAATATCAAGGGAATTAATGAAAAGAAATGCTATGGAAGGTGGCCTAGCCATACCAGATTTTAATCTGTATTGTAAAGCAGCAGTCATCAAAACTGCTTGGTACTGGTTGAGGAATAGAGTAGTGGATCAATGGAATAGATTGGGGACATGAGACACAGCAGTCAATGACTATAGCAATCTACTGTTTGATAAACCCAAAGACCCCAGTTTTTGGGATAAGGACTCACTATTTGACAAAAACTGCTGGGAAAACTGGCACACAGTATGGCAGAAATTGGACATAGATCAATATCTAACACCATACACCAAAATAAAGTCGAATATAAAGGTATATTGCTGATATTGTAAGCAATATTGCTGATACTGTAAGCAATCTAGGAGAGCAAGGAATAGTTTACCTGTCAGATCTTTGGAGAGGGGAAGATTTTATGACCAAACAAGAGTTAGAGAGCATTATAAAATGCCAAATATGATTACATTAAATTGAAAAGTTTCTGTACAAATAAAACCAATATAACCAAGATTAAGAGGGAAGTGGAAAATTGGGAAAGAATTTCTACAACCAGTGTCTCTGATAAAGGCCTCATTTATAAAATATACAAAGGATTGAGTCAAATCTATAAGAATACAAACCACTCCCCAACTGATAAATAGTCAAAGGATACAAATAGGCAATTCTCAGAAGATGAAATTAAAGATATCTATAAGCACATGAAAAAATGCTCTAAATCACTCTTGATTAGAGAAATGCAAATCAAAACAACTCTGAGGTACCACATGTCACCAGTCAGATTGGCTAAGATGACAAAACAGGGAAAAAAAAAAAGGAAGATTATTTTGACAGCCATGTGAAAGGATGGATTGGCAAAGGAGGAAAAAATAGGTAGAGAGTATTTGAAAGAGGCTGTTAGAAATGTCAGTCAGAGGTAATAAGTACTCCAGCGGTGGTAATGAGAGTGGAGAGTGATGAGAATTATGGCAGAGGAACAATTGATAGGACTTGGGTAGCTGACTGAATGTGGGAGCTGAAAGAGAGAGAAGAGTCAAAGATGGCTCTGAGGTTTCAAGCTTGAATGACTAGGACAATGGTGGTGCTGTCAACAAAAATAGGAAAGGGGAAGTTTTGGGGAGTGCAGGTTTTGGGGAAGCCAACTCAATTTTGGACAAATTGAATTTGAAATGCCAACAGGACATATTAGGCAGTTGGAAATGTGAGACTAGAGCATTGGGTTGGGAATTCAGGGTAGATATATAGATTTGGGAATCACTGCTATAGACATAAATAATTGAAATAATGAAAATACATGATATTACTGAAAGAAAGAATATAGAAAAGCTTGGTAATCCTGGCATTATCTTGAACCCTTTTTTTTCTTGCTCATACCACATATTCAATCATTTGCCAATTTTCTTACAGTTTCTCCCTTCATAACATCTCTCACATCCAACTAACTAAGCCTTTCTCTTGGCTCACACAGCTACCACTTTAGTTCAGGCTCAGATCATCTCTTGCCTAGATTATTGCTACACAACCTCCTAATTGGTCCCCTTGCTTCCAGTCCTCATTTCAGTCCACTCTACACACTGCTGCCTAAGTAATTTTTCTTAAGTACAGCTCTAACCATGTGACTCTCTTACTCAACCAAGTCTGGTGGTTCCCTATTGTCTCTAGAAAAAAGAATAAATCTCTTTCTTTAGCTATTAAATTTCTTCCTGAATTTTCCCTCCTTTTTATTTTCCCCTCTCCTCTCTTCCCATTCCCTTCAATTTTCCTGTTGAATTGAATGTATTTCTATACCAGACTGTGTGTGGAGTTAGTATGTGTGTATTGTACTTTCTTTTAACCATATCAGATGAAAGTGAGGTTCAAGGGTCACCCACTCTTCCCACCCCTTCTTCTTTGTACAGACTCTGCTTGCATACCCCAGTTATGCTAGATGATTTCACATTCTGTTCCCCCTCCCCCCATGTTTCCTGCTATATTTCTTTCCCCTTCCTTTTCCTTTCTTCTTTTAAGGTAACCAGAACATAACAAAACCACACCCAGACCCTTTGTCTTATTTAAATCCCTCTAGGATCCCTGCTGACATTATGGTAATGAAGAAACATTTATGTGCCTACTTCCTGTTAGAATGTAAAGACTTCATCTGTTTTTAATCCTCTCCAGCTCTCATCTGTATTTGTCATTTCATGTTTCTTTTGACTCCTGTGCTCGTATTTCAAATTTTCTACCCACTTCTAATATCTTAATCACAAATATTAGAAGTCTTCTATTTCATTAGTGGTCCATTTTTAAAAATCTTATAGTATTATACTAAGTTTTGGTGAGTGAGTGATTCCTGAGTATAAACCTATATCTTTTTACACTTTGGAATACCGTATTTCAAGCACTTAATAGTAGCTGATAAATCTTGTTTGATCTTGACTCAGTCTTTCTGCTTGCAGTATTTTTGTCCTTTGGCTCAGAAGATCTGGATTTTGGTTATGATGTTCCTTAGAGTTTTCACTTCGGAATTTCTTTCTTTTTTTGGGGGGTGGGGAGGCAGTTGGCATTAAGTGACTTGCCCAGGGTCACACAGCTAGCAAGTGTCTGAGGCAGAATTTGAACTCAATTTCTCTTGACTCTAGGGTCAATGCTCTACCTACCATACTACCAGCTGCCCCTACATTTTGACTTGTCTTTCAGGAGTTATCTGGTATATTTTTTCTATTTTCACTTTGCCCTCAGGTTATAATATAGATCAAGGCAATTTTCTTTCATGATTTTTTGAAATGTGTCTAAGGATTATTTTTCTGGTCATCATTTCCAGGTAATTCACTGATAGTTCCATGATATCTCCTTTATCTATTTTCTAGTGTGGTTGTTTTTGAAATGAGAGAGCTTATATTTTCTTCTCATTTTTTTACTCTTATGATTTTATCTTAATATTTCTTTTTGTTTCATGGAGACATTAACTTCTGTTTGGCCCAATCTTATTTCTAGGGAGTCTGTTACTTGGGTAAGGTTTTGTATCTCTTGTACTAATCTGTTAACTCTCCTTCCATGTCTTTCATTCAGAGCTCTCATCTTTTTTTTTTTTTTTTCCCAATTATCTTTTTTGGTACTCTGGTTCTATTTATAAAATCATTTAAAAACATTTGCTTCATTTCTTCCAGAAATTCTAGTAGACTTTGTGTTCAGATTGTGTTCTTGTTTTGCAATTTTACTTATAGATATTTTTGAGTAATTCTCTTCTTTTGAGTTTCATCTCTATCTTCATAATAGCTCTTTATGGTGAGACTCTTTTTGGTTGGTTGTCATTTCTTTACTCCTTGCAGCCTTACTTCCCAAATTGGGACTTTGTGAAAGGTTCTGGCTCTGCATACTTCTGGAGGGTATGTTTGGGTCTTGTTGGGTCTTGCTTTGTATTCTGAGATCTTTTGGGTGAGTTCTATGTTCTTCGAAGATCTTGGTGACAGCTCAGGACAGAGACATGCCAACTTTCAGGGCCTCCACACAAAATACCCTGTTCTAAAGTAAAATCTGATTTTTGTCTTCTTCATCTAAACTTTGCAAGCTCCTGACCCCAGTTTGGATCTGGTTGACACAAGTTTAGTCTTATTTCTTCCTGATTGAAGCCCTAGTAGACCACTGTTGACCCTAATTCTTGTTAGCTGGAAGGATCTGTAGGCTCAGAGCTACAGGAACTTCAGATTTCCTCTTTGTCTGAGCTTTCTGCCCCAGTCACTCAGCTGCATGCTTTAGACAGCCTGAACCTAGGACCTTGTTCTGGCAACAGAACCACACAACAGCTTCTTTCTGTTCCCGTTTCTTATCCAGTACACAGCTTGAGGTCATCAACTAACTCCTCAGACTTCTGGTCAATGACCTCAAGGCTCAGATCCCCTCCTCAGTCTACACTGTTTCTATGACCCAGCTCTTATACCAAAGCAATAGAGCTACCAATTGGATTTTATTCCTACTCACTGCACAGGGCCAGGCCTATCCATGTATTCATGACTTTTTTTTTTATCCCAATATACAGCTGAATGCCCCAATTCAATTCCCACCCTTAGAGTTTCTACTTTTTGCCTTATTATGCTCAGTTCCCCCTGTTGTTTTTTTTTCTTTTTGGAGGGCAGTTGGGGTTAAGTGATTTGCCTAAGGTCCCATGGCTGGTAAGTGTCAAGTGTCAGAGGCAGGATTTGAACTCAGGTCCTCCTGATTCCAGGGTGCTCTATTCACTGCGCCACCTAGCCACCACCTAGCCGCACGCCCCCTTTAAAAAATCATTTAAAACATCAGCTTCATTTCTTCCAGGAATTCTAGTTGACTTTGTGTTCATGTTGTGTTCTTATCTGAAGCTTTACTTGTAGATGGATGAATCTTTTCTTCTGGATTTGTGTCTTGGGTGTCTGTAGATGCTTATTTATTACCTGTAGACTCTTTCTCTGTGCTGATGTGGGTTGGGAAAAGGATTCATTTTGTTTTCTCCTTGAATTTCCCAATCATCACTTGGTCTGGTGCTCCTTTTGGTTTTTGTTGGAATAATTGTGGGAAAGAGCTGGGCTATATTTCTTCCTACTCCACTATCCTTGCTGATTGAGTTCTGCTTATCATTTTAAAAAATTGATCAATTTAATTAATTTTTAGTCTTCCACATTTGATTTTATAAGATTTTGAGTTCTAAATTTCCCCCCTCCCTTTACCTCCTCCTCCCTAAGACAGCATGCAATCTGATATAGGCTATACATGTATGATTATATTAAACATATTTCCACGTTAGTCATATTATGAAAGAAGAATCACAAGAGGGAAAAACCATGAGAAAGAAAAAAAGCAAAACAACAACGCAAAGAAAATAGTATGTTTTAGTATCCATTCAAACTCCATAGTTCTTTCTCTGTATGTGGATAGCATTTTCCATCATGAGTTTTTTGGAATTGTCTTAGATCATTGCATTACTGAGAAGAGCTAAATCTAACAAAGGTGGTCATTGCACAATGTTGTTGTTACCATGTACAGTGTTCTCCTGGTTCTGCTCACTTAACTTAGCATCACTTCATGCAAGTCTTTCCAGGTTTTTTGTTGAAGTGTCCCTTCTCACCATTTCTTATGGAACAATAGTATTCCATTACATTCATATATCACAACTTGTTCAGCCATTCCCCAATTGATGGGCATCCCCTCAGTTTCCACTTCTTGTCTACCACAGAAAAGAGCCACTACAAATATTTTTGTATATGTGGATCCTTTCCCCTTTTTTATGATCTCTTTGGGATACAGACCTACTAGTGGTATTGCTGGATCAAAGGGTATGCATAGTTTTATAGTCCTTTTGGCACAGTTCCAAATTACTCTCCAGAAACTGGATCAGTTCACAACTCCATCAATGATGTATTAGTGTTATAATTTTTCCACCTCTCCTCCAACATTTATCATTTTCTTATTTGTTATGTTAGCCTGATAGGTGTGATAGATGTGATGTGGTACCTTGGAGTTGTTTTAATTTGCATTTCTCTAATCACTAGTGATTTAGAGCATTTTTATCACATGACTATAGATAGCTTTAATTTCTTCACCTGAAAACTGCCTATTCATATCCTTAGAACATTTTATCAATTGGGAAATGACTTATATTCTTATAGATTTGATTCAGTTTTCTATATATTTTAGAATGATATCTTTATCAGCGACATTGGTTATAAAAATTGTTTCCCAGCTTTCTGCTTCCCTTCTAATCTTGGTTGCATTGGCTTTGTTTTTGCAACCCCTTTTCAATTTAATGTAATCAACATTATACACTTTGCATTTCATAATGTCCTCTATCTCTTGTTAGGTCAAAAATTCTTCCCTCCTCCATAGATCTGACAGCTAAACTATTCCTTTTTGCTTATCCTTTAAAGTCCTATTATAACCTGGCCTTAATCTGTCTTTTCATTTTTATTAGAACTTGTTTCCTCTCCCATACTCTACAGGGCAGGCAAACTGCCCTTCTCTCTGTTCCTCCCACAGAACACTTTGTTTTCCATCTTCCTGCCTTTGCTCTGGCCATCTCCCATTCTGGGAATACCTTTTTTATTACCTCTGCCTCACAGACTTCCTCACTTCCTTTAAGATGAAATTCAAGCACCATTTTCCTCATGATACAAAGTCTTTCCTAAGCCTCCCAAACAGCTGGTAACCACCTCCTCAAGCACCTTGCATTCAGCTTCTTTGTGTATATTTGCATTTATTAACTTTGTATTTATCCTATATGTATTGTAAGCTCCTTCTTTCATTCTTTGTGCTTGTGTTTCCAGTATCTACCATAGGGCCTGGCGTATAGAAGGTGCTTAAGAAATTTATCTTGACTGATTGAGAAGAGAACAGGCTGAAGATAGAGCTTCGGGGATCCAAGAGGAAGAAATCAAACTAGCAAAGATGACTGAGAAGGAGCTATCAATTAGGAGAAAAGCAAAGAAAATTGTTACAGCATCAATGGGAAAAGAAGTATCAAAAAGGAAATTGTGTAGCAGCGGCCATAGCTACAGAGAAGTCAAAGAAAGTCCATTGAATTTGACATTCAAGAAGGTATTGGATGACTTCGGAAAGAGCCATTTCAAGAGCATAGAGAGGTCAGAATCCAGATCGAAGAAGGTTGGGGATTAAGTGGGTGCTGAGGAAGGGGAAGTCAGGAATGTCAACTACTCATTCTAGAAATTTAACAAGGAAGGGAAAGAGAGAGGTAGGGCAACAGACCGAAATGGTTTTATACCTTCCAGGTAAGGTTTTTATTTGTTTGTTTAGGATAGGGGGGAAATGATCATATTTGTAAGCAGATGGAGAAATGGCCAACAGAGAAAAAGAGATATTGAAGATGAGAGAGGGAGAAAGGGAGAGAAGGGAAGAGAGAGAGGGGGAGAGGAAGGGAGAGATAGAGGAAGAGAAGAAGAAAGAGAGGGGATGTGGAAAAGGAGAGAGAGGAGAGAAGAGGGAGGAGAGAGAGAGGAAGAAGGAAGGAGAGAGAAGAGGAGAAAGATGAAGAAGGGGAAGAGGAAGAGAGAGAGTAAAAGAGAAAGAGAGAGAGAGAGAGAGGGAGAGAGAGACAGAGAGAGAGAGAGGGAGAGAGAGACAGAGAGAGAGAGAGAGAGGGAGAGAGAGAGAAAGAGAGAGAGAGAGAGAGAGAGGGAGAGAGAGAGAGACAAAGAGAGAGAGAGAGAGAGAGAGAGAGAGAGAGAGACAGAGAAGAGGATCCTAGAGATTACAAGAGAAGGAGGTGGAATTGGACCTGGGTTTAAATTCTGGTTCTGTCATTTACCGGCTACATAATGTCAATCTCTATGGACCTCAGTGTTTTCACCTATAAAATAAGGATTTTGGACTAGATTATCTCTAAGGTCCCTTCCAGCTCCAAAATTTCTATGATTTCATGGACCAAGGGTACAAATGAAGAGGTTAGCTTAATGTATACACAGTATTTACCTTAATACCTTAAAGTATTAAATAAATGTCAGCTATTATTACCATTGAAATTATTGTTATTATTTATTTCATTATTATTAGACTTGGCAAGGCAAAAAGTCACCTTATTCTTTGAGATCAGAAGACAGGAGAAAGTGCCTAAGAAGCTAAGTTTATGAACCATGGAAGAAATGAAAGGTGGGAGCTCACCAGGATAGCTTCTTAGTGAGAAGGCAGGGTCATTTACTGAAATAGATGGGATAAAGTTAGAAACTTTAGGATAAAGGAAAAAAATTACATCATCTGCTTTGGGGAGTATGATAAGGAGTTACTTAGAAATAACTAGACAGTTTCCCACATATCCAGGAGATCCAAACTGAGATGAGACAGGACAAATTTGTAGATTTATAGTGTATCCTGTCAACATGATTTCATGACTCTATAGAAAAGCTTAGCAGTTCTGAAGTGGGAGTGTTGAAGGCAGATGGTGGGAGTAATCCAGGGTTGGGAATGAGAACAATGAGAACAACTAGATAAGGAATAAGAGTTTCAAGGGCAGAGGATACTGCATTTCAAAAATGACAGTGACAAGAGAGAAGTCAAGCAAAGAATAATACAGAATGACTTGGAGAATAAGAAATGTTCATGGGATTGAAGGTTCCTATGAGAGTGAAGAGCATGTTCACAAGCAATGGGATGGGGGATCTTGTGATCAGAGAAGAAAGTTTGGGAGTTCTGGATTTTTGAGATAGAGCAGTTACTAGTGATGGTAAAGTTTATGGTGTGATCAGTGCAGTAGTTGGCTGAAGGAGGTAAGAGCTGCAGAGGAAGTTGAACAAGACACCAGCTGTAGCCCAAGGAGATCAAAGCCAGAAAGAATGGCTCTTTGTAAGCCAAAATACTTATAGCAGCACTTCCTGTGGTAGCAAAGAGCTGGAAACAGAGCATCTATCCATCAGTTGGGGAATGATTAAGCAAACCGTGTCATGGAATATTACCGTATGGTAAAAAACAATAAATATGAAGAATTCAGAGAAATATGGGAAGGCTTATTTATTTCCTATTCATCCTGTATGTAGCTATGTAGTAAACATGTCTTTGCTTGTTGTCTCCCCTGTTAGATTATAAGTTCATTGAGGGCAGAGATTGTCTTTTGCCTCTTTTTGTATCCCTGGCACTTAACACAATGCCTGGCACATAATCAATGTTTGTTGACCGACTGATGCAAATACAGAGTGAAGTAAATAGAGTAAGGAAAACAATATACACAAGGACCAGAATGACATAGATAGAAAGAATGAGAATAACAGCAAACTGTGCACTCTGATTATGTGATTATAATTGCCAAGCTTGGCCTTAGAAAGAGATAAGAACCGTACTTCTCTTTCTTCTTTATAGAGGTGGAGACTTTGTCGAATTGCATGCCTGGTCAGATTTTGCTGATGCGTTGATTGGTTTTTGCTAAACTGCTTTTTAAAAATATGTTCTTTTAAAATTCTTTGTTACAAGGTTTGGCGTGCCTCAGTGAAAGGGAGAGGGAAGGGGTATATTTGGAAACGAAGATAATGCTAAAAAAAATACATAAAAATAAAAAGGAGTACATGGAGATAAGAGAGTTATGTGCATAAATATTGCTGATGCCAAGAGAGATGGCAGGGAAAACATGGAGGGGAGAACTCTAAAGCAAGTGTTCAAGTAGTCAGAAAGTTGGAGGAAGGTACTACATAAATGCTTATGCTTGAGCTAGGAGGATGTTCTGGAGGCTAGTAAATGACAGCAACAAAGATTGTGACATAGTGATGCAATCTGCCCGAGCAAACCTCAGAAAAGAAGGGGTTGTTTTGTGGTGATGGTGGCAGCGGCATGCATTTGAAAGAGGCAGTGCAGGGCAAGTGGGACACAGATCATCTGTTCCTTTGAGTCAAGGAGTGGCGGGGCTTGAAGAAGATGGAATGGGACGTGCCGTCTTCCTGTTAATGCGGAGAAGGGCATGGAGCTTGAGACAAAGAGATGGAAGACAAAGGAGATCTGATGAACCATCAAGCAGCAACTTCAAAGGGTGTGGTGGAAGAGGTGGGCAGGAGATAAAGCCTAGGGAGGGAAAGTGTTGAGATGGATAGGAATGAGAGCATGGGGAGAATTAGCAAGGGAATGGCGTCCCATTTAGTCAAACCAGTGTTTTTCAATGACAGGCATCAGAGAAGCAAGTGGTTGGGGGTATCCTAGCCATAGTGAAGAGGGGAGTGCCAACTTAGAGGATAAATCAGTCCCAAGGTTCTAGAATGCAGCTGAGGGGGAATCTCCCCAGGACCCACTAGTCAGGCATACATACATACATACACACATGCATACATGTAAACATATCTGCATATATGCATATATGTATTACTCTTGGTATTAGAGAGGGAATTGTGGGAGAAGGGATGAGAAAGTAACATCTAGTTTGGTGTCTGCACCTTGGCAAATGAGAAAGTGATCAGAACTCTGCAGTCACTTCAACTGTAATTCTGTGGGACAAAGGGACAAAGAGAACAACATTTTTATGTCATGAAAATAGGGAGATGACTGACAAACAAATATTTACAAACAATCTACATATAGGACAAATAGGAAATAAATAAGACTTCCCACATTTCTCTGATTTCTTCATATTTATTGTTTTTTTATGATACAGTGATATTCCATGACAGAATTTGCTTAAACATTCCCCAGTTGATAAATATATGCTTTAGTTACAGCTCTTTGCTACCACAAAAAATTATATATGTGTGTGTGTGTGTGTGTGTGTGTGTATGTAAATATATATATATATATATATATATATTCACACCCACATATGGGCGTATGTGTGTGTTTGCAGGGTTAGCATATAGACATTGGGGAAGGGAGAGAGAACATTCCTCTCTATTGGGTTTATTGCAAAGTTGTGGAACCTCTCTTACAGTCAAACAACAAAGGGCCCACATGGGAAGGGGTTGGCTCCTGGGGGCCCATGAACCCATGTTCCACCCTGTGTCCACTTCTGCCTGAGGAGTCTTGAGATATAACAGCAATGTTGGAGAGAACAAGAATGGGTACAATGGGTATTTTAAAATAAATTGTAAATGTGTTTCAAGAATGAAAACCACCCTAAAGTTCTGTTCTAGGAACCAAAGGCTTACAAAACAGGAAGCTAGTGGTCTGTTGGGTTTTCACACCTTAGGGCCCAGAAATGACAGTATTATTCACTCTGCCACCCAGAATGACAGGTGAAGCATCTCGAGGACTTTAGATGCCACCTTTGCATCCCCTCTCCCACATTTCTCTCTATGATACCAAGAAGAAGATTTATTCTGTGCTGTGGAAAGGGCTATGCAGTAAGTTTCAAGAAGCCTTAGCTGTTTGTTATAATCTCACCTCCATTACTTGCCAGAGCTTCAGTTTTCCCCTCAGGAAAATGGAGTGGGAGGAATATTGGATCATATTATCTCTAAGGTCCTGGCCATCTTCATGATTTTTAAGTTCTAAATTCTCTATAGATCTTGTATGATCTCAGTTCTGAGATGCCAGGGGAAAAGGGGGTGGGCATCCTTTTATGGATGAAGAACTGTGGGTGGCAAGGAGGTCAGGAGGTAGTCCACATAGGAAAGAAGAAGTATTAAAGTGAAGTATTAAATACAACAATTTCCTCTCATGCCTGGTCTTGAGTGCTATTTGGTTTAGGAAGGTACCATCCCAACTAAGTTATAGGGCTGAAGATAGTAGGAAAGGGGCAGCTTAGAGAGTGATGCCTTCTATTACAATTGAATCAGGCTGGTTAGATCAACCTTTTCAGTCCAAAGAGAAACAGATAGAAAATGTTACAGTGACTGATGAATACGAGTGCAGCCCTTAAGTCCAACCCAAATGTTTAATTTTATCTAATACACTCAAGATTGGAAAATTTGTGAGAGGTGTCACTTGAAAAGGCTACAAGCCAAGACTAAAGTGGAGAGAGAGTTGGTGTGTGACTTTTTGTTTGCAGATGATTGTGCACTCAATGTAGCCTCTGAAGCTGGGATGCAACAAAGTATGGATTCTTTGCTGCTTGTGCTAATTTTGGCCTAATGATTAACACCAAGAAAACACAGGTTCACTTGCCTTGGCAGTATACTTTCCAGGCATGTACACATAGTTGAGGAGGTTGATGCATGCATTGCCAGGGCTCTGAAGGAAAGTGTGGGAGAGAAGAGGTATTAGACTGTCTACCAAATTTAAACTCTATGGAGTCATTGTGCTGACTTTGTTGTTGTATGCCTATGCAACCTGGACAGTATAGCAGTGCTGTGCCAGGAAACTGAATTGGTTCCATTTGAATTGTCTTAGGCAAATTCTAAAGATCACCTGGCAAGATAAGGTAGCAGACAGCAAGGTCCTTTCTCGATGTGAATTGCCAGTATTCAAACTCTATTTCAGAGAGTGCAAATCCAAGAGGCTGGCCATGTTATTTGAATACCAAATGTAGGTTTGCTTAAAAGACTATTTTATGGAGAACTCACACAAGGCAAATGCTCACATGGAGGTCAGAAGAAGCTATACAAGGACACTCTCAAGGTCTCTATGAAGAATTTTGGAATCGATATGCGAGATATGGCACAGGATCACCTAGTATGGCATCAAAGCATTTATAAGCAAAGCAGAATTGCAGTAGCTCAAAGGAAATGGGAAATGAGTAAATTCAGAGCCATCTCCATTGCAAATGTTCATGTGGACTGTTTATGCCCAACCAGTGGTAGAGCATTCCGAGCTCATATTGGTCTGATCAGCCACAGTTGGACACATTGTACCTTGACCCTGACATAGTGGTTTCATGTTGGGCCTCTTTGACTACAACCTTTTTTATTTTGGCCTAAATCAGTGCAAACTACAGCCCCTAAAGTATGTGGGCTGTGCTATCATTGCCTTCTAGAGAGCCACCCTTCTAGAATAAGTTACATGTATAGTCAATCAATATCAATCAACCAATAATAACTTTGTAAGTGTTTCTCAATGATAGAGAAAGGCGTGTCTTCTACCTTCCTTATACAAATATGTCCACATTGTGTAATAGTCGACATGTCTCATCAATAGTTTTATGGGTTTTTTTTGTTTTTAAATAAATTTTTATTGTTGTCTTTTGTTTTACATCATTTAATTCTGTCCCCTCCCCTGCCTGAATCCCTCCTCCCTCCTCCCAGAGAGCTAGCTCATATAACAAAGCAAAACCAATATGATGAAATCTGTATGAAATACATGCAGTCCTTCTCAGTCATGGACCTCCCACCTCTACAAAGAAGTTGTATATGTGTATGTGTGTGTGTGTGTGTGTGTGTGTGTGTGTGCGCGTGTGTATGCGCGTGCACATACATGAACGTGCAAATTTGTTTTTTGAAATTTTGCAACAATCTCTTTCAATTATTTTATAGTTGCTCTTTAAATTTACATTGTTGCAGTCATGTATATTTTTTCTGTGTGCTGCTCACTTCACTTTACATCAGTTCATATACATCTTTCCATGCTTCTCTGCAGGTATCATATTCATAGTTTCTTAGAATATAGTAATATTCCAGTTTTTAGCCATTTCCCAATCAACAGAAATCTACTTTTTTTTTTTACTGCCCCCCAAAATGCTGCTGTGAGCATTTTGGTGTATATGGGAAGTTTTACAATTTTTTAATAATCTTCTATATATTTTATCTCCTTTGATGCTCTCAACCATTCTATCAGAAAGTTAGGTATTATTATTATTATTATTATTATTATTCTCATGCAACAGATGAGGAAATTGATACTAGAGAGGATGTAAGATACCCAATGACACAAATTCAGTTTAACAAGCCTTTATTAGACACCTCTATAGGCATGACACTTGCTAGGTGCCAGCAGGGGTGGGGAAAACAAATCTTTGTTCTGTGAAGTTTGGATTCAGTCAAAGGGCTGCACTTGAGGACCTAGAGGGCCACGTGTGGCCTTGAGGCCACAGGTTCCCCTCATACGAAGGTTAAATATAGAATAGTTCCTCCTGTCAAGGACATTATAGTCTTTTGGGAAGATACAATATTTAAAGAGATAAAAGAATACATTTTTATTTAAGAGGGGAGATAGCATTAACAACTGAGAGAACAAAAAGAGTTTCTTGTAGTGGGTAGCACTTATTTAGGGAATAGCAAATAGGCCAATTTGACTGGAATCTAGAGTGTGTGATGGGGATCAATGTGAAACAAAGTTCGAATGAAAAGCTAGAGTCTCCCTGTGAAGGACATTAAATGTTGAGTTGGGCAGTGGGTGGGAGGTGAGGGGGTCATGCTTGGTAGAACAAGTAGAATCTTTTTAAAAAAATTTATTTTAATTAATTAATTTATTTTCTTGTTTACATCATTCATTTCCACGAAATTTTGAGTTACAAATTTTCTCCCCATCTTTCCCCCACCCACCACCCCAAAACAGTGATCCCACTGCATAACCCCTCCCCCAACCTAGAACAAATAGAATCTTAATCCCTTCCTAGGATATGGGGAATATAGAGGGGAGTCACAGGGCCCTTCAGTAGAGATGATGCCACATTCACAAGATTTAGCGTATGTTGGGTAGTAAGGTGCCTGTAGTATGAGTTGTTCTAAGTTATGCCAAAACCTCAAAATGACTCTAGCATAGGTAGTGGGCCCATGACCCACCTGAAGGACATTCACCCACCAATTGCTCCCCTTAAACTCAGTCAGGTCGATCACCAAACTACCTTCTCTCCCTGCCCTTTCAAACACTTACAAAGGGCCAGGAAGACTCTGGGGCCCTACCGCAGGATGTGAACTCCTTGTCTTCAAGGAAAAACCACAGACTCTACCACCTGTGTGCAGGCTGCCCTGAAGCCTTACTGAGGAGCCTTGCCTAGCCAGGCTGGGGTCTGGATAACATGCTTCCACCCACAGACATGGTTCTTGCCAACATCAATACTGACCCCTTTGATTTCCCTTTGAGGCCAGAGCCACGGAAGGGAAATTCCAGGGCTAGGCATTCTAACACTGGCTGCGTGATCAGCGGCAGGTAGCTTCACTCTTCTGAGCCTCTTTCTCTTCACTGTGCTTAAGTTTGTAGTAACTGGTGAAATAGATTATAAGCCATGCTAATGACGTTTGAATTTCTCTCACCTAAACTCCAGTCCCGTAGAGGCAGCTAGGGGACATAGTGGGAAAAGCATTGGGTTTAGAGCCAGGAAAACTTGAGTTAAAATACAACTTTAGATACTTACTAGCTGCCACTTAACCTTGCTTTGCCTCAGTTTCCCCAACTATAAAAAAAGTGACAATAATAGCACATCTCCTTAAGAGTTGTTGTGAGGATAAAATGAGATAATATCTGTAAAGCATTTAGTACAATGTCTGGCACATGGTAGGTGCTATGTAAGTATTAAGCTATTATTATTATTATTATTATTAATTATTCATATTTCCTTGGGACATTTCCACTTGGATGTGCTGGCACTAACTCAATCTTAGAATGTCCAAAATGAAATTAAGCCATTGTACCTCAAACCGACTCTGGTTTTGTAGTAAAAGAGCAATCTCCTTGCCTCTATCCCGTAGGCATCAAAACATTAGAGTGTCATAGATTGATAAAACATTACAGCCAGGGGAATCTTTTGATATCATCTGTTCAAACCACACTCCCCTCCTTCATTATAGCTGTGGACATTGAGGCCCAGTGAAATGAAATGATTTGCCCAAGGTCACACAGCCAAGTCGACAAGCATTTATTAAGCACCTAAAGGCACTCTGTTAGGCGCTAGGAATACAAAGAAAGGTAAAAATAGTCCCTTCCCTCAAGGAGCTTACAATCAAATGGAGGAGACAATATGCAGGCACCCATGTACAAACATCATATATACAAGATAAACTGGAGATCTCAGAGGGAAGGCACTAGCATTAAAGAGAGATCAGGATTAGGAAAGGCTTCTTTCGGAAGAAGGGAAGATTTCAATGATCTTGAAGGCAGCCAGAAGGTTGAGACAAGGAAGGTGAGCATTCCAGGCATAGAGGACACCCAGTGGAAATGGACAGTCAGGAGATGGAATGCCTTGTGCAAGGAACAGCCTGAAGGCTAGTGTCACTGGATCTCAGGGTATCTCAGGGTGAATAAGATATAAGAAGAATGGAAAGGTAGGGAGGGGTCAGATTGTGTAGGGCTTTAAAAACCAAGCAGAGGATTTTATATTTGATCCTGGGGGTAATAGGGAGCCACTGGAGTGAATTGAATGAGGGGAGAGTGACCTGGTCAGATACAATTAGTTAATGGCACAGCTAGGAATAGAATGCAAAGTCCCCTGATATCTGTTTCTACTATACTATCCTGCCTCCCTTTTCTCCGACTTATTGGCTCTTACCTCTCATTCACACCCTAGAAATGATTAGTTCTAAAAAGTCTTCCTTCAAAGTTTCTTTTAAAACTGCACCTTCCTCTGTAATTCCACAGCCACCACCGTAGCACAGTTCACCCCTAATAAGGTTTTGGGAATCTGATAAACCAGTTTCTCCACCTCCAGCCTTCTCCTTTGACTAATACATCCAGAGCACTACTGCCAGATGACTGGTCTTTCTAAAGCATGTCCCTGATCATATCATTCCCTCACTCAGAAATCTTCAATGGCTTCTCAGTACCTTTTATTGGGAGAAGAGGAGGAGGGGGAAGGAGAAAGGATTCATAGGGAAGGCATACACACACACACACACACACACACACACACACACACACACACACACACACGAGGGCCAGCAGAACAATACTAGTGTGTGCTTATTTTAAAATGTGGGTTTGATGAAAAAGACACCCTGAACCCATCAACACTACAGGAAGCACATGAGTCAGGCCTCCTGGAGCAGCAGCTCCTGTACCATAGGTTAAGGCTTGATATTATCAATACTAACCACTTGTTGGTGTCTCTTGTAGCTACCATGTTGTTTAAAACAGCAATCCCCAGGAATTGTAGCCCTTCACATAGTCCCCTCTGCTTAGAAGCTTAGTGAAAAAAAGGATATTTTCATACCTGGAAATTCATGCCTGTCCCTAGAAAAAAGGCTCAGTGAATATCCAATCCAACCCTTCTTGGGAAGGGTGCGATGGATCATGACACTGATATGCATGGATATAGACACATGCTTCTCCCCAAGCAGTCTTTACCTCAACACAAAATGTGGTGAACACCATCTTGGTTGAATCCAGCTATTGCTTAATTGGGAAATTGTAGCATTCTACAGAATTTCCTCTTTGGTTGAGGTTGGTTCAGTTCCTCTCTCTCCTTACGCAAAGGGAAGTTCCCTTCACTCATAGAATCATCACAGAATCATTAATTTCTCAGCCTGAGAAAGCCCAACTAATTCAAGATGAGGACACTCTGGACAAATGAAGGATCTTCTGAAGAATGCTGCCTCTCTTAGATGCTAGCTATGTGGAAATATTCCCTTCAAGCCCTTCCTCTGCTTTGTCCTCTGGAAGAAGTAGAGAGCAAATGGTAGTCTGTCTTTTGATTCAAACTTCTTTTCTACTTAGATCTTACATATGATCTACATAAGGAACCTATTTCTATTAATGCACATCAGTAACTCATAGATCACAGACTATGGAATAAAAAATATATTAGATTCCTCTTTGTTGTTGTTCAATAATGTCTGACTCTCTGTGATCCTATTTGGGGTTTTCTTGGCAAAGACACTGGAGTGATTTGCCATTTCCTACTCCAGCTCACTTTACAGATGAGGAAACTGAAGCAAATGGGTTTAAGTGATTTGCCCAGCGTCATACAACTAAGGACAAATTTGAACTCAGGAAGATGAATCTTCTTGACTCCAAGCCCATTGCTCTATCCACTGTGCCGCTTAGTTAGATAGAGTCCAATAGAGTCATAACTCAGGATTTTTTCACCTGGGGCAAAAAAATTAGAGGCAGCAGAGAATGGTTTAATCATGGGTACAGCCTATAAGGAGACAATATGGTCCTGCAAGAAATTGGGGGGAGAGGCAGACCTGAGTCAGGGAACTCTGATTGGGGGCGGCCAGGAATCAACAGAGGACTGCAAGGTGAGGTACCATGGGGAGGAAACTTGTCTTCCTCAATGTCGATGTTTTGGGACAAAACTCAGTTTGCTCCAAGCTACTTATGTCTCTGGACTCTGATAGCCTTGTTTTCCCCTGAAGAAACCTGGAGTAATTAAATTATCTCATAGTATTCTCTCCTCCAAATTAAGACATCTCAAATCCTTGAACTTCATCCCTCTTATTCTCTTGCTCTTCCGTTTGACTTCACTATTTCTGACAGTGGCACCACCCAGTCTCCAGTTTGAAATTTTGGCATTGTATTTGAATCTTTCTTTGTCCTCCACCTCTTGTTCTCAACAATGATGGCATATATTTTATATCTGTCTTCTCTGTATCAATTTGTCTTGCCAAGGTGAGTAAGGCTCTCATTGCTTCTTATCTGGACTACTGAAAGAAATTCCCAACAGGTATTCTTCCACAGTCTCCTTGCTTCAATCCATCCTTCACTCTGCTGCCCATATCCCCCTATCTCTTGAATGAAGCTGCCCATGTCAATCCTTTATTCCAAACCCTTCAGTGGCTTTATTACTTACTGGGTAAAGTTTGAATTCCTTGTCCTAGTAGTATCAAGAGCCTCCACAATCTGGTACCACCTTACCTTTCTCATACTATTCCCTTTCTAGTAGTTTCTTTTTCTTTTTTGAAGGGGGAGATGGAATCTGGAACTATGATTTAATCATTTTAGGAAACTCCCAGTGTGGAAACTTCCCTGATGATGCAGAGGACAACTTGTACAACTCTTAGAGATGTCTGGGGGCCCCAAGAGGCTAAGTATCTAGTCCTTAGTCACACAAGTCACACAAATAATGTTTGTTTATCAATTAATCAATCAACAAGCATTATATTAAGCGCTTAGTAAGTACCAAGCATTATGCTAGCAAGACACAAATGAAATAGTTCTTGCTCTCAAGTAGCTTACTTTCTATCACCAGAGGCAGGGCTTGAACCCTGCTCTTCCTTCCAAGGCAGCTCTTTTGTCCATTATACTTTGATGCCTCTCATGTATACTACATGTATCCTAACTAATTGCACAACTCCTTGTCTGTCCCAACCCCTGGCCCAAACAACCTTTACCTCCTACTGAATTCCTACTTATCATTTAAAGCCGAACTCAAATGCTACCTCACAGGTTACTTTCTTCCACTTCACTAATAATGATAATAATTTTATAGCACTTTGTGATTTTCAAAATGCTTTGCCAACATTGCCTCTTTTGTTCCTCACAACCACCCTTTAAGGTAAGTAGTAATAACCTTTTTTTTTTTTTTGGCAAGGGGGAGGCAGTCAGGGTTAAGTGACTTGCCCAGAGTCACACAGCTAGTAAATGTCTGAAGCAGGATTTGAACTCAGATCCTCCTGACTCCAGGGCCAGCCGTTCCATCCACTGTGTCACCTAACTGCCTACCTATCACTATGCTTTTACAGATGAAGAAATGGAATCTCAGTTTATGGGAATTGCCCGTAGTCACACACAAGTATATGTGTGGGATTCACACTCAACTCTCATTTCCCTCCAAGACCAAGGCTCTTTCCCCAATATGACATTACTTTTTTTATAATGAATTTATGCTTTATTGCATATTACAGTTATCTGTATGCATCTCCTATCCTTCTGTGATATTATGAACTTTAGAGAGGCAATAGCTGAATTTGATCTAAACCCTAACACTTAGATTTTCTGAACATAGTCCTGGTTTAGTGACTGCTGAAGTGAATTCTGTTTATTGTCCTTTCTTCTTTTCTCTCTCCAAAGCGATTTCCCAATGACTTTGTGATGAGGTGTAGGCTGCTTCAGAGAGCTGGGATTTCTGGGGATCCTTTTGAAGGAACAGAACCTATTGATCTACCCTCATTTCCTGTGAAAGTGACAAACCCCAATTTCTTCAACACTCAACGATGGACAGCACCAGGAGGAAAGTTCTGCTAAGGACTAAGGGGGGGAGGGGGAGGTGAGATTAATCAGCTTCTCTGAACACTGATTATCATCAGCACTTACCCAGAAATGAGCATTTTCTTGGTGTGAAAGCAAAGGCTGTCTTAGAAAGGGAAGGAGGCATGAAGGTTAGAACACATACAGGGAAAGTAGATTGTCAATGCATTACCTCTCCCCATTAGGCTTCACCAAGACCAATGTGTATTGGAAGATGATACAATGGACTGAAGTGACTCATGTCTTAGGTCCTGGGTTTTGCTTGATAACATTGGGTTCAGTTTAATGAGACAGTCAAACCCACAAAGACAATTTGTCTTTCTTTAAATGACTTTGCTGGTTTCAAAATGGAGACTCAAATTACTTGGCCTCTTCTTGAAAAGTATTCTACCCAGCCCTGCCCAATCCCATATAAGAATGCCAAAGTTGGAAGGGATACTAGAGATCCTTTATTCAATCCTCCATAATCCACACCCCACTCTCATTCTAGAGCTAGGGAAATTAGGACCCTGAGAGTAAATTAAACTGGTGAACATCAATCAGTTACTAAGTGGCATAGCCAAGATTTTAATGTAGGCTCTCTGACTCCTAACCCAGATGTCCTCATAAGATTCCTTTCAATAGGGGAAAGGAAAGGGAATGAGCATTTATAGAATGTCTACAATATGCTAGGTACTGTGCCAAGTTGTCATCGTTGCCTCCTTCTCCTCTTCCTCTTCCTTCTTTTCCTCTTCCTCCTCTTCCTTCCTCCCCTCCTCATTCTTTGCAAATATTTTACCTAATAAATATTTTTTATTTTAAGCAAATATTATCTCATTTGATAATAGCAGTTGAATTAGATAATAGAACAGAAGTGGACCCAAACTTAGGTTTCACTCATCTTTCTACATGGAAGGAGCATTATTTCCAAAAGACTTCTGGGTACATTCTCCTCCTGAGTGGAATAGTAGCTTTGAAGTTCTCACAATTTGTATTATTTTGGAAGCAGAGGGTGGGAAACCCCCAGATTTTCTTTTGGGAATTTCCATCAGGCTTTCTTGGTGATCTAAAAGATGCTCTCATCCCTAGCTGGGATTTTTCTCCCTTTTCTATGGAAGGTCTCTTATAGCTATATAGAGCATTACGGTTTGCAAAGTGCTTCACACACATAATCCCTTTTGATCCTTACAGTCCTCAAGACTGTCTGGGAGATGTAAATATGGGGTAGGGGCATCCCTTCACCCAGACTTGAATTTTCAGGTTGATTATCTAGCTGGGCATAATACACGGGGAGAGTGATTGCCCAGTTGCCACTTTCTGGCTTCCTTGGGCACAAAAGTTAAGAAGGGGGTGAGAGGGAATAAGCAAACATTGGTATAATACCTTCTATGTGCCAGGCACTGTGTTGTGTTGTGTTGTTGTTACAAATATTATCTTATTTGATCCTCACATCAACTTTGGAAGGTAGGTGATATTATTATCCCCATTTTGCAGATGAGGAAACTGAGGCTAAGAGGTTAAGTGACTTGCCCAGGATCACACAGCTAAGTATTTGAGCTGAGCCTTTGCTTCCTCCTTTGTAAAATGGGAGCGAGGGGAGGTTATGATCCCTAAAGCTCCTTTCATCTCTTAATCTAAGACCCTACAATCCTATGGATTCTCAACAACTCCACAAAAGAGGCAGGGTCAGTCTTTGATCATCATCCTATTTTACAAATGGTAAAATTGAGACCCAGAGGGAGTATTGAACTGCTTATGGTCACATGGCTACTTAGGAGTGAAGTTAGAATTAGAACTCATGTCTTTTCGAGTTTTCTTTTCCTTTTTTTGGAAGGCAGTCAGGGTTAAGTGACCTGCCTCAGGTCACACAGCTATTAAATGTCTGAGGCACGATTTGAACTCAGCTCCTTCTGACTCCAGGGCTGGTGCTCTATTCCCTGCACTAACTAGTGGCAGAACTTACGTCTTTTTGAGGCCCTATCTAGCATTCCTTCTGTACAATAAATCTTCTCTATAAAGTAAATAAGCTAGGTTTCAGCCCTTAGACAACTAAGGGAAGTCTCTCTCCCCACATATGAGCTTTGAGAAGAGAGTTTTATACTTTTCATGCCCAGGCAACAGGGAAACCAAACCCGTACATAGCTGAGGTAAAGGTCCCTCCCCCTCACTCTAAACCTGGAGGTGGTTTAAGGCAGACTGAAAGCAGAGGGAGGTGGCCTACAGTTCTGGGTAAAATATTTGATGCATAAAACAATTGTTGAGAAAAATCCTGAAAAAATAAGAGTTTAAGGCTATAATAAGAAATATAGAAATTTCATTTCTTCTAACTCCTTTCTACTGATCCCTAAAATAGTGCGTGGGGTATGTGAGTGTGTGTATGTATAGGAATAGGTTCCAATCCCAGCAAGCCCTGGTACTAAGGTCTGGGGCAGAGCTGAGCTCACTAATCCCTTAGTATAACCTGCTGTCTGGGGACAACACCTGACATCATGGGAGTTCCCCTACTGAGATTCTTAACCTGGGGTCTGGGAAATTGTTTTTCTTTTTTTTTTAATATTTTGAAAAAGTGTTTCAGTATTACTGGTTTCTACTATAATCCCATGTATTTTATTTTTGCATTTAAAGACATTATTCTGAGATGGGATCTATTATAATCTTCACCAGACTACCAAGGGGTCTATGACATATCCAAAAAGAAAATAATAGGAAATCTTGGACTTAGAAAGAGGCATGTCCAGTCTCTGAATGAGGAGCACCGGCTTCCTCAGGTCTGATTTTCTTCTGGCCTTACAGTCTTTGGGTTAGTGACAAGTTGGCTCTGAAGAGTGGTGAGGGATGGTCTGGAACTTCCCCTTACCCCAGACTAAAACAGAGCTACCTGGCATTGTCACCCAGTCTACCAGGCCAAGTCTGGTAATGCCTCATGCTACAAGCAGAATGCTCTTGTCCAGCTCTCTGACCCTTTCTGCCTAAACAATCCCAGGTGTCCAGGGCCAGAATTTTGGCGAATTAAAGACAGACAGACAGCTCCCATCAAGCAATTCTCCTTCTCATTCCCTGCCTGGATTCTAAGGGCTTTGAGCACCTGCATCACCAATGACTTTATATATTTTTTTTCTGAGTAGGCAAACTAGGTCATCTTTGGCCTCTTTTCTCACCTAGCCATAAATCACTGAATGGGTGTTGACTCAGATAAATTGAGACCTGGAAAAGTCCTTAGCTTAAAAAGTTTCAGGTTTCCTACTGCATCTGGGGTCATCTATGACTTGCCATTGGACTCAGATGACCTGGAGGAGATAGTGAGGCTGACAACTTTGTACAGTCCTGTCTCACTTAAATCCAAATCATTTGCGAGTCAATGTGTCACCCTCCTGATGTCTTTGGGCCCCTTGGAGAATGAAAGATGAACAACCACAGCAACGGCTGACTTTTTATAGCCTCTTCTAGGCTTATACAGCACTTTCCTCACCAGAATCTTATAAAATCAGTAGTGTGAATGTGACGATTCCGTCTTACAAAGGTGGTGGCCACAAATCTAATAAAAATTGTAACTAGGATCTCAACTTGTTGAACTTATTGCTTCCTTCTAATGAGAAACTCCATTTTCCCACATTAGTCAGTTATGCAGGGGGTGCCAAAATTTTACTAAACTGCACTTACACTTTTGGGATACCTTGAATATATGTCATCTCTACTTACTAGAATGTAAATGAGAATAGAGATCGCATCTTACTTGCCCTCTCTACATGGTTGGTGCTTAATAAATTTTCAAATTGAGTTGGAATGAGAATGCAATAAATACTTTAGTAACAAAAATAATAGTGGATGTTTAGAAAACACTTTAAAATTTGCAAAAGACATCACATACATTATCTCATTTCAAACCCACATCAACCTTGTGAGGTAAGTACTACAGGCATCATTGTTCCTATTTGACAGATGAGAAAATTGAGGCCGATAGAGGTTAAGTATCATGCTAGTCAACAGAGATAATAAGTAGGATTCAAGTTGAATGCCTCACTGCCCTGAGCTGCAATGGTTTGGAAGGACCAGGAGAAAAAAAAAAACAAACCCTTCAGAGAGAGACCTTTTATGGTGGCTTTTCCTTTTGGTCACTTCTCTTCCCTAAGCCCCACTGGGATTTTCTCCCAGTCATGAGCACATGAGCACTGACTGTCCTTGAGATCAAAGGCTAGCTTCTACCCTCTCTGTCTCTCGTGAAAACTGTCTTCTTCCCAAGCTAAACCTCTGAGGGCAGAAACTCTTGCTCTAAAGTCATCCCCCCAATGCAGCCCTGTCCATACTCATTCTTCTTCCCCCTTCTCCTCAGGCTCAAGTTAGAGGTGCTGTTAGGCAATGCACCTCACTACAGAGGTTCCTTAATGTGGGAGAAGGAGCCACCCTTGCTCTGCTCCTCTCAGCCCTCACTTGGTCTCCAAGATCCCTGGTTCTGACACTTGGGCCTGACAGTAGACACAGGAACATGTCAGTTAATGTGTTGTACTCTTCTCACCCTCCCATTCTGTGCCCACCCAAGCATCTCCATGTCAGGGCTTATCATGGACCAGGTGTCTCTAAGGCAGATGAGGTAGTTTCTGATTGTGCAGAAGAGTGAGCTTATATTACTGTTTGTCTACTGCCCTCAGTACCACCCTCTTGGGCCCCCTCCATTCTGGCCCAACATCAACTCTAGTGTTTGGGGCTGAGTGAGACTCTCCTATTAGGAACAACCCAAATCACTCATTGGTGTGTAAACTGGACATCAAAGGTAAGGTTATTAGGTCTTCATTCCAGATCCCTGGGGGAGTGGGAGCTGTGGGGAAGTTCAGAAGAGGGAAGTCAGGTGTACTGTCATGTTCAAATGTTCTTAGTTGACCAGTGTTGACCAAACTCAGGAGGTTCCACTCCTCTGTTGGCTCAATCCACTGCCCAGGTGAAGCCCTTGGGACCCCAAGGCTCTGACTTGGTGAGCTCTGCTTAAGATAGCCCTTAGTCTGGGCCAATGGGGGCCAGTCTGACTCCACATCCCTGTGGGTCCTGCATTTGTATCCTGGGCTGCCTGTGAGAGAAGAGTCCTCCCCCAGGCTAGGGGCCCCCTCATGGTTATCGTCTATGCATCTGGACTGCTGAAGGTAGCCTTGGAAAACCACATTGGCAGCAGCTTCTTCCTCAGGCAGCTTGGGAGTAGAGCTGTTACCTTCCAGAGCTGTGGAGGCCCTCTTGTGCTGGAGGCCCTGAGAGGTGGAGCTCTGGGGTAGGCCAATGCCACTGTCTTCCTGGTCCCGGTCCCTGTTACCTGGCTGCTGCCTCCATTCCTGCCCTGACTGTGGGCTTAGGGTATGCAAGTAAACTCCACTGTCTGTACTGGTGCTGCTGGAACTGGTACTGCTGGTACTGCAGCTGCTCTTTGGCTGCTGAGGGCCATTGCCCCCCTGCATCCCACTTGCTGTGGGGTCCAGGACAGGAAGGAGGAACTGAGGGTCCTCGCTCTGCAGTGACTGTTTGGTGCTGCTGAAGCCACTGTCCGTGCTGCTATGGAGCTCTGAGTTCTTCAGCTCCAGGGATACCTTGGGGAAGGCTGCCTCATCAAGGGGGTGGATGATGTCTTGCTTCACTTTGAAGCTCTCTTTGCTCAGGATACTAGAATGTTTGGCAAGGGAGGCCTAGGGAAGAATAGGGCAGTGAAGGGTTAGGAGGAAGTCAAACAAGAAGGAAAAGTTCTGTTTCAGTAGATCTACAAGACAGCTAACCTTCACACAGGTTGTATCTAAAAGCGGGCTGTATTTGGCCAATGAAGAACAACCTTGGCCCAGTTTTCATTCATCTAACCAATGCAGAAGAAAGCACTGGGGATCTGGGGTCAGAAAACCTGGGCTGGCACTCTAATCCTGAAACTTCATAGCTGTGAAACCTTGACAAATCACTTAGGTTTCTGAAAGATGAGGGGGTGGGACTAGATGATCTCTAAGGGTCCTTTCAGTTTGAAATTCTATGAAAGAAATGGGTTTATACTATAGCAAGAGGCATTTGGATTAGACCCAAGAAAGAACTTTTCTAGTCTTCTCAGTGTATTTTGAACATGCCTATTTAGAATGTCAGACCTCGAAGGAAGCTTAGTGGAAGAGCTGAGATGTGAATGTGGGTTCCTTCCCCTTGCCTCCCATATCACACTGACCCACTGGTATTCACTGACCTCTACCACTGAGTGCTACTGCAGGAAATTCATTCACCCTCACTCAGGGGGAGGGGCACACTAGGTTCGTCATTTCATTTCCTTCCTCTTGGTTCCCTTGATGGAACAGTTTTTCTCCCTAAATAATTTCTAATTTCTCCTTTTCATCTCCTAGTCAGAGTAAAGACCTGACTTTCTCCCTGACAATCCCTAACAGACATTGTCTCTTAAAGTCCCTCCTACTTCTGAGTCTATGGAATCCTCCTCCCAGTCTGCCTGCTCCATAGTAAGCACCATTTCCCCTCAATGACTTTTTAGCCTTCCAAAGTCCATTGAGCTCTTGGGAGGCAACACATCTTAGTAGAGAATGTGAGCTCCTAGGGAATAGGGATTCTTTCATTCTTTGAAATAGTATCCCCAGAGCCTGGCACATGGTAGGCATTTAATAAAGACTTGTCAAGTCTGACTGATCAAGAGCTGGCCTTGAACTAAGGAAGAACTTGGTTCAAGTAGGATCTTTAAAACAACCTGGTTATGACCTTGGGCAATTCTCAGCACCCTAAGCAATTCTCTAAATTAAATTGTGGAACAGTTGATGCTGACCTGCATTTGTAGAGGACCAAACCAGTAACATTGTAGGTCTGGACAAAAATGAACTGCCCCTCTCAAAACAACAACCCCAATGTCAGCCAGTCATAGTGGAACCAGGTAAGAGGGTTGTAGCAGCCATTCTTTGATGGTAACCAAGGCACAGAAAAGGGCCCTGGCTCCTCATACTCACAGATGTGGCTTAACTCTCAAAAGCTGAACTTCAATAAAAATGCAATTCAAAGCATAATCTCAGCATCTTCTCAGTACTTTGGGGTATGATGAAATTTTTAATGGTATTTAGTAAACCCTGTCTCTTCCTCATGACTCTTCCTCATTTCCCACCCACTTCAGCCTCACCTTCTGTTGAAACAAAAAGATTCACCTCTTAAGATTTCTGTTTTCTAGCCCTCTTGGAAGTCTAGAGTCTAGGTAACCCAAGTAACCTCGAATCCTCCCTAGTTTATTGGCCAGGAGGAGGCCAATGTAGTTGTCCTCACTAGGGGCAAAGCATCAGCAGTAGGATCTTACTTACCAGGACTTTGGGTGGCTTCTTTGGTTTTCTTATGTAGAGTTGAATACTCAGGTAGCCAACAACAAGACAGGCCATCAGGAGGGAGGCAAAGAAGGCACCGATGGTAGTCAATGTGAGATCTACAGCAAAACCCAGACAGGTTAATTCTCTTGGAGGGCTAGGGAGACTTCATGGAAATGACTGGCCCTTCAAGGCTTTGTGGAACAACCATCACAAAGTACTGATTCTATGCCATGGTGCCTTCTTCTTTCAGACATATCTCTGCTTGCTCTGGCCCCTCTCTTGCCTCTAATTCATCTTTTCCAGGAAGTCTTTCCTGTTTAATCCAACCAGATTTAATCACTTTATTGCTCTGCTTTCCTCGAGAGCTTTAAGCCACAAACTACATTTTTATAATTGGTCTGTTCTTGGAAAACCATGTCACCTAATTTTTTAATGCTCTTCTTCCCACATCCCCCCACTTCCCTGTGCTTAGTTCAAGGGGTCCTAATGGCTCCACTGGTGACTTCTTTAGAATGCAGGTAGGCGGCACAGGAGACAGAGGGCTAGACCCGGAGTCAGGAAGACACGAGCTCAAATCCAGCCTCAAATATTTACTAGTCTGTTTCTGGGCAAGTCACTTTACCTCAACCTGCCTCGGCTTCCTCATCTGTAAAATGGGGATATTGATAAGCACCTACTTCCCAGGGCTGTTGTGATGACAAAACTGAGACACTACTTGTACAGTGCTTTGCAAACCTTAAAGCTCCATGCAACTTCTAGTTATTGTTGTTGCTGTTCTTTGCTGAGCTCAGAACCTCATGTGTCTGTGCCACACTGTTCATTAGACACTGATCTTTCATTGTCATTTATCTTCTCTTGTGGCTGTGTCTTTTCCTCCCCACAGACCGTAAGTATATTGAAGGCAAGTTATAGACTACATGTCTCGGTATCCCAGACAGCTCCGCCCTGTGCTAGAGTACCTGGCACATAGTAAGGAGACACAATACATAGTGGTTGGTTGGTTGGTGGGCTGATGCCATTTTAAAGGGGCTTTATCGTAGTTCTGATAAAAGAAACAGTATAATTCTAGGGAGGGAAGGGCAACAAGGAAGAATAGGGCTTAGCTGAGGACACAGAGGAACTGGATGATGGGTAAAAAAAGGCCAGCTTTGGGGCAGCTAGGTGGTGCAGTGAATAGAGCACTGGCCCTGGAGTCAGGAGGACCTGAGTTCAAATTTGGCCTCAGCCTCCATTTAGCTAGGCATTGTGCGAGGTACTAGTGACAGGTAGAAAGCTAAAAATGAAAGAGTGTCTGCTTTCAGGGATCTTCTAGTCTACTCAAGGAAATAGCATGAAGACATCTAAATGAGTGCAAAATTGTTATCAGGTAACTTTTTTTTGGCAGAGCAGGTAGGAGGAATTGGAAGGTTAGAGAACACCCTTGTGTGTTTTTGTTGTTCAGTTGTGTCTGACTCTTTGTGACTTCATTTGGGGTCTTCCTGGCAAAGCCATGCCATTTGCCATTTTCCAGCTTATTTTACAGATGAGGAAACTGAGGCAAACAAGGTTAAGTGATTTGCCCAGGGTCACACAGCTGAGGCCAGATTTGAACTCAGGAAGATGCTGGTATGGCTTTTGGGCTGATCTTTAAAGGAAAATCTGGATTGGAGGGGTAGGGGAGAGTATAATTTAGGCATGGAATAGAGCCTGTAGAAAGGGAACCTGAGATGGGAGATGGAACACAACCTTGTAAGGAAAGCAAGAAGGCCTGTCTGGCTATACCTGAGAGGATAGGAAAAGGAATCATGTGTAATGAGCCTGAAAACAATTCTGGGTCAGGGAAGGGAATGCTCAGAGCAGGGGATGTGAGTTGGCTAACGTCACAGAGAAATTAAGTTGTAGTGCTGGGATCCAATCTGTGGTCTTCCAACTCCCAATCCAGTGTCCTTTACACTACACCAACATATTTCCTATGGTATAAATGGGCTTCTATTTTCTATTTGCACTGGGGCCACCTTAGGACAGCTAGGTGATGCACTGGATAGAGGGCTGGGCCTGGGTCAGGAAGAACTGAGTTCAAATGAGGCCTCAGACACTTCCTAGCTATACAAGTCATTACCCTGTTTGTCTCAGTTTCCTCATCTATAAAATGAACTGGGGCTTAAATGCTAAATAGAGGAACTTTCATTTGACCTCAAAGGGAATAGGGAATTTACTGAACCGGGCACTGACTCATCAGACTTTTCTGCTTCTGATATTACCTTGTGAATTAGGTAGAAGATAGAATGGAGAGGGAAGAACTCTGGCTCTTCTCTTCCTACTCCAGTATGGCTGGAGTCCTTCCCGAGCATGTCCCCTACCCTCCTGAGTCTGAGACCTGCCCTGCGCTTACCTGGTGGAGGTACAGTGATGCACTTTGTCTCTGACCATATTCCATTGTTAGTCTGGGACTTGATGACAGGTTTTGCACTGATGCAGACCAGCTCTCCTGCTGCAGCTGGGAAGTTATATGTTTCGCTGTCTGTCTTCTTGATAAACTGAACGAGCTAAAAGAAACACTGGTTAGCTGTGTGGTTGTGGACAATTTTCTGTTCCAGTCTGCCTTCCAACTTATCAATAAATCCATGTGCTGTAATGATTGTAACTTTAGGATCTATGGAGTGGTGAGGCCAATACTTGCAGGGGTTCAATTTCTGGCACTGCTTTTCTGTGACATTGGGCAAGTCACTTAGTTTCTGTAAAGAAACTGGATCAGACAACCTTCAAGATCTCTTCCTGTTCTAAATCTGTAATGTTGGGTTGAGGAAGGGAAAGATGGCACTAGAATCAGATTTTAAGACCCCTCCAGAAGGTGAGGCTTCTAGTGTCCATGGGTTCCGGTCACTGCTGATCCCTTTCTGTAATGACCCTGACCTCCTCCCCCTCCAAGCCACAAATAAAAAAACACCAATGGAAGGAACCAGCTTCTCACCTCCAGACGGTCCTTCACCCCCACCCTAGGCCACTGGACAAATGATCTGTTTGTTACTCCTGCTGGTGTTTTGACTCATATTGAGTTTTTAAGACACAGTTAAGTGTCCATAGGCTACAGCCATCCCTCAGGGATACCATCCTACTTCTGTTCTTTGAGTTCCCCTTACCTCACGATTTTCCAACTTCTTGGTGATATTAAGATCATATGCCCGGTAGTGTTTGAAGAGGCTTTCATAAGAAATATTTACAATGGCTCCTGGGGGCCTGGCAGGCAGGATTTCCACCAGGACAATGTTGCCACTCAACTGTAGCTTCAGCTGGTCTATCCTAAGAATTACTGGAAATAAGAGGCAGAATCATGGCAACATTAGGCTAGAAAGGTCCTTACAAGTTCATGGCGTCCCCATAAGCCTTTCTTTTCTGGCATAACTAACCCCCATTCTTCTCTCAAACCTTGAATTATTTTGGCATGATTTTGACGAGCTTTCTCTGAAAGACAGCTTTCTAAGACCCTCCTATCCCAATGTTCCACTTGGCTGGGGTTTGGGAAAGGCTTGAGAATGTGGAAGAGAGAAGAACTCTAAATAAGGGCTCCTGGGTGGAATGTATTTAGGCCAAAGGTAAGAAATGTACCATCATCTTTAGAGAATCGAGTATCTGTTCTGGTCCAGTTAGACATCTGGTGACCAGCAATAGCCCTTACACGGGCATGGTAGCTCTTTTCATCAAGGTCCAGGGTTGGCTGGGTCAGATCACAGTAGAGCTGTGGGGTCCTGTTGCAGTTGGGGACAGGATTCCAGGATTCCCCATACCTGGGGAGGAAATATTAAAGGTCTCTCAACAGGAAGCATGGGTTTTATATTGTGTGATGCTGGCCAGAGGAGTCACCTAGTATGAGTTAGGTATCTTCCTCAATCTGAGTACTAGCTCTTTTGGACTTTTCCTCCTTTGGAGGGTTCTTGGTTTACCCTCCATGGGATTTCCCTCTGTGGTTTCCCTCCCAGTCTTTTTGACTCCCAAGCCCCACCTCTCCTTCCCCACTCTATAACAGCTCCCTTATCTGGTTCCTTCCTGTGGGGAGGAAGATCTCCCTCAACTGGATCTCCTTCTAGCAATGGGATTCCCCCCAGACTTGTCCCCACCTCCCACCTCTGGACACCTGCTTTTAGTCTGGGGCTCCCCCTCTGTAATGTCTCTCTTGGGATGGCTAGTCAGTCAGCCAAGTCCTGCCTGTCCAATTCAATTCAACTCAATAAACTTTCCTCAAGTACCTCTTATGTGCCAGCCACTGTGCTAAGCACTGGAGATACAAAAAGAAGCAAAAGACATTCTCTTCCTGCCCTTAAGGAGCTTATAATCTAATGCTTACTGTACCTCACACCCATTTCTCTTTCTCTGGACACTCAGAGAGTTGCTTTCAGATTCCAATGAGACAATCAACTGACTGATCCATCAAGAAACAAATATTTATTAAACCTACTATGTGCCAAGCACCAGGATCTCTATCAAAGTAAGTCCTCAATTATTTATCTGAATGTCTATGTGCTTGCAGCACGCTGTTTCTCAGGTTTTTGATTTGACTCTTCAATGGCACCATAAAGGCAGTGATGGTAGGGGGCCTATCTTAATGCTCCTCCCACAGAGCTGCAGTGCTAGGCACCTGGTGAGTTCAAGAGCTACCCTTTGAATGGTACCACGGACAGCACTTCTATGACACACTTTGAGATCTGTCATAGGCTCACAAGGTTAGAGTTAGAAGGGTCCTTAGAGGCCATCTAGCCCAACCAGTGGATAAAGTACAGGACCTGGAGTCAGGAAGACCTGAGTTCAAATCCAACCTCAGACACTCACTAGCTGTGTAACCCTGGGCAAGTCACTAAACCTCTGTTTTAGCTCAGACAGCTTAAAATGGGGATAGTAACAGCACCTACCTCCCAGGGCTGTTGTGAAGATCAAATGGGATAATATTTATAAAGCATGCTTAATAAATGCCTTTTATTTCCCCACTCCTGCTTTACAGTTCAGGAAACTGAGGCTTAGAGAGACTTGACTGAGGTCACATAGCTATTAAGGATCATTTCCATAATTTAGGACCCAGGTCCTTTGACCGAATGTGCCATGTTGTTTCTCTACAAAATTCTTTCTGCACACCAACTCTGGGAATTAAAGCAAGTAATGTTATCCCCATATTCATGACAAGGAAGCTGAAGCACAGAGCAGTCACTCAGTCTGCCCAAAATCATCCAACCAATAAGCAGTGGAGGCAGAATTTAATCCCAGGACTCACTTCTAGTCCAGTGCTCCTTCTACTCTATGACACTGCCCAGTCTGTATGCCTTAATAAGTATGTGTCCTAGGTGTCTGCTTGGGGATGTTATAACAAGAGGGGACAGAACAGAGGCCCAGATGATCTCATCACTCCCACTTTTAACCCACATATGTCTTACCTCCTGTACTGCACTTCATAGGAGATGTTATGGGTCTGATTCTGGCCTGGTTCCCAGTAGAGGATATGTTGGAAAAGGATGGCTTTAAAATGGACATTTTTGGGACTAGGCAGCTGTGTCTCATTGGGAGAGGAAGGGGCAGGCAGCTCAGGCACCAACCTGGTCCAGAAAGTCTCCCCAGAAGCAGTAATGCCTTTGGATTAGAAAGAGAGAGATACAGACTGATGATTTATAGACAAGGAGGCAGTGGCTCATGGCAAGGCCGGAGAGCTGGCCTGTGACCACTCAGATGGATGTTGTGTTCCTACCATACACACCCCTCTGCTGCTTAGGCTTCAGAGGATTACGGTATTTTAGAACCAGAAAGGATTTTAGACATTAACAAATAAGGGAATGCTCAGAGCAGGGGATGTGAATTGCTTAACATCACAGAGAAATTAAGTGGCAGTATTCTGATTCAATCTGAGGTCTTCCAACTCCCTGTCTCCTGTGGTATAAATGGGCTGCTATTTTCTGTTTGCACTAGGGACTCTTTAGGACAGTTAGGTGGCACAGTGGATAGAGTGCTGAGCCTGGATCAGGAAGACTCATATTCATGAGTTAAAATGGGGCCTCAGATACTTCCTAACTATGTGACCCTGGGTAAATCACTTAACCCTGTTTGCCTCAGTTTCCTCATCTATAAAATGAACTGGAGAAGGAAATGGCAAACCACTCCAGCATCTTTGCCAAGGAAACCCCAAATGGGATCACGATGTGATATTTACATGTTTTGAGAAACCTAGTTTCTGGGTAATTTAATCATTTTATTAATAAGGCCAACGGATTTTTAATAAAAGGATGGTCATTTGGCCATCTCTCAGACAAAAGACAACCATGGTGGTGGGCTCACAGTTTATATACCCTTGGAAGCAATGAGAAACTGCTAGTGACATCATGTCACCCTTGGATAGAGAAATTATCTCTATTCGGACCACCACAGCCTTGGGCTACCTAGACAAAAGGATCTGTCTCCATCCAAGCTTGAGAAAACAATGGGCTTCCCCGACTTAGATTCAATTGCTTGTAAAGTTAGGTGGGGTCTGACCAAGATCAGTAGTTCAATCTCATTATCAGTAATGTCCTTCAAAAAAAGTTGAACTTAAACTCAGGACTGAAAATTATTGAACAACAGGATAGAGAAAATTTCGGTTAGGCTTTAAACACAACTTCCTCACTGGGTAAGGGAGATGACTGAGTCTCTTTTTCCACAGATTTCTGAAGAATGGGCTGCAAGAATGACTTCCAGAGAAGGCCTGGGACTAAGTGTGCCGACAAGGTGGCAACTCCAGGTCTTTCTGAGTCTTATTAGCTTGTGAGCTGTGAAGGAATGTTAAAGGGTCCCCTGAGCTTGTCTTTTTGAGTTGCCCTATTTTCCAGAAACCCTGGATCCAGAGAATGAGGGAGGTCCTCAATATGTCAACAATGAAGCTTCTCTCTGGAGCTGACATAAATCATTGTTTGCATCCCAAACTGGATTCTCTGTCTGTCCTTGGGAGTCAAGACAGCAGCCAGTCAGTCTGCAGTAGGCTGAGAAACTGCTTGTGCAGCCGGGACTGTTATAGATAAGCAGACCATCCTATCTTCATGGTCTAGCAGTTCCCAAGGGAAAAGAATGCTGCTTTTGCCATCACCTTGCTCCTCCCTTTCAGGAGCGGTTTTGTCCTTTTCCCACCTTTTCTGCACCTTTCCCCCTCGCATGTCATGCCCCTGTAGGTGGAGATTTCTAGTACCTCCTCTTTCCTTTGTCCTGCAGTTATAAAGAGCAAATTTCTGCATGGATTGTGAACTCTTTGGCTCCCTCATGCACATTCATTTCATTTGTAATAAGCCTACTTTTCATGTAAGTTTAGTGAAGTTGTGATTGCGTATTGACAGAGCCTACCTAAGAAAAGATTCCTTTGAAATGATTCAGCTCAGGAAGAGAAAATGATGATGGGTACTGCATGCTTTAGAAATCATCTAATTCAAGGGTTCTTAACATGGGGAGTGAGAACTTCAAATGTTTTTTCAAAAAATACATTTTGGTAGCTATTGGAAAATAATTGGTTTCCTTTCTAATCCTATGCAGTTCATTTTATGCATTTAAAAACATGCAGTCTGAGAAGAAGACATAGGCTCCATCAGAATGCTATATGAGTCCATGACACCAGAAATGCTAAGAACCTCTGATCTAGTCTAACTTAGGTCCAGAGGAGTTAAGTGATTTGCCTAGTGATAGCGAGAAAGAGTCAGAGCTGGGTTTTGTACATAAGCCCTTTTATTTTTTTCCCACTATACCACACTACTTCATACAGAACTCATACTAAATTAATTCACAGTTGTTTCCTCATCAGTGTTGTTGTTGGTCAGTTAGTTTTCAGTCATGTCTGACACTTTGCGACCCCATTTGGGATTTTCTTGGCAAAGATATTGGAATGGTTTGCCATTTCCTTTTCCAGTGGATTAAGACAAACAGGGGTAAGTGACTTGCCAAGGGTCACACAGCTAGGAAGTGTCTGAGGCCACATTTGAACTCAGGTCTTTCTGACTCTAGGCCCAGCACTCTATCCATTTTACCACCTAGCTTCCCTCTGTTTTCTTACAGTCTCCTTTTTCCTATATTAGTTAGGCAGCCCCTTACTGGAAGGATCTTGTATCTCTTTCCAACATTCTGTGGGAGGCTCTGCCCACTGGGGCAACTTATAATCACAACATTTCATAGCTGGAAAGAAGATCTGAGGTCCTCTAGTTCAACCCCTGACTCCTACTAAAACACACCTAGCAAGCAGTCAACCATCTGTCTTCCACCTAAAGAACTCCAGCAATGGGAAGCTCATGACCTTCCAAGATAGTATATGACACTTTTTCCTGACATGGAGCCTAAGCCTTCTATGCAAACTGCACCCTATTGGGCTTAGTTTTGCCTCTGGGGACAAACAAAGCAAGTCTGACTTCTCTTTCTAAGATGTCCTGTCTGTGATAATCTTTGAAGACTATTTGCCCTTCTCTTCTCCAAACTAAACATCTCTGGTTCCTTGAACTAATCCTCTTGTGATATGGGCAGTCTAAACCCACCTATTAGCTTGGATTGATTTAGGAGAGTTTGCACAATAAACCAGCCTTACTAGATCTGCCCTAGTCTTAGTGCTGGATGTGAGAAATAGACCTTTTGAAACTGTGTCTTTCTGGAGTCTGGGTGTGTTCCACTCATGGAAAATAGCAGTCTTAAACATCTGGTATATGCTTTCTGGGCTGGACACATAGTCTCCAGATGAGGTGTTCTTAGTCTGGGATCAAAAAACTTTCAAAAAAAATTTTGATAACTATTTCAATATAATTAATTTCTCTTGAAGCCCTAGAAATATTATTTTATGTATTTAAATGTTATTCTAAGAAGGGGTCCATAGCTTCCTCAGACTTGCCAGAGGGTCCATGGCACAAACAAAATTAAGAGACCTTGGTATAGACAATTACAAGTTCTGCTTGGATATCTCTTTCACCTCTAATAATGATGTATCACTCTCAGCCTCTTTTTATTTATTGTAAATTTTTAAATCTTAAACTTAAACACATAATAAGAAAAGGAAAAAAAAAACAACCAAACCATTGCCATGTACACAGCAGACCATAAGAGAGAATTCAATATAAAACAATAAAGTTCCATTTCAAGGAAACCTATATAATATATACTGTATATTGTTTTCAAAGCTGCCCAGCTTTGTTTCCTTGTTGGTTTTTACTTTACTTTTTTCCTCCTCTCTCCCCCCACTACTTTAAAGGATGCTACAATTAAGCGTGGACACACACACACACACACAGAGATGTCTATAAACATACACTCACACACATATATGTACAACAGCACTATGCTTATTTCCTCTCATCATGTTTCTCTGAAGGTAGATAGCATCTTCCTTCATAAGTCCAAGTCTTTCTGTGCTTTTTAAAATTAATTAGCTCATCATTTCCTACCTCACAGCAATATTCCAACCCAGTCATATCCTACCTGAGAGATTGTCTATGGAAGTTTCCCCCACCAATTTTCCGCATTCTTTCTACTCTTAGCTACATAGGTTTTATTTATACAAGAAAATTTTAATTAAAAAAATCAAAATTACCCTTTTTACATTTCTACGATGCTTTGACCTTATAATGTAGTTTAAAGTCTGATACTGCTTAATCTACTTCCTTTGCATCTTTTTGCCCTGGTTTCTTTTAAGTTCCTGAACTTTTAGTCTTCCACATTTTCAGTCTCTTTTGAAAATAAATGTCCCCTGTCCTTTTGGGTTTCAGTTTTAGTTTCCCTTTGACAAAGGGAGACTATTTTGTCCGTATCTTCCCCTCTGACAATAGACTCCACTTCTCTTGATCCCTTTGCAATGTCTTTCCTTTTGAGTCTCTAGAAGAATATTTGAATCTCTGAATCTTTGACCTTAGGGATCATAACTCGACAGCTGGAAGGTACCTCAGAAGCCCTCTTATTCTAGTCCATTTATTTTACGGATGAGGAAACTGAGACCTAACATGCTAACATGGACTACCCAAAAAGTATGAGGCAAGATTTGAACTTCTCTGTCTTCTGATTCCAGAACCAGAGTTTTTTTCAATGTAATCACACTGCTTTTGTATCTCAGCGTCCCTCTGACAATACCCATGTCCGATCATGTGTGCCTCTATTTCTGCCCCTGTCTTGCTCATAATATTGTCTGTCTTCCTCTTTTAGTTTCTTTAGACAATGCCTCAGTCCCCATCTCAGATTCTTTCTAACACTGTTTTCGATCCTCCAGTCCTTGTGATTACAAAATGCCAAAACATCAGGATGAAAACTGACCCCAAACAACCTGTCAACATGTAAGATGTGGGGTCTTTTCATAGCTGGAAAGAAGATCTGAGGCCCTCTAGTTCAACCCCTGAATAATACTATATTATACTATACGATTTATACTATATTATAAATACAATCTCCTACCCCAATACTAAGCAAGAAAATTCGTCTGCCCTGCTCCAATTTGTTGGAGGTTGTTTGGGGTCAGTTTTCATCCTGATGTTTTGGCATTTTGTAATCACAAAGACTGGAGGATCGAAAACAGTGTTAGAAAGAATCTGAGATGGGGACTGAGAAGAGGTTAGGTCTTCTTAGGGGTAAGCTGGGAGAGGGGAAAAGGAGTCAGGGTCATCTGTGTGTGTGGGGAACTTGAGTGAGAACTTGAACCTGATATTTGGTCAGGGAATAAATTGACAGCACCTAGGAATGTTAGTTGGGGAGAGGTGAAGGCAGTAGCATTTTGGAACAGAATGAAGTACGTGAAATCTATTTTCATAAAGATAACTGCTAAACAAAATAAGTATTTTGATACACATATGTTCACTGTTAATGTTCAGAGAGGAAAGAAAGTGTCACGGACATTGCAGTTTTTCATGAGAACCACTTAGGTCATCTCAGGGGGATACTAGAGTATATCAGAATAGTTTAGGAAATGATGATCTGGGTAAATAACTAAACTTGTTTGGTTGTTTTGTGGTAATAATCTGCCTTTCTTTGCTCACTCTAATCTCTGTTTATATTCTCTTTTCTTCTCTTCACGGTTTACTAGACAAAGTTGGAGAAACTCTTGGGGGCAGGAAAGTGGCTATGTGTTGGGGAAGATACAAGCAACTCATGAGCTAGGGCCAAGACATGGTACTGAGGAAATAAATAGTGGGTACGTAGGGGAATAAGGCACTATGAAGAGGTTAGGTCTTCTTAGGGGTAAGCTGGGAGAGGGGAAAAGGAGTCAGGGTCATCTGTGTGTGTGGGGAACTTGAGTGAGAACTTGAGCAGGGCTAGATGGACATGAGCTGAATGGAAAGGAGAGGCAGAAATGGATGGGAGTGAACTGAGTAGGGGCAAAGAGGATCTAAGGGCCAAGACGCTGTTCAAGTCACCGAATTCCGTTTGTCTGAGTCATGCAAATTCCATGAAGGGCGAATAAGCAAATCTGTGGAGACTTGAGAGCCTAAGCAGAGCTGCAGTCAAGGTTGGATATGGGGGCTGAGTGGGGAGAAAAAGAGGGCTTTTTCCTTTACCTGTCACCTCAAACCAACCTTAACCTTTCCCAAGTTCCTCTTGGGATGAAAGAGTAAGGATGCTGGGTTCGAGGTCCCATTAGGTTCCTCGAAGCTGCTCAGAGCATGTTATGGATGGGAATCGGGTTGGGGAAGCCTTCTAGCTCTGTAGTGAGTGTGAACTATGGCTTCCCATGGGGATGTGAATGAGGGGCGTGGGGCTCCGTATTTTTCGGGAGGCGGGGAGGGAAGAAGAGCCCCGTCCAAGGAACTGGGGGTCAGGGGTGGCGCGCTGGGGCAGCCTTACCCGAGATCTGGAGGCAGGAGAGGAGGAACAGTGAAGCCGTCCATGCTACCACCCAAGGCAGCAGCATCCTGGGGCTGACCGCATTGTCTGCCGAGCGCTCCCCTATGTGGGCTGCCGCTCCGCTGCCAGCTGCTTAAGCCTCTTCTTTCCCCGGCTCAGCTGAAACCTAGTGCAAGAGGACTGACGTCAGCCCGGAGGGCGTGGCCTCTCTTCAGAGCTGGTCTCAGCCTCTGCTACTCGTCTGGCAGGCGGAGGGTCCCCCAGCACCGCTGTTGGTGATCTGCATTTGGACCAGACTCTTGTTCGTTCCCAGAAGCTGAGTCAGCCCTTTGGGAGTCGGGGACAATTCTCGGATCTTGATTTTTTTACATTTTAATTTTTATGGATGTATTTTTACACCTCCCGGATTCTAATGTCACCCCTTCCCTCCTTGTAATGAAGAATTTTTTTAAAAAAAAGAGGAAGAGGAGAAAAAGAAATTCCGCAGCTATCAACGTCGAAAATATCTGACGTTTTATGCAATGCTCCATACCCTGGACCTACCCCTCACCTCTCTCCCACAAAGGAAGGGAATGGAAGGGTGCAGGGCGGGGTGTATGTGTGTCTTATCTGATCTCTTCTTCATAGCCAAGCTTGTCTTTATACTTTCTCGACATTTAACCAAATCCCAGACTTCAGAAGACTAAATCCTCACACTTTTGGGGTTGGTGGAGAGGTTGCTAAGGGGAGGTGAGGGAGCTGGGATTTGGTCATTAGGGTCACACAGACTTTTCCTGCAGAGCAGATTGTCTCGAGGAAGATTTGGATCCAGAGCCTAACCCTACCCTGCCTCTCTCCACTCCCATTTGTTTCCCCTTCAGCAGAAAAAAAGTTATAGACAGATATTTTTGTTCAGTAATGGGGTAGGAGATTGCGTTAACTGTGAAGATCAAATGAGATAACATTTGTAAAGTACTTAGCACAACGCCTGGCACATTGTAGGTTTTTAATAAATGCTAATTTCATGACCTCCCTCTCCCCTTTCCTAAAAGAAAGGGGAAATTGGAGCAGGGCAGACGAATTTTCTTGCTTAGTATTGGGGTAGGAGATTGTATTTATAATATAGTATAAATCGTATAGTATAATATGGTATAGCTAGTAATATAGAAAATTTAAGAACTTTAAAATTAAATTAAAATAATAAAATAAAATAAATAAAATAATAAAAATTAAAAAACAAAAATTTTTTCCAGTTACATGTAAAAACAATTTTTATCGTTTATTTTTAAAAATTGTGAGTTCCAAATTCTCTCCTACCCCTCACCCCCATTGAAAAGGCAATCAATTTGATATAGGTTACATGTGCAGTTGTGCAAAACAGATTTCCATATTAGTCATCTTGTGAAAGAAAACACAGACCCCCCCCCCTCAAAAAAAAAGCCCAAGAAAAATAAACATAAAGTTTGCTTCAATATGTATTTAGACTCAATTAGTTCTTTCTCTGGAGACAGCATTTTTCGTCATGTCCTTTAGAATTGTCTTGGAGCCCTTTATTGCTGAGCAGAGCTAAGTAATTCACAGTTGATAACTGGACAATATTACTGTTTCTGTGTCAATGTCCTGGTTCCACTGACTTTACTTTGCATCACTTCGTGTAAGTCTTTCCAGGTTTTTCTGAAAGAGTCCTGTTCAGTACTTTCTTATAGTGCAATAGTACTCCATCACAGTCATATACCACATGTTCAGCCATTCCCAGCTGATGAGCATTCTGTTGATTTCCAATTCTTTGCCACTATAAAAAGGAGCTGCTAAAAATATTTTTCTGGATATATACACAAATGTATATCCTTTTCCTTTCTTTTTAAAAAAGGACATTTTTTGGTAGGTTTTGTTATATCAAGTACTTAAAATTTCCAAGCTAGGTGGAAAGAAAAACTCCCAAAATATAGATCTAGCCAAGGACGTCAAAATTCTGGAAGAATACCATATTTCATCACATAGTCATCACCACTGCATAATCATTGCACTCTGTTTTTTCAGTCCAAAAATTGGTTTATACCTTTCAACATGTAATGGTTGCATGGTATAATTCTGTTCATCACACCACTTAAAAGATAAAAAGAGCCGCAAGGTATTCATCAGTGGTATATGGATACCTACTTATCTCTTGTGCATTGGGAGCCACGAGCATCCTAGAGGAATGCTTCCTCTAGGCAGCATTTCTGTAGTGTCTGAGGCCGAATTTGAACTCGGGTCCTCCTGACTCCAGGGCCTGTGCTCTATTCACTGCACCACCTAGCCACCCCTCTGTAGCAGATTTATAAAACATTTTACGTACATTATCTCATTTGGTCCTCATAATAAGCCTATGAAGAAGATAGCATATAATTACTTATAGAGAGTCAAAGCAGTTATAAAGGACTTGTCCAAGGTCACTTAACAAGTAATACAGATTTTCTGATTCCAAGGGCAATCTTTCTTGACTGTATTTGTAATTCTCATTCCATATATGTGGCTTTCTGGACTTCTTGAGCACCAGCAGTCTGTCTTTCTCTCTATCCCTGAGTTACTGCACAGTCACTAACAGTTTTGGAGGGGCAAGGATTATACAAAGGAAAGAGTAAATGGGGGCCTTTACTGGCTCTGAGTGGGCAAGTTGGGAAGGGGGTGACCTTACCTTGAAAGTCACAGCTGCTAAGGGAGTATATATGTATGAGTATGCTACTGTGCTGAATAGTTTTCCCCCCTCTTTCCTTTTTATTCTTTCTTGCAAGGGATGGTTTGCTGTATAGGGGAGGGAGGAAAGGTTATATGCAGACATGGTGGTAATATAAAAGCAAAAGATAGCAATAAATTTTTTTAAAAGAATAAGTCCCATGTATATGGCCATCCATCCACCCTGATTTCCCAGGCAATTAGTATGTGTCAGAGGCAGGGCTTGATCTCAGGTATTTCTGTATCCAGGCACTGCCACTTACCTACTGTGCCTCATAGACTTTCACCTGCAATTGGTTGTAATGGTGGTAGTTTCTTGTTGAGGCACCTTGGTATACATGTGTATATATGATGTAAGGGGTGGTCCATCATTAGTAATTTATTATTTCCCAGGCTGCCATTTACTGTGTGACTTTGTATCTTCTCTGAGTCTCGGGATTCCGATGCCAGTTTTCTCAATTCCTAGGAAGGCTCACAGGGTATATCTGAGGATTAGATAGGATAGAATGTATGTAAAAGATTAGCCACGCAAGGTTATAAGACAACTCTAAAAGACTCAGGATGGAAGGAGATGTCTACATTCAGAGAA
>CM053588.1:207152128-207187938 GCA_028646515.1 Pseudochirops corinnae | reverse complement strand
AGAAGAAGAAGAAGAAGAAGAAGAAGAAGAAGGAGAAGAAGAAGAAGGAGAAGGAGGAGGAGAAGAAGAAGAAGAAGAAGAAGAAGAAGAAGAAGAAGAAGAAGAAGAAGAAGAAGAAGAAGAAGAAGAAGGGTTAAAGCAGCAAAACAAATCAATGTGCCCCCCAAAATCTGAAAATATTTGTAATTCTGTGAACCTCCCACCTATGGAATGGGATGGGGTGCGCCCATATCGACTGATCCAGCATTCCCCTACTAGGCATATACCCCAAAGAAGTCATCGATAAGAAGGAAACCCCATATAAAGCAAAATAAATGAACTAGAAACAAAATAGATGCCCTTTGATTTGAGGAATGGCTAAACAGATTGTGACTGGATATGGAATGTAACTGTGCTGTAAGAAGCAGCAAATATAATACATATAGAGAAGCGTGGAAAATTTATACAATCTGAGACAGAATAAAGGAAGCAGAACAAAACTAAAAACATATAAAATGACAATGGAAATGGAAAGAACAGCTACAAAAATCAAAAGTAAATGTGACAGAATTACAATGAACTAGCATGACCCCAAAGAAGAGAAATGTTAAATAATTGTTCTCATTAACTAAAATCAGTTCAATTGTTTCTACCTACCGAAGAAATACAAGTGCTATAAGGTATCCAATAAATGTTAGCGCCCCCAACAAGGCCTCAACTGTCCCATTCGAGTTAAAGCTTCGGTTTTTCTCCCTTTCTCTCAAAAAAGAAACTGAAAGAGGTGGGGTTTTTTTTAAGTTTTCCTGAGGAATCGAAATAAAAAGCAATATAAGATAAAATAAGTACAAAAATTTCAGGAGGTTTATATTAGGTTATTAAACTTTTTAATTCCATGAAGAAGTGAGAAAAGCTCATAGAGGCAGCCATGGAACCCCAAAGTGTCACAGGAATATTCCAGGCATATCCATTTCTGAGGTAAAAGAACAAAACCATTTACAATCAGCGTAACACAGTAAGAACAAAGGCTCAGCAAATAGAAGAGGTACTTAAGGGGCAGAATGAATTGAGGGAGAGCCAGAAGGAATCTAACTCAGACTAGACCAGTGGTTCTCAACCTTCCTAATGCCACGACCCTTTAATACTTGTATGTGGGTGTATTTGCATGTGGGCGGACCCACCTGGAGACGGATACAGGAGGTTCCTAAGACCATCGGAAATATGTGTTTTCCAATGGTCTTAGGCGACCCCTGTGACCCCTGTGAAAGGGTTGTTTGACTCCAAAAGGGGTCGCGACCCACAGGTTGAGAACCACTGGACTAGACAGTCTGGCTGCAGTCAGCAGAGCTGGTGAGACCCAAAGCACTTCAGCCACGTGGCTGCTTGTCAGAGAACAGGCCAATAAAGTAACTACAAAACCAAGTGAAACCTTGACTGAGTCACTAACCAGGAGAGGGTGGCATGGGGCAGTAGAACAGGACCCACAGGTGCCCTGGAAGATCACTTGGCAAACAGGCTAGACCACACCCTGAAAGCCAACCAGCTTAGGAAGGGGGGATGGGCTCTTCTAGAAGATAGATCATATGCTTTAGAATAGAAGGGGATTTTTGTTGTTGTTGAGTTGTTTCAGTCACATCTAACTCTCCATGACTCCATTTGGGTTTTTCTTGGCAAAAACACTACACTGGTTTGCCATTTCCTTCTCCAGCTCCTTTCACAGATGAGGAAACTAAGACAAACAGGGTTAAGTGACTTGCCCAGGGTCACACAGCTAATAAGTGTCTAAGTTCACATTTGAACTCAAGCCTTCCTGACTCCAAGTTTGATGCTCTATCTACTGTGCCACCTAGCTGTCCTGAAGGGGATTTTAGACACCATCTAATCCAAGCAACCCATTTTATAGATTAGGCCAAGATTGACTGAAGTAGCTCACATTCAAGGCTCACTTAATTTCTGTTAAGTAGCAGAACTTGGATTTGAAATCCAGTCCTTGGACTGCAAATCCGGCATTATTTCTACCTTATTCATTCAGTAACTCCCTATTTCCTTGGACCAAGACAAACAAATAACAGAGAGGGAAAAGAAATTTGAAGAAAACAGTTTAAGGAATGAGAGAAACCCATTGGCAGAGTCACCACTAAAAAAAAAAGATTCCCTATATAAGACCTCCCTCTATATATGCAGCCATCAATGAGCGTAGGGGACTTTCCAGGCCCTTCAAGGGTCAGCAGCCAAGAGGAAAATATCAGAGTCAGAGGTGATACAGCATCTTCCCAGCTACATGACTGGGAAGTTATTTGTGGTATACAGACACCACCCAAAGGGAGAGGAAGTTACATACGCTGAGACCAGAAGCCACCAATGAAATGTTCGGTTATGACCCAGAATATTGCCCGAGAAAGTTCTGAGGCCTAGCTTTCACTCAGGGGCAGCCCATAACAGAGGTTTTCGCAGAACCAACAGGTCAGGAAGGGATTGACTGGAGTCCAAATCAGACACAGCAGAGCTGCTGGAAGATTCTGACAGCAGATTCCCACAAAGGACTCTCTGACAGGGGGCCCTCACATCAGATAGCTCCCTGATGGCTTTAACTAGAGAATTCTCTTAACCTGGTGCCAATGTGGCCACTGTAAGTTTTTGTGCCTTCCTGGTTTATATTGCCTTTTCCCTTTGATTCTCAACCAAAAACAATTTAATCTCATCATATTTTATTTGAACTAAAGAGAAGAAAGGTATTTGTCTATTCCTAGACCAAGAGAACTAGAGAAATCCATGTGCAATAGCAGGTAGGTGGTAGAAGAAAAGAAGAAATGTCCAGCATCTTCACCAGATCTGTCCTCAGTACTAACCCTGTCTGTTGACATCTTATCCATAATTGAAGGCCCAGATCAAATACTGCCTTCTTCATAAAACCTTTCTTCATATGGACACAAAACACTTGATAATCTCTTAGGGAAAATTCATATTATATAATATATAGTTATATTATATTATTATATTTTATTATATAATAACACATACTATATTATATACTATATTATTTATATAGGATATTTATAATATTTAGTATAATTATTTTCATATTATAATTTGTATTATATTTATCTTTATATATGCATTCAATATACCTAGTAGATCCCCTTGATAGACTTATGGGGGGTAAGGAATGGGGAGTGGAAATTGCAAAGATGAAAAGAAATGGAGGGACTGCAATCTGACTCAGTGGAGGGAGAACCCACATGGATAAAATCAGCATCTATCCAACATTTTTTGTCTCCCCCTACATGGTTGAAGAAGGCATTTAGTGGTACAGTGGATAGAGTGCCAGCTTTGAAGTCAGGAAGACTCTTCTTTGTGAGTTCAAATCTATCCTCAGACACTTTCTAGCTTGGTGACCCTGGGAAAGTCACTTAACCTTGATTGCCTCAGTTTCCTCATCTGTAAAATGAGCTGGAGAAGGAAATGGCAAACCATTCTAGTACCTTTGCCAAGAAAACCCAAATGAGGTCATGACGAGCTGGACATAAATTGAAACTACTCAACAATAACAACATGAGGCTATAAGCTCCATGATGGAAGGAACAGTTTCTCATTTGTCTTTTTAACTCCTCCATTCCTAACACAATGCTTTATATAAGTAGAAAAAGTGAATATTAAGTCACATATAGCAGGTGCTCAGTTAATAATTGTGGATTAATTTATGTGCTTCTTCTGATTCCCCTACAACATTTATCATCTAGCACAGTGGCAGGGACCCAGTATGGTATATGCAATAATTACTTAATTAATTGGCTAAATTGCACCCACTGTAATGGAAGATAATTACCTCAAAATATCTCTCAGATGAATGAAGCACAGATCTGAGTCAATGTGACATTTCTTAAATTCTTAAAAGTAGCCAGAAAGACTCTCTACATATACTTACTTGTTTAAATCACCCGACTCTGGAGAAGTTCCTTAACTCTGGGTTTCAGAGCCTTTGGTAAGCTCGGATTCCTGAAGTCCTCTACTTATAGACTAACATCCCAGTGACCAGAGACATAATTCAGAATTCTGATACCTGGAAGTCAAGTCAATTGATCAGACATCGGGAGGAACAGAAAGCAATCTACCTGGTCCACTACAGATGATCTGGTGTAGAGGCCAGCCCTTTTCTTTGCTAGTCCCTGTGGCATGGCTAACAAATTCCAAATTTCTAAGTCCCAGGAGCAATCTGGGGAAGGTGAAGGATACAGGCAGGAGAGGTGGAATCCTCAGGAAAGCCAACTAGGATGCACCAAGGAAGTATGTTCCCTAGAGATTGATGCCCTGGGACAAAACCCTGGCTGTGCCACTCCAGTTAGAGCTTTGCCAATGACTAGGGGCATCTCCAGACTGCCATCACTTGAATCATACATCTGAGAACATGTAAGATTCTACAGATTCTATGCACACTTAACTACACACACATCATCTTGACTACACCAGAACTCTAAAATGTGTGTGTGTGTGTGTGTGTTGTGGTTTTTGTGGTGGTGGTGATGAGAGATGGATTAGAGGCTATACAAAGAGCATTCTCTCCTGAGCACTGCTGCTGCCATCTCTTGTATCCCAAATCTGTGGTTCTCCAGATCTCTCTTCTCACTTCTCAACCATGTCAAAGCCAGTTCTTCTAGTTTGGGACTTACTTACGTGCCAGGGGGTGGTGCAACACTGCCTCCTCATCAGCCCCACGTACAGTTTAATTATCCCAATGTAGAAATGATACAGAGGGGCTAAAGAGGAAGTAATTATTCAGGGTGGGGCAACATATACTGAGCTGACTAACTGGATGCTTTGCTTGCTGGAGGAAAGAAGGAAGGAAGGAAGGAAGGAAGGAAGGAAGGAAGGAAGGAAGGAAGGAAGGAAGGAAGGAAGGAAGGAAGGAAAGGAGGGAGGGAGGGAAGGAAAGAGGAAAGGAATGAAGGAAGGAAGGAAGGAAGGAAGGAAGGAAAGAAGGAAGGAAGGAAAAGGGAAAGAAGCAAGGAAGGAAGAGAAAGGGAAAGAAGCAAGCAAGGAAGGAAGAAAAGCTCAAAAATAAAATGCCTATTGTCTATCACTTTAAGCTGAGGATTTTGTCCCCCTTCTTTAAGCTATACATCATGACTTTTCCAAAGACTCAAGCGTCACTCCACCCTCACCTCAAACACACACACACACACATACACACACACACACACACACACACACACACACACACACACACACACACACACACACACACCCCTAATCCTTCAGCACTGCATTCCCTAGGATTTATATGCCCAGGGGCCTATTGGGAAATCTGTACTTAGTACTTTTCTATGGGAGAGCAAATACCTGTGATCACTGTCTAGTGATTCAGCTTTCCTTTCTTTCTATTAATTAATCAATAAATCAACAAGCATTTAGTAAGTGCCTACTATGTGCCAGGTGTCTCTGCCCTTGAGGTGCTTATATTCCTAGTTAGCAAAGGGGCACTCTATAAGGGGAGAGTGGGTATGTAAAGGTGCTTGGATAGAGGTGGGAATAGTGTGGCTCTTTTGCTTCAGTGGAGGGACAAAATGGTGCCTCTATGTTCTTTGATGCTTGGGTTGTACCCAAGATGAGGACATTGAGACAGGTTGTACCCACATGCCTGGATCATTAGCTATCAGCACAAGAGTGATTAGGAGTGCCATATCACACTTGGTCAGGTGGGGTGGGGATATTGTGTGGGCTGCCCCAGCCCCCAATGTTGGCAGGAGAGCAGTATGACACATCCACCTCTTACCCCAGTGCCAAGAATGTAACCAGAATTTTTTATCATCCTCACAGTCCTGTGGCATGTCAGAGCCAGGTCCAACCCCTGCCCTAACCATAGAAACCCCCCTTAAATGTTCTTGTTGAAAAAAAGGTAGGGGGAAGGAATTCCTGAGGCCCACCACCTAGGTATTCCCCCCAGAAAGTTCCCTTCAAAAATAACAGGTGAGCAGAGAAGCAACATAACCTGAGAGGGGTCTTTGGTAAGACATGTGTGTGTTCCCATGAGCCCTCTGAGGACTGGGGGGAGGAGAAGAACAAGAAATAATGAAAGAAGAGCTGGGTACAGGGGAGAAAAAGAGGGTAGAAAAGGAAGGAGCAGGGCAGGAATTACTGTCTCATCTGTGCTCTACAAAGATGGCCACGTAGATTTACAGCTAAGAAACTATAGATCAGGCATGCAGGCAAGGACACAGATTTCATTAGAGTAGGAGTAGGGAACCTGTGGCCTCAAGGCTACATAGGGTCCTTGGGTGCAACCTTTTGACTGAGTCTAGGTTTTACAGAACAAATCCTTTTATTAAGGTAATTTGTTCTGTGAGTTTTGGATTCAGTCAAAGGGCTGCACTTGAGGACCTAGAGGGCTGCAGGTTCCCCACCCCTGAGTTAGAGGCACAGAAAAAGGAGGAGATGGAAAGACAGAGAAAGAAGAAAATACTGAATGCTTTGGTAAGAATGAACAATAATAACAATAGAAGTAAAAATAAACCCCAGCAGTTAGTCCTCTAACTTAAACGAGTGCATTAACACAGTAATGGCTGTGAGAAGTAAACTGTGGAAGAAGAGAAGAGAATCATAGAATCTTCGGGTCTGAGTCCAAAGAAACCTCAATATTCATCTAGTTCAACCTTTACTCCAAGGTATTCCTACTGAAACACACCGGAGGAGAAGTCATCTATCTTCCGCTTGAAGACTCGCAAGGAGAAAAAACTCACCACTTTCCAAATAAGTCCATCCCACTTTTGGAGAGCTCTAAACGTGAGGAATTCTTTCCTGCCATTAAGTGCAAGTTTGTCTCCTTTGCCATGCACCCAGTTGCTGCTGGATCTACCCTATGAGAGAAACCCTGAAGGTCTTTCCCTCCCAGATGTTTTTTTTTTTCATTAAAGGGGCCATCATTTGGCTCATTTCTTAAATAGTCCTAATCATTGAATGGGCGTTGTCTCAATCAAACTGAGAACTCAGAAAGACCTTAGCTTAAAAAGGCCATCTAGGGCTATCTCCAGTTGTCTTGATCTATATCTGGCCATTGGACCCAGATGACTCTGGAGGAGAAAATGAGGCTGGTGACTTTGCACAGTCCTCTCTCACTTAAATCTAGCTCACTTGAAAGTCATGGTACCATCTTCCTAATGTCGTGACCCTTTTAGAGAATGAAGGACAAACCACAACCACAACCCTAGGAGATCAAACAAAACAAATCTAATCCCGCTTTCAAAGCTGAGTCCTTCACGTAGTTGAAGACAGCTAACCTGTTCCCCCTAGTCTTCTTCTTCTCCATTCAAAGCATCCCAGGTTCCTCCAACCAACCATTCTATAATTTTTCTATAAAATAGGATAGGATAGAACCGAAAGGGAAGGGACAAGACAGGGTGGAACACAGTGGGACAGAATGGAATGGAAAGGAAAGTTAGATCTGGACACTTGTCCCAACCTCTCCTTTATTTCTCTACTTCCAAGGTTCCTAATTTTATCATTTCATGATAACATCACAGCCTCTCTAGACCTCCATGGACTATCTTCATGAGTTTCTGGGGCCAAAAATATTACTCAATCAGTGGCCAAGTCACCGCTGATGAGCCTCTTTGAACACAGGCCATCACCAAGTCTCTGTAGTTTGATGGGACTTACCAGAGTTGGCATTATGTAAAATCATAGAGAACAAAGGGTCACCTTCAAATCATGATGAGGCATCAGAATAAGACTTTGGTTGGAGTCAGTGTGAGAAAGAGGAAGAAGAAGAAAAAGAAGAAGGGGAAAGAGGAGAAGAAGAAGGAGGAGAAGGAGGAGCAGGACGAGGACAAGGATGAGGAGGAAGAAAAAGAAAAGAAGAACTAGAATTTATATAGTGCTTTAAGGTTTGCAAAGAGCTTTACAGATATTTCATTTTATCATCCTAAACAACCCTGAGAGGTGGGTACTACCATCATCTCCATTTTACATATGAGGAAACTGAGTAAGATAGCAGTTAAGTGACTTGCCCAAGATCACACAGCTAGTATCAGATGCTAGATTTGACCTCAGTTCTTCCTGACTCCAAGAGTAGTAGATTTAGAGTCAAAAGGCTGAGATTGGAACCCCCACCCTCTGACATTTACTATATGTGACTATGGATATAATTTTCTCAGTGCCTCAGCTCCCTCTTCTGTAAATTGAGAGGATTGATCAGATGAACTCCAAGGTCCTTCCAGTTCTTAACTCTATGATCACATGACTGTTGGTCATTTAACAGTTGAGAAAGTAGAGACTCTGAGAGATTAAGTGATTAAATATGATTAAGAGCACACAGGTTAGAGGTGACAGCAGAACAATTATTCAAGGCTCCATCCTCTAGTATTCTTAAAATTCTTAATACAGTATAACTGATAAACACAGCTGCCTCATTTATTATTTAACATCACCGGAACTCATGCAAGAGTGGGGGAAGGAGAACGTGTGTCTCAAGCAGAAGAAGAAAAGTCAATGAGGAAATAAAGGACCCTGTCCCCCCAAAAAGCAGTTCTGGACTCAGTGACAAGGGTGGCTTCCCACACACTGACCTGTCCCCTTTTCCTCCACCTCACACTACCAAGCAGACTCGCTGGCTTTTGGCATTGGTGCAGAAGGAAGACCTCTATAGCCAGATTTCTATTGGCCAGAGAATGCGGTTCCAGTTCTCCTTGTTACAAGCTAGGTCAGTGAAGCCGATATTGTCATAATGTGACATTAATCATCAATTAAAGTCACATTCCTTTGAGCTATAAAAAGGTAATACTAAGATTGAATGAATGAATTAGATGTTATTAAGCACCTGTTACGTGGTAGGCACCATACTCAGTGCTAGGGTTCTAAAAACCAAAGTGAGGCAATCCCTGCCTTCAGGGAGTTTATATTCTAATAGAGAGATACCACATGTATAGGGAAGTGGGGATCAGAGAAGGAAGCTTTGTTCTGGGGAATCACAGACCCCTCTACAGGGATAGCTTCCTAATCAGTTTGCTATCCCACTCTCTATAGTGACTGTTCCACACCTCCTCATATCTCCTCAAATTTCTTATGGTACCCTCTCTACCTAGATCCTTTCTACTGAGGCCCTCGCCCCATACTTCAGTGTAAGAATTGAGGACATTAGCCAAAAGCTCCCTCTTCTCTCCTCATCCTAATCTCACATTCAGACCCTTCCTCCACAATGTCCACCTTCATTCCTATATCAAAAGAAGATGTGCCTCTTCTTGCCAAAATTAACCTCACTCCACCCAGCCCACACACACACCCCACCTGCAGCCTTCTCCAATGGATAGCCCCCACTATCATATCTACTGGCTCCTTCCTTGTTGTCAATAAACACGTTCATGGTTTCCCAACACTGAAAAACCTTTATCTGATCTGACAGTTCCTGCTTGCTTTGATCCTACAGCTTCAATGACTTTCTTTGCTAAATTTGGACTTGAATTCAGGAAGACCTGAGTTTCCATTCTGCCTCAGACATTTACTATGTCTAGTAACTTAACTTTTGTCAGCTGAACTTTCCTCATCTCTTAAGTAGGGATAATAATAGCTCTTGCTCAAAGGGTTATTGAAAGGATAAAACTATAATATATTTAACGTACCCAGCAAATCTTAAAGTGATAATAGCAATATTAACATCAATGTAACCTAATAACAATAGCTTACATTTATAAAGAGATTTAAGGTTTGCAAAGTACTTTATAAATATTATCTACATTCTCAGCAAATCTAGAAGTCAGGTACAATTTTTATTACCTTTTACAAATGACTAAACTGAGGCAGAAAAAGATTAAATTATATGCCCAGGGCCATCTAGCTAGTAAGCATTTGAGGCTAGAATTAAACTCAAGTCTTCTTCCTGACTTCAAGAATACGCTTTATCTACTGCCTAAATTTCGCCACAAACAGTGATTAAAGAGCTAAAAAGAAAACATAAGAATTTTTTGGGGTCTGAGCTTGATTAAGAAAGGAAGAATGGGGCAGGTAGGTGGTGCAGTGAATAGAGCACCAGCCCTAGAGTCAGGAGGACCTGAGTTCAAATCTGGCCTCAGACACTTAACACAAAAAACTAGCCATGTGACTTTGGCCAAGTCACTTAACCCCAACTGCCCTACCTTCCCCCCTCCAAAAAGCAAAAAAAAATAAAGGAAGGACAGAGGAAAAGGAACAGACTACTTCAATTACAGATTACTACTAGTGATCAGATTCCTTCTCTTTTACCATCCCTTTCTTCTTTGAAAAGGGCAGGGGGAGGGGAGGAAAGGGAGAAAAAAGCACAAGAGGTTATGATGGAGGGAAATAAACAATTAACAATCTCAAAAATGAATATGAATGGAATTAATTCACCCATTAAAAAAAGAAGTGTAGAATACATTAGAAAATACAATCTAACGATATGTTGTAAACTGCTGGATGGGTAGAGCACTGGGATCAGAATTAGGAAGACCCACATTAAAATCTGGCCTCAGACATTTGACAGCTATGGGTCCCTGGGCAAGTCACTTAACCTCTGCTTTCCTCAGTTTCCTCCTCTGTAAAGTTGCGATAATAATAGCGCCTACATCCCAGGTTTGCTGTGAGGCTCAAATGAAATAATAATTGTAAAGTTCTTGGCCCACAGTAAGTGCTATATAAATGTTAACTATCCTTATTGTCATTGTTATTATTATTAGAAGCATACTTGGCACATAAAGATTGACATAGAGTTAAATTTGAGGGTTTGGTAGAATTTGTTATACCTCAGATGATTTATAAAAAGTAGGAGTAGTGATCATAACAAAGCAACAGTAAAAATATGCATATTTAAAAGAGATAAGCAGGAAAACTGTGCTGAAAGGAATAATAAATAATGAAAGAATATCAATACTTAATATATATGCATCAAATGGCATCATATCTAAGTACTTGAAGGAAAAGGTAATGAAATTAAATGGAAAAAGAGCCAGTGAAATCTGTAATAGTTGGGGACCTCAATGTGCCCCTTTCAGACCTAAGCAAATATAACAAAAACTCAACAAAAAAAAAAAAAAAAGAAGTTAAGGATCTACACAGAATTTTAGAAAAGATGAGTATGATGGATCACTGAGGGTTATAGAATAGGAATAGAAAAAAATAAGCATTTCTCATCTGAGAATAGCACTTTTACAAAAATTGGCAATATTTTTATTTTTTAAAATCCCTCACTTTAAAAAACCCTCCTAAACAAATATAGAAAGTCAAAATATTAAACATATCCTTTACTGAAGACAATGCAATAAAATTATAATAGATAAAAATACTTTTTAAAAAGATTCAAAATTAAATGAATAATTTAATTCTAAAAAGTTGGTGAGTCACAGAATAAAGCACAGAAACAAAAGATAACTTCATTAAAGAAAATAAGTAAAATGGGACAACATATCAAAACTTTTGGAATAAAATTGGAGTGGTTATTAGGGGAAAATTTGTATCTCTAAACACTATCATCAACAAAACAGAAAGAAAAAATCAGTGAATTGGCATACAACTAAAAAAAAAAAAATAGAAAAGCAACAAATCCAAAATCCACAACCAAACATAATAATAGAAATTCTGAAAATCAAAGAAGAGATAAGCTTGAAAAAGATTAATTGACAAAAATAGAAGCTTTAAGAAAAAAAAAATCACAAAATAGATCAACCACTAGCTAATCTAATAAAAAAAGAGTAAAACCAAATCTATAATGTAAAAAAATGAAAAAAGGAAAATTCACAAAAGTGATGAGTAAATAAAGGAAATATATAATAAGAAAATATCTTGCCTATTCATGTGTCAACAAAACTAACAACTTTAATCAAATAGATGAACATTTACAAAAATATAAAATACCCAGATTAATAAAACAAAAAATAGAAAATTTAAATAACACAATCGTTGGGGGAAATAGACAAAACCACAAAGGAACTCCCAAAGGAAAGAAAAAGGACCAGAGTTACGAGTGAATCCCACCAAACACCCAAACAGCAATTAATTCTTGTATTACATAAATTATTCCAAAAATAGGGGGAAATTATCTGATGGCAAATATGGTTCTGATAAAAAAAAGCTAGAGAGATATAAAACAGAGAAGGGAAACTGTATTTATCTACGTGTTTAATGAATGCTGAAGAAAAATAATGAATAAAATATTAGTGAAGAAGTCACTAAGATAATATCACATGAAAAAAGACTATATACTCTGTCTAGGTAGACTTTAAGGCAGAAATTCAGGGTTGGTTCAATATTAGGGAGTCTATAATAGTCATTATAGGTAAAAATGAATAACAAAACAATATAAAATCATATAATTATATCTGAAAAAAACTTGAAAAAAGTAATGACCATTTGTTTGTGTGTATGTGTGTGTGTGTGTGTGTGTTTGAGGCAATTGGGGTTAAGTGACTTGCTCAGGGTCACACAGCTAGTAAGTGTTTGGGGCCATATTTCAACTGTGGTCCTCCTAACTCCAGGGCTGTTGCTCTTTAAAAATTAAAAACCATTGGGGGAATAAAGGACTACTTAAAACCAAGAATTAGTATTATCACACTATATACCATAATAAGCACCAAATTAATCCAAGACCCAAATATGAAAGGTCATATCATAATCAAACTAGAAGAGCAGTGAAGGAGATACCTTTTACAACTATGTATAGGGCAAATTTTCTTGAAAGGGATGGAGAAGCCCATAAGAGATAAAGAGGACAATTTTAGTTATATAAAATCAAAGTGTTTCTGTACAAACAAAATCAACAGAGTTAGAATTCAAAGAGAAACAAACAGTTGACTGGGGGAAATCCTTGTATCAAATTTCTCTGATAAAAGTCTGATATCCAAGATAGAATTTATGTAAGTATACAAGAACGTGAGCTATTAAATTAATCAGCAATCATAAATCAACCAATAAACATTTATTAAACACTTACTATGTTCCAGGCTCTCTGTTTAACTCTGAGACTACAAAGAAAAAAGTCTTCCATGCCCTCAAGGGGCTCACATTTTAATGGGGGAGACAGCATGTATAAATCAGAAAGCAAGAGAGAAATGTAGAGTAGATGGAAAAGTAGCCTTAGAGAGAAAGGCATTAGCAGTTAGGCAAACCAAGAAAGCCCTCTTCTTGGAAGAGTGATCCTTGAATAGAGTCTTAAAACAAAACAGAGATTGTGAGAGGCAGAGGATGAGAGGGAGAGCATTTCAAGCGTGGAGAACAGCCAATGCAAAGGAATGGAGCAGTAAACAAGATGTAGGTCAGTGTGTCTAGATATGAGGGGTGAGGGTGAGGAATTGAGAATAAAGTCAAAGGGACTTGAGAGGGTGGGGGTGCCCTCAACAGTAACAGAGGAGGATTTGGGGAAGGCAGAAAACAATGAATTCTATTTTGCCCATGTTGAGTTTGAGATGCATATAGGACTCCAGTTTGAAATGTGCAACAGATAATGGAGAAGTAGTGCTTGAGAGAAACACTTGGATTAGATAAATTAGCTGGGAATCATTTACACAGAAGTGATAACTGAAGTCATGAAATATGATGAGTTGATCAAGGGACAAAGTATAGGGAGAAAAGAGAAGATGGTCCAGGACAGAGAGCCTTGGGGGACACAGATAGTGGTCAAAGGCTATAAACACATTTTTCAGAAGAAGGAAAGTGAGCTTTCAACAATCATATGGAAAAAATACTCTAAATAATTCATAATAAGGGAAATGTATTTAAAACTATTCTTAGGTTCTGCCTCATACTCAGACTAGCAAAGGTGACCAAAAGAGGGAAAATGACAATTTCTGGAGAGGATGTGGATGAACAGACACATTAATGCACTACTGGTGAAATTTATTGTAATTTGGAACTATGTCATAAAAGTCACTAAACTATGCACTCACTTTGACTCAGAAATACCGGACTTACACTCCTCAAAGAGATCAAGGAGAGAGGGAAAAGATCCATATGTTATAGCAGCACTTTGTTTTGGCAAAGAACTGGAACAAAGTAGCTGGACATCAATTGGAGAATGGCTGAACAAATTATTCTATATTAATTTAATAGAATATTATTACACCATAAGAAATAATAGGAAAGGTTCAAAGAAACCTGGGAGCAGAATGAATTGAGCAGCACCAGAAAAACAATTTATACAATGACTACAAAAAACAACTGTGAAAGAAAGACTTAATGATTGTGATCAAAGCAATAACTAATTATGACTCTAGAAGGCTGATGATGAGTCATGTTTCCTACCTGTTGGGAAAGTTAGTTAGTCCTATAGGTCATGGACTAGAGGTGAAGAATGAGACATGCATTTTCAAACACAGCCAATCTATGAACGGGTTTTATATGGCTATATTTATGTGTTACAAAGGAAGGATGCTATTTTTCTTTTTATGGGAGACTGGTGATAGTGATACTAAAAAAAAGAAGAAGAAGAAAAAGACAAAAGCATCAATTAATCATTTAAAAAAAGAATGGAAGAAACATCAGGAAACAAAGACAAACAAGACAGTGGTAAAACTACCATTTTATATCTGAATTATAAAAAAAACAAATTCTATAGAAAGAGAAAAAAAAACATAGGATATGATAGAAGTATACCATTTCATACAGGGCAACTTGGTGGTATAATGGGTCAAGTGCTGGGCCTGGAATCAAGAAGACTTATCTCACATATGTACTAGCTGTGTGACCCTGGGCAAATCACTTAGCCCTGTTTGCTTCAGTTTCCTCATCTGTAAAATGAGCTGGAGAAGGACTGATCCATATCAGTCCAAGAATCTTAGAACCTGCTGGAGAAGGAAATGACAAACCACTCTAGTATTTTTGCCAAGAAAATCCTAAATAGAGTGACAAAGTCAGACATGACTGAACAACAACTGTTTCAAATACAATCTCCTTCTTTGTTTTTCTTTATATATTTAAATGTTCACATTTGTTGAAGTTTTTGAAATTCATAATAAAAAAGAAAGTGAGGGTAAGGAGATATGAATGGGTGGTAAAATGCCCATGCTGGATAGGCCCTTGGATTCCCCATCAATGACTTGTGGAATGTGAAATGTTTTCTGGAGGGGGTTAGGTGAGTTCACATTCATTCATCTCAGCAGAGCTCAGATGCAGGACAAACATCTTTGCAGGTGCTAGGGACCTGAAAACAAAAAAATAGAATTGGCTCTACCTTTGAGAATCTGACATTTTGCTGGTGGGAGGGCATGTACACAGATCAGTAAATGAGAAATATTTATAAAATAAATACAAACTTAATACCTCCGTGAGACCACAGGCAAGTCAGTCTACATCTCTGAGACCCAGTTTACAAAATTACATCATTTATAGAATGAAGATGATAATAGTCAATACACTGCCTACCTGACACATGAGAAAACTGCTTTGTAAAGTTTAAAGTGCTTCTATAAATGAGATTGTTATTTATTATCATTGGAACTATCTCATGGAGGAAGAGGTTACGTCCAGTGCCCCATGCTCTGCCGGCGGCGACCCAACACTCCTAGATAAGCCTTAGCCACATACTTCATGCCCTGAGAAAAAGGGACCAGAGCCCTGTGGGTATAGACCTAGGTTATAGACCATAGATTTTGAGCCAGAAAGAACCTCAGAAGTCACCAAGGCCAATCTCCTTCATTTTACAGATGAAGAAACTGGGGTGCAGGAAGGCAGACTCACCCAAGGTCACACGGGTAGCAATCATCAGAGGTGGGATTTTAAGTTAGATCCTCTGACACCATAACCTGTCCTCTTTTCACTGTTTCATAGCGCTTCTTGTACCTCTATACAAGCTATCCTGTGACTGAAATATTCTCCCTCCTCACCTCTACCTACTTTAACACTTCCCAATGTAATGTACGTCGTACTATGGGCAAGGTAATGTGCTATGTACTGGGGTTACAAAGACAAAAAGAAATAGTCTCTGACTCCAAGGAGTTTACATTATACTGAGGAAGGAGAAAGAGAGGAGACAACCTATGCATGCATATGTATCGATATGGTATACACTTGATGTATTCTTAATATGAACTGGGGGTGCATGGGGTATTCAGGGAGCAGCCTTTTCAGGGCTGCTCATCCACCTTTGCTGTCCACTTCCCCCAACTCTCCCCTGTGGGTCCAGGAAGCTGTAGCACATGCAGAGGCCACACTCTGGTAAAACTGTCTCAGCAGACAGGCTAAATTAGATCGAGGGTAACCAACAGGCCTCAGGCCCATCAGAGAGTTAGCAGGGTGTCCACCTCAAACATGTGAAGACTCTCCCCAGTGGAATGGGTAGATGAGAACACATCCAGTGGCCATGAAAGCAGCTGAAGCAGGTGCTGGGGGATGAAGAGGGATGCTCAGAGCCTGGTCAGACATTGAAGACGCCAACGTTGGCCATCGCATCCTGAGTCATTATCTTGACTTTTGCCCTGCCACTGGACTTCAATGAATCTGGAAGAGAGAGTGAAGCTGAAGACTGCAACTCTGCCTCACTTAAATCCAATTCACTTGTAAGACATCACTCCATGACATCACTGGTCGTCTTCGAAAATGAAGGACAAACAAGTATAAACCCCATCATGCCTGGTGAAGAGGAATGGCGGGGCAGAGGGTATAGAATAAAGGAATAAACATTTATATGACCTACTATGTGCCAGGCATTGTACTGTGAGCTTTTTAGAAATATTATCTCATTTAATCCTCACAACAACCCTGAGAGGTAGATACTATTATCATCCCCATTTTACAATGAGGAAAAAAGCAGACAGAGGTTAAGTGACTTGCCCAGGGTCACACAGCTCTTAAGCATCTGAGGCTGAATTTGAACCCAGGTCTTCCTGACTCTAGAGTCAGCACTGAGGCAATTGCTCTCTATAAGGACTGAAAATGTGATTGCATTAGTATAGGGAACTACCAGGAGAGGAAAACAGTGCAAGACAGAACCTTCTCTGCAACTTATGGTCTCAGAGCAGAGAGTCTTAACCTAAGGGTCCAAGGACCTCCAACAAGTCTGTGAATAGATTTCAGGGGATACCAGAACTTGGATGGGAAAAAATGATGTCTTTCATTTTACTAAATTCTTATTTAAACTTAGCATTTCTTTCAGTGAGAAACGTGGGCAAGAGTAGTATTAGGTTACACCAGACTTTCCAAGGAGTTGGTGACATCGAAAAAAAAAAAAGGTTAAGAACTCTTCTCTTAAAGACCTACCCAGGGAGGCGGCTAGGTGGCACGGTGAATAAAACACCAGCCCTTGAGTTCAAATCCAGCCTTAGACACTTAACACTTACTAGCTGTGTGACCTTGGGCAAGTCACTTAACCTCAATTGCCCTGTCCTCTCCCTTCCATAAAAAAAAGCAAAAAAAAAATTTTTTTTTAATTTTTAAAAAAAGAACTACCCAGAACACTGAGGGTTTAAATTACTTACTCAGAGTCAATCAGTAGGTGTCAGAGGTGAAACTTGAACCAAGGTTTTTCTGGGCCCTACACCATGCTGCTTTTCATAGGTCTGGCACATAGCAGGTATTTAATAACAAATGATAATTTTCACAGGAGGGAAAGAGTTGGAGGGGGAAGGGAGTATCAGGAAAGGGTTCCTAGAGGAGGGCTTGAACGAGCTGAATCTTGAAGGAAGCTAAGGATTCTAAGAGGTTGAGGGGGAAAGGGAGGACATTCCAGGCAAAAGTCAAAACTTGTACAAAGGCTGGGAGATGGGAGATGGAATAGCTCGTTTGGGGACAGTAAATAAGCTGGTTTGATTGGAACACATGGTGCTGAGGGGAGTATTGTGGAGTAACTGTGAACGACTAAGTCAAAGAGTGGCCCCGCTACCCACAGGATCAGTCCAAGAATCTTAGAACCAGAACAGACCTCAAAGGTCACCCAGTCTAAGCTCCTCATTTTACTGCCAGAGGCCAACAGAGATGAATTCCCTGGTTCAAACTCGCGATCACACAGTGATTGTGATTAGATACTCAGTCCGGTCAGTGACCCTTCCAGTCTTCTGAGCCCTCCCGTATTTACTCTGAAGCACCTTGTCATTCAGGGTTCCAGGAGCCCAAAATCCTTGGGAGAAAGACTGAGATGTGCCCAGAAAACCTGGAAGATTGCCTTGTATGTAATACACACTTAATAAATATTTACTGAGTGAATAGGTGAATATTTAAGTGAATGAATGAAGCTACAGCACCTTCAAGTAGGGGCCAGGTACCCACGAGAAGACCTAGGGAATGACAAAATGTCACAGGCCACCAAGGGCTCAGACAATTGAAACAAACAACAACAAGGGGAAAAAATAATTCTGCTAATCATGAGTCATTTCCTGGGAAGGAACCCAGAAACTCCCACTTATGGGCCTGGGAGTGCTCTAAGTGTGGCTTGGGCTGCCACCTAGTGGAGCTTTGAGAAATTACTCCTCTAAAACTTAATCCCTAGGCTTTCATCCAGAGAAGCAGCCTAAAGAAATATCAGCATCTTAGAGGCTCCCGGGGTGTAAGGATATAGGGACAATGGGATGGACAAAGAAAAGAAGACGCGATATAGGTGATGCCTTGATAGGGGAAGGGAACAAGCATGTATCAATCACTCATGATGTGCCAAGTATGAGCTGCTAAGTGGCACAGTGGCACAGATCACTGGGTCTGGAGACTCATCTTCCTGAGTTCGAATCTGGCCTCAGACACTTCCTAGCGGTGTGATCCTGGGCAAGTCACTTAACCCTGATTGCTTCACTTTCCTCATCTGTAAAATGAGCTGGAGAAGAAAATAGCAAACCACCCCAGAACCTTTGCCAAGAAAACCCCAAATGGGGTCATGAAAACTCTAAAATGACTGAAAAAAACATGTGCCAGGCACTTTAAAATATTACTCTATTTGATCCTCACAATAACCCTAGGAGGTAGGTGATATTATTATCCCTGTTTTATAGTTGGGGAAACTGAGGCAGACAGAGACAGTGACTTGCCCAGAGTCACATAGTAAGTATCCGAGGTTGGATTTCAGCTCAGATCTTCCTGACTCCAGGCCCAGAGCTCTATCCACTCTGCTTCAGGTGACACAGCATGAGAGATGTTTCTAGCTACACAGATCCACAAAGAACAGATGAATAGAATCAGAAAAGTATTAAATTTGAACGTTGAAAGGGACCTGAGCAGCCATATGGTCTAACTCATAGCAAAAAGGAATAGACTTAACTTGGAGATCTGCACCGATGGGAAACCCACCATGTCCCCAAGGAGACCCATTTCACTCTGGAACAGCTCTCACTGTTACAAATTTTCCCCCAGCATCAAGCCTAAATCTTCCTCTTTGCAACTTCTACCCCTAATCTTCCTGCTTCTGCCCACTGGGGTCAGATAGAACAAGTCTAATCTCTCTTCTAAGGATAACCCTTCAAGTACTTGGAGACAGCTATCATGTCCCTCCCACACACAAGCGCTCGCTCACACACACACACACACACACACACACACACACACACACACACACACTCCTGCCCAAGTGTTCCATTCTCTGGTCTAAACATGCCTTTTTCCCCATTAACCTCATCTGAAATGGACGCAAGACCCTTCAAAAGCTGGTTTTCGTCCTCTGGATACTCCTCAGCTTCTTAAGCCCTTCTTAAACTGTGACACCCAAAACTGAATCTAATGTCCTCAATGGGGTCTAACCAGAGCCGAATTCAGAGGGATTCTCACTTCCTCATTCCTGGAAGCCAGCTCCGATTCTTTTAAAGCGGCCCAAGGTCATGTTAGAATATTTGACTGCCGAATCACATTTCTGGCTCCTAACAAACTGGCAGCCCACTAAAACCCCCAGATCTCTTTCAGGAAAAATGTATTCAATAAGTGTGAGACATTGAACCTATCTCTACTGAGTATCATCTTATTTGGAAAATAATTGGACAGCAGCACCAGACTTGGAGTCTGGAAGACCTGAGTTCAAACCTGACCTCAGACACTTAATATCTGTGTGAACTAACCAGTGGGGATAATAATAATAAATAATAACACCTACCTCCCAGGATTGTCGTGAGGATCAAACGAGATACTTGTAAAATACTTAGTACTGTGCCTGGCACATAATAAGCACTATATAAATGCTAGCTATTAAATCCAGCCTCAGACGCTTACTAGCTGTGTGACCCCGGTCAAGTCACTTACCCTCTATTGGCTTCAGTTTCTTCATCCGTAAAATGGGGATAATAATAGCACTTACTGTTCCCAGGGTTGTTGTGAGCATCAAATGATGTAATAATTTAAAAGCATTTAGCAGAGTGCCTGACACGTTAGCTATTATTATTAGATTTATCCCAATGTTCCAGCCTGGCAAGATCTTTTTTGGATTCTGACTCCCTCCCAGGTATAGCTACGTCCAGCTTTATGTCGTCGACAAATCTGCTAAGCATGCCATCTATGCCTTTTCCAAGTCAATGTTAAAAATGTTTAATCGTTCAGGGTTGATTACTGGTCGACGGATTACTGATATTGTTTCCTTCTCGTTATTTGAAAAGCAAAACATTTATCCTTTTTCAGTTTTCCATCATTTTCCAAACATCACTGTTTGGTGTGGCAATCACCTGGGATCACAAGGACAGAACTGGAAGGGACTTTAGAAGCAATCTAGTCTGACTTTCTCATTTTATAAATGAGGCAGCTAAGGCCCCCAAGAGGTGAAGCAATTTGTCTGTGATTAGAAAGATATGAGACAAAGGTGAGATTTGAACCCAGGTTCTGTGACTCCTCAGGCCATCCTCTTTCCACTGTGTGACACCACCACCTGTTGACCCTTCTTTCCTTTTTCAAATTCATCTGAACCAGATAACCTGAATTCATCAAGGGCTATAAATGTTCTCTTCCTATCTTTTTACCTATCTTTGATAGGAATTCTCTGTTAGCCATCTTTGTTCTATCACTTCCAGTAAAAACAGATCATTTTCCTTGGCAGGGAAAAAATAAATGAAAAATGCAGTGGTTCTATCTTCACTCTGTTTTCAATTATCAAATTCCCAGACACCTTAAGCAGGGGTTCTTCCCTTACTTTTATCCTCTTCTTTCCCCCAATAGAGTTTTTTAAAACCTCTCTTAACCTTAACTTTCCTTACTAACTTCCCATCATTCTAAGCTTTATCACTTCTGACTTTTTATAGGACTGTGACCCAGACCTGTAACCATCCTCTGTTGCTGGCCCTCACTTCCATCTGCTAGGCATATAGTATTAAAATCTAAAAAGTTGGTTGATGAGTACCTTGTGCATCCACATCGGTCACTTTAGACAGCACATCTTTTTCCTTCTCATTGGAGTGGTTTCTCTTAGTGTCTTCAGAATCTCCTTGAAAATTTCTATCATGGACTGACTTGCAATCTAGAATTTTATTATATAATATCTTCCTATTACTTCTTTGAATTCTCTGAATATTCTTTCCTCAAATACAGGGTAAATGTCATGCAATTGACAGCTTTCTTTTTCCTCTGTCACAAACTCTAGAAGGTAGTGATCACTTTCTACCAAGGCTCTCATCATTTCTACCCCAATAACCAATTTTCCATGTTGGTAAGAATCAGATTCAGCATGGAATTACTCTCTTGTTAGTCCCTCCCACCTTCAAAAATATGAAATTATCCTTAAGGTAAATCAAAAGGTTGTTAGCTATTTTGCTTTTGGAAGGGGACGAGGAAGACAGAGACAAAAAGAGACAGAGGGGGAAGGAGAAAGAGGGAGGAGAGAGGAAGGGGGAGAAGAAGAGAGAGAAAGACAGGTGAGAGATGCAGAAGGAAAAAAGGGAGAGGGAAGAAGAGGGGGAGGGAGAAGGAAGTGTAAGGAAGGGAAAGGGAGAAAAGGGAGAAGGAAAGAGAGAGAGAGAGAGAGAGAGAGAGAGAGAGAGAGAGAGAGAGAGAGAGAGAACATTCCCTCTAGCAGATGATATCTGGAAAAGTGGGTAACCTATCATTGTGATATCATGCTTCTAAACCAAACTTACAATGTGTTTCCTGAACCCTTAATCTGTTTCTTCAAACAGGCAGCTGACTGAGCCAGGACTTCCAGCAGAGTACTAAGGGGATCCAGGGGATAGTAGTGAAGTTAATGTAACGTTAGTCAGACTAATCTATATGTGTTGTTGAGAAGAATATGTGGAATAGAAGAGAATGTGCCAAGTACTTTCTAGGTGCTGGAAATGTAGATAGAAAGCCAGACAGTCCCTGCTCTCAGAGAACTCACATGAATTGAGAAAGACCACACATACAAGGACAGTTAAAAAAAGAGGATAGAACAGCCCAGGAGTCTTGAGAGTGTAGAGACTGAGCTGGTGGAAAGGTCAAAGTGTCCATTGGTTACACTGTTGGGAAGGATAAATCATCATCACTACCACCATCATCATCACCAAAATTTATGTAATCCTTTAAGGCTGTAAAGCTCTTTAACACATATTAACTCATTTGATTCTCCCAGTGACCCTATGAGATAGGTGCTGCTATCATTCCCATTCTATAGATCAGGAAACTAAGGTACAAAGATGTTGTCACAGAATTAGTAAATGTATGAGACAGGATTCAAATTCAGGTCTTTCTCCCTTAGTCCTGTAATCTATCCACTGCATCACTTGGGTGTCCAGGGCTCAGAAAAGGAGGCCTTCCTTGGGGAAAAACTCTCCAAGTCAGTTCAGGTGGGACCTTCTGGTGTTCCAGTGGTGGTCTCTGTATGGGCAGGTTTCTGGCCAGGAGGAATGTGGGGTGTTTGAAGAGATACCTAAATGTTAAAAGAAGCAGTTAAAAGGAGTGACATACAAGCATTAAAGGATGATTGAGGTTAGGAAAAGTGTCCATGGTTTAGGAAGGAAACTTGGCATAGGCTAGAATATTTGATTCAAAGACCAGAGATCCCTGTGTTCAAATACAACTCTGACACTTACTAACTCTGTGGCCATGGGCAAGTCTGAGCCTCAGTTTTCCCCCTCTGTAAAATGGGCATAATGATCCCTCATGATGTATATCTAGCACTTATATCCACGTCAGTAATTATAATTAAGAGACTGGGTCTTCCTAGTCTTGTATCTTCATTTGTGGTGATTGCAGGATATTCATAGGTGATTGTATAAATCCAGACTCATGTTTTGTTCTACAGGTCACACAGTGAGGAATAAACAAGGATGCATTGGTGCTTCAGATCCAACCAATATAAGCCCATCTGAATTGTGCAGGCCAAGCACACTCCAATTCCCTCATCATGCCTATGGCTTTTGTATTCACCTCTGAGACTTATCAGACAGCCCCTATCCTAGCCCTGCTTCAAGCCAGCTCCCTCTAATTTCTGTATCTGTCCCACTGTCCCACTCCATACCAAGATCAGAACAAACTCAGATTGCCAGCTCCTCCTAGGTCATACACTGCCCTCCTCCTGCCTCACATAGGTCAGGTTTCATGAGCCTCACACAATACATCCTTACTGGCCACAGGACTGGACATCATGGAAAACAGGCTAAACACGTTCCTCAGTCAATGGAATTCTCTCCTTCCTGGCTTTTCATGACACTGTTCTCTCCTACCTGGTTCTTCTCCTCCCTGACTGCTCCTTCTCAGCTTCCTTTACTGAGTCTTCATCTTAGTTAAACACAACAAAAGTAGATTTTTTGGGCCTGTCCTTGGTCCTCTTCTCTTATCCCTCTATACCAGGGATGGGGAAACTGTGGCCATGAGACCACATGTGGGCCTCTAGGTCCTCAAGGGTGGCCCTTTGACTGAACCCAAACTTCACAAAAAAATCCTTTTATTAAGGGTATTCTGTGAAATTTTAATTCAGTCAAAGGGGCCGCCCTTGAGGACCTAGAGGGCCACATGTGTCCTTGAGGCTGTAGGTTCCCCACCCCTGCTATATACCCTCTCATCTGATTCAATTATCATCTTTATGGAGAAGATTCTCAGATTTATCTCCAGCCCTAACCTCCCTCCTGAGTTCCAGTCTCATATCAACAACTACCCATTAGACATCTCAAACTCGATATCCTACAGACCTCTCAAACTCAGTATGTCCAAAACAGAGCTAGTTATTTTTGCCCCCAAACCCTAAACTTCCTTATTACTGTCAAGGTCACCATAATTCCCCTAGTTACCCTGGCTCACAACCTCAGAGTGATCCTCAGCTCCTCACTCAAACTCACTCTATTGTGCATTATCAGGATGACATCAAGTCCCGTTGTTCCATTACACAACATCACACACACACACACACACACACACACACACACACACACACACACGCATAACCGCCTTCTCTTCTCTGCAACTGCCACCACCTCAGTACAGGCCCTCATCACCTCATGCCTAGACTATCACAGTAGCCTACTGGTTGGTCCTCCTGCCTTGCCTCTCCCCGCCTTCAATCCCTCCTCCACTCATCTGCCAAAGTCATCTCCCTAAGGCATAAGTCTGGCCATGTCACACGCCCCTACATAGACACAAACACTCAACAGATTTCCACGGCTTCCTATAAACAAAAACAACAACAAAAACCCAGCTCTGTTTCTATCCTTTCTAGTCTTCTTACACTTTCTTCCTCCCTATGCATTCTATGATCCAGAGACACTGGCCTTGTTGCCATCACACACAGCATTCCATTTCCCAGTTCTGTCTTTTCACTGACTATCTCCCGTGCCTAAAATCCTCTCCTTGCTCACAGCTGCTTCCTGGGCTCAAATCCCACTCCCCAGCCCCACTGGTTAGTGCTTTCACTCTGAGATGACTTCCCACTTTCACTATATATATCTTACACGCTCATCACTGTTTGCAAGTGGTCTTCCCCATTAAAATGTGAGCTCCCTAATGGCAGAGACCATGTTTTTGTCTTTCTCTGCATCCCCAGCATTTTGTACAGTTCTAGCACATAGTAAGTGATTAATGATGATTGTTGCTAGGAATGATGACGGGAATGATTTCATCAGGAGGACAGGTGCCCAACAGCAAGCATCAGGATTCCTAAGCAGCCTTCTCACATATTGTCCTCCTTTCCCAACACACACCCATACCATAGCCCTCAGAAGTTGAGTTTGTTGGGTTTTTTTTTAATAATATATTATCCAAGCCATCCAGAATGGGATTGGGGGGCCTACAGTTCAGGGTTGTTGTTGTTGTGTTTGTCCTTTGCTTTCAAAGAGGACCATGGCATCAGGGAAAGGATGGCATGATTTGTGTTGACTTGGATTTGAGTGAGGGAGGGCTGTGAAAGGTCACAGCCACACTTTCTCCCCCAGAGCCATAGGGGTCCAGTGACCAGATATTCATCAGGGTAACTTGAGGTGGCCCAGGATGCAATGGGAGACCCTGGCCCTTTCAGGCTAAGGCCTTTTCATGTACTCACTTAGAGTGAGGTAACTCCCATTCTGTGAATAGGCCTCTTTAAAAAGTGAGTCAAGGGATGGCCCCTTTAATTAGAAAAAAAAAATCAAACTGGGAGGGGACGACCCTCAGGGTTGCTGTTCCAAAGAGAAGCAGTTACCATTGACATTCACTCTAGGCCAGGAGGGCCCAAAATACAGCCTTTAGGTGAACAGTTCCAGCAAGAGGAAAACAAAAAAAAGGCTTAAGATCATTATTTGGAGTACTGCTGGAATGATGACAATGGAGAAAAAGTAGAATTAGTTCATTCTGCTTATGGTCTTTTTTTTTTTCTATGAAAGTAGAATGATCTCCAGATAGGGAAGGACAAAAGAAAAATGGTGAATAAGGAATTGAAACCTGAAATAAAAGAGATAGCTAGAAAAGCACCAAGCTCCCCTCAACAAGTTATGGTCACCAGGCTGGATGACCTACATCCAAGGGTTGTGAAAGAATTGGCATGTGAGATTTCAAAACTGCTGTTGGGAAACTTTTAGGAATATTGGTAAACAGAAGAAATGCTATAGGAACAGAGATAGTGTTTTGATGGTATACAGAAAGTGTGCTAATTTTGAGAGACAGAGAGACAGACAGAGAGTAGGTGGATGCTTCAAACTACAACCTTGAGAGATTGACACCATTTCCTGGAAAAATAAATCCAAAATTTATAGTTAAAAGAGAAGCAGTGATTCCTAAAAGTCAACATAGAATCATCAAGAACAGGCTATAATTATTGTTATTGTTAGTAACAACAATATGTTTTATTGATGATCACTTTCAATGACTTCCCTTGCAACCCAACAGAACTCCCTTTGTAATAAATAAATTCAGTGAAAATAAATCAATGTATGAGCCAGGTCTGAAAATGCATACCACATTCAGAGGTCAAACTTGTTTCTGTCAAGGGTCAACTTGCAGGTACCCACGTTTATAACCTCAGGGTCATCCTCAACTTCTCACTCTCATATCTAAACAGTCACCAAGTCTTCTTAAGTCTATGTTCTCAGGCGGAGTCAACAAGGCAGATGAGTACTAAGTTGTGCAGTGAACTCTGTACCACCTAAACCCCTCTCAAACAAACCTAGAAAAGGTACCAGATCAAAACCTGATGGGAAAATCCAAGAAAAAGTCATAGCAAACCATTTTTTCCAATCCAGGTTGGCATAGGAGCACAGGCAGAGAGATCTGAGGGTGCTAGGGATAGAGTCTGGCCAAGAATGGCCAGGTAGAGGATTCCAGCACCAAGGGGCAGTCCCAGACTCATATTAGGGCACTGAGGCCCTGTGTAGGATATGGAAATAGGTGCCAACTGGCAGCTGGGTGTTGTTCTCAATACCAGTGACTGGTTACAGATGAAGAGTGGACTGACAAGGGGTAAAGAGAGGTTGTAGGCCCTAGGCAGCGTGTGGAGAGAAGAGGAAGTTCAAAAGCAAGCAACAGCAGTATGACTCAGATCCCAGGAACAAAATAGGGTCTCATCTATAGCCTCAAGTCCAGTCTGAAGCTTCCAGAGGAATAACCAAGGCAGGAAACCCAGACCAAAAGGGAGCTTCCAGATCTGTTAGTCTGAACAAGAAAAGTTTTCCAACTAGCTGAAAGAAGCAGTCTCCAGCAGCAATCTACCATTACTCAGACCCAAACCCAAGACAAGTACTTGCAAAATCCAGACCAAGGAGGCAGCAATCAGACTTTGCCCTGGATCAGACTACCTTGGGAGCACTGAAAGTTTGCAAGGTCCCAGCCTGATATCTCCCTGAGGTCCTGGAACAACACAATACTCAATACCCCAAGAAAGCAGCAATAAAACCAGTCCAGACATTCCCTGCAGAAATGCACAGAACCTGGACTTAACACCAATTCTGAAGTCAGGAAGTAGGCTGGAAGAATGAACAAACAAAAATTAATGACATATTATGGTGGTAGAGACACTCAAGACACAAAACCAGAAGAGAATGACTGTAAAGTATCTACTAGCCTCTGAGAAAGCCACAGCCTGGACACAAACTCAACTAGAATTCCTAGAAGAGAAGAAGCAAGAGACTTTAAAAAAGAATAAAGAAAAAAAGGTTTTATCAATGAAATGAGAATGTTAGAGGGGGAAAAAAGTAGGCAAAGAAACAAAAGCTATGGAAGAAAGAATTAAAAAGTGAATTAACAAGAATTACAAAATATTGCCTAAATAACATACTCTTGAAAATTGGAATGAACCAAATAGTAGCCAATGATTCCAGAAGACAACAAAAAATATTAAAACAAAGTCAAAAGACTGAAAGAATAGAAGAAAATATAAAGTATTTCATAGCAAAACAACTGACCTGGATAATACATAGAAGAGGAAAATATTTAAGAATCATTGGACTATCTAAATTTCATGGCTTTTTTTTAAAAAAGTCCAGACATCATATTCAAAAAATCTTAAAGGATGAAGCCAAGATGGCAGAGTAGAGGCAGCAATCCAATCAAATTCTCTCAACATTCGCCTCCAAACAATTTTTTAAAACACATAAAATCTAATTCTGGAGGGGCATAACCAAGGAAGTGGGGCAAGATGCAAAAATATTTTTTTCCAGCCCAAGACAACTCAGGAGATTGGTAGGAGAGGTCTGTGACATAAGGGTGTGGACTAACCCAGAAAGCACATGGCAGCAACATCAGTGGTGGTTGGAAGCACTGGAGGAAGCTATGACAGTGATGGTGGCAGTTTCAGAAATTCTGAGTCCAGAGACAGTAAAGGGATTGAAAAATTGGCAAGAAAGAGATTACAAAGCATGTAGTGCTTACACTGGGCACAAGATCAGGAGTTGCAATACATTGCCAATATGCAGTTCTGGATCACAATTTCAGGGTGGAGAGAAGCACTTATGGTCAATTACAAGGGAGAAAGAAACTTGGAAAATAGATTGAGGAGAGATAATTTAAGAATTATTGGACTACATGAAAGCCATGATCAAAAAGAAAAATCATATACATCACTTTTCAAGAAATTATCAAGGATAGTCTAGAACCAAAGAATAAAATAGAAATTGAAAGAATCCACCAATCACCTCCTGAAAGAGATCCCAAAATGAAAATTCCCAGGAATGTTATAGCCAAATTCCAGAGTTCCCAGGCCAAGGATAAAATATTACAAGCAGTCAGAAAGAAAAAATTTAAATATTATGGAGTCACAGTCAGGAAAACACAAGATTTAGCAGCTTCTACATTAAAGGATGAGAGGGCTTGGAATATGATATTCCAGAGGGCGAAGGAGCTAGGGTTACAACCCAGAATCACCTACCCATCAAAACTTCAGAGGTAAAAATTGATATTGAATGAAATAGAGGACTTTTGAGCATTCCTAATGAAAAGACTAGAGCTGAATAGGAAATTTGACTTTCAAATACAAGATAAGAGAAATATAAAAAGGTAAAGAGGAAAGAGAACTCATAAGGGGTTCAATAAGGTTAAACTGTTTATATTCCTGTATGGAAAGATGATACTTATAAATCCTAAGAACTCTATCATTTTTAGGGCAGGTTAGAACAAGTATACATAGACAGAGAGCATGGATATGAGTTGAACGTGATGGGATGATATAAAAAAAATTAAATTAAGTGGTGAGAAAGAGCAGTGCATTGATAAAAAAGGGGAAGGAGAGGTAGAATGGGGTAAATTATCACACTTAAAAGAGATAAAAGAACTTTTACAGTGGAAGGGAAGATGGGGGAGGAAGGCGGAACACCTGAACCTTATTCTCATCAGAATTGGCTCAAAGAGAGAATAAAATACACTCTCAATAGAAATCTACCTTACCCTACAGTGAATCAGGAGGGGAAGGGGTAAGAGAATATAGGGGCTGATAGAAGGGAGGCCAGTCTGGGGGAGGTGGTAGTCAAAAGCAAAACACTTTTGAGAATGGACAGAGTGAAAGGAGAGAAAGAAAGGCATGGGGGGGATAGAATGGAGGGCAATATACAGTTTGCAATCATAACCATGAAAAAAATTACAGCAAGTTTCTCTGATAAAGGTCTCATTCCATAAATATATAGAGAACTGAGTATAATATATAAAAATAAGAGCTATTCCCCAATTGATAAATGGTCAGAGTATATGACCGGGCAGTTTTCAGACCAAGTAATCAAAGCTATCTCTAATCACATGGAAAAAAATGCTCTAAATCTCTCTTGATTAGGGAAATGCAAATTGAAACAATTTTGAGATACCACTTCACATCTATCAGATTGGCTAATATGATAGAAATGGAAAATGACAAATGTTGAAAGGCATATGAGAAAACTGAATCAATAATGCACTGTTGGTGGAGTTATGGAGAGCAATTTGGAACTATACCCAAAGGGCTATAAAACTATGCATACCCTTTGACCACTTTTTTATCTGTATCCCAAATAGATTTTTTTAAAAAGGAAAAGGACCTATATATACAAAAATATTTATAACAGCCCCTTTTGTGGTGACAAAAAAATTGGAAATTGAGAGAATGCTCATCAATTGAAGAATACCTAAACAAGTTGTGGAATATGATTGTGATGGAATACTATTATGCTATAATAAATGACAAAGAGGATATTCTCAGAAAAACCTGGGCTTACATGAACTAATACAAAGTGAAATGAGTAGAACCAGGAGAACATTGTACACAGAAACAGCAATATTGTATAATCAACTATGAATAACTTAACTATTCTTAGCAACACAATGATCCAAGACAATTCTGAAGGATTTATGATGAAAAATGCTATCCATCTCCAGAGAAAGAACTTAACTAAGTCTGAATCTATATCGAATTATTCTTGTTCTTTTAAACTTTCTTTTTCTTGGGGGGGGGGGGGCGGGGTGGCATCTGATTTGTGGTTTTTTTTTTTCACAACATGACTAATATGGAAATCTGTTTTGCATAACCACACATGTATAGTCTATATCAAATTACTTGTCTGCTCAATGAGGGAGGAGGGAGGGATAGAGAGAATTTGGAATGCAAAACATTTTTAAAAGAATGTTAAAAATTGTTTTTAGGGTGGAGCCAAGATAGTGTAACATAAGCAGGCATTTATCTGAACTCCTCAGTGAATTCAGTTACTAACCTCTAAAAAGTGAATCTGAATGGATTTTACAGTGACAGAATCCATCAGGAGATGGAGCATGGCAGATTCCCAGTCCAGGAAAGTGTCCACGTAGGACTGGGCAGGGGAAGTGAGGAGCACACCAGGGCTGCACCTGAGAGCAGACCACAGCAAAGCAAGAATGAGCCCCAGCCAGTGGATCCACCCATAACAAAGGCTATTCACAAACGTCTCACCGCAGGATGGAGGACTGGTCAGAGCTGGGTAAAAGAAAGCCCAGTGTCGGTGGCAGCGACAGCAGCTTCTCCTGGGGTTATCAGTCCATAGCCTGGATGTTTAAAAATCACCTACCCGAACTTCCAGGAGCCAAGATGGTGGAGTAAACCCTAGCTGCTCTAATCTCCCTCCCAGACCATGAAAACCCAGATATTATTGCTCCACCCAGTATAAAATCCTGAAACAGTGGAAATAGCCTCAGGCTTGGGAGTCCTAGAGGAAGGGTGTGACTGAAGCTGTGCTGAGCCTGAAGTGAAGGGCAGAAGGCATGCCAACAAGCCCCATCTCAACTGACTAGTGGGAGATCCTGAAGCCCAGGGTTTGGAGCCAACAAGCATGAACAACAGAAGCCCAGGTGTGCCTTAGCATAATCAAGGAAATTTGCAGACACCAGCACAGCAAGCCACCAGCTGCTAAGCCTGCCTAAGCTGTAGTCCAGGGGCACAGAGCCAGAAACCTAAAGAATACCCCTCCCTCCTACCTTACTCTGTGAGCCTCGGGGTAACCCAGGGGAAACACTGATAGTTCTGGCCTTGGCCTCAATCAAGACACCCAGAGGCTATAGCACACAAAATCAATAACCAGGCCCCTAAGTCCAAGCTTGAGAAAATTGAGTCAGAACCCTCTGTACTCTAGAAGCAGAAATGCACTTTAAAAGTCAGGAAACAGGCAATAACAATGGCAAGAAGGAAGCTGGGAAAACAAAAACAAAATCTATTCAATGATATTATAGCAAGCAAGAACAACCACATTCAGAGTACAACATTGATTCTATATTCACACCTGAGACCACAGAAGGAAATATAAATTGATCTCAAAACCAAAAAACATTCTTGGAAGAGCTGAAGAAAAATTTTTAAAGCCAAATTAGAGAGATAGTAGATAAATTGACCAATTCTTTTAAAATTTCATTGACCAACATAGAAAAATATCTCACTGAAGAAAACAAATGTTTAAAAAGTAAAACTTGTAAACTGAGATGGGAGGTTCAAAATCTAACTGGAAAAAATATCTCCCTAAAAATGAAATCTTAACATATGGAAAAGGAGCTTCAAAAACTAACTGAGGAAAATAACTCACTAAAAATTAGAATCAGTCAAATTGAAGCTAATGACTCTATGACACATCAAGAATCAGTCAAACAAAACATAAAGATTAATAAATTAGAAAAAAGTGTAAAATATCTCATTGGAAAAACAACTAACCTGGAAAACAGATCCAGGAGAGATAACCTAAGATTTATTCATCTGCTGGAAAGCCATGATGAAAAAAAACAGCCTAGACAATATCCTCCAAGATTGAAGAGATTGGAATTTAAGATTTTGTAAAGCAAAAGAGCTTGGACTGTGACCAAGGATCAACCACCCAACAAAATTGAGCATAATCTTTCAGGCAAGGAGATGGTCATTCAATGAAATAAGGGACTTCCAGACTTTCTTGATGAAAAAACCAGAGCTCAATGGAAAATTTGATCTCCAATACAAGACTGGAGACAAATAAAAAGATAAACAAGGAAAACACACACACACATGCACAAATACACACACACACACAACTTGTGACTCAGTAAGAGCAAACTGTTTATATCCCTATATGGGAAGCTAATACCTATCAATACTGAGACTTATATAATTATCAAGACATTTAAAAGGGATCTACATCGATAGAGGGTGTGGGTATAAATTAACTAATCTGATGATAAAAAAAACCTTATTAAGGGATACAAAGGAACTGTAATGGGAGAAAAGGAAAGGAGGAGGCAGAAAAGGGTAAATTATGCCACAAGAAGAGGCACAAAAACATACTATAGTAGAGAGAAAGAAGGGAGGGAGATGAACATCATATGAACTTTACTCTCATTGGTTCTGGTTGAAGAAGGGATCAATATAATAGTTAAGTTTAGGATTCTAATGTGAAAAGACACAAAAACTTATTATAATAGAGGGAAAGGAAGGAGAGAGAGGAGCACTGTATGAAATTTACTCTCATGGGTTTGGGTTCAAGGAAGGAATAATAAACTTTGTTGAGTATAAAAATCTATTGTGCCATACAGGCAGTAAGAGGGGTAGAGAGGAAAGGGGGAACGTGGTTAGAAGGGAGGGAAATAGTAGTAAGGGGAAAGGGTAGGTAAAGGGAGGGAGGTGCATAGGGAGGGAATACTGAGGGAGGTGGTGGTCAAAAGGAAAACTCTTAAGGAGGGGAAGAGAGAATGAAGAAATAAAAACATAAACAGGGGAGGGAATAGGATGGAGGGAAAGATGTCGATAGTAATCATAACTGTGAATGTGAATGGGATGAACTCTCCCATAAAATGGAGGCAGATAGCAGAATGGATTAAAAACCATAATCCCACAATATGCTGTCTACAAGAAGCACATTTGAAACAGGGGCATATGTACAGGGTAAAGGTAAAAGGCTGGAGTAAAATATATTATGCTTCAGCTAAAGTAAGTAAAAAGCAGGGGTAGCAATCCTTATCTCAGATAAAGCAAAAGTAAAAATACATCTAATTAAAAGAGATAAAGAAGGAAATTATATCCTGCTAAAAGGCACCATTGAGAACGAAGCAATATCATTGCTTAACATATACGCACCAAGCGATATAGCATCCAAATTCCTGGGGAAATTTAAGGGAATTAGAGAAAGAAATAGATACCAAAACTATACTAGTGGGGGACCTCAATCTCCCTCTCTCTGAACCTGATAAATCTACCTTTAAAATAAACAAGAAAGAAGTTAAGGAAGCAAATAGAATTTTAGAGAAGGTAGATAGGATAAACCTCTGGAGAAAACTGAATGGGGATAAAAAGGAATATATCTTCTTCTCAGCGGTACATGGCACACGCAAAAAAAAATTGATCATGTACTAGAGCATAAAAATCTCACAATTCAGTGCAGAAAGGCAGAAATATTAAATGCATCCTTCTCAGATCATGACATAATAAAAACTATATGCAATAAAGGGCCATGGAAAGATAGACCAAAAACTAATTGGAAACTAAATAATTTAATCCCAAAGAATGAGCAGGTCAAACAAGAAATTACAGAAACAATCAGTAACTTCATTCAAGAGAATAACAATAATGAGACAACATGCCAAAACTTGTGGGATGCAGAAAAAGCAGTTCTTAGGGGAAGTTTTATATCCCTGATTGCATACATGAATAAAATAGAGAAAATGGAGATCAATAAATTTGGCACACAACTGAAAAAGCTAGAAAAAGAACAAATTGAAAACTCCCAATTAAATACTAAATTAGAAGTAATGAAACCAAAGGTGAGATTAATAAAATTGAAATTAAGAAAACTATTGAAGTAATAAATAAAACTAAGAGCTGGTTTTTATGAAAAAAAAAACAATTAAATTGATAGACCTTTAGTCAATATGATAAAAAGAAAGAAAGAAGAAAACCAAATTACAAGTATCAAAAATGAAAAGGATAAATGTGCCTCCAATGAAGAAAAGATTAAAACAATAATTAGGAATTATTTTGCCCAATTGTATGCACACAAATTTGACAATCTTAGTGAAATGGATGAATATTTAAAAATATATAAATTGCCCAGATTAACTGAAGAGGAAGTAAACTACTCAAATAACCACATCTCAGAAAAAGAAATTGACCAACCCATCAATGAACTCCCTAGGAAAAAATCTCCAGAGTCAGATGGATTTACTAGTGAATTCTATCAAATATTTAAAGAATAATTGATTTCAATACTTTGCAAACTATTTGGGAAAACTGGAGAAGGAGTCTTACCAAAATCTTTTTATGACACAAATATGGCAATGATACCTACATTGGGAAGAGATAAAATGGAGAAAGAAAATTATAGACCAATTTCCCTCATGAATATAGATGCCAAAATTTAAAATAAAATATCAGCAAAAAGACTACAGGAATTTATCACAACAATAATACACTTTGATCAGGTAGGGCTTATTCCAGGGATGCAAGGATGGTTCAATATTAGGAAAACTATGAGTATAATTGATCACATCAACAACAAAACTAGTAGAAACCATATGATTATCTCAATAGATGCAAAAGGGCTTTTGACAAAATACAACACCCATTCCTATTAAAAAATACTAGAAAGTATAGGAATAGGCAGGGCCAAGATGGTGACATAGAAGCAGGAAAACACCACAGCTCACACATAGCCACCTCAAATACCCATAAAATATGACTCTAAACAAATTTTAGGGCTCCAAAACTTACACAAAAATACAGAAAAACACTTCTCCCACTGAAAGCAGCTTGGCAAGAAGGGCCCATTGCAGCATGCAGGGAGTAGAAACAAGCCCAGCCTGAAACTGTGGCTTGGCTCCAGGTGGCCAGGACAAGCTGCAGCTGGAGCCTTCAGGAGAGTGAATCAGTGGCAGCTGTGGCAGTTTCCAGAATTATCAAGCCATAAGAAACAAGGACAAAGTGAAAGGTCAGTGGAACTCAGCTAAATTTGGGGGAGAAAAGCAGTCCAGCTGATCTGCCTCCAGGGCAAAGAAGTGACAGAAGCAGAGACCCTGCAGCTGCCTCCACGTGACTGCTTCAGAGCTGTTGGCCTGCAAACTGCAGGGGGGTCAAGTGATTATTCAGAGGCTAAGTGCTCTTGCTCTGAGCGACCTGGATCCGGATCGCAGTCTTGGGTGGTGGTCGTGGGGTGCGTTTTCAGTGAGCCAAAGCTGGTGGGGGCCGCAGCAGCCTCCTAATAGCTCCAGTAGCTATGAGAACCCCAGCAATTTGGGACAGAGCTTTCCCCTCTGGAAGCAGAGTTCCACAGAGCTAAAAAGTCAAGTAATTCACTGGCAACATGAGCAGGCAAAGGCAGCAAAGTAAGAACGGCAACCAAACTCTAGAATCCTTTTTTGGGGACAAAAAGGATAAAACATGGAATGGGAGGAAGACAACACAGTCAAAACTCCCACACCAAAAGCTTCCAAGAAACATGTAGACTGCCTACAAGATATAGGTCAGCTTAAGAAGGATTTTGAAAACCAAATAAGAGAAATGGAGGAAAAATTGGGAAGAGAAATAAGAATGATGCAAGAAAATCATGAAAAGAGAGTCAACAACCTTACTGAAGAAATTAACACCTTAAAAATAGATTAACTGAAATGGCAAAAGAGGCCCAAAAAGTCAATGGGGAGAAGAA
>CM053588.1:207131453-207151628 GCA_028646515.1 Pseudochirops corinnae | reverse complement strand
TAGATTGTGAATATACTTACTTATCTGTACATGTATCATAACTCCTTATTAGATTATAAGCCCCATAAGGCCCCCTCATCTTACCTAAGTAGCCAACTGGGCTAAAGTAGAAAGATCCCTGGTGTTGGAGTCGGAGGACTCAGGATCCAGTCCTAGCCATGAGACTTAATAGCTGTATGACTGAGGATCAGATTCTTGATCTCTTCATTTCTTCACCTATAAAATGGAGATTCTAATGCTTGGATTGTGGGCAGCTAGGAGGTGTAGTGGATGGAGTGCCGGACCTGGAGTCAGGAAGACTGATCTTCCTGAATTCAAATCCAGCCTCAGACACTTCATAGCCATGTGACCCTGGGCAAATCACTTAACCCTGTTTGTCCCAGTTTCCTAATCTGCAAAAGGAGCTGGAGAAGGAAATGCCAAGAAAAACCCATATGGGGTCACAAAGAGACCCACACAACTGAAACAATTGAACAACAAAATCAATGCTTGGATAACTTCTCTCACCAGATCGTTTATAGGCACATAGACACTTAATAAATAAGCAATAGAATTGCTCTGTGACTTTCTGGGACCATAGATCTGGAACTGGAAGGAACTTCAGAAGCCATCTAGTTCAACCTCCTCACTTAGTACTTACTAGCTGTGTGTCCTTGGGCAGGTCCCTTAACCCCTGCTGGCCTCAGTCTCCTTATCTATAAAATTGAGATAATAACAGCACCTACCTTCCACTATTGCTGTGAGGATAAAATAAGATATCTGTGAAATGCTTTGCAAACCTTAAAGTGCTACATAAATGCTTTTATTATTATTTTACAGTTGAGGAAACTGAGGCATAGGGAAATTAAGTGACTTTGTTCAAGGTTACATGGATAATAAAGTCACACATAAAGTATTTGAACACAGGTCTTCTCACTTGATACCATTGCTCACTCCACGTTGCCTCTAAACAAAAGAGGCGAGGACTTTGCGTAACACTTTCTGCACTATGTACAAGGGGTTGCCTCATGCTTTTTGCTCATAAAGAAAAAGTCAAAGAGGTTATACCTTGGGAGAGGCACATGGTGGTGTCAGATATGACCCACGACACTCCCCAGTGTAGGCTGAACCAAATTAAAATGTAACTGGGAAATGTGACATAAATAAAAATACAACATGGATAATGTTAGTTTGTGACTTCCTAAGTCCATGTGTGGCCCGCAGGGATCCGTGTCTGTTTGAGTCTGACCTCACCCATGTAGCAGATTTGGAGCTGCGTTTGGATCCTAGCTCTGCTATTTCCTACTTAGGCATCGCTTTCTCTTTCAGGATCTAAGTTTCCTTTTCTATAAAATTGAGGGGACAATATTAGATGACCCCAAAGTTTCCTTCTGCCTCTAAATTCTCTCATCCTCTCTGATGGTGGGGGCAGTAGTAGATGGGTAGGACTAGAATACACCTCCTCCCTTATGGGGACACCCTCCATCCCCAGCCCTGACCTCTTGGGCGGTCCCCATGTAGGGATGGAAGGGGGAAACTCAAACAGCCACCCAATCACAATGTTAGCATAGGGAGGAACTTTAGCAATCATCTAGTATAAGGGTTCTTAACCTAGGGTATTTGAACTCTTTAAAAATATTTTGATAACTATATTTCAATATAATTACAAAATCACAAAGGTAGTGTCGGAGGTGAAATTTAAGCCAAGGTCCTCTGCTTCCATAGCCAGCGTCTGCATTTGTGTCTTTTTAGATAATTGGTTAGACCATGGGGCTAACAACATGACGTTGTAAGTTCCATTCCCTGCAGACTTGTCAGCTTTGAATAGAGAAACGCTTTGCTCCTGAGTCGCTTCACAGGTGAGGGGGCTTGGGAGAGTGGGATGAGAGAACATGAATGACTAAATGCAAGGGATTGGGGGGGGAGGGGGTGACTCTTGTTTACTTGTCTGGGACAGTATTTGGAAGAAGAGCAGCGATTGAGGTAAGCATTTGAGGTAGAATTTGAACCCAAGTCCTCTGACTCCCTATCTAATTTATTTCACTATACTATTCTATATCTGCACATTCTGAGATGTTGTTGTTTCTGTTGTTCAGTTATCTCCAATTCTTCATGACCCTGGTGACCATAGCACGCCAGTACTGGCTATCGGGTTTTCTTGGCAAAGATACTGGAGAGGTTTGCCATTTCCTTCTTCAGTGGATTAAGGCAAACAGAAGTTAAAAGTGACTTGCTCAGGGTCACATAGCTAATAAGTGTCTGAGGTTGGATCTGAACTCAGCTCACTCTGACTCCAGGCCCTGCACTTTATCCATTGAGCCACCTAACTGTCTCTGTTCTGAGGTACTAGTTGCTGAACTGCATCTGGCAGGTTTGAAAGGTTATACTTTACTCTCTCATCTGTAACCGGATGCTGAGGAGAACGAATAGAGAGGATTCTTTGGTTCCTACTAACTACAATGACTGACAAAAATAAGAAGAAAAGATAGAAGATATTTCTCTACATTGCATAAAAATTGTTGTTGCAAAGTGGAGAAGAACCCTGCCAATGGAATGGTGGAGAGCTTTTTGCCAATATTAAGATAAACGTCACTGCTTTTTCCAAAGGGAATGTAACACTATTTCAGCTGCAAGCAACAGCTAAGCCAGAGGCTGGAAGTGATAGATACCACATCTTGTCTAGGATTAGGCCTAGCTAAGCAGTGGAACAGATCATCAGAGAAGCATCCAGACAGCTAGAGTCATCTAGCAGAGACTGCACCTGGGCAAATGTGTGTTAGTCTAGCCCAACAAGGATCAGCCCAGAAACTATACTCATCAGGCAACTTGGATGGACAGTCCCTAAGAGAGTATGGTGCTATCAAAATCTTTAGTTCCAAAATTCTGCACTGCCATGGTTACGGGAATTCCCTAGATGTGTACCTTCCTACCCTGGTGCCTTAAATGCATGCCCACTCTTCCCAACAGGCACTAAGTGCTTTGGTGGGAGAGTGTGATTCTGGTTTATGAGTGGGATGTTATATAACTATTATGTGTTTGTTTTAGACATTTAGTAAATGTTCTGGTTATGGTTAACAGAGTATTAGGGACCGATCTACTAACGGGAAATACCCTGGGTAGAAAGAAGGAGTTCCTGAACTGTAATGTTAATAACACCCCCAATTGTCTCTCCTAGGGCTCTGAGACCACTGCTGCCCTCCCTCTGGTGAAACTCCTACTTGCTAGTGTGGAGGCAGGTTGAGGGGAAAACACTTGCAGAGAGAGAGAAAAGGGGAATTCCTCTGGGGGTACAATATTGCATCGCATTGCCTGGAATAGCTCTGGAGCATGTTCTGACAACCAGCCAGCCAGATCATTCTCATAGTGAGACACTTCACTGGGACCAGTGGTCCTAGGGTCCAGAAGCCTCAGGACAGATGCCAGGGCTGGAGAGGCCTGGGCACTGCCTGGGACTTGGTGTCTATGCTTCAACAGAGAGACAGTCACAGATCAGAGCAGCTGCATATGGCCAACCCACTGGTATTGTCCCTTTTCCCCTAGCACTCACACATAGAAACATAACACCCAGAGGCCAGGTTCCTAGACCAGCTACCAGTGCCTTGCTGAAGGTCCTATTGTTTCCTAATGTCTCCCTAAGGAGATAAAAGGACATAAGAAACATGAGGATCTTCCACCTTGACCTCTCTTCAACCACAGATGGGTTCTGCAGAGGGAAGGGGGAGCAAAGAGAACTTTCTCCTCTCCTGGAAGCCATAAGGGCTTCAGAAAGACCTGGCATTCACTATAGTAAGTGGATGGAGTCCTTTGACTGTGGAAAGACAAGCAAAATTAGATCGGGTTTGGGTTGAGTCGGATTGGACTGGATCAGACTGGATTAAATTAGTTTCTCTCTTGGTGCTCACTACCAGAAACACACAAAACCTCCAAGACAACTCACAGCCAGCTGAGTCTTTCTAGCCCAGGCCAGGAACATTCCCCATGCTTTCACAGCAGTGGACAGTGCCCTCTCTTCTCCTACCCTTCAGAAAGAGCACAGGGCCTGCTCCCCCACAGACCCAGGGCTGGTAGAGATGTAAACGGAGATTAAAATGGCAATCCTTTACTACTGTTTCCATCTCCTCCCATCGCCCACTCCCAGAGTGGAGTCAAGCATGCACTCAGTGCAGTCACCATCACCCATAAGGCTGAATAGAGCGGGATTAAGCCCTCCAAGGCCCAGGGAGCCAGACTGTCCCTGTTCTCTGGCCCTGGTACTCATCCTGCCCCCACCCATCCTAAACAGCTTCCTGCATGTCTTGGATTGTCACATCCACCCCCAATATTGCCGCACAAAGGGGAAGCTACATTTCAAGACAAGAAGCCATTTAATTGTTACACAAATCAGAATTGCCAGACGTCACCCTAGGAGTCATACACCTACACAAAGACACACAGACACACACGTACATAAAAAAAAAACTCCAACACTGACTGTTTAGTACAAAAAGAATGGATGTACTGGGGAGAAGGGGAGCCTGCAACCTAAGGGAAATACCTGCTATGATTGACAGCATCGAACCCAGGGATATATATATATAGTTTATATAGTTTATAGCTTTACAAGAGAGGCAACATGGAACATCTAATAGACCACCAGACTGGTAGTCCAGGCGTTCTGGGTTTGAATCCTATCTGAGACATATATCAGCTAAGTGGTGGTGGTCAGATCATCGAGTCTCTCTGAACCTCAGTCTCCTCATTTGTAAAATGGGAATAAAATTAATAACATCCACTTCGAATCACAGAATTTTAGAGTTGGAAGGATCCTCAAAAGTTATCTAATATAACCTACACCCCCCAAGAAAAGTTCCCACGGTGAGACAGAGAATCCAAGAAAAGCCATTTTGGATAGCTCCAAAAGCTCTCATGGACAGCAAGTCTTTTTTCCTGACATCAAGTCTAGACTTCCACTTTATAGGGTTGACTTGAGGATCAACAGAGATTATACATGTAAAGCTCTTTGTAAACCTTGATGCACTATATAAACATTAACTATTGCTCTGAGGGAAGGGGAGAGTAGGGAGGGAGCCACAGCAACGGGCTTAAACCAAGTTTTATCTATTTGATGGTCTGACATCTTGGTAGTGTTCCAGACCTGCTCCTGGAAGGGTGTCTCCAGTCATCCCACCTCCCCACCCCAGGCCTCCAGTCTCAGCGTTATTATATAAGAAAAACTAATTATTAAAAACAGATGAATTCAAAAGTAGTTATTCTTTTTTATTTTTGGTCCTTTTTTGGAGGCTGAAGGCAGGGCAATTGGGGTTAAGTAACTTGCCCAAGGTCACACAATTGATAAGTGTTTTAAGTGTCTGAGGTCAGATTTGAACTCAGGTCCTCCTGATTCCAGGGCTGGTGTTCTATTCACTGCACCACCTAGTTGCCCCAGTAGTGGTTATTATTTAAAGAAGAATGAAACCTGAAGAAGGCCCAAAAAAGCAGTAGAAAGATGGATGGCAACACTAAGGATGCTGTGTTAGCAGGGTATAAGAAGATACATGAAATTCATCTCTAAGGTCACATATATTGGGGAAAGGGGGCTGATCAGCCATGAAGAGTAATGAGAAAGAGCACGCAGACATCCCCAGGCTTGCGCTGCCCCCCACCAATATTGGAAGAAGCAGAGGAAGGCCACCAATACCTTGGGTACACATCACAAAGTGGACTTATGGAAGGATGTGGCCAAGAATTAAGGACTATACAGAATGAGGAAGCGTAGGCAGGTTGTAACCTGAAGTGATGGATGCAGAACCCAATCCATGAACCATTTCCTACCCACTTAGCTATACTACTTTGGGACTCCTCTGACCCACTTCTCCACCATGCCCAGGAATGTCATCATTGGGAAACCTCATCATCCTGCAAGATCAAATTAGCTTTGGTCCTCATAACTCATCACTACCTTCTGCCCTCTGATTGGAGGGTGGAGCCATGAGCACCAAAACCTCCATTTAAGTAGGGGGCTCAGGACAAACAACTTATTTCTCACAACTTAAAGCTACACCACGTGAGGACTTCCCGGATTTCTCTACCACGCCCCCTCAGAGGGCCCCTTCCCCTCCCCTTTTCAGATTCCTTTTGTGTATCACCTTTACTCATCAGATTACAAGCTCCTTGAAAGCAGGGACTGTCTTTTTCTTTTCATATTTGTATTCTCAACATTTAGCACAGAACCCGGCCCTAAGCAGGTGCTTACTAAATGTCTAAGGGTACATCAAGGAGTCAAAATGCTCACTTTACAAAGGAATTTTTGCTTAACAAAATGGTTTGCAGCAGTTTGTTTAAATATCAAGTTCATTTCATACATTAAATTATATTTTACCTGCAAAAACTCAATTTGCAGACTATTTTATATGTTTTCCCTTACTACCTGCCTGACCTTCAACAGACCACTTAAGGCCCTCTAGGCCTCAGTTTCCTCATCAGTCAGATGAAAGAGCTAGACTAAATGACACACCAACCATTAAAATAAAATCTACCCTATGAGTGGAAGTTTCTATGGCATAATAGAAAGGGCACTGACTTCGGAGTCAGAAGAGATACATTCATATCCGGGTGAAGTCACTCACTATCTGGGTGGCAGATGCACTTTGAGCAAATAACTCCTCTGGTCTCAGTTTCCTTATCTGTAAAATGAGAGAGCTGAACTAAGGTCTCTTTCAACTCTAAATTGTTTATCTTTGGAAGGCCAATCCAATTCTTTCACATTTGAAAAATCCTATTTTCCTGCCTTAGATACAGAAGGAAAGGTAGTTTCCCATCTCCTCTTCCATATTATCCTTGGAGGCTCCAGAGGAAATATAATGGATGGCCATCATTAAGCCAACAATCTTTTTAAGCCACGAGCTGCCCTACTGCTAGAGTGAATGCCTAAGACCTTCCTTGTGTTTCTAGCAGGACACAACAAAGCATGTAAAGCTTAGAGATGACTGGTCATCTCTGTTCCACTCCAACCCCTATCTCACCAGCATAAGCCTCCAGACTGTGCCTTCCAAAGGTTTTAAAGAGCCCTGCCTCCAAATGCCCTGGAGTACTATCCAGTGGGGAGGCCCCACACCAAAAGAAGGAACAAACTCAGAGACCACAGAGGAAAGAGCGGTGGTTGAAAATTGCTCACCTCAAGAGTGAAAGTTTGTCACTCAGGGGCCTATATGGCACCTGCCACACCATGGGGCACCTAGGAACTGATTGTTCATTAGTCACTATTCTTCTACCAACAAGAAAAATTCCACTCTCAGTTCTTCCATGTTGGAAACGAGAGTCCTTAGCAAATGTTGACCCAAGGTCATGCTCACCAAGGAAACGTGTCATGGAGCCTCTAAAGTCCTGCTCTCCTACATCCCAGACCTGCCCCTTTCTCACCCTTTGGGCATCTATTGGCAAGTGATTAGCAAGGTCCACTCATGTAACTGAATAAACACTGAAGGCATGGGACTCTGAGATGAACTCAGCAAATTGCAGGAGTGAACAAAAAGTAAACAAAACGCAATCCATTATGGACAAGAAGATACCTACCCAGAGTGGGGGTGGAGGGGGAAGAAGGGAAATGTAGCCAGGGAAAGTAAAGGGAAAGATAGAAGAGCGACAAGTATGGTAGAAAATGATCTTGGAGTCAGAGTGAACAGCAAGCCAACTCCAAATCAGCTTTGTACCTCTGGAATCAGAGGTGTTATAAGGCTCGAATGAGATAACACAAAATACATATAAATACAATACAAAATACAATATATAATCCAAAATAGAATACAATACAAAGTACAATAAATACAAAATTTATAAATGCTTATCATTATCATTAGCCTACAGTCTCCAGTCCTCTAGTCTAGTGATGACTTCATTCTCTGAGCTTCCTACTGAACTGCTGAGGTCAAGCAACATTTACAGAACAATGCAGGGGTGCTCTGGTAAACGTTTAACACCCAGGCTTCAAGAAGGAAGGGAGTGTATGAACACACCCTTTGAAATTTAATCCGTATTATTAACACTTTCTTAAATCTAGACAATCAACAAAACAATAAATCAAGGCTTGATTTATAGAAACTGACCATTTCTGAGGTCTAAGTGTTCACACTGAAAATTAAACAATGGGCTTTCTCAGGTTGATCTGAGCTGGCACTAGCACACCCCACAGGCATAAGGAGAAGTGAAGCAGAGAATAAACCTTCTCTTTAAAATCAGCATTGGCTTCTTAGAGTCCCAGGCCCTCCTATATAAATGAAGAGATACGTGAGAAATGTGAGGAGTCCCCAAAGGAGAGCTATAGGGATGGGAAAGCAGGATGGGAACTACACCCCAGGGAAGTTTCAAGGAATTGGGATGATTTCACCTGGAGAAGAGAGGACTGAGGTATCATTTACCAAAGACCCCTGGATTCCCTCTACCTTCACAACTGCCTCATGATGGAATGGAGGTGATCCAGAGCTCTCAAAGGTTCTGGCAGGTCCCATCAATCCTAAAAGACCAGGCCCAATGGGGTGCTTGTCATCCTAGTGGTACAAAGATCAGAGTGCTTGGCCTGGATGAGGAAGACCTGAGTTCAAATCTAGCCTCAGGCACCTAGAGCTGTGTGACCCTGGGCATATCACTTGCCTTCTGTCCGCCCTTTGGTTTCCTTCCCTATGAAATAGGGATGATAATTAACAAGGTTGTCATAAAGATCAAATGAGAGTTTGTAAGGTACCTGGTACATAGGTAGGTTCCTAATCAATGCTTTACTACCTAGCAAAATCCAGTAAGCTTTATCACCAGTGTGTGGGCCACCAAGTGGTAAAGTAGCTAGATTTTTTTTCTTACAACAGTTCTCAAAGATCATCTCCTAAAGCTCGAAGAGGATTGTAGAGGGAGTAATCACAAGGATATCACAGATATGTTGAAGTCTGAAAAACTACAGTACCTAGGACAGAGTGGTTTGGTAGAATGAACACTGAAGGCAGAAACCTGGGTTCAAATCCTGATGACTAACTGAGACCTTGGGCAAATCATTTAACCCCCTGGACCTCAGTTTTCTCATCTGTAAAAAGAGGGTTTGTACTAGATGACTTCTGAGGTTCCTTCTAGCTCAGGATCTGAGATCCTCTGGAGTCTATGAGAAGTTCTTATATAGAGGAGAGAGTGACAGGGCAGAACAGGGGAAAGAAGCTTACAGTGCAGCAAGAGGGATTACGCTCAGGTATAAGAAAGAACAGGGCAGCTAAGTGGGGCAGTGGATAGAGCGCAGGGCTTGGAATCAGGAAGATTCAACTTTCTGAGTTCAAATCCAGACTCAGACACTTACTAGCTGTGTGACCTTGACAAGTCATTTAACACTCTTTGCCTCAGTTTCCTCATCTGTAAAATGAGCTGGAGAAGGGAATGACAAATTGCTCTAGTATCTTTGCCAAGAAAATCACAAAAGGGATCACCGAGTCGGACATGATTGAAAACTACTAAACAACAACAAAATAAGAACTTCCCAACATTATAACAGCAAAGATTATTAAGTGACAGATGAGTGGCCAAGGAAGACAGTGAAATCTCCTTCAAAGTTATAAAAGTTATGAAAGATTCACATCTGTCTGAAATGGGTTGAATGTCTAGGAGCAGAGATGAATTCCATCATCACTAAAGGTCCTTTCTCCTCCCATGAGTCTCTCAACCCCAGAAAGTTGTGATCAAGACGGATTGACAAGTAATTGGAAATTACTGAGCACCCACAGGGTAGAAAGTACAGTACAGTATGTAGCACTTACAGAAAATTCAGGAGTCTTGACCCTCCCCTCACACCAGCCCAACTACTCCAGACCCCAAGTCTCCATTGGCTTCTCTCCCCCATTAACTACTTCCTGAGCAAAAAGAGATGGAGATCTCGGATCCAAAGTTGTCATTAAATGTAAAAAGCTACATTCAAAATGTAAAGGGAAGGAAGAGAAAGAAAGAGAATAAGAAAGGGAAAAAGAAAGAAAGAGAAGGAAGGGAGAGGGAGGGAGAGGGAGAGACAGACAGAGGAGGAAGGAAGGAAGGAAGGAAGGAAGAAAGAAAGAAAGAAAGAAAGAAAGAAAGAAAGAAGGAAGGAAGGAAGGAAGGAAAGGGCAAATGATGAAACCACACGATTCTCTTTCTTCTAAGCCTTCCTTCCAAACCCTCCCAAGAGCCTAACCACCTCCTGGGAGGGACTAGCTGAACAGGGTTTCCCAGAGCTAGCTTACCGGGTGGTTGTCCCCCTCCATGATTTCTGATGGGATGAAACTTCCCCAACTCAGCTGATGGGCAGATCCATGTTGTACCTGGACTCTGGTGTCCCAGGGACAGGAGGGGAAAAAAGAGGCTGGCTCAAAGACCTATAGGGCTGGCCACCGTCAGAAATGGGGCGGGGGAGCAAGGTGGTTGGGATGTGTGAGGTAATGTGATGTATAAACAACGAGGCAGAACTAGCTGGACCTGTCCCTCCACCCCTCCTCCAGCTGGATCCCCAGTTACTCAGCGAATGCTAGGGACTTCGCCTGAAACTATCACCCTAGTGGCACCCTTGGGTGAAGCTTTGTGTGGGGGTGTGGGCCTGGTACTTCAGAAGAAAGAGCAGGGACCCTTAGAGGAATGTAGATAGTGGTATTCCCCTCAGTATCCAAAAAAGATACCCCACCAAAGCCTCTCCAATATCACCTAAGCCACATGGGAGACATAAGAAGAGATCCAGGCCAGCAGAGAGTGAAACCTATTGTGTTCCAGCTCAAGTCTCAGAATCCAAAGAAATGGTCAAAGAAGAAATGGGGTTTGAGACATAAAGCCCTAGAATATGGGGAGAACTTACACCAGAGAACTTACTTTGCTTCCTACCAGCTGTGTGACCATGAACAGTAATTTAACCTTATTCAGTCACAATTTCCTTATCCATAAAACAAAGAGGTGCCAGGATGAAGAGGGTGGTTGTGAATAAGTTTGCAGTACTTGCCTCTCAGAGAAGCTGTGAGGAAAGTGCTTTTGTAAGCCTTTTACAAAGCACTCTAAAATTACGAATTATTGTTAATGTGATGGAGCCAGTGAACAGCTCTCCATCTCAGGACAGATCAAAGACAGAGTTTTCCAAAACTGCAATAAGAAAGGTAAAGTAGAATTTCTAAGAACTTTCCTATTGATCAGAGGGTTGACTGACTCTAGGATAAAATTTATCATCCTGAAGAAATTCAGTAGAACCCTAATTGTTCTTTTTATCACCTAGGACAAAGAGGGGGTGTGAAGAGGTGTTAATGGTACAGAGGACCATTCTACGGGGTGCAGTCATTTAGGGAAAAAGACATCCTATTCCTCAGAAAATCTGGCCCACAAGCCTGCTAGAATTTGGGGAAAAGGCAGACTTTGGGAAAAGGGAGGCGAATGATAGAGCCGTAGAGGCAGTACCAGTCAACAGATGGTTTTGGGCATGGGCTATCGGAGTTTCTGGGAAGCAACGTGCATGGACAGTCAGTGTTCATAGCAGAGAGACAGAAAGGTCCCAAACAGGAAATATAACCATCATCTCAATGTCAGCAGCCAGGGGCAAAATTCTTTTTATCCCATGCTAATTACAACTAGGTACTGGGGCAGCTAAGTGACACAGCAGATAGAGTACCAAGCCTGGAGTTAGGAAGACTCATCTTCTAAGTTCAACTCTGGCATCAGACACTTACTAGCCAGCTGATCCCGGACGAGTCATTGCACCCTGTTTGCCTCAGTTTCCTCATCTATAAAATGAGCTGGAGAAGGAAATGGCAAACCATTCCAGTATCTCTACCAAGAAAACCTCAGATGGAATCAGAAAGAGTCAGATGTGACTGAAAACAACTGAACAACAACAAAATTACAGCCTGGAAATTCAGCAATTCTCATCTGTGTGGGGTAGCTTGAGAGAGTACAATATGGAAGAACTAGGAGACACCCGGTTTCTAGTCCCAGCTGTCCTTACTCCCTATATATTTATTCCCTTATCTATAGAACTGCAGAGGGTCAGAGGGATTGGACTAGATGAGCCCCAAGGCTTCTTTCAGAGTTTATATTCTATGAAATCTGGGTGGGGAAGTGGAAAAGGTGGCATGTAGTGAGTCCAACTAAGTATAGGAGTTTAGAATTTGGGATTATTTCCAAGTGCTGTGTCCTGTTTCCATCAGGAATGATCACTGTGAAGAGAATGGAATTTATACCCCCTATTCATCTCACCAAACTACTTATAAATGTGACCCATGAGATCCCAGTATTGGACAGGCAGAGCCAATCTGGAAGCACCTTGTCAGTTCCTTCCCTCCCCCCTCGCCCCTGCCCCCTCTCTCTGGGACCTGAGGAAACTAACCCTCACCCCGAGGAACAGCCACTCTAGCTGTCTTGGAGACTTCCCTTCCACACAGCAATCAATGGGGGAGTTGGAGGAAGAGGGAGATGCAGATAGACACAACTTCCTGGAAACAGATTAAGCAAATCTCTTTGATCCCAGGACCTAGACCTAAGATTCCCGAGGCCGGGACCTTGGCTATCCGATCTCTATTCACCCTGGGGAAAGGGGGATAGGGGAAGGGCAGGCTCCCCAAAAAACCAATGGATATATGTCCCATTGACCTCTACAGGGATCATACACACCCATCTGTGCGCATGTGTGCACACATACACACACACACACACACACACACACACACACACACACACACACACACACACACACCAAATACCCTACCCTTATAGCTCCTGTGGAACCCTATTCTCAGCCTTCTTGGTTGATCATAGGAGTGTGGGAGAGGGAAAAGAGCACTGAATTTGCACTGAATTTGTAGTCAGAGGGTTCAAATCTTGCCTCTGATCTTGGGCAAATCATTTAACTTTTCTGAAGGAAAAAGGCCTGAGTTTTCTCTCCTATGAAAATGAGATATTGGGACCTCTGAGGTCCCTTCCAGCTCTAAATCAATGGACCTACAATGAAAATAAACCTACCACCATCTCTATGTTTTAAGACTATTTCTTAATAAGCTGGGGGGGGGGGGGGGTTCGCCACTAGATAGCACAGTGAATAGAGCATGGACCCTGGAGTCAGGAGGACCTGAGTTCATAATGGGCCTGGAACACTTAACACTTACTAGCTGTGTGACCTTGGGCAAGTCACTTAACCTCAACTGCCCTGCCTTCTCCCCTCCAAAAAGCTAAAAAAAAAATTAAAAACTATAAGCTTCGGGGGTGCTCCTTGGGACACAGAAGACAGAGGCTCATGCCCAGTGACTTCTGAAAGAACCTAACTTTTTCTACTTCTTGACTGTGGGGGAGGGAGCTTCACTATGGCCTGAGACCATGGACCTCCTGTTCAGGGAGCCACCATTATTGGATGACAGTGCCACTTTCCTAGATACTATTATTTCATTCTAATGGCCTGGTACCTTGGGTGCTTGTCCTCAGCCCCCTATCTTCCCTCTTTCTGTACCTAAGGTTTCACTCTGCCTGAATTCACCACCTACAATCCTGCCCCATCTCACCTCTGACCTCTTCCTTGGTCTTCCTCCCACTTCACCTCCTGAGGGTAGAAACAAGTCTTTACTCATTGGTTCTCTGCTCTCCCATCCCAACCTGCCTCCCATGCAGGGTCCCTCACCTGCCCCAGAGAATTGAACCTGTCAACCTGGTTGAGCAACCTGGTTGTAGGCCCAGCTTCCTCCACACTGGGCTGTTAAAAATAAATCATAATCAACGCCCTGTGCCCTACTGGGGGAGGCAACTCCGTCAGGAAGGCCCACGTTAAAAATAACACTCACCTTTTATTCCCTAACTGGGACTGCCCTTCCCTGGGGGACACAGGCCCCCACCCTAAAAACCATGCCCATTTGTTGTCTCTGGTCATTTCTACTTTGGGATTTTTCCATGTTGAGTCCAGGAAAGTTTCACATGAAATAATTATTATTATTATAATTATAACATAGCAACTGTGAAAATAAATTTCTGTTTAAGATAAACTAGGCATTAGGCCTAAAAAAAATGAGGCAGTAGGCCAATGACAAAATGGCAGATTGTGCCTTCTTGGGCATTTCTACTACCACTCCGCAAGGTCTTGGAGAAAGTTGCCTTCCTGGAGGTTACAGCCTCAGGAATGTCATCACAATTGCTAACATTCATCCAGTGAGTGTATAAAACCTGGTTTTATGGACTTACCTTCTCTTATGTCAGACTGTCTCTGCTCTTCACATTCCCCCTGTTTCCCACATAATACCCTTCTCAGCTTTCCCTTTTTTGGGAAACTTCCATGGCTCATACTTTTACAGCAGTGGTTTTCTTCAGCCATTCTCTAAAGCAGGGGTGGGAAGCCTGCAGCCTGGAGGGCTCCATGGGCCTTGAGGCTGATGGCTTCCCACCCCTGATCTAGAGCCTTCTTTCAATAACATGATAGGAAAACAATCAGACTTGCCTGATTGAGAGCTTTCTATAAAGCTGGTAGACCTTTCATCTCCCTTAGCAGATGTCTGCCCCAATGGAATATCTGCTCACTATTCACTACACTTATGAGAAGTTACCAGTTACCCTAGTTTGGAAGTGTCAGTGAAGCCCCTTGGTATGAAAGGGCCAATCCCCAGTTGTCTCATCTATTAACCAGAAAAAGGGATAGAAAATAAAACAATTAATTAATGGGCATTTATGTAGCACTTTAAGATTTGCAAAGCACTATATATCTTTTTTCATTTGATCTTCACAAAAAGCCCTGGGAAGTAGGTATTGAGGAAACTGAGGCTGAGGAAAGTTAAGTGACTTGCCCTCAAGATCACACAGTTAAATGAGTGTCTGAGGCATGATATAAGCTCAGATCATCCTGACTTTAAGGCCATCACTGTATCCATTGTGATACCTCAATGCCCAGAGAACAGAGAACTAGCAAAACTAGGTGTATCCAACCCAAGGGAGTCCACCTGAGCATCATTCACTGAACCCTTTCTTCTACCTGCTGTATCCTGAAGACTATCACCCCAGAGGCCTCTCCACTTGTGGTCTTTCCCTAGTTCTCCCTATGGTTCACATCCTCGGCTCCAAGTGTATCGTGTTTGGTCTAAAGTCTTACCTTACTGAATTAAAGGGCATCGCTATAGGGCCTAAAGCTTGAATCATTTACTGGCCAATCTGATTCTTTGTGAAACTGTCACAGTGGACTGAGACAGTACTTCATAGTTTCTAAAACATTTCTCATACATTACCTCATTTGGTCATGCAAGGGAAGTGATGAATAGTGGTAAAACCCTAAATCTGGGTTCAAACACTGTGTCTGCCACTTACTACTTTCTGTAACCTTGGGCGAATCACTTGATCTCCTTTGGCCAGAGTTTTCTCATTAGATGAATAAAGAAGTTGACCTGTGAGGTTTCTTCCAGCTCTAAATCCTATGACCATCTGATCCTCCCCAAAATTTTATAGCTAAGGACCCGAGGTTCAAAAAGGGTTCTAAAGTTGCCCAGCTATTAAGCGAAATGGTTATGATTCAAACCAACATTTTCTGTACTTTCCACTGAGATACCACAGCTGCTTCATGTAACTGACCCACCTTCCCTTAACCCTTTGCAGCGCCCATTGGTCACCCAGTCAGCCAACAAACATTTATTAAGTGCTTACTGTGTGCCTAACTCTAGGAATACAAAGAAAAGCAAAGACATCTTTCCTACTCTCCAGGAGCTCACATTCTATTGGCGGAAACAATATGCAAATAACTATATTCACCCTCTCCAAATATACATACACACGCATATAATAAATGTAAGATAATTTCAAGAGATTGTTAATGTTGTTTGTCTTTCATTCTCAAAGAGGACCATGACATTAGGGCAGTGATGCCTTGACAGGCAAATGAGTTGGATTTAAGTGAGGGAGGGCTGTGCAAAGTTCAAAGCCATCTGGATCCAGTGGCGAGATATAGAACGGGATGACTGGAGAAGGGCCAGGATGCAGTGAGATACCTTGGCCTTTCTTAAGCTAAGGTCTTTAATTAAATTAAAAATCAAATGCATAATGAATCCTAGGTGTTTCTGGCAGCACTTACCTATGCTGTACCATTCAAGTTCATTGCAGCCTTGGTTCTGAACACAAAGCATGCACACTTTGCACTGAATACTTCTCTCAGGCCATGTAATGCCAACTCAAGAGTGGAAAAAGCTTAAGAAACTCTGATCTAGACTATTATATTACAATAGCTTTCTAGTTGATCTCTCCATCTCTCCTCACTTTTAGTCTCTCCTCCACTCAGCTTATAATCAACTCCCCTACATGTACTTTAAGATCCACTCAATTATTAAGGCTAAATAAGAAAGGAGGCAGAGAATGGCCTCAAGAGGACTAGGGGTAGGAAAGGACTAGGAAAGCCTTCCTGGAGAAGATGAGATTTGGACTGAGTCTTGAAGGAAGCTAGGAAGTGGAGGGGAGGAAAGAGAGCATTTTAGGTTTGGGAAAGTACCAGTGAAAATTCCCGGAATCAGGAGGTGGAGCACTATGTGTGAAAAAAAGGCTAGGAGGTCAGGTGGACCTTAAAGTACATCTAGGGGAGTTGATTATAAGACTAGGAACGTAGGGAGGGACCAAGTTATAAAGGTATTTAATACCAAATAGAAGATCTTGTCTTTGATGCTGGGGGCAATATACAGTCACTGGAGTTTTATTGTTTAGATTACATGGTCAGATTTGTGCTCTTGGGAAATCACTTTGGCAGCTGAGTGGAGGAGAGACCAAAGTGAGGAGAGATGGAGGGATCAATTAGAAAGCTATTGTAATAGTCTAGATCAGGGTTTCTTAAACTCTTTCCACTCTTGAGTTGGCATTGCATGGCCTGAGAGCAGTATTCAGGTCAAAGTGCGCATGCTTTGTGTTCAGAAGCAAGGTTGCAATGAACTTGCATGGTACAACATAGGTAAGTGCTGCCAGAAATACCTAGGATTCATTATGCATTTGATTTTTAATTAATTTTTGGTCTTTGCATGTTCAGAAACTTTTTGCTGTTTCCAATTTTTTTTGAGGCCCCTGATGGGATCGAGACCCACAGATTAAGAAGTGCTGAACAGGTGACAAATAATAAGGGCCTCTAAGGAGGGTAGTGACTGTTGGAGAGAGGAGGACATGTAGGACAGTTGTTATAATGGTTAAAAAAACGTCAGAAGATTGGACAACTGATTGGATTGGTGGGATGAGAGACAGAGTGAGGAAACAAGGATCTCACTTAGGCTGTTAAGTCCAAGTGACTGGAAGCATGGTGGTGAAATGGCAAGTCTTAACAGAGTGACCAGAGTCCGAATAAAAAGTTTTAGGAAATTTTATTAGCCAGCTGGCGGCTGTCCTTCTCAGGCCAATCTGAAGGGATCAGCAGCTAGTTCAGAGATGCAGAATCATTTATACAGTATAATTCCATTGTTCAGAGGTACAGGTAAGTTGCAGAGCCAAGGGGTTTGTGATTACAGAGCATGACAATGGAACAAAGAGAAAGAATGAAGAATAGGCAAGGGGGGAGTTTGTGATCAGGGGTCTGTGGGATGATTGGAAAAAGTACAGGGCATGATGACCAAGAAGCAAAACCAGCGGGGAATAGACAAATTACCCTAGTTTCTTGGCTCCTATTTTAAGTCCATGAAGTTTCTACTTAACTAGTTCCTGACCACTTCAGTGGTATTCTCTACAGTGATAAGAAAGTTCGAGACAGAAGAGATTTGGGGATGGGGAGGGAATAGCAAGTCTCATTTTGGACACATAGAATTTGAGATACCCACAAGCATCCAGTTTGAGATGTCTAATAGGCAGTTGGTGATGCAGATCTGGAGCTCAGGAGAGAGATTAGGGCTGGATATATACATATAGGAATTATCTAAATGGTGGCAATAGTTGGATTCATGGGAGCTAATGAGATCACAGAGCAAGATGGTATATAGAGAAAAAAGAGAAGACAGCAAAGGAAAAAGACCAGTAGATTTAGCAATGAAATCATTGGTAACTTTGGAGAAAACAGTTTTAGTTCAAGGATGAGGTCAGAAGAAAGGGGCATCTAGTGCAAACAGTTTTTTCCAGTTTAACGAAGAGGAGGAAAAGAGATAGAAGATGATAGCCATTGAGAACGGTCAGATCAAGTAAGGATTTTTTTTTTCCTAAGAATGGAGGAGACAGAGGTATATTTGTAGTCAGCAAGGAAGAGGCTGGTAGATGGGAAGAGACAGAAAATTATACTCAGAATGATAGGAAGACATGCTGGAAAAGATGAGAAGAGATGAGAACAAGGGTGTATATACAAAGGATTGTCTTGGCAAGTATTCTTTTTTTATCTTTTTGGAGGGGGAAGGCAGGGCAATTGGGGTTAAGTGACCTGCCCAAGGTCACACAGCTAGTAAGTGTCAAGTATCTGAGGCCAGATTTCAACTCAGGTCCTCCTGACTCAAGGGCCAGTGTTGGCAAGTACTTTTGTGAGACAAGAGTGAAGAAGGAGTTCTTGGGGGAAGAGGTCTGAGTGATGTGAAATAAGAAGAAGGTAAGAAAAGAGAGCTTTCAGTTAAAAGTCTCCAGTCTTTCAATAAAGGATGAAACTATTTTATGGATATTATTAAATAGCTGATTAGTGCTGTAATTGCTATTACTTAAGCTATTTATTGTTATTCTTAATATACTATTCTCATCATTATGAGACAATCTGGCTGCCTGAGATTGACAGGGCAGCCACTGTAGGTTGAAGGCATCACTTTAGAAAAAGCTCAGAAGTGGGAGTTAGGGCTGTGGGCAGTTGCACCTACCTTCAAGGGTGGAAGGAAAAAACCTAGAGGAGACAAACTAGGAGATGAGATTTGAATTGAAAATAAGAATATAGGGATCTTTTAGGGATATTGTAGGAGAGACTTTATGCAAACCTGGAGGCCAATCCCATACTAGCAGAGCACAGAATTAGAGATTTGTGGAATCTTAGAGCTGGGGAGAATCTTAAAGAGCATCTCCTTTTACAAAAAAGGAAATTGGTCTGATGAGGTTAAGTGACTCATCCAAAGTCACGCAGGAAGGTTAGAGAAGCATGGTTATTATACCTTATACTTGAAAAACAATTTTTTTTCAAAACACTTTCACATCCATTAACTTATTTGATCCTCAAAACAGTCATATGAAGTTAGGCCTAAAAGGTATTATCATTCTCATTTTCTAGGATGAGTAAATTGAAGCCCAGCTAGATCAAATGACTTGTTAAAAGTTCACATAGCTAGTTAATAGCAAGTTTCTGGACTAGAGCCCTGGTCTCTTGACTTAGCTCAGGTCAGCACTTACCTACCTCAAGGGCTTAGCAGTATATCCCAAACATCTCTAACTATTCTCAACTGCCAGTCATTCTTATATCACCCCAAAAGTGAGCTACACACTTCCTTGAAGCTATTTATGCTTTCAGCTTGTGTCAGATCCCACTATATCAATTGTACAAATACATAAGCAATGGTGCTTAGTAGTATTTTAATTTTTTTCAAATTATACCCTTTTCAAGTTTCATGGAATCACTTGTTCTATTATGGCAGAATTTTATTTTATTTTATTTCTTAAAGTCTATATTTACTCTCTGAAGAAAATCTCTAGACAGGAAAGAACTCTCAGCTAAATTCTTGATCCTTTTCTCTAAAGCATGGATGGGGAACTTGCAGCCTCAAGGCCTTAAAATCTTCTTACATTTTTATCACCTCTTCCATCTTTCCTACCACAAGTACCAGCCAAGAATCCAGGGTACCTGGATCTCATCCTATCCCATCCCAACTCTGCTGGCCTAGTTGGGAACAAATATCAGCTATAATTGGCAATTCTATCTCCCAGGGCTGGTAGAATGAAAGGCGCCTGTGGTGAAGGCAATACTTCCAGGATAAATTTTGAAACATCAGGTCCCATTAGAGCAAAGACCCCAGGACACTTCTCCATTGGAAAGAGTCAGAAACCACAAGACTTCAAGAAGCCATTATAGGGGAGAGCACTTCCAAGAGAACAAGCAGAGCTAGAGAAGGAGCTTTTAAAAAATGTTGTTGTTATTTTTTATTTTCATATCACCACAACTTCTCTTAGTGTACCTCCCCTTTCTTTTTCCCAGAGAACCATCTTATAAAATAAACATTTTAAAAGAAGAAGAAGAAAAAGAAGAAGAAGGAGAAGAAGAAAAAGAAGAATGAGGAGGAGGAGGAGAAGAAAAAGAAGAAGAAGAAGAAGAAGGAG
>CM053588.1:207041767-207130953 GCA_028646515.1 Pseudochirops corinnae | reverse complement strand
TTCTTGACTCCTATCTTAAGTCCATGAAGTTTCTACTTAAGTAGTTCCTGGCCACTTCATCTCTTGGGTCAGAGAATGTCACAGCCCTCTTGACCCACTGCCCAATCACAAAGTAATAAGGTGTGTGTGGGCATTCCTGAAAAACAAGCCTCCTGCCACAGGCTCCATGTGACCACATTCAGCCTATTAGGGAGCACAGTATATTTTCAAATCAGGGAAGGTTCTCAGATTCACTTCAGCCTATCAAGGGGCAGGGAAGATCTTCAGATTCCCATTACCATTACAGCTTATGAGAATGATCTTGTGATTCCCTGGTGGAGATTCTGTGTGGCCATATGTTCAGAGCTCCCTGACTGCTCAGATGTAAAGGCTTCTTTACACAAGGATGTATGTAAAGTGTATAGCAATATTGCTTTGATTCAGGCAGTCGGAGCCCCGTCTGTTGGTCTCTATTTCTCTGCTAGTATTTTCATTGTTTGTATTTTCTCTACAATTCAGGGTGCTGACTTTTCCCCTGCACTAGTGAATGTAATTAAAAAAGATTGTTGACCCCCTGAACATCTATCTTCCTAGCAAAGCTGCACTAAGAACCTGTGCTAGTAGCCATCCTGGGTATGCCAGTGTGGTTGCTACTACAGTGCTTTACAAATATCTAGTTTGAGAAAATCAGTTGGGAAATCAGCACCACTAGGAGACATTTAGTTATTAACTCCAGCAACGTGCTAGCCAAATCACTGAACCCTTCTTCAGTCAATGGAAGGTAGTATAGAACCCCATGTTCTCCACTCCTTGGCCTGGGATGTTATCACAAAGAGGCCCTTCTTCCTCAGAACTCCACTATGAAGAAATGACTACATCATTTACCTTCAGAGAGATGAACGATAATATTTATTTTTTGGACTGGATGTCTGGTTCCACTTGTAAAGGGAACTTACAATAAGATTACTTCTCCCAATGCAGAATTTAGAGTCTCAGAGTGTTACTGGGAGTACCTTCAGGTTAAGGACTTGCCTGGGTCACATTGCCAGTACAGGTCAGAAGTGTGACTGGAACCCAGGTCTTAACCACTCTGTCATCTTATTATCTCAATAATAAGACAGCAACAACACTAATGAAAATAATACTAATGCTGCTGATGGATCCCTACCCCAAAAGGCTACTAGTGTTGGATTGAGGCAAGGACTTTAATAACTAGATAGATCATTTTATTAATTGTTATTCCTAGTAATAAAGTGAAATAATTACAAGGGATGTTCTACTATGCCTTTAAAATAAATGGAGACCTAGAGAGGTGACTTTTTTTTTTTTCAAACTCACATAACTCATAGCATGTTAGATCTCATAGCCAACTTTCTTTATCTTCCCCAAATCAGCTGTTTAGTACAGTGGAAGGAGGCCATGATGTGGAGTTAATGTGTCCTGGCCCTGCTCCTCTCTACCTGTGAGACCTTGGTCATCTGGCCTCCCTGGGCTTTGAATCCTCTTATGCTATAGCATGAGGACTTGGGTTAGATAGCCTCCTGAGGTCCTTTCCAGCTCTAAATTTTAGGCCCCCGTGAGTCTACTCCCCCCAGTTCTACCTCACCCGCCTGTCAGCCTGAGTGGTTTGGATCAGAAATTGGATGAGAGACACAGGGACACATGGACTGGCCTGCTGGCTCTCTTGTTCTTATCCTTACATGGACTGCTTGGGAGGGAGAAAGAGGAGACACTCTCCAGCTGCAGCAGGTGCCAGGCATGGACAGAGATAATCAGCAGAGAGTAGCATGCCTGGATACTGGAAATCTACCAGGCATCTCAGAAGGGATTAGCACTGCCAGCCCTGGCATTGCTCCATGGTGGCAGCCAGATCTGGAAGGGGAAATTGGATACTCTATAGGCCAAGTATTCAGCAGTGGGTTAAGAGGGGAAGAGATGTCTTCCAAAACACTAGCTGAGGGCAACTGCAGGCCCCAAGGTACAGTTAGATTTTTTGCTTATGGTATCTCAGATTTGGAAGTGCCCCCCAGCCGCTGGGTGTCCTGTTCTCCTCAGGGCAGATCTGGTCTCAGTGCTGTTGCCTGTTGATAGCTGTGATAGGCACATAGCCCAGGATCTGGGTCCTGAGGCTGATCTCAGGATTGGTGAGTCCCCAGACTTGACCTGACCATCATTTCAGGAGGCGCCTCAGTCATGTTCATTTCCCTTCTTGTTTCACTCCCTCTCCGTGCTCTCCAGCTCTTCAGCAGCAGCAGCGATAGCCCTGTCCTCCCTCATCCTGCCTCACCTCCCCTACCAAGTCTTTCTTTTTGCATTGTCTTCCCCCTTTAGAATGTTAACGTTAGGCCAGAGATTGCCTCATTTGCTTGTATTTGTGTCCTCAGTGTTTAGCATAGTGTTTGGCACATGGAAAATACTTAATAAATGGAAGAAAGGAAGAAAAAGAGGGAGGAAGGGAAGGAGAGAGATAGAGGAAAAGAAGAAGGAAATGAGGGGCAGAGTGAGGAAGGGAAAGAGGGATAGAGGGAGGAAGAGAAGAAAGAAGGGAGAGAGGAAGAAAGAGTAGAGGGAAGGGAAGGAGGAGAGAAGGAAGAGGTGAAAGAAGGAACAGGGAAAGGAAGGAAAGGAGGGAGAGAGGGAGGGAGGAAGGAAACAAGTGTTTATTAAGCATTTACTATGTTCCAGGCATTCTGCTAAGCACTTTATAAATATAATCTCATTTGATCCTCACAGCAGCCCTGGGAAGTGTGTGGTATGTATGTGTGTATGTATGTATGCATGTATGTGTGTATGTATGTATGCATGTATGTGTGTATGTATGTATGCATGTATGCATGTATGCATGTAATCTATCTGAGGTGTATGGGATGTTCTGGGAGGACCAACACCTCTGGAGTGAGGGCTACTGAGCCCTTTTCAGGGCTGCTCACCCACCTTTGGTGTCCCCCTGATTCACCCAAGTCTCACCTGTAGCTCCAAGAAGCTGGTGCATGTGCTGCAGTCACATCCTGGCAAAATGTCTTGGCAGACAGGTTAAACCAGGATGAGGGTAATTAATAGGCCTCAATCCCATCAGTGACTTAGGGGTATGTCTACTGCAAGCATGTAAAGGTACATATAAAGATACACCTTGTGGAAGGTGTGGATGAAAACAATTTCTTCCAATGGCCATGAAGGTGACTGAAGAAGGCACTGTGGAACTCTCAGAGCTTGGTTAGACATCAAAGATGCCAAGGTCATCAATTACATCCTGGGCCATTGCAGTTGTCTTGACCTTTGTCCTAGCACTGGACTTTAATAACTCTAGAAGTGAGAGTGAGGGTGAAGACTTTGCACAACTCTGCCTCACTTAAATCCAATTCATGTGCAAGTCATCACCTATGATGTCATTGATCACCTTCAAAAATGAAGAATGAACAGCAACATCTATCCATCTCTCTCTCTGTCTCTCTGTCTCTCTCTGTCTCTCTGTCTCTCTCTCCATCCATCCATCCATCCATCCATCCACTCATCCATCCATCCATCCATCCATCCATCCATCCATCCATCCATCTTTCTATCCATCTATTCATCTATCATGGGCTTCAGGCTTTCTTTAAATTACAATGTGATAACCTCTCTTCAGTGGACAGGGCCTATTCCCCTAATGCCAAGACACTAAGCTATATGTCTGGTATGCTTCTGATAGCCTGGTCTAGAATGCCTTAATTCCCATGCACAGAAAAGGCCCCCCAAGGGCAGATTACTCCACAGCCCTGAGGGCAATGCCTCATTACCTTCAAGAGCCTATCTTGCCCTTAGCAGATTCCTAGAGATGATAGTTTGTGGGGGAGCTATGGTGATTCTGAGGTAATTTTGCTTCATGAGCTTTTGCTGGAATATATGCTCATCTTAAACTCTTGTTTATGAAGAAACTTGGTAAAAACTACAGATTCTCTTTGTGTAGCTTCTGTCTCCTGGTTTGGGGATATTTGGGAGTTATACATATTTGAAAGCTCAGGGAAATTGCACAAAATGCCCTATCCTTCTCCTCTCCTTTCAGAATGTCTTGCCTTCCCGGTCATCATCCACGAGGTCCACCGTCCACCATCCACCGTCTGTCTCATCATCCCCCCTAAGATCATCACCCTCCAGGTCACCATCCGTCGTATCATCTCCTCTAAGGTCATCACCCTCCAGGTCACCATCCGTTGCATCATCCCCCCTAAGGTCATCACCCTCCAGGTCACCATCCAATGCATCATCCCCAGCAAGGTCATCCCCTGCCACAGCATCCCCTGTCAGACTGGTTAGATCTTCTCCAGTGAGATCTGCTGTCAGATCAACCCCCACAAGGTCATCTCCAGCTGTACGGGAAGCCCCAGAAAGCAGAAGTAAGACGGGATATTGGGTTGAGGGAAACAAAATTTGGACTGAGGGTCACAGGGAAATAGTAGACATTTTGAACTCGCATAAGGAGGGGAGGGAGAACCTGCTATTGGTTCTGTTTCTTGGATTTGGGTGTGTTTGTATGTGTTAGGGGAATGAGAAGAGCTGGCAATGAAGATCCATCAATCAGTCTTTGAGTATTTATTGAGACATTGAAGAAGTAAGTAAATAGGAGACCACAGTCACTGTGGCAATGCATGGGGAAGGGAATCCAGGGTACTAGTAAGATAGATAAGAACTTTGGTTGCTATTGTTCTATCTCATGTTCTGATTTCCTGAGCATGGAGGAATCCATTACAAAAAGGAAATGAATTAAAAACCATGGCTCTTTACATTGGGTAATCATATTCAACGAGCTAGGGGTCCACCTGGTACCATGTACTGCTAGCTGTGGGTTGAAGTGATGGTGAGCAAGGTCCAACTGTGAAGAATGACTAAGATAAAAAGCTTTCCTGTCTTGGAGGAGATTGATATCAGAGAACCATGGCTTGCCCAGACCATGGGGGGTGGGCAATTCCTTTACAGCAAGGGGTTCTTTGGGGAGGGGGTAGGGAGAGGAGTCTGTGGGTAGATTTCAGAGCGTCCGTGAATGTAGATGGGAAAGAAATTACATCTTTTTTTGATAACCTCTAAATGAAATTTGAAATTTCCCTCAATTATTTAAATACATTAAAGGAATCCATAGGTTTCAATCGATGGCCAAAGGTGTTCATGACACCAGTGGGGTAAAAAACTACTGATCTACAGGGAAATTAGTCATTCTGAATGCATTACTTAGGATTGGTTCTGACAGTATTCAAGTCTTATTCATGCTTGCTCTGTTAGCCCACCACAACTGTGCCTTAATACCCTAGATAGGTTGTCTACCTATCCCAGAGCCATTTGGTCTCCCCTCAGTGAGAATGAACATCCAGGTACTTTGCATTAAATGGTTGTCATTTGGGAAAACTGCAGGCAATCAATCAGTTGATGGATTTTTTTGTGAAGAGTCAAAGCACTAACAGGGCCCATATGGGCCAGCCTTGTTTCCTTCTCCCTCTTCCATGCTGCCTGTATCCCTCACGAGAGCCTCACCTTCCTCTGCTGCCGCCCCGCTCCTAGGTGTGTCCATGCCCAAGATAACCTGGCAGGGGAGCCAGAAGAGACTGACCTTCGCTGGCTGTGTCCTGCTTCTCATCGCCCTGGTTGTTGCGCTCATCCTGTTGTGTGAGTCCTGCTGCTGATGGGTGGTCTGGGCAGGCAAGGTCAAGCATATCCTCATTAGAGCTATCCCAAAGTGTGAACTATCCTGGAAGCTAGTGGGTTGCCATTCATTAGAGGCCTTCGGACTAAGGCTAGATGTCCACATGTCTGATATGGTGTAAAGGGGCTTCTGGATCACCGTAGGTTGGCCTAGATGGCTTGAAATTCATTCCAACTTAGAGATACTGTGATTCTTTGATAGGCAGTGACCAGGGAACCACCCACTCAACTCTTATCCTAACGACAACAATAATAGCCAGAATGTGTGCAGCACTTAATGGTTTACAGAGCCTACCTTATCTTGTCTGATCCTCACAACAACCTGTGAGATGCATACTCTTTCCCTCTCATCCTCATCAGGAGGCAGCAAGATGGTGCAGTGGAATCCCCGACTTGTCATCAGGGAGGACTGGGTTCAAATGCTGCCTCAGACACTTATTAGCTGTGTAACCCTGTGCATATCACTCACCCTCTTTCTCTCTCAGTTTCCTCATCTCTAAAATGGGGCTAATAATAGTACCTTCCTCACAGGATTGTGGGGATCAAAGGAGGTAACATACGTAAAGTGCTTTACAAATATTAAAGTGCTATATAAATTCTATTATTATTATATTGTTGTTATTCTCACAGGATTGTGATCAAAGGAGGTAATATGTGTAAAGTGTTTTATAAACATTAAGTGCTATACAAATTCTATTATTATCATATTGTTATTATTATTATCTTAAAAATGAGAAAACTGAAACTCAAAGTTATCCAGGGTCACACAACTAGGAAGTATCTGAGACCAAACTTTTGGGAGGGATTTGTAGGAGAAAACTTCACGGAAGAGGAAGATTTGAGGTAGACTTTGAAAGGCTATACTTTGGATAGGTAACAGGAAAGAGAAGGGGCTTTCTAGGTGGGGCATTCCAGGTGGGATGAATAGTTCCATCAATGGGGAAGGAAGTAAGAATAAGCTGAGGAATGAGTTCTGTAGTTGGTGGGGAATAAGCTCTTCCTGATGGACCCAAGGATATGTAATGTGGCATGGTAAGAGGAAGGTTTAATCTAGGTAAATGGGACCAGATTATGGACTCATACTTGAGTCTCAGTATGCTTAGTTTGGACTTGATCTGATATACAGTGACGAGGTTGTAGGTTCTTTAGAAAGGGAGTGATATGATTTAAGTGGCATTTAAAGAAAAATTGATTAGATGGTATTCGTCATGGTTTGGTTTGGGAGTGGGGCAGGTAGAGAATAGGGGGACTGGAGTCAGGAAGACTGATCAATAGATTCTACCAGTCATCCAAAAGGTGAAGGTCTAGATTACAGGGATGATACCATCATGGTATCATGGTATCATGGTAACAGAGAGGAAAGGACTAGTTCAAGAGATTTGCAGAACATGAATCAATAAGTCTTGGCAACAGATTTGCTAGAGGGTATGAAATAAAGGAAAAGTCAAAGCTTATGCCAAGACTTCAGTTGTGGTATTGGGAGAAAGGCAGCATCAATATCAGCAATAGGGAATTTAGGAGAGGGAACTGGTTTGGAGGGTGGGATTATGACTTTAAGTGTGGACATTGAGTGGGAGGAGGTACAAGATTGCATTGTGTAGTAAAAAATTATAAACTTATAGTCAGGAAAGACTGGGTTAGAATCCAAGCTCTGATACCCATGAGTTACATTAACTTTGGGAGAATCATTCAATCTTCCAAAGTCTCAGTTTCCCAATCTGTAGAATTGAGTTAATAATATTCACTATCCCTGCCTCACAGGGCTGTGGTGAGGAAGGTGTAAACCTTAAAAGTGGTACAGAAATGTGAGTGATAATGAGGATGTGAAGATGCCCTGGAGTCAGTTGAAGAGACAGGGACTAGAATTTGGATGAGACTTCAGGGCTGGATCTTGTTATTAGAAAAGGTATAACCAAAAAAGTAATGGGATGGATTGTGGTATGTGGTTTATGGCATTCATTTTACCACTTGCAGATTTGTAAATCATTAAAATGATTCCATGTACCACAAAGAGATGATAATTACAATTGTGATCATGGGTGAGTTTCCCTTCACCAAAAGATTAATGGATAAAAATGTATCTGTGCTTTTGCTGGTGAGCTCACAGGTAAGGAAATTCTCTCCGTAAATGCAAGTCAACAGCTTTTCTGAAACATATAGTCTTAGAGAGTTTCCTAGAACACTGAAAGATTAAATAATTTATATGGAATCATATAGCCTGGTACCTTTCAGAGTTGGGACTTGAAACTAGGCTCTTCTGGCTTCTGGGCCAGTTCTCTATTGACTATGCCACATTGTCTACCACTTGTAGTTATCCATTATTAGAATTAAAAGGGACTTTAGAGATAATCTGATACAATTAATGAGAGAATGAATTTCAGTGGCTCCAGATGAAATTTTGACAAGCCCCTTCATTGAATGGATAGAAACGAGAAAAGAAGCCAAAAACTTTTGAGGTTCTGGGGGATGGTGAAAGCCAATTAGGGGGACAGAGTTAGTATGTATTAGTGTGTAAGAAGTATCCCAAGAGGATTTTCAAGCTGATAGATCCTGATGAACTAAAAGATGTGACTGGGACAAAAGTCACATGGTGTCAACAGCATAGAGGGCTTCTCCTCCAATGAGTCTGGACTCAGTCCCTCATAACAAAAATTATCATTTAGACTTTTCACTTTACTTTTATCTTATCTATTACCATAAATACACTACTTAAATCTCAGGACCATTCTATGAGGTGTCTAGCATAGATACCATCATCCTGATTTTACAGATAAGGAAACCCAAGTTCAGAAGGCTGAAGTATGTTGCCTAGTGGTCACACAATTAATGTGTTAGGGGCAGAATCTGAACCTGGGTCCTTCCAGGTCCAAGTTCATTGTGCTCTCTCCACTATCCCACCCTGCCTCCTCGACCCTTTGTAGTTTATTTATTTATTGCTTTTTAGGAGGGAGGAGGGTAGGGCAGTTGGGGTTAAGTGACTTGCCCAAGGTGACGTGGTTAGTTTTTTTTTGTGTTAAGTGTCTGCGACTGGATTTGAACTCAGGTCCTCCTGACTCCAGGGCTGGTGCTCTATTCACTGCGCCACCTAGATGCCCAACCCTTTGTAGTTTAAAGGGACATTAGAAAACCACAAGTTCAAGTCTTTCATTTCACAAACTGAGTATTAAGTGAGGGAAATGACTTGCCTCAGTGTCCTTGAGGTTTCTTTCCAGGCTACAGCCTTTTGGGGGAGCATTCCAGGTCATCCATTCTTTGAGAGTGAGAAAGGAGAACCCCAGAGTCCCAGAGGGAATCCAGCTCCATGTCTGTGCCAACCACTGGTTCTTTGACTGCTGAGCCTTGTGGGTCCTCAGTCCTGGCAGTGAAAGATACTTCTTTACCTTTTCCAGTTTATTTCTGGAAGGGCCACACAGAGATCAAGTACAAGGAGCCTGTTGAGAGTTGCCATAGGAATGCCGTGCGTTGTGACGGGGTTGTGGACTGCAAGTTTAAGAGTGATGAGCTGGGCTGTGGTAAGTGGGGTCAGGGGGGTGGGCAGCATTCTGGTTGTAAGTATGTGAATGATCCTGCCTGAGCCTGGTACATAAGGGGCCTGGACGTGCAAGGGTGAATGTGGGAAAAAAGTTCCTATGCTCACTCCAGCTTCCTTCAGGGAGCTGAATAATCACATCTGTGAATGTCTACACATGCACATGTGTTTATATTCTAAATAGGTGTGCCTGTGTGTGTGTGTGTGTGTGTGTGTGTGTGTGTGAGAGAGAGAGAGAGAGAGAGAGAGAGAGAGAGAGAGAGAGAGAGAGATTGAGAAAGTCTAACTTGGTTTTCTCTTAGTAAAAAAGTGGGGGGTTGAATTCATTGGCCTCTAAGCTACCTTCCATTTCCAAATTTAGGATGCTATGTCCTTTGATGTCCTCAGATGTCCCTATTCTCTCTCCTGTGGGCCTCACATCTCTTCCCAGAGCAGGAGTTCTTAGCAGTTTCTCCATCCCACCCTCAGAGGAGGGCCTCAGAGGGCCCTCCTGTGGCCCTCCAAGGTACAGATAGGCTGGCCAAGGTCCTGGGACCTACTAGATTATGAGTTTAAGACATCAGTTCAGAGCTGGAAAGGACATCAGAGACCATCTACTCCAACTCACTCATTTCGAAGATAAGGAAAAGAAGACTCAGGGAGTCTCTTTTTCTTTTTTCTTTTTAACAACAAAAAACCTCCAAAGTTTTTAAATAATAATTTTATTGATCTTATTACATCACCTTCATTTCCTAATATCTCTCTCCTCTACCCTTTCCCAGTCCTCCTTAGTCTTAGTGCCTTCCTTCTTGAGACTACCCCCCCTTTTGGTTTTTTGTTATTGTCATCATCATTGTTCACTCTTTTCGGTCATGTCTGACTCTTCATGACCCCATTTGGTGTTTTCTTGGCAAAGTTGCTAGAGTGGTTTGCCGTTTCCTTCTCCAGCTCATTTTACAAATTGTATATATTTTGTGTGTATGTAGTTGTCTTCATGTTGTTTCCCCATTAGATTGTGAATCCCTTGAGAGGAAGGACTGGATTTGATGGTTTGTAGGTTGGGTTTTGTTTGTGTTGCTTGGTTTTTGTTTTTGTTTTTCTTTTTATCCCCAGAACTTAGTAGGAGTTTAATAAATGCTTGTTGACTAATTGACTGAATCTTCCTTCCCCAGAAAGCCATCCCCTGCCACAAAAATTAAAAAAGGAGAAAGAAAAAAAAGCATTTCAGCAAAACATACCAACATAGCAACCGAGGGATCTTCTCTTTCATATATTGTCTCAGGATGCCTGGACCTCCGCTTATATAGAGCTTCCTGGTTTGGCTCCTGCTTTGGAGATTTTGTCTTGGAATCTTAATCCCTCTCCAAACGGAAGTTCAGGCCCTCAGCGTGTCCAGCTCTTCCTTCCTCCCAGTTTCTGTTCTGTGAGGATGGCTTGTAACCCATAGATCCCAAGCCTCAGGGTCTTTCTCCTTTCTTTCCAGTGAGGTTTGACTGGGACAAGTCTCTTCTTAGACTCTATTCTGGAGTCCATCGCCAGTGGCTGCCTGTCTGCAGTGAGGGCTGGAACAACTCCTACTCTGAAAAGATCTGCCGACAACTTGGCTTTCAGAGGTACTATGTCCTTTCATACGTCCTCCACCCTTGCCCATGCTCTCATGCTTTTACCTTACCTTTCCTCCAATGCCTCCGCTTCAGCTTCCAAAGCTTTCTAAGCCTGATAATAGCTAAATATTAGCCCGAGAAGACTTCTGAAAGCCAGAGTCTTGGCCTAAAGCATTCTCTGAAGAGGCGGCAAGGCTATCTAATAAGAAGGTGGAGATCCAAAGGACTCCAGGGTGTGCTGGTAAATAGGCAACAATCTGTTCTTGGCTGGTGGGAGGAGTGGAGGAGATCCAACAGATGGCATTTTAAAGTTTAATCATTATCATTAACACTTTCTTAAGTGTGGAAATCAACAAAACGATAAATTTGCAGTGTTTGCTCATTTCTGAGGTATTAAATTTCATACTGAAATCAATCAACTTTCCAGAAATTTTTTGAACTACTCCTAGCACACTGATGACAGGATCCATCCTGAAATGATTTCCTAGGTTCCAAGAAGGCCCTAGGACAGTTGGATAGAAGCTACAGAAAGACAGATTTCAGTTTCATGTAAGGAAGGACAATTTTTTCCCTTTAAATATATTTTTATTTACAATTACATATAAATTATATATAAATATTTTAACATTCATTTTTTTAAATTTCAAATTTCAAATTCTTTCCCTCTTTCTTATCCCTTCCCCACCCCTTGAGAAGGCAAGTAATAATATTGATTGTATATGTAAAGTCATGCAAAACATATTTATATATTAGCCATGTTGAAAAAGAAAACACATACATATAAAAAAACCCACAAGAAAAATAAAGTGAAAAAAGTATACTTTAATCTATACACAGAGTTCATCAGTTCTCTCTGGAAATGGAGAGCATTTTTCCATATAGGTCTTTTGGAATTTGATCATTGTCTTGATCAGAGCAGCTAAGCCTTTTACAATTGATTATTGTTACAATATTGTTATTACTGTGTACAATGTTCTCCTGGTTCTGCTCACTTCATTTTGCATCAGTTCATGTAAGTCTAAGGAAGAAAGTTTTCAAGAATTAGTTTTGAATTATTTCTGATCTTAACAAATAACAAATAGAATAAGTATTTGCATATACATAGTAGAACAGGAGGAGGGTTGCTCATGAATTTGCTGGTCTCTAGTACCTATAACTTGCTTTAAAAAAACAAAGTATGTAGTAAAATCAGCCTATAGCTTTCAAAGCCATCCTGCTTGTCTGGACTTCTTCCTGGCCTAAGGAAGAACTCCCTAACAACGAGAGCATCCCAAGAATTCTAACTGTCTACCCTGAAAGGTGGTGAGCACCTTGACATTAGAGGGATTGAAGTCAGGCCTCAATCACCACTTGTTGGAGATGTCATAGTGAAGTTTCTTACGTTGGCTAGTGAGGAAGACTAGATGAATTCTCAGAACCCTCTCACACCTGATATTCAGTGATTAAGTGAGTCTCATGCTATAGAAAGACGTTAAACAAGGTCTTGGACAAGTCACTTCACATCTCAGGGCCTCAGTTTCCTCATCTGTAAAATGATGATGAACTTTCTTCCAAATCCAAATCTGATAATCTTGTTGTTTTAGAAGGGAAATGAGATGTGGAGAAAGATGACCCAGGATGCTGGGAACCTCTATAAGGAAGAGCAACGTAGTTGCTTTACTAGGTTGAAGTAGATATAGACAATGCCTCGGATTCATAGGTACGACGTGACTTATAGCCCAAATATCTGCTCTCCTGCTCTTGGTGTTTTGGGGTTTTTGGTGTCACCAATGTAGGACTATGTATGGGACTGGTCAAGTATGTAAATACTTGAATATGTTTGAATGTGTTTATGGGCACAGATGTCTATGTCTTGAAAGGGATCTTGGAAGATGAGAAAAAAGAAGGGAATAAGCATTTATGTAGCGTCTACTATGTGTCAGATACAGTGCTGAGTGCTTTTACAAATTCTCATAACAACTCTTTGAAGTAAGTGTTATCTTCTTTCATAGTTAGGGAAACTGAGGCAAACAGGTTAGGTGACTTACCAAGGGTCACACAGCTAGTAAATGTCTGAGGCCAGATTTGGACTTAGATTTTTCTGAATCTGGCACAACCTAGGGAGAGAGCATTCATGTAAATCAGGGATTCTTAATCTGAGGTTTTAATCAGAACTTTTTTTTTAACGGGTAACTATATGTTTTTTATTTTTTATTAGATTATTTATTTTTAGTTTTCAACGTTCACTTCCATAAGTTTAAAATTTTCTCCCCCTCCCTCCCCAAAACAACTTGCAATCTGATACGGGCTCTACCCATAGATTCCTGTTAAACATATTTTCACATTAGTCATGTTGCATAGAAGAAATAACGAATGGGGAAAAAACATGAGAAAGAAAAAAACCCACCAAAATAAAACAAAACAAAACAAAAAAGAAAATAGTCTGCTTCTCTCTGCATTCTGACTCCATGGTTCTTTCTCTGGATGTGACTGGCATTTTCCATCGTGTTCTTTGGGATTGTTTTAGGTCCTTGCATTGCTGAGAAGGGCTAAGTCTATCAAAATCAGTCCTCCCACACTGTGGCTGTTACCGTGTACGATGTTTTCCTGGTTCTGCTCCCCTCACTCAGCATTGACAACTATATTTTTAAGAAGTTTAAAATATTATTCTGAAAAAAGGAGTCCATAAGTTTCACTAGACTGCCAAAAAGATACATGACACAAAAAAGATGAACAATTCCTGGTCCAAAGCATTTCTCACAGAAACTCTTAATTAGGAGGACTCTGTGTACCTTGGAGATAAGCTACCATAAAAGACCAGGCCTGGGACTTTTGAGCAGTCCTCTGATCCTCACCTTTGTGAGTCTAAGACTCCTTATCCAGACAAAGCACGTTCAAACAATTAATTTAATTAGTGAGTTTCTTTGATGATGGATAATGTGGATGATGTTCCTCAAATCACAGAGTGAGCAGACCTCCTCCAGAATTTGCTTAGAAGCCAATATCGAAACTTGAAGTTTTCTTGGTAGGGAGTCGAGAGAATGGTTCCTTATCTTCTCTGGCTCTCAGTTTCTAATCTGTGAAACAGGAAGAATAATTACAGCTTTATCTACCTTTCAGTGAGGCTGCAAGGTGAAATAAGACAATAGAAAACAATGCTCTGGGCCAGCATGAGAAAGGGTTCCATCCATGTTAAGGTGTTCTGATTTCCAACACTGAGTTTTTGACTTTGGGACTGTGTCAGAATTCAGTGTTCTGGGGGAGGGACCAGTGGCTCAAGGGTCCTCATTTTTTTCTCCTTTGTCTCAGCAGAGCTCACCACACAGGTGAAGTTGTTCACCAAGGGTTCACCAGTAGTTACTCTGTGTCTGAGTATAACAACACCATCCAGGAGAGCATCAACAGGTAAGGGTTGAGGAGTGCTATCAGTTTGGTTAGAGGCCACCTGTCCCTCAGTACTCCAATATTTCTCACCTATCAGGTAGGCCAGAGGGCAAGAGGACCAGAGTCTATGTTAGGGATCTTCTCCCACTTGGATTAGGTATGGAACTTGAGACTCCTGGGTTATAGCCATGGACCTATACATCAACAGTGTGACATGGTGGCCAAGAAAACTTTCACCACCTTCAACTGTGTTCAGAGTCGTGATGTCTAGCAAAGGGAAGGGAAAGTCATTATTAGTAGTTATTAGGGTGGTCAATTTAATTGTCAGATCACATCTAGACTACTATGGTACATTGTAGGCCTCACATTTTAGCAAGGATATTAGGAAAATTGTGCTGGATCAGACAAGTATGACCAGGATGCTAAGAGGCCTGGAGACCATGCTCTGAAAGGTTCAGTTGAAGGAATTGGGGATGTTTGATCTGGAGAAGAGAAGATTTGGCTGGGGAGTTGTTTGTCCTCAGTTCTCCAAGAGGACCTTGACATATCAGGGAGGTGATGCCATGACATGCAAGTGAATTGGATTTAAGTGAGGGAGGGCTGTGCAAGTCACCAGCCTCACTTTCTCTGGATCCAGTGGCAAGATATAGATCAGGAGGAGTGGGGATGGCTCCAGATGCAATGGGAGACCCTTGGCCTTTTTAATCTAAGGTCTTTAACAGGTCTCAGTTTGAGGCAACCCTCTTTCAGTGATTATGGCTAGGTAAGAAATAAAGGCAGAGAATGGCTTCTTTTACCTAGTTTAAAAAAAAAAGTCAATCTGGGAGGGGAAGACCCTCAGGGATTCTGGGCAAAGCAAACAATTGCTATTTACATTCACTCTGGGCCAGTCTGGGCCCACACAGTGACCAAGTAGGGCTTTGCCTGGGAAAAAAGTGAAGGGGGGAGAAAGAGAGAGAGGGAGATGGGGAGAGAGAGAGAAAGAGAGAGTGAGAGTGAGCGTGAGTGAGTGAGTGTAGCTGTGTTGCCCAACTTGCCTGGGTACCCAGTGGGCAGCTGGTTGGGGAGTAGGGGGGGTGGGGAAAAGGAAATATGATCTTAATCTTCTATACTAGAGTATTGGAGAGGTTTTATCTAGAAGAGGGATTAAATTGTTTTCTTTTTTTAAGCCCTAGGAGACAGAACTAGGAATTTTCAAAGACGCAAATTTAAACTTGATGGTAGGAAAAACTTCCCAACAATTAGAGCTATTTTTAAAAATGGGATGATCTGCTTTTGGAGGTAGAGAGTTCTCCTTTACTGAAGATTTTCAAGCAGAGGGTAGATAATGCCTTATTGAGAAGGTCATCATGGGGATTCCTGTTCAAGTATAGTTGGGTATAGTCACATAAGCTCTTTGGGTAGCAAGTTCTTTGTCCATAAATGGCCTCTTAGGCTGCTTCCAGCTCTAACTATAGGAACCCATGGTTCTGTGCCCTCCAAGGTCCCCTCTGCCTCTGAGATTCTGATAGTCTATGATTTTGTGACATCTATGGAGGTCACAGGTAATTCAATCCTCCCCTTCCTTTATGGTCTACAAGCACGTATGTAATGCCTATTTAGGATGAACATGACACATGTTCATAATTCCTACTTTCAGGGCTCCTGGGAAGCTGACATGTAGGACAGAGTGTCTGATCTGACCTCTTGGGCACAATATAACATTTAATAAGTCTAATGCCAAGGCAAACATCGCACTGTTTACACAATAAAATCTGCTAGGAGAGAGTGGATTTTGAATAGAAGAATGGGGAGGGTGACAATACCATTGGGACAGAAGAATGGAGGGAATTCTAAGAACTGGCAGGGCTCGGGGTGGTGAATTCCTAGCTATGCCTTGGATACAGTTTCTACATGTGTGTTCGTCTGATACACCTTGGTCTCTTGTGCCTGAAACCACCAGGACCTTGCTATTAGTCAATGGACAGCATTTTCTAAACTCCCATTTAGAACTAGACTGTGAAATGGCATATAGAACATTCACAGCCGTCTGTGAATAGGATGCTGAACCATTAGAAGGTAAGCATGATTCACTGGGTGGTAGGATTCAGAACTCAAAGGGAACTGGGATATCAATTAGTCTATCCCCCCCTTGTTTTAGAGATGGGGAAACTAGAGTACAGACAGGCAAGGCAATTTGCCTAAAGTCACACAGTCAGGAGGTGGCAGAGCTGGGATTATAATCCAGATCATCTGAGTCCAACCTTAGTATGCCTTCAAATACACCACCCTCATAGATTCCACAAATCAGATCTACACAGAGAGAAATTGTGGAATCCATCTATCCTGACAAATGCATGTCTTCAGCCACAAAAACAACTGGGAGAGAAAGGGTGGATGACTAAGAACAATGTCTACTAGCCAGCTCTATTCTGGCTGCCAAGTATAATTTCATTAGATTTTTATGTGCAGTGAATTCTGGCAGGATGGCTGCATCAGGAGCAATCCAGATTGACTGGTGGTGGGTCAAGTCAGGCTCCTGGGGGAGTGGGTTTGGCCTTCTTGCTTCCCACCTCTTTGTGTATCTCCTTCTCTAGGTCTGACTGCCCTTCCCATCAGTTCGTCTCTCTTCAATGCTCCCGTAAGAAGATTCCCTTTTTGTTGGATCAGAGTAGACCTGGCTCCTGCTAGAAGCCAGGCTTGGGCTAAAAGCAGCAGCAAGGACCTTGAGGGGAGTGGGTGGCCAGGCTTCAGTGGCTCTGGGCCAGAGGCTGCAGGAGAGATGTGGCTTTATTATGGAACATCAGGGCAATAGCAAAAAGAATCAGAAGGCATGAGTTCAAGCTGTAGTTCTGATATTTAGTAGTTTATGTAACTGTGGGTGAGCCACTTACAGGGTCACAGAATTATAAAGAAGCTTCCTTTATTTTACAAGTCTAGTTCCTTCATTTTACAAGTTGAGGAAACTGAGACAAACAGATGAAATGACTTGTTCAGGGTCACACAGCCAATAAGTTTCTGAAGCAGGATTTAAACTCAGTTCTTCCTGACTCCAAAATCAGTGCCCTGTCCTTTATGCCATGCTGTCTCACTGGGTTTTAGTTTCCTCATCTGTGAAATGGGATTAATAGTATGTACACTGTCTACTTTATAGGCCTATTGTGAGGAAAGTGTTTTGTAAGCTTCGAAGTGTTATAGAAACATGAGTCATTATTACAATTATTATCTGGACACTTTACCTCTACTCTTACATCAGTCTGATGCAGGAGAAAAAACCTTGAAAAGTCAGACGCCCTGAGTTTAAATCCTACCTCTGATGCCTGTTTCCTGTGTGACCTTGGACAAGTCACTTGACCTCAGTTTACCTTAGTTTCCTCATCTATAAAGTGGGGATAATAAGAGCATTTACCTGACAGGGTTGTTGTGACAATCAAATGAAATCACATTTATAAAGCAGTTTGCAAACATGAAAGCACTTTGTAAATGCTAGCCTTGGTTATTTTTTGCTAATAACAATGCAGATATTAGGCCAGGGATCAACAGGCTTTTGGTTCAGGCCTGGAACCTCTCAATATCATGCTAGAATATGGTGGCTTCACATTTCCACTGACCTTGCTCAGAGCTGAGCTCAATGCTGTCTGGCCCGGAAGGGAAATCTGAATCTGCTGTATTACAAGGCAGAAGTGTCAAACATGTAGCTTACTCTCAAGCACAGCCTGCCCCAGATAAAAATGTAATTGGGAAATAGATCATAAAATAAATAAAAATGCAATAAAATGTGGATAATATGACATTTTAAAACTAAGTCAATATGTGACCTGCAGCGATCCTTATGTACAGACTAGTGGCCCCATTTCTATTTGAGTCTGACAACACTGTTCAAAGGAGCAGGTAAGCAGGAGTCCTAGCCCAGATGCCATCCAGGCCCTTAGTGCAGGGTCAGGCCATAGGCTCGAGGGGCACTGGACAGAGCACCCAAAGGCTTTCTTAGCCTACTATTTGCTCTCTCTTTCCTCACTGTGAAAAGTGTAAACTTCTTCACCAGCTTCTGGGCCACTGGACTCTGGAAGAAGTCTGCCCAGGCTGTGATTCGAGATTTGCTCTCCTGTTAGCAAGCATGTGCTCAAGCCAGCTCTAACAGGAAGCACTTGCTACAAATCAAGGCTTGATTGATTATTTTGTTGATTGTCTAGATTTTTTTTGCCTTTTTTTTTTGGAGGGCAATTGGGGTTAAGTGACTTGCCCAAAGTCACACGGCTAGTAAGTGCATCAAGTGTCTGAGGCCGCATTTGCACTCAGGTCCTCTTGACTCCAGGGCCGGTGCTCTATTCACTGTGCCACCTTGTTGCCTGATTGTTTAGATTTAAGAAAGTGTTCAAGTTGATAAACTTCAAAAAAATACCTTTTTCCTTGTTGAGCATTTACCAGCACACCCCAGTATGTCGTTGTGTGGTTATATCTGACTCTCTATAACCCCATTTGTGGTTTTCTTGGTAAAGATACTAGAGTAGTTTGCCATTTCCTTCTCCAGCTAATTTTACAGATGAGGAAACTGAGGCAAAGAGGGTTAAGTGACTTGCCCAGAACTAGTAAGTGTCTGAGGTCAGATCTGAACTCATGAAGATGAATTTTCCTGTCTCCAGGTCTGGCACCCTTTCCACTGCCTATTACCTACCATCAAAGAAACTTACTGATGAAATGGATTGTTTGGACATGTTAAATCAGGATAAGGAGTCCTAGTTAACCCTGAGTTATTTATCCTAAAGGAAGGGAGCTTGGAGTGGATAATAAAAAAATATAATGTAATTCAAAGTTTATTTAATATGGGCTTTGAAGTATATCACGTGGTTATTTTTAAAAACAGATTTATTCCCCTAATTATATCTTGCTTAAGAGTGATTTTAAAATTACATTGAAAAGGGAGGAAGTCCATAGCCTTCTGAGGTCAGAGAAATGAATAAAAATAACAAGTCATTTATATAGCACTTTGAGGTTTGCAAAAGGCTTTACATATATTATTTCATTTGAATCTCCAAATATTAGATAACTCTCAAAGTGACTGATGCCCAAGGCAGGTCCCTGAAGTTTTGCAATGTGAGACTGGGAAATGATAAAGCTAGGTTATATTTGGGACATGATGCAGCAGATGTGGGTGGCATGTTTTGCAGGGGTGGGGCTTTCTTGGCCCTTCCTGGGCCCAAAAGGGAAGAGTATGGTGCCCAGTTTAAGGCATGAGGGTATTGGGGAAGAATCAGAATTTCTAGGTCTCTCCCATTCTTCTTTCCTTCACAGACTGTGGTATGAGGGTCATGACTGGGAGGATCGTTGGTGGGGCCTTGTCCCCTGAGAACAAGTGGCCCTGGCAAGTTAGTCTCCAGTTTGGCACAACTCACATCTGTGGGGGCACCCTCATCGATGCCCAGTGGGTGCTCACAGCTGCCCATTGCTTCTTTGTGTGAGTGATGATCTGGGGTGGAGTTGGGGCAGAGTGGATTAGATTGGACAGGGGAGGAAACAGAGGGACCCCAAACCGCAGAGGGATGGTTGGTAAGGACTGGGACACACTCCCAAATGAAAAATCTTCTCCTCCTTCTTGCCCTTTCCCCCTTTCCCCCCCATGCATCTGGACCATCTCAGATACAGTCATGTTCACAGTCAGGAATTAGGTTAGATGATCTCTGCAAAGTCAGAAGATGCTGCTGCTGCTGCTGTTCTCTCAGGAACCTCATCTAATTTACAGAATGAAAATGAAATCACATGGTTCATTGGATCATAGGTTTAGAAGCATAGGTTCCCAAAGTGGGCTATACTGCCCCCAGGAGGTGCTGGACTAATCCAGGGGGTGGAAATAGCCTCTGGTACAACTGGGGTACATAGAAGGAAAATAAGGTGGCAGTGGAAGCATAAGGAAAGAAGAGAACAATATTTTGGAAAAAAAAGATATATGTTTCATCTGTTGTATAACAGAGTTAAAATTGTGGTGATTACATTATTTTCCAAATAAACACACAAAATGTAATTTATAACCTATCAACAGTCAAGTCTGCTGACAAGTCTTAACAAGCAAGTGTTGGCAGGTGAGTGTATAGTGCATTATGGGGGAAATCCAGCATGCATTCGCAGGAATATGTGCATGTAACGACTTGTTTGTAGGATGATACTGTACAGTTACATGATGCAATATTGCATCATCAAAATTTCAATGCAGGAAAAACTCCACGAATTTACAATAAATTATTAAATTCAAGATATGTCATTTAAAAATATATGTATTTTTTGAAATGACACAAATTTTAAAAAATCATTAAAGGGTTAAAGAAAGTAGCTTTCCGGGGGGTGCTGAATATTTTTTTAAAGTGGGTGGTAGACCAAATAAGTTTAGGAACTTCTGGTCTAGTGCTAGAAGGCATCTTAGAGCTCTAGTCCAATGTACTCATTTTGCAGATTAGAAGACTAACGCCTATAGAAGTTAAATGAATACTAGAGATTCTGAAAATAGCAAGTATGAAAGCTGGGATTTGAATTCAGGTCCTGTGATTCTAAATTCAACATTCTTTCCCCTCAACTATTCCTGATCTCTCTTGGGACATTTCAGGAGGGGAAGATGAGAGGGGCAAGAGTATCCTCAAAAACTAAGATGTTGGAGGATGCATTTGTGAAATGGAACTAAAGAAGAAGGCTTGTTTTTGGCAGTAACCACTGAATCCAAGCTCAGAGTGAAAATTTCCTACTTGCATTCCTGCATGGGTGATACCAGGAAAGGGAGAGGTAGGGACTAACAGTTGTCCCAGTGTCTGGCTTTTTTTTTTAAGTGGGGGAGGGGAGGGCAAGAGGTGCTGTAGAAATAGCAGGTACTCTGCATACGTGGGGGGTATATAATAAAAGGCAGGAGCTCAAGGTAACTGAACCCCTGAAAACTCTGTCCCTAGAAGGCTCCTTACAGAGGTCATATGTTTTACCATTGATCTTCTTTTTTTTGTCTTTTTTTTTTTTTTTTGGAGGGGAGAAGGCAGGGCAATTGGGGTTAAGTGACTTGCCCAAGGTCACACAGCTAGTAAGTGTTAAGTGTCTGAGGCTGGATTTGAACTCAGGCCTGCCTGACTCCCTGGTGCTCTATTCACTGCACCACCTAGCTGCCCTGAGCCACTGATCTTCTAATCAGTCTGCCAGGGGCACGAGCTGATACTACCTGCTAGAAGCGGATGCTGCCCATTAGCCAGGGCAGGTGGGTGGTTGCTGAAAGCACCACTCTCTCTTGTTCTGGCAGGACCCGAGAGAAGATCCTTGAGGGCTGGAAAGTATATGCTGGGACGACTAACCTGCTCCACTTGCCTGAAGCAGCCTCAGTTTCCCAGATCATCATCAATTCCAACTACTCTGACGATCAAGATGACTATGACATCGCTCTCATGAGACTTGACAAGCCCCTGACCCTTTCTGGTGAGTGAGTGCAAGACTGTCCCTCACGGATCTCCCTGGGGATGGCACCAGAGAAGGATGATACTCAGCACTGCAGCCGCCATGAGGCCACTCAGTCATTCATTAGCCATTGATTAAGTGCCTATTATGTGCAAAAAGCTGGGGTGTGTGCGGATGGGGAGGGGGGAAAGAATGTGATGAGACACAGTCCCTGCTCCCAGGGTACAGTGAATAGAGAGCTGGGCTTGGAGACTGGAATAATGGCTTCAGTCTCACTTCTGACATTAGTTATGTGGCGCTGGACAGCCATTTATCTTTTTTTTTTTTTTGCTTTTTGGAGGGAAGGCAGGGTAATTGGGGTTAAGTGACTTGCCCAAGGTCACACGGCTAGTAAGTGTGTCAAGTGTCTGAAGGCAGATTTGAACTCAGGTCCTTCTGACTCTAGGGCTGGTGCTCTATTCACTGCACCACTTAGCTGCTCCAGCAATCATTTATCTTCTCTAAGCCAAGCCTCAGTATTGTCCTTTGTAAAATAGAATAATAATAATAATAATAATAATAATAATAATAATAATAATAATACCTGTGGCATTTGCGTTGCAGGTTTGTTGTGAAGACCAAAAGAAAGAATATATTCAAGTGCTTTGCAAAGCCTAAAGTGCTATGTAATCTCATTTATGATGTCATATTTATTGTTGATCAGTTGTTTTTCAGGCAGGTCCTACTCTTTGTGGTTGTATTTGGGTTTTTTTTGGCAAAGATACTGTAGTGGTTTGCCATTTCCTTCTCCAGCTCATTTTAGAGATGAGGAAGCTGAGACAAACAGGGCTAAGTGCCTTGTCCAGGGTCACCCAGCTAATCTGAGGTCAGATTGGAACTCAGGAAGATAAGTTTTCCTGACTCTAGGCCCAGCCCTCTATCCACTGTGCCACCTGATACACCTGATGCCACATATCAATGAATCAGTCAACAAACATTTATTTAGCACTTTGTACCAGCACTGTGTTACACATAGGAATACAAAGACAAAGGTGAAACAGTCCTTGCTCTCAAGGAGCTTACGGTTTAATGGTGGAGATGGTATGAACACATGCAATTATAGAATTTATAAGAAATGAATACAGGGTATTTTATACACAGACATGTAATAACTCTATAATAGATGTCATGCAGAAATGAATAGAGTAAAACCTAAGAGAGGTTCAAAGTGCTCTGCAAACTTTGGAAAGATAATTTTGGACTGGTTATGCCTTAGACCAGTGGTTCTCAACCTGTGGGTCGTGACCCCTTTGGGGTTGAATGACCCTTTCACAGGCATCACAGGAGTTGCTTAAGACCATCGGAAAACACGTATTTCTGATGGTCTTAGGAACCTCCTCTCTCCGTCTCCAGGCGGGTCCACCCACATGCAGACATGCCCACATATGACTATTAAAGGGTCGTGGAATTAGGAAGGTTGAGAACCACTGCCTTAAACTTTATGGAGGAGGTGGCATTAGAACAGAATCCTGGAAGGATTCTTGGTAGGGTTTCAGCAAGCAGAGATCAGGGGTCATCTAGCCTAGCTGGTACTTGAATACTAATTTCCTCTATCATATCCAAAAGAAGTGTCATCTAACCCCTACTTGAAGGTCTCCCATGATGGGGAGCTTACTACTTGTTGAGAAACTCCATTGTGTTCTCCAACAGGTTTTTTTTTTTTTTTAGGGAAATTGTACTTACATCTAGCTGAAATCTAAAACTTCCAGTCACTGCTCCTATTTCTGTCTTTGGGGCCCACACAGAGAAAATCTAATGCCTCTTCCAGGTGATATCCTTTCAGTTATTTGAGGACAGCTATCATGTTTCCTCTAAGTCACCTCTTCTCCAGGTTAAATAAAGTCCTCAGTTCCGCCAACATCTTGTATGCCCTGGTTTCCAGTTCTCCTGCCGTCTTAGTCTCTTCCGGTTCGTCAAAGTCCTTCAAATGTGGTGCTCAGAGTTGAACATCATACTCCAAAGTGGAGTCTTGTGAGGTAGAATTCAGTGGGACTCTCACCTTACTTGTTTTATGCCTATAATGGTATAACCCACAATTGCATCTAGGCCACCTCCACCTGAAGCCCTTCTTTGAGGTCATATCATAGTGTGGAGGTGATTCTGGCCAGTGGAGCACACCTTATGGCAGCTCCTGCTCAGCTGGAAAGGTTTTAACTATGGAGGATTTTTAAACTAAGGTTTTGACTCTGGAGCTGGATTCTGAGCCAGATGCTGAATTTTGGGCCACAGGAGTTCATGATGACTAAATCCTATGGCAAAGAGGGGCTGTAAGCTCCATGGGAAGAGAGAGTGTCTTCACCAATGAAACAGGAGATCCCTGAAGTATTCAAGAGACTATCTGGGAGTGCTATGTTGTACTGTTGATTCATACTGAGCATGCATTCCACTAAAAATTCTAGACCTTTTTCACAGAAGCTCTTATCTTCTACTTTCTCTCTGTGACCTCTAGACTCCAGGAGTTTTCAATCCAACTGGAAAGATAAAACATATGCATTATTATTTTCTTTTTGTTTTTTTTTTCCCAACTTGTCTTTTATTTTTCAATTAATAAGCATTTTGTTTTCTTTCACTAACTACCACCTTTCCTTACCTCTACCCCTCACTGAAAAAGGAAGAGGAAAACCTATCCCTTGAAGCAAATAGGCACAGTCAAGCAAAACATAATTCCTGCACTGGTCATGTCCCAAAACTCATTGTATCTCTTGGTGAGTCCACCAGCTCTCTGTCAGTAGGTGAGGCAACATGCTTGCTCATCAGCCCTCTCGAATTATAGTTGGTCTTTGGAATTTGTTCGTCTTTGCAATAGTCTTGTCTTTGTATAAATTGTTCTCCTGGTTCTTCTCTCTGTATCACTTCACTCTGCATCAGTTCATACTAGTCTTCCCAGATTTCTCTGAACCTATCTTTTTCATCATTTCTAACATATTCTGTTATATTCATATACCATATTTTGGTCCAATTCTTTGACATTCCACAAAAAGAATGGCTATAAATATTTTTGTACATGAGTCCTTTTCTTTTTTCTTTCTTTGATGTCTTTGGGACATAGTTCTAGTAGTTTTATCACTGGGCCAAAAGGTATGAACAATTTTGTGACAATGACTTTTGGGGCACATAGTTCCACTTTTGCTTTCCAAACTGTTTGGAAAAGACATGTACATTACACAATACCAGAAGACTCATGATGAAGTGTGCTACCCCTCTTCTAGATACAATGTGATAGTGCAGGGTCAAGACTTATTTTTTTGTTTGAAGATAGTCAATGCAGAAATGTGTTTTGCTTGACTAAATGTTTGCAACTGGTTTTGTTTTTCTTGCTCTTTCAGTGGTGAGTATGGAGCGGGGAGAGAGGAGTGTGTGCGTGGAAAGGAGAAAATGAAGACCTGAAAATAAAGTAGAATTGAATTTTTTAAAAAGTTGTATATATTAAAGCAATATAAGGCCATTTTTGATAAGCACCAAAAGAATGATTCAGGTAGTAGGTATTTCAATGGTCCAAAGGAGGGGTAGCAATCACTGTGGTTTGTGCTACTCAGGGGACGCTTTATGGAGGAGACACCTGAATTCAGTTTTGAAGGATGGGAAGGAAATGGGTAAGAGGACAGGAAGAAAGAAGACTTTCTATAGTCAATCCTGGTGTTGTGAGATGAACACTTTGGAGTCAGAAGATCTGGGTTCTAGGCCTGGCTCTGTTACTAGCTAACCATGTGACCTTGGAAAAATCACTTCACTAAACTAGGTCTCAGATTCTTTGCTTGTAAAATGAGAGTACAAGGTCCAAGGAACATGGAGCTCTGGAAATGGAGGATCTAGGTTCAAATCTTACCTCTGACATTTACCACCTGTGTGAGTATAAGCAAATTATCTCCCTCCCTTGAGCCTTAGCATCCTTATCTTCAAAATAAAAGGGTTGGGGGTCCTTACATCCATAGGTCTTTGATCTTGTGATCCTACAAAGGTATGCAGAAGGAGAAATGGAAGGAATGGTGGGACTATGTCTGCTATGCGTCTAATACTGTACTAGCAGGCGGTCCTGGAGTGGAGCTAGAGTCCCAGGAATCTTAACCTTGTTAATCCTGCCACTGTCATGTTCTTGGCCCTGGGGTACTTGCTGGTATCTGGATCCTTAATTATGAAAATGATGCCATGAGTCATTGCAATCAGCCCATTGGAATGAGGAGGAAACTGAGGCCTGGTGAACAGGGAGAGACTAGATATGGGGCAGAGAGTGACCCAGAGGGCCCCACCCTGAACCTGTGACCATCACAAACCTTAGCCTAGGTGTTTCCTATTTTTAAGGGTTTCTTTTTGGGGGGTACAGGCTCACTCAAGTCTCACATTTAGGCATGGGGGGCGGGGAGAGTCTCAAGAAAGTGTGATGGCTTGGCGTCTCTGAAATGTGTTCAGACTACCATCAGGGCAACATTCATCCCTGTGCAGGGAAAGTCTGTAATGAAAAGTTTAAACAAAAATTTGAAGGGAAGAGAAGGAGGCTCAAAGGAAAAGAAACTCTATTTATGGAGACCTTAAGGGCTAAAAGAAAGGACCCATACTTGAGAGGTTTGTTAGGATTGGAATTCAATTTAATAAACACTTTCAGTGCCTGCTGACACCTTCAAGATCATATTTGAGAAAGGATTAGTGATCAAACAATCATTTTGCAAATATTCATCTGAAAAACAGGCCTAGGGAGGGGAAATAACTTCCCTAAGGTCATATGTCATTAGTAAATATCAGAGCACAACCTTGAACCCAGATCTTCTGACTCCCAGGTCAATGTTCTTCCCTCTGCATTTTTCTGAGCCGAATCATGGTAAACAGAATCAGAAGACCTTTTACTCTGGTCATATATAGCTGTGGATTAATTCCAGGGAGGAGGGGGGAACCACTACCAGAGTGGAATGGACACAGCCCTAGGAGACCAGACCACTGGCCGGCATGTCCAGGAGTTCAGATCACTGCTTTCTTCTGTCCAACAAAAAGAATGCAAAAAGTGCCCAGTGGCTACAAAGCACACATCCTGTTTGCTCTCTGTCAAGTAGATATCCCTCTATTACAGCGGTTCTCAACCTATGAGTTGCGACCCCTTTGGGGGTTGAATGACCCTTTCACAGGGGTCACAGGGGTCGCCTAAGATCATTGGAAAACACAGATTTCCGATGGTCTTAGGAACCTCCTCTATCCGTCTCCAGGTGGGTCTGCCCACATGCAGATATCCCCACATACGAGTGTTAAAGGATCGCAGCATTAGGAAGGTTGAGAACGACTGCTCTATTGCAAGTATGATACAAGAGAGATGTAGCATGCAGGGAGGGGACCACTTTCAGACTGCTCCGTGTCCACAGTGCACACACTTAATCCTGTCGTGGTTTTGGTGGCCTGAGGACTGACCTTTGGACTGGCGTGGAACCAAAGTATGGATGACTATGGGCTTGGCTAGATGACCATTGAGATCTCTTCCCACTCTCAGATTCAATGTGATTCTGTATGTGTGAAAAGGGGAGAGGAAGTCCTACGAGTATTCTGGCCATGAGAACTCCTCTGGAAAAGAGAAGGAATCAGTCCCAGGTCTCATGAGGATTCTGAGCTCTGTGAGGGGTTGGGGGAGGGGGAAGAACAAGGATTTTTAGGACATTTGGTGGATTCCATATGAGAAAAAAAATTAAAACAAACAAGAAAACTCCAGTGCTGGTCTTGGGCTGATGCCATGGGGTCTTTATTGCAGCTCACGTCCATCCTGCCTGCCTCCCCATGCACGGACAGACCTTCAGTCTCAATGAGACTTGCTGGATCACAGGCTTTGGAAAGACAAAGGAGACGGATGGTAAGGAGCCAGAAATAATATTGAGGCAGTGGCTGGTTGTGGGGGTAGTGAGGTGGGCAGTCTGAGTTATAGCCTTCCTAAGTTCCCTGCCCTGAACCAGAGGGGAGCTATGTACACAGCTGGCCATAACCTGTGGGAAAATGAGGTTTTGGGCTAGTCCCCAGCATCTAATTAGGGATCTTGTGGTAAACTTAGAAAAACAAGGGAAACACCTAGAGTTGTGGGTTTGAGCATCCTAGAGGGAAGTGGATCTGCCTTAGGAGGAGGGTGAAGGATCACGGACACCTCTACAGGTCACTGGCCATAGGGAGCCAGGAGTCCTGGCAGGCAGCTCAATTTTAACTCCACGATGTTAAAATGCAGTAACTAGAACACTGGACTGGAAATCAGTAAGATCCGAGTTCAAATTCTGCTTCAAACACTTACTAACTGTATGACCCTGGGCAAGTCACTTAACCTCTGTTTGCCTCGGCTTCCTCAGCACTTACATCACAAGGTTGTTGTTAAGGTGAGATAACATAACAGAAAATGCTTTGCATAAAATGCTCAGGACAGAATATAAATGTCATAATTATTATCGGGATGATGATAATAATTGTGCCCCACTGCTTTTTAGGCTAGAAATCTTGGGGTTAAATGAAACAGAAGGACAGGAACCAGATGAAGGATAGTGGCCATCTGGGCTTCATAGGAGAAGTCTGTGCTTATATGTCTGTGTAAATTTGGTGTTTCTTTTTGTGTGTTTATGTGTGTAATTGCGGAGTACATTTTGGGATTTATAGCTACATGAATGTAGTATATGGAAAGAGAAGGTTACATAGGAGATTGGGAGTCAAAAGGTCTGGGTTAGGCCCTCAGGCTCCTAGTCAGATGACCTAAGGCAATCTCATTCAACTTTAATTTTCTCATCAGTAAAATGGGAATGGGAATAGTTGCCCTGCTTTCTTCATGGAACTCTTCTGAGGATCAGTGCAGGCATGTGAAGGTGCTTTGTAGATGAGTTTATACAAAATCAAAATATGATGTGTGTGTGTGTGTGTGTGTGTGTGTGTGTGTGTGTGTGTGTGTGTGTATGTATCTGTATACATTTATGAGTGTCAGAGTGTATCTGGTGGATGGGTGTATTTGGGAGTATACATTCAACCACTGAGGCTTACTTGGGCCAGGTACAAGGAGTAGTAGTACTTGGAAGACTCCAAAGAAAGGAGGTCTCCCTGGTCATGGGCACTGTGGAGGTTGGGCTGGACTGGATTTGGGGGCTTCAGATCAAACCCTGGGTTTCATTTCCCCATCTCCCTTGCTTCCCCTCTGTCACACTTTTTCCATGAAGAGAAGACGTCCCCCTACCTGCGGGAGGTTCAAGTCAATCTCATCGACTTTAAAAAGTGCAATAACTATTTGGTCTACGACAATTACCTGACTCCTCGGATGATGTGTGCTGGGGACCTCCGAGGAGGGAGAGACTCTTGCCAGGTGAGAGAATGACTCCTGTTTGGGCGAGTGGGAGGGGAGGGTCAATCCTAATGTCCCAGGGGATACAGTAGACTAGGGAGGACTGGGGAAATGGGAGAAGAGAGACTCAGATTTCCCTATAGCAAAATACCCAAGATGCCTGGGGAAGAATCTGGTCTCCCTCCTTGTCTGTGACCACTATTTTCTCCTTGTAGGGGGACAGTGGGGGGCCGCTGGTGTGCGAGAGGAACAATCGATGGTACCTCACAGGAGTGACCAGCTGGGGCACAGGCTGTGGCCAGAGGAACAAACCCGGTGTGTACACCAAAGTGACAGAAGTCCTTCATTGGATTTACAGCAAAATGGAGGTGAGAGAACTAGGGCCCCCTCTCCAGAGAGAGGTGGGTGTTCCTGCCTGAGCCCTAGGCCTTGCTTTCCAATAGTCCCACACCCCAGCTTTGCTGGGTACCAATATTTGTGGGTTTTTTGACATTTGAAAACTGTTAAATATTTAATGAGGTATATTTGGTTATAAAACAGATAATAATAAAAAGTTTACTATAATAATGAATTTTCTTTTTAAGATTAATTATTTTAATTTATGGCATAAAACAAGCATTTCTATAACATAGTGCAATAAAGAAGATGATTGCACATGAAACCTCAAATTCGCTATGCAAATTTGCTATTCCTTTTAAATATACAACAAAGTTGTCGTGTAAATTTTCTCCTCCTCTTTGCTTCTTTCACACCAACCTCCCGCCCCTACCTCAGAGATGGCTACCATTAGACACAAATAGGTATATATGTAAAATTATTCTGTACGTACCCTATTTATCAGTTCTTTCTCTGGATGCAGATAGTGTCTTTCTTCATATGTCCTTTATAGTTAATTTGGGTAGTTATAATAGTCAAAATGACTTATTCACTCAGAGTCATTCTTAAAACAATATTGCTGTTACTGTATACAGTGTTCTCTTGGTTCTGCTCGTTTCACTCTTCATTATTGTGGCTAAGAAATAAAAAGGTAAAACAGTGGAACAGAGGAGACAGACAATTTATAGCAGAAAACATGTAATAACCTTGTATTTGACAGATGTCTTGATCAAAGACTTAAGATTTGGGGATAAGAATTCATTATTTGGTAAAAATTGTGGGGAAAAGCTAGAAAGCAGTATGGAGAAACTGTGTATAGACCTATTATCTTACACCATTTACCCCAAGATAAGGTCAAAATGGATATATGACCTAGATATAAAGAGAGAGATTATAAGAAAATTTGGAAAACATGGAACATATTATGGTAGGTAATTTATGGGCTAAAAAAGACATACAGAGCAAAGTTAGGTATAAAATGGATAATTTTGATTACGTTAAATTAAAAAGGTTTTGTTCAAATGGATAAATTTAGCCAAGATCAGAATGAAAGCAGAAAAATGGGGAAAAAAATTTATAGACAGTTTTTCAGATAAAGGTCTCATATCTCAAATACATAAAGAACTTTGTCAAATCTATAACAACACAAGTCATTCCCTAATTGATAAAGGGTCAGAGCATATGAACAAGCAGTTTTCCAATGAAGAAATCAAAACAATTTATGGTCAGATGAAAAAAATTACTCTAAATCATTACTGATTAGAGAAATGTAAGTTAAGCAACCTTGATATATCATTTTATACCTATTAAATTGGTTAAATGAATTGAAGGGGAAAGCAACAAATGTTGGTGGGGATGTGGAAAAATTGGGATACTAATTCATTGTTGGTATAATTATGAATTGATCCAACCACTTTGGAGAACAATCTGGAATTATGCCCGAAGAATTATTAGACTATCTATACCCTTTGACCCAGAAATGACACTATAGATCTATTTCAAAAAATGATTATGAAAAAAGGAAAAGAATCTATATGTTTTAAAATGTTTATAGCAGCTCTCTTTGTAGTGACAAAGAACTGGAAATTTCAGGGATGCCTATCAAGTGTGGAATGGCTGAACAAGTTGTGGTATATATGAATGTGTTGAAATACTATTGTAGAAATTGTAGAAATGGTGAGCTCAATAATCTTAGAAAAACATGGAAAGACTTACATGGAAAAATAAAGAATGAAATGAACAGAACCAAGAGAACATGAGTAGTGGTCTTTAATCCTGTCAGTTCTGGACCTTTAGGTATTCCCCTAGCTCTCCTGGCCTAGGTAAGGACAGAAAACTCTGTCCCCCTAAATCTGACCAATATTTATTTTTAATACCATAATTATTATTTATTACTATGCAGCACTTTAAAGTTTACAACAGACTTTATAAGTATTATCTCCTTTGATCCTCACAACAACTCTGGGAAGTAGGTGCTTTTTCCCCATTTTATGAGGAACCAGAGGCAGAGATTAAATGACTTGACCACAGTCACCCAGCTAGGCTCTGAAGCCACATTAGAATTGGTCTTCCTGACTCACAAGTCCAGTGCTCTATCTACAGTGCCAAATGCCTACTAAGAAATGGTGGGATTAAAATAAAATCCAGTTTGACAGAAATTTAGGAGGTACTGCTATGTGTAGAGCTGAACACTAAAGTGGATAAAAAGTTGAGATAAGACCCAGTTTCTGTATTCATGAAATTTAAAAGAAGATAAGAGAAAACTCTCAAATTATCATATGCTATATTACATGATAGTGGCTTAGTGAGTTACAAAATAGAGGATTGGCAAAAATTTGAGGCATCATCACACTGAAAGACCTTTCTCCTTTCTTTCCTTCTCTACTAGGAAGATATGGTGGAACCCTGTTTTTGTACTAACCTGAAATGTCACCCTTGTCCTTCCCCTGCCCACAAGCCCAACACATACATTGTTGGTTAAGATGGCCTGGGGTGGGGAATCTGACCTTGAGGCCACATGTGGCATTCTAGGTCCTCAGTTTTGTTCTGTGAAGTTTGGGTTCAGTCAAAGGGCCACATTTAAGGTGCTAGAGGGCCACATGTGGCCTCGAGGTCACAGATTCCCAACCCCCCACCCCCGGACCATGAAGGATGCAGCTTGCTGTGGAGTTTGCCTTTCTGTACTGGGAATTCAGTATTGTCTAGTGGGGAGGCTGAGTCAGGAGATCTGGTTTCTGGACCAATTTGCTATGTAATCAGGCAAAATAATTGATGTCCCTGAGCCTTGCTGTCTCCATTGATCAAAAGGGAAAAATCCCCAGCCAGGGGTATGCTGGAGCCAGCTCATACTAGTCAATTGTTAAATTTTCAGTGTGAGCATTTACATCTCAGAAATAGGTAAACTGTACAGATCAAAGCTGGCTTTATTGTTTTGTTGATTGTCCAGACTTTAAAAAGTGATGAAGGAAAGTTAATGCTGCAGATGAGGTTTAAAAGTTAGTTATACCTGCTTTTCGTTATGGGCTTTGTGTTTGTTTTGGAGGGGAGAGCTGATTGTTAAGCATATACCAGCACAGCCCTGCACTCAGCCCTTCCAGAAGTAGAAAAATGACATGTGAAAGAAGTAGAAGGGGAATAGGACAGGCCACTCAGATATCTAAGAAGTCCCTTTCCTCAGCATGGATCCTAACTGAATGGACAGTTATACTTTGATGTCGTCAGTTTTACAGTGTCCTAAAACATAGAACACCTCCCATCCTCTTACCTTTGCCTTCACCGCTCTCTAAGCCTAGAAAGTACTTCCATCCTCCTGATTTCAACTTCTTGGAATCCTTACCAGCTTCTTTCAAGGCTCTGCTATGAGCCACCTTTACAAAGCCTTTCCTAATCTCTCCCAAATTCTTTCCTTTCCTCAAATTATCTTGTATTTACTTATTTGTGTACAGTTGAATGTAGGCTCCTTGAGGGCAAGGACTGTTTTGCTGCTTCTGTTTGCCCTGTGTAGCATGATGCCAGGGTACATAGTAGTGGTCAAGACATATTTCTAGAGTTGAATTAAAATGGCGCCCGCTGTCTTCTTTCCTGAGAGGCAGGGAACAAATTCATTCCAAAGAGAGTAAGGAGAATTCCAGTTCCTGTTGTGCCCATCTAACCTGCTCTATGCTTTTCTTCTATTCTCAGGGTGAGGTGCGGGGCCAAAAGTCCTAAACAGTTGGCATGGGAGGCCAGACCACCTCACAACATTGACTATGAAGGCTCTACCTGTGACTGAAGCTACAGGAATTTCTCCAGTATCACCTGGAAATGTGGATCCAAAAGATGCTCTTCAGGAACTTTATTATCTCATTCAATGGGTGCATGTATGTGTGTGTGCATGTCCATGTGTGTGTTTGTGTGCATATATATCCCTGCTTTCCCAAGCCTGGGCAGCATTGTTGTAAAATGGAAAAGGATCTAATTTTCTAACCAATCTGGAAAATATTGGGAGAGTTGACCTTGAACTCCATGGACCTTTCCAACAGAGATGCCCTCACCAGCTTAGAGAGGAAAAGTGGATTGACATGGAGCCTAAGTGGGTGGATCTAGTGAACAGGGTCATGGTGGAGCTCAGGAGACATCTTCAATGACCCGTACCTTTCTCTGGCTCTTGTCTTGCTGACTTCTGGATTGGGACACAGAGACACAGCACCTGTGACACCTAAATTCTTTAGGCTGCAGCCACACGGGGGGTGGAAGGTCATTGGAGTATGTGTGGAAGACTCTTGAAGCAAATCCTCCCTTTGTGCTTAGATAATGTTTTTCCAGAAGGAAGTTTCTGCTGGATCTGCAATGTGAAGGTGCTCCAGACCTCTCCCATTGTCCTCCTAATGCTTCCATCTACCACACAGGCCATTCAACCTCTTGACTGCCAATGGAAGTGACTGTAAAGTAACCTGTATCTGTTGCTCAGATACAGGTTTTGCTTTTTTTCTTAAAGTGTTGTAAAGAGTTAAATATGTTTTGAGATCAAGGCCTTCACAGAATCTCAGAGCTGGCCTCTTCCCCCCAATCTTTCCCGTGCCTACAATCAGTGGCTGTACTTTTCCAGAAGACATCTGGCTGGAACTCAGAGTCTAATATTTTCCCAAGAGATTCCCCCAGGGTTCCTCTAGACCAGTGGTTCTCAACCTGTGGGTTATGTTCAATTTGTAACAACGAAAAAACATCCTGCATGTCAGATATTTGCATTACAATTCGTAACAGTACATAACATAACATAACACTACAGTTATGAAGTAGCAACAAAAATAATTTTATGGTTGGGGGTCACCACAACATGAGCAACTGTATTAAAGGGTCACGGCATTAGGAAGATTGAGAACCACTGCTCTAGACCTTCCAGGTTTCTGAGATACCTGGGTTCTTCTTTGGCTGCAAACAAGTGAACCACATTTTCCCCACCCAGAAGATTTGAAGGCTGGAGGAGGCAAAGATGTGAACCCTTGCCTAGGGTTCTGAGAATCCATGGCAAAATCCTAGTGGACAGACTTATCTCTCCTATTAAGGGCCTGAACCAAGCCCTTAGTGCCTTAAAATTCCATCTATCCTTTCCTCATCTTCTCTTTGGGTCTGACAATGGGGCATCTCTGTGTGCTCCAGTGCCAAGGAGGGAAAGCCTGGACATACTTCTTCCTGCTCTCACCTTCCCACACTGCTCCTTCTGAGGAGCCAAGCTGGCTTTGCTCCTGGAAGACACCAGTGTGGTCTGCCTTTCATCTCCCTCCAGAGGCTGAATGTTTGAACAATGGCTTTTCCTCTTCTCCCATACTTCTCATTCTCCTGGGAGCTACCTCATGCTCCCAAACTGGCCTCGAAGGCCAGAAGATGGGGGCAGCATGTGCAGAAGAGGATTGTGATCTACCTCTGAGGGGCAGGGGCCTCCTTGTTTGATTTGAGGTCATCTCTTGGCCAAGAGAAGAATCAGAGCAGGGAAACTGAATCCTGTCTGAGTGCTGGCACTTCTTTGCCAACACAGGAGCCATTGCAATGAGTTGTGCTGGTTGATGTCACTGTAGGGAATGACAATCTCTTTCCTGGGCAAATATATTACTCAAGCTTCTCCAACAATAAAACTTGTCCAACCTCAAGGAGTCATCATGGGTTTCTGACTCCAAGGCTAAGCCTTCTTCCTAACCTGGGAAAACCTTATGGTCACCCCCTTTCATAATCATGAGGCTGCCCAGACCCATTTCTGCAACATGATCCCAGGACTTGGCAGGAGAGTCCAAGATTCTGACTTATTGTCCTCCTCAACCTATCCTTTCCTAATTTTCCTGTTTCTGTCAGAAGTACCAGCATCCTCTCGTTCACACTACAATTACTCTGTCCTCTCTCTGCTGTATCCTTCACACAGCTGCCAAACTCTTAAAGCATAGCTCTAACCACATAACTCTCCCTGCTCAAAGCTTTCACTAGTTGCACAGTGCCACGACTGCAAGTTAAAATACAACCTTCTTTGGCATTTAAAGCCTTTCACAACCTGGCTCCAATCTCTCATTCCCCTTTACATTCTCAACATTTCATGCCCCTGCTTTGCACCTGGCATGCTCTCTCTCCTCACCCACCTCTTGGAATCTGGAGCTCCCTTCAAGGCTCGGCTCACATGTTGCTTCCTACAATAGGCCTTCCCTGACTTTTCCAGTGATAGTGTCCCCCTGAAATGACTTTATATTTATTTTGTATATATGTTTTTATTTACTTACTGGTGTACTTGTTGCCCCTCGCCCTCCATGTTCCAGTAGAATGTAAGCCCTTTGAGGGCAGGGATTGTTTATTTTGTCTTTGTATCTCGAGTTCCTAGCACAGCACCTGGTACAAAGTAGGTGGTTAATAAATATTTCTTGAATCGAATTGACAAAACGAAGCCCCAGAAATCCCTCCTTTTGTTCCTTTGCTTCTTTTTTCCTTATTTTTCCTTTCCCTCTTTCCTTGCTCACCAAAAGCTAAATCTATAGCCCTTTACATCTCTGTTATTTCCATGTTACAAGGAAATTTCATGATCTTTGGGCCTGAAAGCTGTTAGGGACCTTACAAATCATGGAGGATAATTTTATTCATATAGTCCACTTTACAGAGGAAAAAAACTGGTCTGGAGAGGCCAGGATTCATATCAAGTAATCAGCAGAACTGATCTTAAGAATACTGTAGACAAGTAGTGTCAAAATCAAATAGAAATGAGGTTACTGGCCTCATATCAACTTAGAAAAATCACATATTAATGTTGCATATGTTCTATTGTATTTTTATTTGTTTTGTTAAGTATTTGCCAATTACATTTTAATCTGGTTTGAGTCCACTGGGGAGTGCTGTAAGCAGCAAGGCTTGCAAGCCCATGTTTGATCCTTGTGTCTAGAGACCACCTGGACAGGATGCCCAACTACATGGAACATTTGGAAAATAGATTGAAGCCTGGCATTAAGGCCTTACATAGTACTGATGGGAGACTTCAATTATTTGGCCATCTGTGGGAGTTCTCTCCCTCTGCCAAAAGGAGAGCTGCTATTATATTCTTGGCTGGCCTTAATCATAATTCAACCATTCAAAAGATGGAGGAAGCAACCAGCAATGGGAAGTACTTGCACGATCCAGGAGCTGGTTGCTAGGGAAGAAATGGTGAGACTTAGCAGGAGGTATCCAGTCCATCTTAGAACTTGTGATAGAGAATGAAGGGAAATCTGGGCATAGACTGACATGAGCCCTGAATTTTGTGAGGGCAGAGATCAGAGGGCTCAGAAAAAGGATATATCAAAACCCAAGGCCTAAAAATTGGGGTGAAACTCTCAAGAATGAAAAGCTGAAGACATAAAGAAAAATAATTCCTTTGAGGAGGAAAAGGAGGGAGTTGTTTCAGTAGACCAATGTAGATGTATAGATGTGTAACTGCCAACCCAAGATTTTCAAAAGACATGTAAAACATTTGGAGATGAGAGTTGTAATGGGAAAAAAAGAGACAAAAGGGCAGCCAGTTCCTAAAAGAATGATGTAGGTTTGAGCTGCTCGAGTTAAGAATCTTTAAAAAAAAAAGTTTAGGACAATAAAGATTTTTGATTTTGTTTTAAGGATACATAATGAGGAAAAGAAGAGGATCAAAGTGTACTTAAGGTGGATCAGAAAATGTAAACTTTTAATGAAGAGAAGGCAAACCTTTTTCAATCAACTCTTATTTTGACTATGTTTTCCAAATAGGATAATCTTCAGGCTAGAAAAGGCAGAAAAAAGTGGACAATAGGTCAGTCAGTTACTGAACATTTATTAGGTATTGTAACTACAAATGTGGCAGTTAATAAGAGAGAACTTACCTGCCCTTGATAAGTTCAAGTCACCAGGTTAACCAATCTACATCTGTAATGCCAAGCAAAGGCAACTTCCAAGGTTTGGATTACCAGCATAGCAAACCCCATTTATTCAGCAAACATTCACAGAACAGAGGAAGTCAAAATACAGTATAACTCATTCATTTAGCAAGTAAGTTCTCCATTCAATCCAGGTACTACTACACTCCTAGACAGTACATTCATTTAGTCAGTCCCAGTCTCTTCTCAAAGGGAGATCAGTTTCCAATCATAAACAAAGTACATTCATTTGGTCAATCACAGAACACAAAAAGGCCACAGGTTTCCCACAAAGTAATTACAATACCATCCATTAACACCAAGCACTTTCTCAAAAGGGAGCAGGAGAACACAAAAGGCCATCCACCCTTAAGCTATAACAAGGTTAAGATATCATCTCAGCATTGAAAACCCAAGGAAAGGCCCTTCTTTCATCCTGACCCAAGGCAAGCCCTCAGCAATCTCAGTTCCTGGGGAGACAAGGCTCAACAAAGCCATAGCCAGTGTCCTCATCAAGTCACTCTCTGCTTGTAGAACAGTCTCAGCACCCCTGAAAACATCAGCAAGGCCCTCTTCCAGGATTTCTGTGCAGGTACCACAAGAAAATCCTCCTTCAGGGCTTCTGAACCAACAGCCAGGTTCCAGGACCTCTACAACAGCAGCACTGTCCTTTACCATCACGTGAATGTGGCAAAACAACATCAAAACAGACAGACAAAATACCAGCATCACAGCTATGCCTCCTCAGCTCTTGGCAGCTCTGGCTGGCAGTTCTGAAAAGTCTTAGGCAGCTCCAATGGGCTCTCAGCAGTCTTTCTCTCAGCAACTCAGGCTTCATGATACTGGATGCTGCTTCTTTCTCTCAGCAGCTCAGGCTCCATGATACTGGATACTGCTCTCCCAGAAGTCCTTCTGGCCTTCTCTTGGCTTGGGCCTCTCTCCCAATTCATGACTCCTTCCTGTTTAGCCCTCTCTCTTCACGTCAACAAGTCCATCCCACAAGTGGGATTCACAAACTCTGGGTTTTAACACTCAGCTCAAAAACCAAGCCAATACAGGTGCATCTCCAAATTCCATTACCATTACAACATCTCAGGCAGGTACTGAAAGAATCAGTGGATGTTACTGCTGAAAGATTGTGGAGAACATGAGAGGTACCATGGGACTGGATGTTAACATTTCAATTTAAAAGGAAAGAGACTAAAATGTGTAAACTCTAGGTTTTACTTTAATTCCTGTAAAAAAAAATCTTAGAATGCATTTTGAAACAGATGTTTACTAAAATCTAGAAAAGGAAGTAGAGATCAGAAAACACCAGGACAATTTCATCAGAAAATGTTGTATCAAATTAATCTCACTTAACTTTGGATCAACTTACAAAACTGGTAGGTCAGGAAAGTGCTATAAATAGTCTACCTACATTTTAGCAACCTGTTTACTTTAGCATAGTAATTTAGTTTACCTAAATTTAGCAACTATCTTTAATTGCAGCTAATTTTACTACCGTCTAACCTCATCTCTCTATCTTGATCACAAGAATAACACAGACTTTCTTACGGTATTTTTGTGGACAAAATGGGGAAATGTGGGCTGGACAAAAAATACAGTTAGACATATTTAAAACTGATTAAGTGTACAGACTCACAGAGTAGTCATTAAGGATAGCATCTTGGAAGGTCTTCCATGGGGTATCCCAGAGATCTTCACTTGGCAGGCATTTTTAAACTTGTTTTGTCAGTTGCTGGGATAAAATCATAAATGATACACATTAGATTTGCAGATGACAAAAAGTTTAGAGGGATGACTAGCACATCGAATGACAGAGCCAAGATGCCAAAAGATCTTGACAGAGCAGCACAGGGGTGGGGAGCCTACAGCCTTGAGGTCAAGGATTCAGTGAAAAGGTCACACTTAAGGATCTAGAAGGCCACAGGTTCCCCAACCCTGGGCTAGAGTGATGGGGTGAATCTGATAAGATGGAACTCAATAGAGATAAATGTAAAAGTTATGCTTGGATGTAGAAAATCAACTACCCAAGTAACAAATGGGGAGATGGCAGTTTATCTGAAAAACAAATTTTCTTTTTTTGGTGAATCTCAACCTTCAAATGAATCAATGCTGATATTGCTGCTAAAAAATCTAAGGTGATCTTGGTTTGCCTTGAGAAAACTATACTGTCTAGGACCATTGAGGTGACAGTCCTGCTGTATAAGATTATAGACTACATCTGAAATACTGTGTTCAATTCTGGTTGCCATGTCTTAGGAAAGATGGTGATAAGCAGGAGAAAGTCCAGAGTAGGGCAACTAGTGTGGTGAAGAACCTCAAGATCATGTCGAGTGCAGGGGCAGAGCCAAGATGGTAGAATAGAGGAAGCACAAGCAAGAACTACTAACATTCCCCTCCAAACAACTTTGAAATTATGCCTTAAATCAAATTCTGTCATGACAGAGAACACAAAATACCCAGGTGAGACATTTTTCTAGCCCAAGACAACTTAGGAGGTTCGAAGGAGAGATCTGTGACAATGGGATGGGTGGCTGGTAAGGTGCACACCTGGCTGTAACACCAGCTATGTTACAGTCATGGGCCTTGTGGGCAATGACAGCATCAACAGAAGCTTCAAAAATTCTCAAGTCAGAAATGATAAGAAGATTGGGCAACTGGTCAGAAAGATATTACAGGGGACCTTATGCACTGGGCACAGGATTGGGTACTGTTTGACAATTTCATCGCTTATCCCCAGTTCCAGGGTGAGGTTCCAGGATGGGAGGAGCATTTTTGGTCACAAAGGATCAGGGACCCTGAGGGGTAGTAGCATTTATGACTGCAAGGAATCAGGGGCTCATTCTGATAAGGACCAGATGCAGACTAGGAGATCAGTGACCGCACCTATCCCAGATCACACGACTTTGGAAGCATTGAAAACTTTTGAATCCCTGGAACCAGCTCTGAAAACAGCAATGCAAAAACCTTGAAACTTGGAACAATACCTGCTCCCACTCCCTCCTCCCCCTAGGAACAGAGCATATCTTTAACATAAAGTTCAAAGTCAAGAAATTGGGTGAAAAATGAGCAAGCAACAGCAACAAAAGGAATCTGACCATAAACACTATTATAGTGACAGGGAAGATCAAGACACAAACTCAGAAAAAGACAATATCAAAACAGCTTCAAGCAAAGCCTCAAAGAAAAATCTAAACTGGACAGAAGCCCATCAAGAATTCCAGGAAATGCTAAATTAAAAAAAAACACAAATAAGAGTGATAGAAGAAAAATTGGGAAAAGAAATGAGAGTGATGCAAGAAAATTATGAAAAGGCAATTGACAGCTTGGTAAAAGGCAAAAAAAAAATTGAAGAAAACTCCTTTAAAAAGCAGAATTGCCATCCAGGAGAGATAATTTAAAAATTACTGGACTACCTGAAAGACATTTTCCATCTGACCTGCACCGGAAACCCACTAGGAGAAGGTTGACCTCCTTGAAAACAGGGGCTGTCTTCATTTTCCATTTGGATTGCCAGTCCTTAGCATGGTGCTACCATAGTAAACACTTAATAAACACTTTTTTGTCAATTCATTCCTTGTGGCTATTATTAGATTCCTATGGCAGAGGTGGTAAAGGTAAAGACTTCTTTATCAGAATCTGTCCAACTGGATTCTCCTTGTTTGCACATGTATCCCAAGTGTCCTTGAGGGCACCCATCACCTTTAAAAAATGATAGAGCAGTTATTTGGAGATTTGACCTCTCTATATGTATTGATAACATCATACACTTTGGGAAAATTCTAGAAGAATATGAGAGAAGATGCTGAAAGTGTTGGATCAGCCCGATGGAAATAACCTAGATTTTCAATGGACAATCCCTAGAGCTTTACAGAGACTCTATTATGGATTTTGGCCACAATATATCACAGTGAAGTGTGAACACATGCCCAGCATAGACTTGATTACATCCAAAGACCCTGTAAGATCTCAGGACTTCATTCCAATTTCTTCACCATTCATTAAAAGCAATGAGATTTAAGAGTAATGAAGCAGAAGAAGCCAACCTTTGTCTGAAAATTAAAAAAAAAAAAAAAAGCAAAATTGGCCAACTGAAAAAAAAAGAAGAGGTACAAAAGCTCACTGAAAATAACTCCTTAAAAATTAGAATTGGGCAAGTAGAAGCTAATGACTATGAGATATCAAGAACCAACAAAACAAAGTCAAAAGAATGAAAAAAATAGAAAAAATGTGAAATATATTATCAAAAAAACAACTAACCTAGAAAATAGATTTAGGAGAGATAATTTAAGAATTATTAGACTACATGAAAGCCATGGTAAAAAAAGAGCCTAGACATCATATTTCAAGAAATTATCAGGAAAACTGGCTCAATATCCCAGAACCAAAAATTGAAACAGAAATTGAAAGAATCTACCAATCATTTCCGAAAAGAGATCCCAAAATGAAAATTCCCAAGAATATTATAGTCAAATTCCAGAGCTTCTAGGTCAGAGAAAATACTTCAAGCAGCCAGAAAGAAACCATAAAATTACTATGGAGCCACAGTCAGGATCACATAAGATTCAGCAACTTACATTTTAAAGAAGCAGAAGACTTAGAATATGATATTCTGGGCAAAGGAGCTAGGATTACAACTAAGAATAATCTACTCAGCAAAATTGACTATAATCCTGCAGGGAGGAAATGGATATTTAATGAAATCTAAAACTTTCAAACTTTCCTGATAAAAGGCTAGACATGAATAGAAAATTTGATTTTCAAATACAAGACTCAAGAAAAGCATAAAAAGGTAAACATGAAAGCCAAGTCATAAGGGACAACATAAGATTAAATTGTTGACATTCCTACAATGGAAAGATGATGCATATAATGCCCAAGAACTTTATTGGGGCAGTTAGGAAGACTCTAGGTAGACAGAGGGCAAAGGAGTGAGTTGATTATGTTGGGATGATCTAAAAAAACAAATGGACACATGAGAAAGAAGGATGCCCTGGGAGAAGAGGGAAAGGAGAGGAAAGATGGGGAAAATTATCTCACATAAAAGAGGTTTGCAAGGAAGAGCTTTTATAGTGGGGAGGGGGGAGGGCAAATAACACTTAAACCTCACTCTCATCTGAATTTGTTCAAAGACAGAAGAAAATATATGCCCACTCTTTTGGCTATGGAAATCTAACTTTCCCGATAGGGAATTAGCAGGGGAAAAAGAGAAGGGTAAGAGAGATAAAAGGGAGGGCAGATTAAGGGGAGCAGTAGTCAGAAGAAAAACAAACTTTTGAGGAGGGACAAGATAAAAAGAGAGTGAGAGAAGGATAAACAGGAGGAAATAGGATGGAGGAAAATTCACAGTTAATAATCATAACTGTGAATAAATGGAAAACAGCATAATGGATTGGAAACCAGAATCCAACAATGTGTTGTGTACAGGAGATACACTTAAGACAGAGAAACACACACAAAGTTAAAATAAGAGGGTGAAGCAGAATCTATTATGCTTTAGTGGAAGCAAAAAAAAAAAAGGCAGGGGTAGCAATCATGATCTCAGATAAAGCAAAAACAAAAATAGATTTAGTTAAAAGAAATAATCATGGGAACTACATCTTGCTCAAAGGTGCCAAAGACAATGAAGCAATATCAATACTAAACATGTGTGCACCAAATGGCAAAACGTCCAGATTCTCAAAGGAAAAGTTAAATGAATTACAGGAGGAAATGGAAAAACTATACTAGTGGGAGACCTAAACATTCCCCTTTCAGAGCTAGATAAATCTAACCATAAAATAAGAAATTAAGGAGATGAATTGAATCTTTTGAAAGTTAGATATAATAAACCTCTGGAGAAAAACTGAGTGGGAATAGAAAAGAGTATACCTTTTTTCTCAGCTGTAAATGGCACCTTCACAAAGACTGACCATGAATAGGGCATAAAAACCTTACAAACAAATGCAGAAAAGTGGAAATATTAAATGCATCCTTTTCAGACCACAATGCCATAAAATTACAGTCAAGGAAATGTTGTGGAAGCATAAACTTAAAATTAATTGGAAAGTAAACACTCTAATCCTAAAGGATGGGTGATTCAAAAAACAAATCATAGAAACAACAATAATTTCATTAAAGATAATGACAATAGTGAAAAAACATACCAAAATTTGTGAGATGTAGCCAAAGCAGTATTTAGGGGAAAATTTATATCTCTACACATGTACATCAATAGAAGAGAGAAAGAACAGATCAACAAATCGGTCATGTAACCAAAAAAAAAAAAAACTAGAAAAAGAAAAAATTAAAAGCTCCCAATTAAACACCAAAATGGGAATACTGAAAATCAAAGAAGAGATTAATAAAATTGAAAGCAAAAAATTGAATAAATAAAACTAGGAGCTGGTTTTTTGAAAAAAAAATACATAAACCATTGATTAATCTAACTTGAAAAAAGAAAGAAGGAAATCAAGCTATTAGTATCAAGATCATACCTAATGTGAGTGCCAGTTGAAGGAACTGTCATTTTTAGCCAAGAGAAGAGTCAAGGGCACATAACTATATGCAAGAATTTTAAGGGCTCTCACAGGAAAGAGGACCATTGCTTGGTCCAAGTGACAGAACTATTAATTTGCTACAGAGTGGCAAGTACCACTTCAGTGTGGAGAAAATCTACATAACAATAGCACTACCCACCATTGGGCCATCTCTTTAGGTACTCGATTCTCCCTACTGAAAGTCTTCAAGAAGTCTGGATGACTTTTCATCAAGAATATTGTTGGACAATTCTTGCTCAGGTGTATATTAGCCTGGATGACCTCTGGAGTCTATTCTAACCCTGACATTAGGTTGTGATTACAAATTTGATGCTCTCCTCATTGCCTTCTCACTTGTCTTTTCTAACTTATTCTTATTCCCTTCATTTGTCATAGAATGAACCCTTCAATCCTATCTCTCCCAACATTAGTGATGGAATGCTCAGGAATACAGTCTCATTACATTTGGAAGATTCCCCAAGTTTGCTTCCATATGTCCTAGTATTGGTATATCTGAAGCCTGGTCACTTTAGCCTGTTAATGTCAGGAAAGAATAACTTTTCTTAGGAACAGAGCTGGATTCAGAGTTGGAGGACTTGGCTTTGAATCCTGGCTCTGCCATTTATTACTCATATGACTTTGGATAAGTAACTTAATCTCTCTGGGCCTCAGTTTCCTTATTTGAAAATTTAAGTGGCTCTAAGATTCTTTCTGTCATTTCTGTCACCTCAGGGACATGAGGGGTGGAGAGAGGTAGGGAGAGGGATGGGACATATGACATCTTCATCAAGTGTCAGGGTCTAATTCTTTTCCTCGGGACATGCAGTCAAATCCCTAGAAGACCAAATCGTGGGACCTAGTGTCAAGATGCTTAGAACATGCAGAGACCTCTTAGGTCATCTTGTAGTAGGAGCTGGTGTATTAAGTAAAACCACTAGATGTCACTAGCACAGCGCCTGACATATATAATGAGCGCTTGTAAATACTGTTTTGTTGACTGATTGTATACGGCAAGGATCTTGGGTCAAGGTGGAGAACAAAACCAAAACTAAGAGCCACTTGCCATTTCTCTCCCCATCTTTGGGTGAAGGGATGGAGGCTCAGTTTCAGGAACCAGATCTCAGTCCCACATGACATAACATAAACTTATTCTTCCAAAGGAAAAGAAAGTGAATGTCCAAGCTTAGGTTTAAGTTTATCTTTGTTGAGACAGTGATAGGATCAGTCATAAAACAAAATAATGGCACATTAATCCCCTAGGGGACACACACACACACACACACACACACACACACACACACACACACAGTGATTTTTTTCAACCAAATTTCCCCCTGAAATAAAACTAAAACCTGAGTAAACTAATTGATAAAAACTGAGACTATTGGATGATTGTCAGTGGAACTACTGCATTTGGCTCTTGAATCCCACAGTAGGAGACACACAGTTTCTGAGAGATATCTCTAGAATTCTGAAAGTAGTAGTATCTGTGTACTGGGGACCCAACCTGCCGATTTGAACAGAGATTGGGGAATGCTGCTGCTCCTCCTCCTCCTCCTCCTCCTCCTCGTCCTCCTCCTCGTCCTCCTCCCTCTCTTCATTCTTTTTTCTTCCCTCACCACATGTGGTCCTTCTCTCCACTTGGAGCTCCATATCCTTATATGAAGGTATTCTATCCATAGGAATATATTTTTGGTTGTTTATATTTTGTAACATATTTTGGGGTTTGGGGATTAGTTTTTTTAAAATTTGAATCTTAATTAATTAATTTTTATTTTTTTTCAAAGAGCTAGGATAATTTACTTTTTGTCCTGTGCAGTTTTCATTTATGAATTTCTTGAAATATAGCTCTGAAAAACTGGCTTTTTAAAAAGCCCAGTGTGTTTCAAATGGAGCGATTTGACTACGCCTTTGAAATCGAATCACTCTGCTTTCACTGAATGACCAATAATGGCTTCCAGCCCAAGCCTCTTATGGTTCATTTTTTGGGTTTTGATGACTTAGAATGAGTATAGATAGCAATTGTTTTGTTTTGGCCAGAAACTTTGAAGATCTTCCCCTCTTTGACTGATATTTTTGTGATGGTAAATTAGGTCATCTTTTGTCTTAATTCTTACCTAGCCCTTAGTCATTGAATGGGCATTGCCTCAGATAAACTGAGACTTGGGAAAGACCTTAATTTAGAAAGACCAAGGTCACCCACTGCATCTGAGGCCATCACTAGTGGTCTTGACTCTTGTCTTGCCACTGGACTTCTATGACTCTGGAGGGGAGAATGAGGCTGATGACTTTGCTTGGCTCTGCCTCAATTAAATCCAATTCCTGTACAAGTCAGTTGGTCCTCTTTCAGAATGAAGTTCAAACAACAACATCTTGTTGGCCAAATATTTATAGAAAAAGCAAAAGTCAGTATAAAGCAAAAAGCTTATAGCATGTGACAAGAAAACAAATAATAAATCAATGCCAGCTAATGAGCAAGCAAGTAGAAGGGAGTGAGGAATCATTCCTCCAGTCTTCAAAAGACCTCTGCAACTTGAATGGAGTTTCAGTCCCATGAGAGGGCTGCCGTAATGGAGAACGGTCCCTCTGCCACTCTAATAATGACTCTTGTCTTCCTTTCTCCTCTTGGGGTGGAGAAGGAAAACTACTGGACTGGCCCACTGCTGCCAAGGCCATGCTGCTTACAAAAGATTCCTCATTATCTCTCTGGGGTTGCTGTTGCTCCTTTACTCTCCCCATTCTCTTATACTTAGAGAGCTTGCAAAGTCTCATAACTTCCCGTCCTCAAATGCTGCTGTGATATTTCCACTAAGATGCTGAATAGTAGATACCTCCCAAGGCCTAGGCACATAGTCTCTAGAGCAGTGGTTCTCAACCTGTGAGTCGCGACCCCTTTGGGGGTCAAACGACCTTTTCACAGGGGTCACAGGGGTCCCCTAAGACCATCGGAAAACACATTTCCGATGGGCTTAGGAATCGAGACATGGCTCCTCTATCTGTCTCCAGGTGGGTCCGCCCACATGCAGATACTCTCACATACGAGTATTAAAGGGTTGTGGCATTAGGAAGGTTGAGAACCACTGCTCTAGAGGCTTGGTCTGGTCCTCGACAGCTGCATGGGTCAAGATCAGAGTCTTGGGATTTAGGGAAGTGAGTGAGAGAAGTGAAAACTTCTCATGCTGTGCTCTAAAATCTAGTAAGGCTTTTTGTGGGAAACAGGCCCAAGTTCCCCTTCCCCAGAAATCACATGATTTACAAGGACCCAAAACTCAGAGCGGTAGGGAATCACCTCTCTCCCCAGTGACACCTCAGCACAAGCTATGCCAAACAAGGACAGAAGTGCTTTCTCAAATGTGCATTGGATGGTCTACTGTTTCCTTGTTCTGGTCCTTGAGGTAAATTGCTGTGCTTAGATTGTACACCTGACTTCTAGCCAATGGAAGAAAAGGGTCCGCAGGGGAGTGGGGGAGAATTCTGCATTAGGGCTTTATAACTTCTCCATTTCCTTTTGTAAATTGCTTCTCCTCTCTGACCATTTGTCAGGAGGGTGGCCCTTTCTCGAGATTGTACCCTGCTTTCTACCTTGAGAAGCCTCTGAGTATTATTTGAGTAAGGATCTCTGTTGCATACAGTTTTGGGGTACACACAGAAGGGAGAAACACTTTCATTTGTTTCAGAGTGGCAAGTCAAGACTTCAAAAGATCAAAGAAAGAAGTGTTTATGACAGAGCCTCCCAGGTCTTGTCTAAGCTCAGCAGAGTGATGTAGGGTCCAGGTGAGGAGAGACTGAGAGATACCACAATGTAGCATCTGAATTTGAGGGCAACAGAAGTGATTAGGTAGTCATTTGCAATGGAAGGTAACTTCTCTATTGACTCTGATGAATTTCCTTGAAGTGGGGATAGGGGTGTAACTTTGGAGTAAGAGCCAGCTATAATTACAATCCAGTCATTTGTGGCTGGTCTTTTTCCTTACTGCCCACCCCCAGCCACACCCACCCACATACAACAGACCATTGTTTTCCATAATTACTTTGAAAAAGATTCCTTATGCAATTGAAAGGAAATTGGAGGAGAGATTTTGTAAACTCCAATGTCTTACATGCTTTATCTTTCCACCTTTTTTCCCCCTAACATCCTACTGTTATAGGGAACCCGATTAAGTATTATGGATAGGTAAGCTGACTGATCCAATCTCCTTGATTCCAGACATCAAGCCGGGGACCAGGGGCTTTTAGAAAACTGTAGAGAGAGGAAAAATTCCCTGCAGGCTTGTGTCAGATACCTGGTTGCCCTCAGAGGTAGAATCTTGCCATTCCTGTGGCAAAGGTATTTCCAGGAATCCTCTCATGTCACATAAGACTGTCACCTTGAGGTCATCATCCCAATCACCACATGGTATGGGTGTGTGACTTGAAGAGAAAGATGCCTCCTACTTTCTCGGCTCCTTCCTACATCATAACCCAGGCCTTTTGTCTCTGAAATGCCAATTATGAGTAAAAACCCAGCTCACTGAGCCTTTTCTAAGTGGCTCCCAAAGTTGTACTGGAAGGGAAAGAGGAGACAAAATGTGTTTATTTATTTGTTTACGTAACTAGTTCTGCTTACTTCACTCTATATCAATTCATAAAGGCCTTCCCAGTTTCATTTGAAATTGTACAGTTCATCATTTCTTATGGCACAATATTTTGTGTTACACTCATATACCACAATTTGTTTAGCCATATTTCCCACAGGAGGACAGCTCCTTAGTTTCCCGTTTTTGGTTACTACGAAAAGAGATGCTATAAATAGTTTCATACACAGAGATCTTTTTTTTCTTTCTTTGATTATTTTAGAAATATGGGCCTAGTAGTGGTAAAGCTGGGTCAAAGACTATGCCGTTTGATAATGAAATTTCTGGGCATGATTCCAAACTGCTTTCCAGAATGGCTGTACCACTTCACAGGCCTCCCGAAAGCTTGTGTGTACCTGCTTTCCCTGAAGTGAAAGACCAGGCCATCCAATTAGGAACTCTAACATTGGAGCTTTGTTCAAGGAAGGTGGGGGTGGGGATTTAGACTTGAAGGAGGGGCTTGTGTCAGGGGGAGCCCATTTCCTCCTTTAGGGGCAGTCATAGTCCTTATTCACAGACTGATTTCACAGTTTTCAAAGTTGGCACAGGGATTGGGGAATCAAAGGACCATAGATTTAGGGCTGGATGAAATCTTAGAAGGTTATCTAATCCAACCCCTCCATTTCACAGATAAGGAGACTGAGTACCAGAGAGGAAAAGTGACCAACAAGGCCACATATGCAATGAGACATGTTTTGGGGATTAGTCCTGTGATTTCATCAGTATAGCAATGTTCTGGTGAGGAAACTCCCTCTAACAGTGTAAGTCATCACTTGCTCTGCAAGTTATGGATTAGGGATTTCTGTTGGAAAATTCATCCTAACAAAACTAAAGGAATGATGACTAGATTTCCCTTACTGCTCACTCCACCCACCCACCCCACCTCCACCATAGTTAGTGAGAATCAGAAGAGGGGAACTGGATGAAGCTTATGGTCTCAGGAAGATGAATTTGACATCTTTCTTTGATCTGTCTGATCAAATGTCAGTCGATAATCAGTAATGGGCTGGAGTTTTTTAACATTTAATTTTAATTTTATTTTTCTCAATTACTTGTAAATAATTTTTTTAACAATTTAAATTTTTTTGAGATTCATATTTTTTTCCTCTCTCCTTCCCCCCCTACTTGAGAAGGAAGCAATTTGACATAGACTATACATGTGTAGTCATGCAAACACTTTCCAATATTGGCCATATTACAAAAGAAAATGCAGACAATCCCCCCCAACCCCAAGAATGATGAAGAAAGTGTAAAAGTATACTTCAATCTGCATTCAGACTCAATCAGTTCTTTCTCTGGAGATGGATAGCATTTTTCATCATAAGTCCTTCAGAATTGTCTTAGATCATTGTATTGAAGAGAATAGTTAAGTCATTCACAATTGATTATCTTACTATATTGCTGTTATTGTGTACAACACTCTCCCAGTTCTGCTCCTTTCATTTTCCATGAGTTCACATAAATCTTCCCAGGTTTTTCTGAGAGCTTCTTCTCCTTCTCCTTCTCCTTCTGTTTCTCCTTCTCCTTCTCCTTCTGTTTCTCCTTCTCCTTCTCCTTCTTCCTTTTGCTTTTTGGAGGGGGGAAGACAGGGCAGTTGGGATTAAGTGATTTGCCCAAGGTCACATGGCTAGTAAGTGTTAAGTGTCTGAGGTCGGATTTGAACTCAGGTCTTCCTGAGTCCGGGGCTGGTGCTCTATTCACTGAGCCACCTAGCCATCCCTAGTTCATCATTTCTTAAAGCACGATAGTATTCCATCATAATTGCATACCATTACTTGTTCAGCTATTCCCCAATTGATGGGCATCTCCTCAGTTTCCAATTCTTTGTCACCATAGAAAGAGCTGTCATAAATATTTTTGTTCATATAGATCCTTTTCCTGTTTCTTTGATCTCTTTGGGGTAGAGACCTGGCAGTGGTCTTCCTGGGTCAAAAGGTATGCACAGTTTTAAACCCTTTGAGTTCCAAATTGCTTTCCAGAATGGTTGGATCAGTTCACACCTCCATCAACAATGCATTAGTGCCCCTATTTTTCTACATCCTCTCCAGTATTTGTCATTTTCTTTTTCTGTCATATTAGGCAATCTCATTGGTGTGTTGTGTTACCTCAGAGTTGTTTTAATTTACATTTCTCTAATCAATAGTGATTTAGAGCATTTTTTTCTTGTGTGTCTATCAAACCTTTGATTTCCTTGTCTGAAAACTGCATGTTCATATCCTTTGACCAATTGAGGGAATGACTTGTATTCTTATAGATTTGACTTGGTTCTGTACATATTTGAAAAATGAGGCCTTTATCAGTAAACTCCCACCACCCCCTTTTCCTGTTTGCCTTCAAATCTTGGATGCAGGGGTGTCTAGGTGGTGCAGTGAGTAGAGCACTAGCCCTGGAGTCAGAAAGACTTGAGTTCAAATGTGGTCTCAGACACTTAACACTTTCTAGCCATGTGACCTTGGGCAAGTCACTTAACCCCAATTGTCCTGTCCTCCCCTCTCCCAAAAGCAAAACAAAAAAAACCCAACAACAACAACAAAAATCTTGGCTGCATTGGTTTTGTTTGTGCAAACCCTTTTTTCATTTGATATAATCCAATTAATCTACTTTATATCCCATAATGCTCTCTATCTCTTTTTTGGTCACAAAATTTTCCCTTGTCCATATATCTGCCCGATAAAATATACAACCCTTCCCTATTTTGCTTGTATCACCCTTTATGTCTAGATCATATACCCATTTTGAACTTATCTAAGTATATGGTATGAAATGTTTTTCTATACCTAGTTTCTGTCAAGCTGCTTTCCAGTTTTCCCAGCAATTTTTGTCAAACAATGATTTCTTGTCCCAATATTATGGATCTTTGGGTTTGTCAAACACTAGATTTCTACAGTTATTTACTACCATGTATTGTGTACCTATTCTGTTCTACTGTTCTACCACTCTGTTTCTTAGCTAGTACCAGGTTGTTTTGATGATTACCACCCTGTGACGCAGTTTGAGATCTGGTACTGCTAAGCCACCTTCTTTCAAATTTTTTCATTGATTCCTTTGATATTCTTGACCTTTTGTTCTTTTAGATGAATTTTGTTATTACTTTTCCTAGTTCTACAAAATAATTTTTTGGTAATTTGGTATGACACGGAATAAGTGAATTAATTTAGATATAAATGTCATTTTTATTATATTGACTCAACCTACCCATGAACAATGAATTGTTTAGGTCTGACTTTATTTGTGTGAAAAGCATTTTGTAATTGTGTTCATATAGTTCACAGGTTTGTCTTGGTGGGTAGATTGAAGTATTTTATATTGTCTGCAGTTATTTTAAATGGAATTCTTATTCTTCCTCTTCCTGCTGGACTTTGTTGTTTGGGATCTTCTTTAATGATACTATTGACCTCAGGTCAAGGATAGGAATGATTGCTCTAATTGGCAAGGATAGAATATATTGAGCTATCCTCACTCTCTTCCCTGTTCCTCCTTGTGACCTTTGCCACTCACATTTATTTGAGAACTGCTTGGGCCTGTTGTAGGCAGGCTGTGTCCCTTAAGCCATTTTCCTCTGCATGCAGCTCCTCAGCTATCAGTCCCATCATCTTGGTTTCATGGTACTAGGCTCTAACCATCTTAATTAACTGAGCCCAAAGACTGAGAATAAGCAGAGTTTAATCACTTTTTCTGCTCTCAAAAGGAGGGTGATAACTTAATACCATCACTTTCTCTCCAATACAATAGCAAGAAAAATAATTTATCTGAGGAGAACAATAAATAGAAGCAGGCGGTATTATACAGATTAGAATAGACCAAAGAATAAGTAAGAATAAAGAAACTCTTCATCACGGAGCAGGAAAAAACCCCCCCACCTCAGTTCAATCAAAAAGAAAAGGAAAAATTTCACCAAGGGGCATCCATTCTCATCATTCTCTAGGGTTGCAAGCACTGGAAGTCAAGAGACATGTTGGGGGCTGGTTTCCCCACATGTCTGTCATGTTGTCAGCTCCTGTTGGTCATTCAAAAAATTTCTCCTTGCTTCTCTTAATTGGTTTCTTCCTAAGTCCTCCCAAATACCTCCAAAAATTAACCCTGGGCAGATATGCAGCCTCACATTCTGCATTCATTCAGCCAATTAGGAGTCATGCCTTCCTCCATTTAGATTCTTACGCATTCTCACAGGAATTCTCTTGGGAAAAATGGCCCCTTTGGGATGGAAATGAGTATTAAAATGAATAAATGAAAAAGCATTTTTAAAAAATCAATGTAGTTTTTCAGTTAACAAGCATTTGTTTTCTCTCTCTACCTCACTCCCCAGTTGAAAGAAAAAATTAAAAGCAAAATCTTTGTGAAAAACATACATGTGTAACAATGACTGATTTAGCCCACACAGCCTGAAGGCCAGGTTTAGTACAATTTATTCCTCTTGGATTTTGGTGCCCAGGACGCTCATCTCATCATTTCCCACTCAGCCACTTTCTGGACTTTGTGATCTCCAGGAATTCATCATCATGCAAGATAAAATCACCTTTGTCCATTTTACCTCCTCAGATCATTTCCCATCTGTTATGAGAATCTGAAGATTTTCCTTGCCCCTAGGCCCTTTGATAGGCTTAAGTGACTCTGAGAACCTTCCCTAATTTGAAAATATACTCTGCCCGCTAATAGGCTGAATGTGGTCACATGGAGCCAGTGACAGGAAGCTTGTTTTTCAGGAATGCCCACACCTTGTTACCTTGTGATTGGGCAGTGGGTCAAGAGGGTTGTGACATTCTCTGATCCAGGTAGCTAACTAGGTATGGATGTAATGGTCAGATGGCTAGAAGCTCTGTCTGCTGATCTGTTTCTCTGTTTGCTTGTAACTTGTTTGTATTCTCTGAAGTGCTGGGTGCTGACTTTCCCCCCTAAACTAAGTAAATTATATATGTTTGATTGATTAAAGTAAGATTGTTAACCCATTTTGAGTTGCTTTCCTTTAGAAAAGCAAACCTAAGAACCTGTGCTAGCAGCCATCCTGGGTATGCTAGGGTGTTTGCTGCTATACCATCCCAGCTATATGACTTCATAATGACCCCTCAACCTTCATACCCCAACCCTTTCTATTTTCTTTTTATGTGTTGTCTTCCTTGGTTCTTCAGGGTAGGGATTATTTTATATCTTCCTTTTTTCAGTGCCTGGCATATAATAGGCATTTAATAAATGTTTATTGACTTTGACTCTCACTCTAATAGGGACAGCTAGGTGATGTAGTAGACAGAATGCAAGGCCTCCAGTCAGGAAGACTTATCTTCCTGAGTTCAAATCTGGCCTCACGTACTTACTAGCTGTGTGACTCTGGGCAAATCACTTAACTCTGTTTGCCTCAGTTTTCTTATCTGTAAAATGAGCTGGAGAAGGAAATGGCAAACCACCCCAGTATCTGTGACCCAAATAGAGTCATGAAAAGTTGCATATGACTGAAAAAAAAAGACAACTATGGGAGACACAAAGAGGGAGGGGAAGCTTCCTGCCCTTGGGTAGTTCTTTGCCCCAAAAAAGAGGCAACACACAAACACATACACACAAAGACAGAAAAATTGCTTTCAAAGAAGGAGAAGCAAAAGCCAATTAGTGAAGAACTCACTCTGCAAAAAAATAAAAAAAAATAAGGAAGAGCTGAAGGGATTCACAATCTGAGGGGGCTTCCTGGGGGCAGCTGAAGTTTGAGCAGGGTTTGTTAAGAAGGGAAGGATGTGATCAGTAGTCATCCATTCTGAACATAGAAAATAGGATACACACTAGAAATGTGAAGGCTGATTAGTGTGCCTGGAATGAAGCATTTGTGAGGAAGAATAACATGAAATGAATCCTAAGTGAAGCCACCCCAATGGAGGTACTTAAAGACTAAACTGGGGAGTAAGAGCTTTTCTCCCCTACCTAAGCCAATAACTCTCTTAACCTTCAACATTACTAAATGCCTCATCTCTACCTTCATCAGGAAAAGACCCTGTTAATAGGACAGGGTCTCTGAAAAGGTCATCTGTTCTCTCTCGCTATCTTTGGATGGGGCTGCCCTAGGTAACTAGATAACAAATGGAAGAACCACTATTTAAGTCTTTCAAAAAAAAATTCTTTTTCTAAAAGGTATCTAAGGTATTTAACAGGCATCATCAAAATGGTGTCTCCTCCAGCATGAATTTCTTTTATGTATATAGGGTCTACTTGCTTATTTTAGCTGTATATTTCCAAGCATTTTTTTAATGTATCTAATGCTTGTTGAATGAATTAGTTGTTTTCCATTCCATTGCTTCTTCCTGTTTTATGAGGTGATATGACTCATAATCTTCCACTATCTTCCTCCGTAAAATTTTATTAATAAGTTTATATTTCTAAAATAGTGCTATCCTTAGCTTCCATATCTCTCCACTTGGCAAAGAGATCAAATGCTTGCTGGCTGAGGCAGTTGATTCCAAGACTTTTTTGATCTTCTCATTAGCTTATAACAGTTGAACTTCCTTATATAATGGTGATAATTTGCAATAATATCTGTTCTTACCCATTTCCAATGTTTTTTGCATTAACAATTTGTTTAAATATGGAATTACTTCAATTACCTTCCACTTTTTCTTCTCATTTTTCTTTTTTTTAATTGATTTTGATCTTTGCATTAATAAGTCAACAATCTTCACGTACATAGGCAGCTGATTTGGAACTGACTCCATATCAGAAATCATCCTGGTTAGACCATAATCAATTTCATTTTTCTGTGATGTTATTTGGTTTTCAACACATCCAATGCCTCCCAATGTTATTCTTGAAGAATATGTTGATTATTTAGAGGTGTAAAGTGTCTTCATTGTCTACTAGCCTTTGGCTTCTTACTCTTAGACCATATTTTCCAACACTTTATCCCATCCTCCTCCTTGAACTGAAATAAACAAATATTAAAGTATACCAAATTCTTCTAATCCCATCCTCTGCAATAGATATTGGCTCCTGTTTTCATGGCAATCTCTTTGTAAAAAGCTTCATTATGAGCATTCAGACACTAGATAATTAAATGTCCCATGAAATGATCACAAAACCACAGAACGACAAGAGTTTCAGAGTTGAAAAGGACCTTTGTGACCATCTAGTTTAATCCATAACTGGAAAAAAAATTTCTCCACAAAATCTGGATAGGTTTTGCTTGAAGGTTTTGCTTGAAGGTCTCTAATGGGAGGAAATCCATCACCTCCCAAAGGACCATATTCACCTTTTGAATTGCTCTAATCATGATAGACAAATTTTCTTTACTCTCGAATATTCAAAATCTGTGATCTAATGATACAGATCAAACCTGTCAATACTTGCTCATTCTGTGTAAGCCTCTGAGATCTACCCAACAACCTGAGAACTTTTCTGTCGTTTAATTAACATTGTGAAGATGCCAGGAGAGTGCTTGGGCTTTCCAGCAGTTATCCTTCACTCTCACCAGTGAAGATCAGCTCATCTTATTTATTATGTATATATTTCTTTGGTGACATCCTTTATACTGCTTCTCTTTTGTAAGCCCTTCTTTGTGTTAATGTTATGGGTCATGATCAAGGAACCCTTGGGGGATGGGCTATATCTGTCATGTATCTCAAGAATACTTCTAGCCACTATGGCTCTCTCCACTGTCCTTTAGGTGATCCTCCATTTCAATTTTTCAGAGACCACAGTGTTCCATGACTCACAACCATAGGTCAAGTCGTCACTAAATCTTGTCACTAATATAGGAGGAAGAGGGAACCAATGCAGAAGTCAGCACATTGTAGGTCAGGTTACATCATGTAGTAGCATGAAATGATTTATAGAAATGAGGAAGTAGGCACATGGGTTGTAGTTGCTAATGTTTTCTGGGCTACTTTTTAAAGTATTACCATCATCTGTAATATTTTTCTCTTTGTTTTTGGTGTGGGTGGGGGTCCCATTCCCTCTTTTTTTGAAATACTTTAAAAATCAGCCCCTGAGAATGCCTTCAACATTGTGTCATGTCCAGCATGTGTCTTTGGCCAAGTTGTACCCTTCTTCCTGATTTCATATGCTTTACTGCCATTTCAACTTCCTCGTATTACATATTGAGAACCGAGGTGTTAGAATCTCAGTGTTGTAGTTCCACTGTCCGGAGTGATGAAATAGATAACTATAGAAATGCTGGCAGAATTCTTCCATTTGTAGGGGCAGAGCTATTTGGGATCCTTCCAGCTTCATTTATAGATACTCTTGGGAGTTGGGTGTCGTGTCAAGTCTTCCGCAGCCTTATTTTCCTTCCCACGGCTTTTTTCCCATGCTATTTTGTAGCTTTCTGTCATCATTTTCTTTGCTGTTTCACAAATATCTTTGGCTACCATGTCTCCCTGTTTGACAAGAAGATTAAGCATTTATTGGCTAGAGTGATCTTGAAGTGCTGTTAGCCTCCTTATAGCAGCTGCTTTGTATCAGTTAAACTCCTCTAGAAGCGATGATGATCAGTCTATGTCTTTTCCTCTTTATCCCTATTTCATTTTTTCAGAGTCAAAACCTTACTTTGAGGCAGCTAGGTGGTGCAGTAGATAGATGCACTTGACTTGGAGTCAGGAAGACCTAAATTTACATCTTGCTTCAGACACATACTGATAAAATGAGATAATTGTAAAGTGCTTTCCAAACCTCAAAGTACTATATAAATGCAAGGCATTATTAGATGCTAACAATTAATATGCTGGGTTGGAGCCACTGTAATTGTATACAGCGCTTGTTTCTAACTGTACCCTTTCTTCCACTTTGGTTTAGATCTTGGCCTTTGCTTTAACTAGTCCATGGTATGACTATGCTCAGCTGCTTTGGAAATGATGTCCACATCAACAATTATTTGCTTCTTGACAAGATACGGTCAGTTCCGTTTTTTGGTGATCACCATGTCCAAGGTCTTCTAGTTCTTTTCTTGAAGTATTATTAACATCATCTTAAACATCTTAAACTCAATATGCCCTAAACTAAACTCATTATCTTTGCCCCTAAACCCTCTTCCTGTCCAAGCTTTCCTCTCCTCCTCCTAGGTTCACAACCTACATCTCATCTTCAATTCCTCACTATCTTCCCCCAATCCCCAAACACACATGCATATCTAATCTGTTTTCAAGACCAGTTGATTTTATCTTTGCAACATTTCTTCCATCTCCCTCTCTATTCTGATATTCCCACAACGCTAGCTCGGGCTCTCATTACTTCATACCTAGAATATTGTAATAGCTTTCTGGGTCTCCCTACCACACATCTCTACTTACTCTAGTTTATTCTCCACTATGTCATTAAAAAATTTCCTAAAGCACTGGTCCAATCATATCACCCTGCTGGTTCCCCTCTCCACAATCCATCTCATTAAACTGTGGTGGCTCCCTGTCTCTTACAGGATCAAATACAAAATCCTCGGTTTGGCGTTAAAAGCTCTTCATAAGCGAGAACCTCCACCCTATTTTCCCAGTCTTCTTATACCTTACTCTCTGATCCCATGCCCCTGGCCTCCTGGCCGTTCCCTGAACAAGGCACTCCATCTCTCAGCTCTGGGCATTTTCACTGATTGTCTCCCATGCCAGGAATTCCCTTCCTCTTCATTTCTGCCTCCTGCATATCCTGGCTTCCTTCAAATTCCAACTAAAATCCAGCCTTCTACTGGATGCTTTTTTCACAATTTCCCTTAATTCTAGCACTTTCCTTCTGTTGATTATTCCCTGTTTATTCTGATGATAGCTTATTTGTCCATAGCTGCTCACATGTTGTATCCACTATTAGGCTGTGAGATACTTGGAAGCAAGGATTGTTTTACCTTTTTGTATCTTTAATGCTTAGCACAATGCCTGACACAGACTAGGTACTTAGCAAAAGCTTGTTGACTGACCGACTACAATGGATGTTGATTTGTAAGCTACAATTTTCTTCGTGGTGGTCCTTTTATTTATGCTTATTATGAGATCATAGGCCAAGATGATCCAATTTGTCTTATGAAACGATGTTCTCTGTCTCTTCCTCCCTCCCTTCCTCCGTCCCTCCCTCCCTCTCTCTCTCTCTCTTTCTTTCTCTCTCTTTCTCTCCCTCTCCCTTCATCTCTCTCTCTTTCTCTATCTTGGCATGTCTCTATCTGTCTTTGTCTTTCTCTGTCTGTCTGTTTCTGTCTGTTTCTGTCTCTGTCTCTGTCTCTTTCTGTCCATCTCTGTCTCTGTCTGTCTCTGTCTCTGTCTCTCTGTCTGTCTCTGTCTCTCCTCTCTCTCTCTCTCTCTCTCTCTCTCTCTCTCTCTTTCTCTCTCTCTCTCCTTCTTTCTCTCTCTCCCTCTCCTCCCCCTCTATCTCTCTCTCTTTCTCTATCTTGGTGTGTCTCTCTCTCTGTCTCTCTGTCTCTGTCTGTCTGTCTCTGTCTCTTTCTCCCCCACCCCCTCTCCTTCTCCCTCTGTCTCTCTCTCTTTCTCTATCTCAGTGTGTCTCTATCTCTGTCTCTCTCCCCCCCTCCAGAATACCCAAGGAGCAGGGGCGTCTCACTTCACTTTGACTCTGGGGAATTGTTGTTGATCCTTCATTCTCAAAGAGGACCGATGACATCATGAGGGTGATGTCTTGACATGTGAGTGAATTGGATTTAAGTGAGGCAGAACTGCACACAGTTGTCAGCTTCACTCTCTCCCCCAGAGTTGTCAAAGTTCAGTGACAGGACAAAAGTCAAAGTAAACATCAATGGCTGAGATGGTTTCAGATAGAAGTGGCTCCATCACTCATTAACCGCTCGATTTTGGCTGAGTCCGTTAATCTGTTTCTCAAAATCCTCATCTATAAAAGGATAAGATCCAGTCTGATGACCCTGGACGATCTCTAAGGTCACTCTCAGTTCTCATATCCTTATGATTCTATGACTGCCTTTCAGCTTAATTCTAAGTGCCAGGCACTGTGCCAAGTGTTTTACAAAGATTATCTCATTTAATCTTCACAACAACTAGGCATATCAATGCCCAAACAGGAAACTGAGGCAGACAGACATGGCCCAAGGCCATGTAGCTAGTAAGTGTATGAAGTTAGATTTGAACTTGCTCCCTGACTCTAGGCCCAGCTCCCCATCTATTTTATCACCTGCTAGTGATGGGCAATGACAATAACAATGGAAGGCAGTGATGATACCATCTAAGAGAGACTGGGATAAATTAAAAGGGAAGGTCAAGCACAGGCTGATGCACATTTTAGGGTGTTGGTCCTTGGTCTTGTGTTCTAGTCCTGGTATTCTCCTTTCATCTCCAATAGCGAGGGCCTGAGGTACAGGATCCCATAGAGACTGAGACTTTTATCTTGTATGTACATCTCAAGAAGATTCATTGTCCACGTCAGCTCAGCAAAGCCAAGGAAAGCAGGATGCAACCATGCCTTGCTACTTACTTCCCTGACCAGAAGTTTGGCAAGAGCTTTTATAATTCCTTCTACCCTTCTCACTGTGATACAGTGCTTCCAAATCCTCCTCTGAAAACCCTTTTCCTACTCTGCTCAGAACCATCAGTACATGACTGTGGCTTTACATTTTTGTTTCCCCTCCTCCTTTTATAAAGTCTAGCCCCCCCTCCCATATCTTCCCCAGACTGGAAATGCAGGAGTTACTCACGGGCCCAGCTGTACTTATAATTATCATGGGATATTTGACCCATTCTGTTTCCACACTGGGCCTGTTTGGCCTTCTTTAGGCAACCTGGTGGTCCCCCAATCTTCAAACCTCACCATAGTGATGCCAGACCTCCTGCAGACACTTGACTTAGCTCACTGAAGCTCATAAGTCCTAAACTCAAGAAATCTTTCAGCTTCAGCCTCCCCAGTAGCAGGCATTACAGGTGTGCCCACCACACCCAATAATTTGTGTTCTTTTTCCTATGTAAGTGAACTGTAATTTTTTCAGGGTTGTGTTGCTTGAAAGAAAGCTGAAATAAATGTGTATTGCATGGTCCCCAAGACCCTTGAATATAATTTTGTGATTTTGAGGTCTTTTCTCTCCTGTCTCCCCTATTAATAAATGCTCATTGGGGATGGGATGGTATTCAGGTTGAGGAGGAGATGCCTGCTATCCTCAGCCTTGGCCAGAACACATCTAAAGTATTGGGCTCTGTTTGGGGTGCCACAATTTAGGAAGGGCATTGTTAGGCTGGAGGAGGCAAACATGATGACAGAGGGGCTTGATATCATGCCATTTTAGATGGGCAGAAGGTTCTGTGGCTATTTGATTTACAGAAGAGATTTGATAATAGCATCCACCTCTAAGAGTTGTGAGGATCAAATGAAATAATATTTGTAAAGCACTTAGCACAGTGCCCAGGAAAAGTTAGGTGCTATGTAAATGTTCTCTATTCTTATTTGATGAGACAGAGATCATCCATAGAAGTGCAACTAGGGCATTGGTTCTCAACCTTCCTAATGCCAGGACACTTTAATACCCGTATATGGGCGTATCTGCATGTGGGCGGACCCGCCTGGAGACAGATAAAGGAATGGTGTCTCAGTTCCTAAGACCATTGGAAATATGTGTTTTCTGATGGTCTTAGGTGACCCCTGTGAAAGGATCATTCGACCCCCAAAGGGATTGAGACCCACAGGGTGATGGAAGGATCTAAGATCATAATACATTTAGAACAGGAAAGTACCTCAGAGTCTATTTTATTCAAACTCTATCCACACCTTACAGTTGAGGAAACTAAGGTACTAAGAAAGTTTGCTGACTTTTCTCAAAGCATGCAAGTAGTAAGCAACCATAACTCACCTTTATATAGTTCTTTAAGATTTATAGAGTACTTTCATTGAACTGATGGAGTCTGAATACAGATCGAAGCATACTATTTTCACTTTATTTTTTCCTGGTTTTCACCTTTTGTTCTGTTTCTTCTTTTACAACATGACTAATATGGATATATGTTTTACATGATTGCATGTATATAACCTGTATCAAATGACTTACCATCTCAGAGGGGAGGGAGGGAGAAAATTTGGAACTTAACATTTTAAATCAAAATCAATGTTCAAAACTGTCTTTACATGTAATTAGAAAAAATAAAATACTATCTATTGGAAAAAAAAGATTTGAAGAGGGAGAGAGGAGCTTATGATATCTAAAGTCAAGCATTTGAAAGGCTGTCATGTGAAAAAGGGATTAGACTGCTCAGTCCCAGAGGGATTAGGTAGCCATTGGGGTCTGTTCCAGCTCTAAATTTCTGTAGTTTTATGATTCTGTGAGTGGAAGTTACAAAGAGGTAGTTTTAGTTTGGATGTAAGGAGAGACTTCCTAAGAATTAAACTTAGATGAGAGTGGGAGGGGATGGGTTGGGGAGGTGGTGAGTTTAGTAAGCAATGCATGCCAATTGCATAAGAAATCAGGTCCAGTGCCAAGCTGAGGAGGCGTGGTACCAATTTATTATGCAATTGGCATACACTCCTTAGCAAATCAATATGCTAAGAAACCCGAACTTTTGTTTCCTCAGTTATTTCAGATTTTACCCATCATGCCCCTCGAGTGTATTCTTCAAATAAAGATTGACATAACCTTTGAAGGAGGCTTCGAGCTGCTCGATATTTGTTGGGCACCTAACAACAGCAATTATTATAGATAACATTATAAAGCAGCTACTAAGTGCTAGGCACTGTGCTAAGAGCTGAGCCATTGCCAGTCTTGCCACCAGACTCAGATGACTCTGGAGGAGAGAGTGAGGCTGATGACTTTGCACGGCTCTGCCTCACTTAAATCTAATTCACTTGCAAGTCAAGACATCACCCTCCTGAAGTCATTGGTCCTCTTCAAGAAGGAAGGACAAACAATTGTGCTAAGCACTTTACATTTATTCTCTCATTTGATCCTCACAACAACCCTGGGAGGCAGGTACTTTTATTATCCCCATTTTACAGATGAAGAAACTGAGGCAGACAGAAGTTAAGTGGTTTGCCTAGGGTCACATAGCTAATTAATGTCTCAGGTCAAATTTGAACTCAGGTCTTCCTGACCCCAGGCCCTTCATTCTATCCACCTGCACCACACTTGCCTCTGATTTTCAGCTTTCATTGATACGTTGTCTTTGCCCATTAAAATGTAAGCTGTATGAGGACAGGAACTTTCTTTTTGCTTGTATCGGTACTCCCAGGGCTTGGGACAGTTTCTGAAACATGGTAAGTGCCCCTGGACAGCAAACTAGATCACCAGTCCCTTCTTCCTATAGACTCCATATCCCCATATCCTTCATGTGGATGACAGCCCGAGTCATCTACTAGCATTCTTCTGGCTTTCACTGTCATTGCTTCAGAGGAGTTGTTACATATGAAATGTGGTACAAAGGACTGTTTATCAATGTGCTCCCACCAATGAATTATGCCCTAAGCCAGTGGTTCTCAACCTTCCTAATGCCGCCACCCTTTAATACAGTTCCTCATGTTGTGGTGACCCCCAACCATAAAATTATTTTTGTTGCTACTTCATAACTGTAAATTTGCTACTGTTATGAATCGTAATCTAAATATCTGATATGCAGGACATATTTTCATTATTACAAATTGAACACAACCCACAGGTTGAGAACTGCTGCCCTAAGCAGTCACCTACCTTGCCTACCCCTAGGCATAGATCTGTCCCCGGAATACCTTATTGCACTTTCTTATAATAATTTGAATGCATATCCTAGATCTCCTTCCAGACTAAGTGTCTCAAGGCTATCAAGGGTAGGGACAAATTTCATTCACCTAGGCACTAGAATACACACAATGGATGGAATGGGAGTCAAGAATATGAGTGCAAATCAGGAATATGAGTGCAAATCTGGCATCAGAGATTTCTTAGCTGAATAATCCTGGATAAGTAACTTACCCTCTATTTCCCTCAGTTTCCTTATCTGTAAAATAGAGGATAATAATAGTACCTGTCTCTCAGAATTGTTGTGAAGCTCAAATGAGATGCTACTTATAAAGTACTTTGCAGGGCTTACACTATATAAATATTATTACTATTTATCTTAATTCTTCCCAAAGTACTCAGCCCAGTGATTCGATATTAAATAAGTGGTGATTATAGTAGGCACTCAAATGGTTATTGAATAAATGAATGAGTACTTTGCCTTGCTAATTAATTTTGCCTGAATGTTGGTTCTGCCCTCCCACTAGACTGTAAATTCTCTGAAAAGTCCCAGTGAGGGCAGGGACCACATCTTATATGTTTTTATGTCTCTTCATCTCTCTCCACCCATATTAAATAGCTATAAAATTGAGTTGAAGTAAAGAGGAAAACAGTTACATTGCAGAAAGATGAAACAAGGCAGTATCAGGCAGGTCATGAAAAGTTAGAAAAAGCTGTAGTGGAGACTGAGTACAGGTAGGCAAAAACCAATCAATGATTTTCTCGGGTTGGACCAGGTCTGTGTAAACCAGTCCAGGTGCTTCCCAGACAGAAGACTGCGGAGGTCTAGATGGAATAGGGATGGCTCATGAACTGTGGAACTCTAATGGAGGGAAAGAACAGAGAGGTTAGTGGTAAGGGGCAGTGTCTGGAAATAGATAGATAGATAGATAGATAGATAGATAGATAGATAGATAGATAGATAGACTGGTGGATGGATGGATGGATGGATGGATGGATGGATAGATGAATGAATGGATGGAAGGGCAGACAGACAGACAGATAGGCAGAGCATTTATTCAATTTTATTATGGAACATTTATTATTATAGAACATTTGTCATGTTCCAGCCACTGTGCTAAACACAAGTGATACAAATGCAAGCAAACAAAACAATCCCTCCCTTCCTAATGGAGGAAGATAACACATAAGGGGGAATGGAGCTTCCTGGAGCAGTATATGGTGTAGAGGTGATTGAGAAGTGATGGGGAGTCTTGGTTCCAGGCAGGACAAGGTGAAAAGCTTGCCTATCAGAGTTGGAGTCCCAGGGGGAGAGTCCAAGTTTCCAGTAGGAGGGCGACAAGAATGATGGCTAGAGCCTAGACAGAATAGACACCCATCTGACTGGGAAATGAGGAAAAGAAGAATGGATGGGGTTAAGGGACCCTGAAGAAAGGAGAGAGGAGAACCACAGGTAGAAGCAAACACTGGTAAGACTTCTATGTATTCTAATATTAAGTGAACACTAATATGCCACAGAAATACTTCAGGAGAGAAGAGAGAGAGAGAGAGGAGAGAGAAGAGAGAGAGAGTGTGTGTCTGTGAGAAGGTGTTTGGATAGATTGTACAATTTGGTCTATAGACTCAAATTTTTAACCAATGAATCCAAGAGCCTAGAAATCTATCCTAGGGCTTGTCTCATCCACTGCCCTCTATCAATAGATCACATTTAGTTGGCACTTTAAGGTTTAAAAAGTGCTTTCCTAAACAATGTCAACATTGCTATGGATCTCCCCTAAGTCAGCATCATGTATGTTCATCAACCACACAGTTTGGGAGCTACATTCCTATAATATCAATGACAAACATTTAACAAAATATATTTTAAAAATACAGTAAAACATAGTATCACATTTTAAAATGAAACCAATATGTAGGGATTAGTGGCCCCCGTTTCTATTTGAGTTCAACCCCACTGATTTAGTTGGTAGAGATGGACCTGAGTTCAAGTTCTATCTCTCATGTAGAGTGGCCTTGGGCAATGGCCTCAGTTTCCCAGTCTTCCAGGCAACTCTTTAAGATTAAGCTGCAGAACAGTGGCTAATCTGTAGTGGTAGAATGTGTTTCTTCACCATGACTTCACTCCATTGAGGAAAGTACAGTGCTGGACTTCCCTTCTAACAACCCCAGGAGATTAGTAAGGAGAGCATCCACTATCCTTGTACAGATGAGTAAACTGAGGCCTAGAGAGATGAATGATTTGTTCAGGTCTTACTGAAGCATTAGAAGCCTGATGGGAACCCAGGACTCCTGCCTCCAAGTCCAGTGCCCAATCTGCCATGATGCCTAAATACCACAGTTCTGCTCTGCTGGTACAGAATGGAGTCTGAGCTGGGTGGCTTGTGGGCACTTGGCAAAGAGTAGATGTGGATGAGGCTGATGGTGATGGTGAAGATGATGATGATGGTGTCCACATGTTCCCACAGTTTGAGACTACTCTCTTCCCCCCAACTGATTCATTCTGAGTCTTGTTCCTCTCTGACACCACTGTCACAAGGCTCCCTCTTTTTTTTTTTTATCAAAGACAGAAATCTAATCGCAACTGTGCAGAAAACAGGAGGCCTGCTCAAGAAGAGCAAGAAATAGCCTATTCAGAGTGGAAAAACACCCCTTCCCTCCCCCCCACCAGATTGCAGGGACAAAGAAAGCAATTTCCTGCCCAACTCTGGCTAATGGCTTCCAACTGCTGTTAGCAGAGAAGTGAGGGCCATGCCTGCAGACAGGAGCTATGTATCCAGGCCCTGACAGCAATTTTCTACTAATGGGTTTTAGAAATGGTTATGGGGCACATACAAATGTGGGGTGGAGTAGAGAGAAGAGATTTCATTGGGGGCCCAGACATCTCCAGGTGGGGCATGTCTCCAGTGTGTCTCTGTTGAAACTACTTTGGGCTTGGGGTGGGGTGGGAGAGGATGGGGATATATGAGGGGCTTATAAAATATGATGCTGAGGGACCTAGGAAATGTCCCCATGCAGAGCCAACACTAAAGATTTTGGAATCTGAGCCAGTTACCTATGGCTACCTATATCCCTGTAATTCAGAGTCACTATTTGCTGAGGAGGAACCCCTTTTCTCCTTTAACCAATCCTTGCTGTCTTGTCCACTTTCCTCACAGTCTTGTCTCCTCCCCACTCCCTAACCCCTGCCTCACCTTATGGTGTGCTCTCCAAAAATCCCAGGTAAGATAAAGAAAGTAAGTTTCCTTTTATCTTAGACCTCTTCCTCTTGTGACATGTACAGCTTCTTGTGCTCATGAAAACCTGGATCTCCTTGGAAGGTATTGCTTTGATGGCTACCCAATACTTCTACCTTATATCCCTCCTCTATCACTATGATGACCAGATCAGCTGATAGATGAGTAAGGTCCCTCCTAGCTCCAAGATCTTGTGATTGCTGTGATTCTATGACACAAGGGAATGCTGCTTTGCCAGATGGAATACAACAAAATCTAGGGCCAAATTAAAGAAGAAGTTTAAGTTCCTGAAGTAAGTGAAGGACTCAAAGTCTGGTCTAGGAGGAGATCTGATCAACTCTTCACTGCTGTTCCCACTTCTTCACCCTTCCACACACTCAGCAACCTCTCCTTCTTCCAGGTTCCCTCCATTCCTCCATCTCTTCATCTATATCTGTACAGATCCTTGATACAGTGATCTCTTGGACTCCCGGTCACTTTCCCTTCTCTCTAAATGAGTTCAGTACCTGGATCTACAACTTCCTCCATACCCTAACTCTTGCCTTTTATACTAGGGGAATTCTAAAGACAATTATGTCTTAAGTATTTATGCATCAAGTACCCCTGACCTCCCGTTTATCAATCTCATCAATTTCCATGATCTACATCTTCACTCTAGCTCAGCCATTCACAGTAATGATCATAGCTTAGATCTTGACACCACCCATTACTGTGCTATCTCCAACATACTGAATCCTGAAATCCCCATCTGACTATTACTGCCTTGTTTCCATTCTCCTCCTCTGCCTCACTCTTTCTAGACCTACTCTTTTTAAAATTAAGTTTTATTTTTAAATTTTAAACAATCTACTTTGCTTCCCTCTTACCTTCACCACATTGGAAAAATAAATTCCTTGTAATAAATATGCATGGTCAAGCAAGACAAATCCTTTCTTTGGCTGTGCTAAAAATATGTTTTATTCTACACCCTGCATCCAACATATCTCTGTCATAAGGTGGATAAAATACTTCATCACTGGTCTTTTGGCATCATTCTTCATCCTTACCTTAACCATCAGTCTTTCTGTTTTTACTTTATTTAGAATTTTATTTTCACCCAATTACATGTAAAAATGATTTTTAACATTTGTTTTTAGAATTTTGGGTTCCAAATTCCCTCCATCTCTCCCCTCTCATTGAGAAGGCAAGCAATTTCATATAGATTATACATGTAGAGTCTTGCAAAACATATCTCCATATTAGTCATGTTGTTAAAAAAAACATAAACCAAAAAAAAAACCACTCAAGAAAAATATAGGAAGTAAAAAATATGCTTTGATCTGTATTCAGACTCAGTGCTTTCTTCAGGGATGGATAGCATTTTTCATCATAAGTCCTTCAGAGCTATCTTGGATCATTGTATTGTCAAGAATAGCTTAAGTCATTCACAATTCTTCATCAAACAATATTTCTGTTACTGTGTACAATGTTCTCCTGGTCCTCCTCATTTCATTTTGCATCAGTTCATTTAAGTCTTTCAAGGGTTTTCTGAAATCATTCTGCTTATCATTTCTTATAGCATAATAGTATTCTCTCACAAGCATACACCACAACTTGTTCAGACATTCCGCAGATGATGGGCATCCCCTCAATTTCCAATTCTTTGCTACCATTAAAAGAGCTGCTATAAATATTTTTGTACATATTTGACCTCCAGTCTTTTCAACTCTCTTTGTTGTTTCAGGCCATTATTCCAAAGCTGACCTCACTTTTCTCCCTTCACTATATGGACCCTATAGTTGACCAGTTAGTTCAACTAAACACTAGTCTTTCTAACTTCAAGTTCATACTCTATCCAGACACCAGTGTGAGGGATAATTTATAGTGAAGTTTCCCCATTCTGAAAAATCAAATCTAGAATGGCTTCAGTATTCACTAAGCTTGTTTAGAAGTCACCTGACCTTCTAGCAATCTGGGGCTTAGAGCAATGGAGACCCTCCCCCAGTGCCAACTCAGCACAAGATATGCCAAATAAGGTTAAGACTGCCTTCATTAGACGCTCACATGTTTCCGGGTCCTTTGTCTCAGAGAGATTCCTGCACTTAGGTTGTGGGTCAGCCCGCCTACTAATAAGAGTGAAGGCCAGTTGAGGGGTTGGGTTTCTGTATTAGAAGATTGTATAACCATGGACTGGCTTCTACCTGTTGCTCTCTCCCTGCCACCATATGGGCGACAGGGGCAGAATCCTTTCTCATGAGAAAGAATAAAGACCTTTTCTGATCTTAGATTCAGACTCTAAACTCTTTCATCTCACACACCAGATACCTCAACACCACATAATACCGGCAGGGTCCATGAAGAATTGATAAGGTCTAAGTTTACCTGGGACCTCACTACTGAACAGCAATCCATTTATTCTTTCATAGTAGACTCTGTCATGCTCCCCACAAAAACTGTTTCAAACCTTTCCTCAAGTCCCCTAAGACATGGCCTCCCAAATCTCTCTCAGGAAAAGACTTTGCCTCCTGCTTTACTGAGAAAATGCAGTATGTTGTGAATTCCCTTTTGTCCCATATTTCCCACCTCAAAATCACACTATGTTGCCTATTCCAGTCATTGAGGAAGAGGTGGCCCTCATCCTCACCAAGCCTAACTTGGACCCTTGTACCCTTAATTCCACATCTCCTCTTTTCCCCTTTAGGAGTTTGGACCTTCATTCATTCCCTTTCTATCTCTCATCTTCAATCTTTTCTTTCTTATTGCCTAAAAACATTCTCAATTCTCTACCATCCTCTTAAAAAAAACACTGAGGTACACTATAAAAGCCAGTTATTGCTATTATTAGTGATATATAATATATATCAAAATATAGCTAAGGAAATCCTCTTTTGGTTGTCCTTGCTTACCTTAAAGTCCTTCACTTGACCTTATTATTCACTCAAGTAGTCCTTCTAAATCTCTGTTTTTCACAACCAAATTCTGAGAAATATGTTTCTATCACCGTGGTCTCCACTTCACCAGCCAACTCACTTCTCACCCCTTTGTATTCTGGCTTCTAATCTTACCATGTGACTGAAAATGCTCTCTACCAGTGACCTATTAACTGCTAAAACTGGCAACCTTTTCTCAGTCTACAGAAGAGGTGTCAAACATGCCTGGAGAGCATACAGTCTGAACATTCCAAAGTGGTATCAAATTAAAATGCATTTGGGAAATAGATAACAAAATAAATAAAAATACAGTAAAACATAGGTAATGTTACATTTTAAAACTAAGTCAATATGTGATCCTTGTGCATGGTTTATGGTTTGTTAGACGCCATTTATATTTGAGTTTGACTCCACCAGTCTACAGGATATCTCTGCAACTTTTTTACACCATTAACCACTACTCCATCATGTAGCCTCTCTTTTCTAGTCAACATGTATTTATTAAGAACTTACTATATGCCAAGCACTGTACTAAGTACACAGATAGAATTGTACACAATCTCTTCTTTGAAGCTCACAGTCTATTGGGGGCAGTGACATACAAACAACTATACACAAAAAAAATATATGCAGGATAAAAATAATCAATAGAAGGAAGACACTAGAATTAAGTGGAATTAAGAAAGTATTTTCATAGAAAATGAATCTTTGGCTGAGATTTAAAGAAAGCCAGGGAAGTTAGGAAGCAGAAAGATTTAGGAGGGAGAGCATTCCAGGCATTGGGGACAGCCAGAGAAAATACACACAATTAGGAGATGAAGTATCTTCTTTTAGAAATAGCAAGGAGGCCAATGTCATTGGATAACAGAGTATGGAGGTGGGGAGGGAATTATTAGGGGCAAGAAGAATGGAAAGGTAGGAATTTGAATGCCAAACAGAAGAGTTTATATTTGAATCCTGGAGATGATAGGGAGCCACTGGAATTTATTGTTTGGGGAGTAGGGAAGGTGCACTTTAGGAAGACCACTTTGGCAACTTAGTGGAAGATAGATTGGAGTAGGGAGAGACTTGTGACAGGAAAAGGAAGTGATCATCAAGCCATTCTAATAGTCCAGGTGTGAGATGATCAAGATCTCCACTAAGGTGGTGGCATTGTCAGAGCAGATAAAGGGGTATATGCACTGGATATGAAGGTAGAATTGACTTGGTCACAGATTGAATATGAAGGTGAGAGAGAGATTGTAGAATCAAGGATGTCACCTAGATTGTAAGCTTAGGTAATGGGAAGGATGGTTGTACCCTTGACAGTAACTGGAAAGTTAGAAAGAGGGGAAAGTTTCGGGGAAAATCAATCAATAAATGCTTATTAAAATGCCTACTATGTGCCAGGCACTGTTCTAAGATGATAAGTTCAGTTCTGGACATATTGTGTCTATGAGAAGTCCATTTCAAGATGTCTGCTAGGCAGTTGGAGATGGAAGACTGAAAGTCAGCAGAAAGGTTAGGGCTGGATGAGAAGATACAAGAGGCATCAACATAGATAATAATTGAATTCATACAACCTGATGAAATCATTAAACAAAAAATTATAGAGAGAGAAGAAAAGAGGGACTAGGACGGAACCTTGGAGGACATTCATCATTAGCAGGTGTGACTGGATGAAGATCCAGCAAAGAAGAATGAAAAGGATGGGCAGGGTAGGTAGAAGAAGCAGAGGAGAGAAGAATCATGAAAACCTAGAGTCAAGAGAATAGCAAAGATAAAGAGTCAATAAACAATAACCTGTAGAGAGGTCAAGAAAGTCAAAGGCTCTGTGGAAAGTTCAAGAGGAATAAGAATTGAGAAAAGACCATTAAATGTGTCAATTAAGAGATCATTGGTAACATTGGAAAAAGCTGTTTCAATTGAATGATGAGATCAGAAGCAATAATACAGAGACTTAGGTAGAGAATGAAAGAAAAGGAAATGGCAGAATCAATTATAGGTGGATTTCTCAATGAATTGTGCCATCAAATGGAAGAAAGATACGGGAAGATAGCTAGCAGGGATGGATGTATCAAGTGAGTTTTTTGAGAGTGAGGGAGACAAAGACATGTTTGTAGGCATCAGGGCAGTAGCCAACAGTCAGAGAGATCAAAGATAGGTGAGAGAATGGGAATGACGGAGAGCAGTCTGCTGGAGAAGATTAGATGGAACAAGATTCTTGTGAATGTAGAAGGGTTTGTCTAGGCAATGAGAAAAAAACTACCTTTTCATGAGAGATAGTGGCAAAAACAAATTTTCAATGTGTCAAACTGAAAATAATCACCAAAATGCCATAGAGGTTAAGCAATAACTGTTAACTTGAAAATACCAAAGAACCAAAGATGTTGTACACCAACTGTTAAAATCTGAAAAATAAAATAAAACCAAGGAGTTCACAGAGGTTATGGGCAAAAGGCCTTTATTCTATTGGATGAGGGAAACTAGAGACACGTGCTAAGCAGTGAGACTTAGCCTCAATATATATAGTTGTGGCTAGACAAAAAACCAGGCAGTGAGTAGTAACAGTAATAATGGGGCAAGTTTGCCTAATGAAAAAAATGACTATTCATAGCAGGGCTTTATGACTGGAGTGTGGTTCCTGCAGGTGCTTGTCCAAGCTCCAGGACCACTTGGGGCTGGTGTGAAACAATTCTGTGATTTTACTGCAGCAGAATTCATCCAGAGGGTGAACACAAAGGATTGTTGTTATGTCAAGTTCAGGACATAGCTTGCTTGCTGAGCTTTAGCTCTGAAAAACAGTTAATTAATGGTAATAGTAAAAATCTCAATAGTAAAAAGTAAGTAAAATAAAATAGCAAAAAAAAAAATCTTCATAGTAAAAAGAGAGGATTGAAAAGAGAGAGATGGTCTTGGCGTGGGGATTCCGACAAAAGATAACAGAATGGGAAAATGGTTCTTGCTGTTGAAAATGGCTGTTGAAGGACATGCACACTATTGTACTCTTGTTAGAGCTGTGAAATGCACTTGTCCAGGCGTTGTGGAAAGTACTTTGCAGCTGTGCCCTCAAAGTCACTAAAAATGTGCATATATTTTGAGCCAGTACTGCTACTACAAGACTTTTGCTACCAAAGAGATCGAAGAAAAAGGAAAAGCATGTAGAAGTATAAAATATGTAGAATAAATAAATAAATAATAGGATAAATAGATAATATAGATAATGATAGAATAAAGAAATAAATATGTTCATCAATTGGGAAATGGCTGAACAGATTATTGTACATCAAGTTCAGTTAACAATCATTTATTAAGTGCCTACTATATACCAGGCACTGGGCTAAACACTGCATAGACAAAGAAAGGTAAAAGATAGTGTCTGCTCTGCAGTTCACAGTCTAATGGAGAAGACAATGTGCAAGCAACTATTCACAAGCAAGATATATGTAGGATAAACTGGAAATAATCAAGAGAGGGAAGGCACTGGGTGCACAGTGAACAGAGTATCGGCCCTGGAGTCAGGAGGACCTGAGTTCAAATGCGACCTCGGACACTTAACACTTACTAGCTGTGTGACCTTGGGCAAGTCACTTAACCCCAATTGCCCTGACTTCCTCCCTCCAAAAAGGGAGAAAAAAAGAGAGAGGGAAGGCACTAGAATTAAGGGAATTCAGGATAGTATTTTTGTAGAAAATATTTTAGCTGAGACTTGAAGAAATCTAGAGAAGTTCAAAGGCAGAGATGAGGAGGAAGAGAATTCCAGGCATGGGTGACAGCCAGTGAAAGTGCTCAGAATGAGGAGATGGAGTGTCTTCTTTGAGGAACAGCCAAGAATCCAGTGGCATAATGGTGGTGGTGGGGTGTAGGTATGAGAAGATTGGAAAGATAGGAAGGGACCAGGTTATAAAAGGCTTTGGATGCCAAAAAAGGGGATTCTATTTGGCCTTGGAGGTAATAGGGAGCTAGTGGAGTTTAGTAAATGGGGGCTGGAGGGAAGGTGCCATGGTTAGACTTATGCTTTAGGAAGATTACTCCAACAATTGAGTGGAGGATAGATTGGAATGAGGAGAGAATCGAGATAGAGAAACCTACTGGCAGGTTATTGCAATGAGGTGACAAGGGCCTGCACCATGGTGGTACCAAAGTGAGAGCACAGAAGGGGGAGTACACAAGAGATGTCATGAAGGTAGAATCAACAATCTAACAGCAGACTGGAGTGAGAGAGATTGAGGAGTTGAAGATGACATGTAGGTCAAAAACCTTTGTGACTAGGAGGATGGCAACACTCATCACAATAATAGGAAAACTAAAAGTCAGAGGAGAATTTTTTGGGTGGGGGTGGGGGTGGGGATAATGAGTTCAGTTTTGTACATGTTGAATTTAAGATGTTTATAAGAGATTCAGTTCAAGATATACAATATACAATTGAAGATAAGAAGTTAGTGGACAGGTTGCTTTGGATAAGTAGATCCAAGCATAGGGATGGTAATGGAATTGATGGGAGCTAATGAGATCATGAAGCAAAACCATATAGAAGGAGAAGAGAAGAGAGCCCAGCACAGAACCCTATAGGACACCTATGATTAGCAGGCTTGACTCGGATGAAGATTCAGAAAAGGAGATTGGGAAGGAGCAATAAGATAAGCAGGCGGAGAATAAGACAGAATAGTGTCCCAAAAACCTGGAGGGAAGGGAGTAGCAAAGAGAAGTTGATTGACAGTGTCAAAGGCTGCAGGGAGTTCAAAGAAGTGGAGGATTGAGAAAAAAAAAACCCATTGGATTTGACAATTAAGACATCATTGGTAACTTTGGAGAGAGCAGTTTCGATTGAATGATGATACTGAAAACCAGACTGTAGATAATTAAGAAGAGAGTGGGAGGAGAAAACATAAGGTATCTATTACAGGCAACCTTCTTAAGGAGTTTAGCCACAAAAAAAGGGTAGGGAGAGTGTGATGAAAAGATAATATCATTCCTTACCTCTATTCCTCACTTCTGGTGACAGACAGGAGTATGTTTCATTATTATTCTTTTGAATCTACAAATGGTGACTACATTGATGAAAGCTCTGAAACCTTGGCTTTCTCTTTTCATATTATTGTTATCATTATGTAGATTGTTTTCTTGGTTCTGATTTACTCTGCTTCAGGTCATATAAGTCTTCCCTAGTTTCTCTGAAGTCTTCATATTGAATATTTGTAACAGGACAATAATTAATTACATTCATATACCATAATTTGTTCTGTCACTCCTTAGTCAGTGGACATTTACTTATCTTCCAGTTTATTAAAATTTCTTAAATTAAAAATGTAATGGACTATTATTACATCATAAGACATGATGAAAGGGATACATTCAGAGAAACCTTGGAGGAACTAAATGAATTAAATTGAATATGGTGAGCGGAAGTGGAAGACAATGTATACAGTGGCTATACATGGTAAAGAAAAACAACTGTGAAAGATTTAACTGTCAATATAGCATAGCTCCTGGCACATAGTAAGAGCTTTATAAAGGTTTTTTGACTGACTGACGATGATTGGGACTCCAGAAGACTAATGATGAATCATATTTCATATCTCTTGACAAGAGCTGATGGAATAGAGGTGCAGAATGAAATATACATTTCCAGTTACAGTCAATTTTGTTTTCTATGACTATGCTTTTTTTAAAAACAAGGAATGTTTTATATTTTCTTTTTTGCATGTAGATGGGTTGGGGAAAGAAGTTTGGGAGGTTTGTAATGTTAGTGATACTTTAAAAAGAGAAAAGAACATCAACTCAATCCTCATCTTTTTTGACCTCTCTGCAGCCTTTGACTATCACTCTCTTTTCCTTGATAGTCTCTTTATGCCAGATTTTCACGGCACTTCTCTCTTCTGATTCTTCCTTTAGCTATCTGACTGCTCCTTCTCAGTCTATTTTGCTGAATGTGTCATTCCTAGATGGTGGCCCCCCAAGGTTCTGTCTTGGGCACTCCTTTCTCCTTCCTCTATACTATTTTACTTAATGATCTCATCAGATCCCAAGGATTCAATTATCATCTGTTTGTGGGTGATTTTTTTTTGAGGGGGGAAGGCAAGGCAATTGGGTTTAAGTGACCTGCCCAAGGTCACACAGCTAGTAAGTGTTAAGTGTCTGAGGTTGCATTTGAACTCAGGTTCTCCTGACTCCAGGGCTGATGCTCTATTCACTGTGCCACCTAGCCACCCCTGTAGATGATTTTAAAATCTGCTTATCCAACACTAACCCCTCCAGGGATCTCCAGTTTCTCATCTCCAATTGCCTATCAGACATCTTGAACTGAATGAACTACAGACATTTTAAATTCAACATATCCCAAGCTGACTTCATTACCTTTTCCCTCAAACCTTCCCCTCTTTCTGACTTTCCTATTCTCAAAGGCATTGCCATCCTTCCCATCACCCAGACTGGTAACCTACGTGTTATGCTCCATCGATCAGTCCCTCTCATTCTCACATTCACTTTGTTGTCGAGTCATCCCCCACTATGCTGCCAAAGTGATCTTCCAAAATTTCAGGTCTGACTGTGTCAGCACCTATGCAATAAACTCTATAACTCCCTATCACCTCAAGGTTCCAATATGAACTCCTCTGTCTGGCATCCAAAGCCCTTCATAATTTGTCTCCCCTTTGCCACACACATACTTCTCACACTTCGTTTTCCTTTCCTCTCACATACTACAGTCCAATACTGCTGACCTTCTTCCTATTCCTTGAAGAAGACTCTCTTATTTTCTGATTTGGGGCATTTTCACAGACTGTCTCCCATGCCCCAAATCCTCTTCTTCCTCATCTTTTCCTCTGGACTTCCCTGGCTTCCTTCAAATTCTAGCTAAAATTCCAACTTCTATAGGAATCCTTTTCTAAAGGCCCTTAATACTAGGGCCTTCTCTTTTCTTTATCTCTAACTTAGCCAAGACATGTAGAACCTTGTTTACGCACAGTTGTCAGTATGTTGTCTTCCCCATTAGACTATAAGCTCCATGTGAGTAAAGACGATCTTTTGCCTTTCTTTGTGTCCCTAGCATGTAGCTTGATTCCTGACACATAGTAGGCACTTAATAAATGTTTATTGACTCATAATTAGAAAATAAACAATAGACAGTAAGAGGAAGTTCAGAAATGGACACAGACAAGTGGGGCAACATCTTAAATTTGAATTATTAAAAAAGGATGTAAAGAGGGAGGGAAATAGCAAACTATATAGTAATAGTGCGTTAGATATGCAGTCTCTTTTTTGTCCTTTGTATATTTTGTAAACTTGTGTTGATAATTATTTAGTTCATAATAAAAAAGAAAATTAAATGTAACACTTGCCTTTCCTATAGCCACTATCATTACTGTTACTATATCTTTAAGATTCAAATGGAATGTTGTAGAAATAGTTTTAGTTGTCAGTTTTCTTGTTTAATGTAATGCTTTGAGAGAAACTGAAGAGACTGTTTTCCTGTAGTGGATAGAAAGAAGTTAGAGAAGACAGAAAGAGAATAGAGGCCTTATTTCTTGATAGGACTATTTCAATCTTTATCTCTTGAATAAAACTCTTGAAAAGAGACTATTTTTGTAGTAGGAGGTGTTGTATGGTTCACAGGGAGGCAAAAATAGACATTTCTGGGACGGGTGGGTGGTACGGTGAATAGAGTATTGGTCCTGGAGTCAGGAGGACCTGAGTTCAAATCCAGCCTCAGAAACTTAACTTGCTAGCTGTGTGTCTTTGGGCAAGTCACTTAACTCCAATTGCCCTGCTTTCCCCCCTCCAAAAGGAAAAAAAAATAGACATTTCTTAGTGTCTTCTCCCTTTACCCTTCTCCAAGGGAGACTTTGGTTTCTACCAGCAGGAGGTTGGTGCCAGGGGTTGGTCAAGGGGTGGGCAACTTGTGACCTTGAGGCCAACACTTATCCAAATCAATAGCAAAACAGAAATCAGAGAAAGCATGCATATGAGAATATATACTAGACAATACAGAATGAAGGAGCTCTCCTTGTGTAATTGAGGCAACTCAGCGAGAGAGAGAGAGAGAGAGAGAGAGAGAGAGAGAGAGTCCCAGATCTCACTGAAGAAGAAGCTATTCTCCAGATCCTTTCTGTCTTTGTGGCCCTAAGGAGAGATTGGTATCCCATGCATCTTCTGTTTTGATGCTGGAGTCTAGAAACCCAGCCTTTCTTACTCCAAAGACCTAAAAGACCAGATCTCTCTTCTTTCCTGTTCTAACTCACTCAGATCTGCCCCTCAGGAAGGTGTGAGGCATGGAGGATCCCTCACAAGTGACCCTTTGGGCCTGGTTTATATTTGGTATCCTTAAGTGAACTGGATGATGAAAAGTTAAGAAGTAAGGAGAAGTCATCTGTTGTTACAGGGGTGGTGAGAGATGACTAACTTTGATCTTTCACACACCTAACATACTGAAAATAGTCATTTAGGCCTTGTGATATTATTAAGTTGTTAATACATCATATAATCACTTATTTCAACTTTGAATTAATCATAGTAGATATTTGTTTTTGATGAACAGAGAAGTATGAGAAACTACTTATGACAAAAGTGAGTTCTCTAATTTATTAAATATCTAATAAATGGGTTTAGGGAAGAGTCTGAGCTAAGTACTTAATTAATGAGAAAGGGATTGCAGTTTTATTAATGAATGAGAAAATATCCAAATATATCTCTGGATTATCCTAGAATTCAGGATGGTAAGAATAAACTTGGTAATGAGTCAAGAGCAATCTGAGGAGTAACCCATAAGTGAGATGGTTGATTCAAAATGTCTTTCTATATTTATAGAAGAAAAGGAAGAAGAAGAAAAAGAGGAAAAAGAAGAAGAAGAACCAGAAGAAGAAAAAGGGAAAAGGAGAAGAAGAAAAATGAAAAAGGAGAAGAAGAGGAAACAGAAGGAGAAGAAGAAGAAAGAGAAGGAGAAGGAGAGGGAGAAGAAGATAGCTCAAGTACCACCTTCTGTCCTTTTTCCCCAACCACAACTGCCTTCATCTCTAAGGTTACCTTGCCTTTTATTTATAATCTATATATAATCTATTTATAATCTATATCAGGCTACACTGTAGACTTCCATTGTGACCATTTGGTTCGATTTTACCCCCCACCCTGTTTTTCAGTTTCCTTTTGTGTGTTATCTTTCCCCATTAGAAGGTTAAATTCTTAAGAGCAGTGACTATCTTTCTTTTTGCTTGTAGTTGTATTCCCAGCTTAGGACAGTACCTAGCACACCTAGTAAGTGCTGTATAAATGCTTGTTGGCTGCTTAAATACACCTCCTGTGATTTCTGGTGCACAAGTGGATTTTTAACTTACCTATAATTCATAGACACAAAGTTTCTTGCAGAACTGATAGTTCAATAACTTGTCCATGATTACACAGGCATTGTGAGTCAGATGCAGGCCTTGAATCCAGATTTTTTTTTTACTCCAAAGCTGACCCACTCCACTCTACCATGCTACCTCTCCCATATACGCAAATCACACTCCATTTTCAATAGCAGGTAATTCTCATAAAATTGCCTGAAGCTCAGATAAATTAAATTATATGCCCCTAGTCACACAGCTAATGGGAGTCAGGATTTGAACACACATTTTCAGACTCCAGGTCCAACCTTTTACCTCCCACACCACATTGCCCTTCTGACACAAAATTACTACTTAATAAAAATAACTTACTGTGAAAATTCACAGTTCTTTCCAAGTTAATATGCTTTAAAAAAACATTACTGTTCTAGTCTTCATTTTTTTGTTGTTGCATGATTATAGGTTGTGAATTTGGGGAAAAGTGCCGTCCAACTTGATGAACACAGTGGTCCATGTGAGTTCTCATTATTATTGTAATAGTAGGTGCTCATTGAATGGTTCCCAGAATTACTCTCAGAAGCCTTGGAAGAGAGGAGCACTGAACTGTTTGAGCAGATGTTCCATGAGGTCCCTGGAATTGGCACTCGGGAGCAAAATCTTTATCTTCTGGGAAGGCAGCCTTTCCTTCCTTTGTAATGTCATCATCTCCAACTGAAGGGAAAAATTTGTCCCTCTAATTGCTCCCACCCGCAATGATGGAAGCCCCTTCCCTCTTGTTTGGGCCTCTGGCATATAACAGCTGGGAGCATTTAAGCAGCTTGCCAAGCGGGTTTAGAAAAAGCAAAAAAGGTGGGGAGGGGGACTAAAAATAAATCCAGTTTGAAGGCAGCTTCTAAGACCTCCTCTGAATCCTAATATTAAGGGACAGTCAGCCTCTGGGGAGAGAGAAAAAGAGCCAGAGCAAGTGAGAAAATGCTTTAGCTGCCGGTCCCCTAGGCCTTAGTGACTGACACCCTCCACTCCTACTTCTCCTGTCATGATCTTGCAGAGACCCTCAACAGTTATCAGAGTTACAAGACCAATGCCAGCTTCAGCTTAGGTACCAGTGTTCCTTTGACTGATTAGGAGAATCAGATAAGAAAAGCAGAAACCAGTGGAAATTTTTCTGTCTCCTGAAGGAAATGAAAACCATGCCTCAGAAAGATTAGGCAGGAGCAGAGGTGCGCTCTAGAAAGCCGATTATTAAATTTTCAGTGTGTACATTTCCACCTGAGAAAGAAAGCAAGTGCTGCAAGTCAGAGCTCGATTTATTGTTTTGTTACTTGTCTAGACAAGAAAGGGATGGAGAAAATATTACTGATGTAGATTAAATTTAAGAACACATAGTGATTACTTTTTAAGGGAAAGCCTGTTGTTAAACATTTACTAGAGAGGCCATTCTGCTGACTATCCATTCCCTTGTTTCCACTCATACAGCCACCACTGACACCCATGACCTCTCACCTGGCTTATTTAAATAGCCTTCTAATAGACCTCCCTGTTTTGAGGCCTGTGAATGCAGAGACAGAAGATCACATGTCAGACTAGCCTTGTTGTTGGTCTTTATACGTGATATTCCACCTTTTGTCTGTTCCTTTGCACAGGCTGGCTCCCTTACCTGGAGTGCTCCCCCTCTTCTTCTACCTCTTAGGATCTTTGGATTCTTCTAAAGCTCGACTCAAGTAGCAACTACTGTACACAGCCTTTCCTGATTCCCCCTCTCCCCAATGCTTGAGGCTCCCCACCCTGAAATGACCACATACAGCTAGTTCTTGCTTTATGTAGCAGATCTCTCCATAGACGTCTATGTGAAGCAATTCTTACATAAAGCAAATTTGTACCCAGCCCACCCCCCCCCCCAATTTGTGGAAGGGATGGAGGGAGGCAGAAGGGGGCTGCACATGGTTCCAAAACCCATGGGGACCAGAAGCCGAGAAGTGAGAGCAGGAGGAGGAACGTTTAGGGGCCTGGACTAATCAAAAGAAAGAATGTGGTAGGCAGACACATGGGGGAGCCTGACATGGATACAGACAGGACAGGATTAGCACAGAAGTATGGAAGACAGACATGCAGGGTTGGAGAGAGGAGTGGGTGGGTGGAAGGGGGCAAAGGTCCCTCCCCACAGCTCTTCTTCTGATTTCACTTGGAGGGGTCTTTTTAGGGCTTTTTTTTCAGTGGGGGCATGGGAGGCCATGGAGCACCTGGGAGAGGTGCAAGAGTAGAGAGAGAGAGAGAGCACAGAACAGCACAATGAAGTTAACATAAGTATTTTTTTGGAATGTGGATTTCTCTCAGAATTCTTTACATTAAGTCAAATGTATGTACTACAAATTTACATAGAGAACCATCTATTTACTCGTGTATGGACTTACATGCATACATGTTTTTCCCCACATAATGTAAACTTCTTAAAGCATGGACTACCTCAGTTTTAATTTTTGTATTCCCAGCATTTAGCAGTAGGCACTTAATACATGCATGTTGATTGGTGATAACAGTGAGCATGGATATAGCACTTTAAGGTTTATAAAGCCTTTACATATAATCTCTTCTCTACAGCTGGGGGAGATAGGTGCTATTATTACCCCCATTTAATAGATGAGGAAGCTGAGGCAGATAGAAGTTAAGAGCCTTACCCAGGGTCATATTGCTAGTAAGAATTTGATGCTGGATTTGAACTCGGGTCTTCTCGATACCAAGTCCAGCAGCCTATCCAGCAGACATCAACTAGCTGTCTCTTGATTGGAGTATTTTAAGAATTTGTGAACTGGTTTCTCTGCTTCCATTCTCTCTTCTCTTGAATATATTGTTCAGAGAGCAGTTGAATAGAAATTCTTAAACTACAGATCTGACCATATTACCGTCATACTCAAAAATGTTAAGTGGAAAAAAAATGAACAAACAAAAAAAAATAGATTGGGGTGGCTAGGTGGCACAGTGAATAGAGCACCAGTCCTGGAGTCAGGAGGACCTGAGTTCAAATCCGGGCTCAGACACTTAACACTTACTAGCTGTGTGACCTTGGGCAAGTCACTTAACCCCAATTGCCCGGCCTTCCCCCCTCCAAAAAGCAAAAAAAAACCCCCGAAATGTTAAGTTACCTCTCCCTCCCCATTGCCACTAGTTAAAATACGAACAAACTCCAAAGTGTGGCCCTTTAAAGTCTGTTTCCTGTCTATCTTTTCAGTTTTAAGTCTCCTTATTTCCTTTCAATTATTTCTTACTCCAGGTAAACTGTCCTGCTAGCTACTCCCAATAGAAAGAACTTTGGTACAAGGGGTCCCCCAGGTCTGGCATGTGAGAATTCTCTCCCTCCCTACTTCTGCCTCTTAAGTTTCTAATTTCTTCCCATGGAGACAGACCTGTTGAACACTTCTAATTGGTTCTCAGTGACTTCCTTTCAAGAAAATTGATGGCTGGGGACAAATTGGTGAAGGAAGCTGCCCTTTTCCCATAGCCCATAAGTGTGCTATGATGTGGTTTATTATCTCTGATTTTTTTCCCCCAATCTATCTTTTCCTTGGACTTCCAGATTAAGATTCAAATAGAGGAAGGGAGGGAAAGGAGGAAAGGGAGTTCTTGGACCTCACCTTCCTCTGCCTTTCTGTTCCAACCACAATTTCTGAGAATGGTCTTTCCAATCAGTTCCGATTTTTGAATTGAGAGATGGGCACCAGACTCCTAGAGGGAGAAAATATGTAATAGCACATTTCCTTGCCCGTATTCCCTAGGGATATTGTCTACTCTGTTATTGTGGTGAGTTCCTCGAATGAACCCCTTGAATGAGGGGAATGACGCATATTTGCCCCATCAGGTTCCCAAAGTGTCTTTACTTTCCAGAAACCTAATGGGTTGAATGATGTATATTTCTACATTATATTTGTTTGTGAGCTCCTGTGAATCCCTTGTATCTCATTACTTTTCTGTGGTGGGTAAAATAAAGGCTGTCTCACACCTTGTATCCTTAGCAGAACCTTTGGAGGAGTAGGGACTATATTGCCAAGATCTGGAAAATCAATGTCTATATAAATCAATAATCTGTATCTAAATTTTATTCAGATTTTCCTAGACTTTTGCTTCTGGGTGGGGGGAATGGGCCAAAGGGACAGTAATTGACCCTTTGAGACCTTCTGATCCCAGGATCATAATTAGGTCTCTCTCTCTCTCTTTCCCTAGTGTGACGCCTTCCCTGCTAAATAAATATCCTGTTTCCATCTTTGTATTCCTGGGGCACAGAATGGTCAGTGCCTTACTTATAGAAGATACTTTCTGGATGTTTGTTCATTGAAGTGATTAATATTACAGTTTTTCTGCTTCCCATTTTTTTTTTTTATCAAATATGGGTAAGAACTTAGATCTGTTTCCCATCATTCCTGATGCCTAAATGTCAATTACATGACTTAGCTCCTTGAATCACATCTTTTAGTACATCCCTTGCCTCTAATACAGAGTGTACCGAACTCAACTCAGGCAAATGGATATTCATTTTGTTCTTTAGAAATCCACAGGAAAGGATATTTTTTCCAAGGATATTTTTTCAATATCTGATGTCATAGTGCGAGACCATGGCAATGAGTGGTTTCTGTCGAATCCTCAGATAGCTGCTCTGCAGGTCCACTTTATAGACCCTATAAAATGAAAACCAATAACACAGAATTTGCCATTAAGCATGATCCTCAGACTGAGAGACAGTAACAGCAGATCATCAATGAGATAATTGTAGGAGTGAAGGGCAGGGCAAGACAAAAGAGTCTTTAAACCTGGTCCCAAGTCCTGTTATTATCTAGGATAAATAAAGGGGGATCAGATTAATACTGCAATTAAATGAAATTTACTCATGTATGAGGAAGTCCAGGAACTAGAGAGGGCAAAGGATCAGAACCACACTATCCCTTGTTGCTATGGGTGTTGGCACACCCTTACAAAAGCAGGCTGACCACAGGCCCAGGGTACCAAACCTCTAACCAAAGTTGTCAATGTTCTGGCCACTACTGTTCCTCTGCTGCTTTCTACCAGTCAAGAAAAACCTTCCCCAGAATATGCATAGACCACTATGTGCAGGTACTTTATTATGCTCTGGAGGAATACCATCCTGCCTCCCCACTTCAGTGTGGTCTGCCTGGAAGCTTTCTGATGTACTACAAGGTCAGCAGGGTGGCCTTGCAAATAGGTTCCAACTACTCACCAGCCCATAACTATATTTGCCAACTTGCCCATCCCCATCCCAGAAGGCTGGAAGGTGGGATACAAAGAAAGAAAATGGAATAAAATTAGTCCCCGATAGTAACTCGTGTTGTGGGGTCTCTTGTTTATTCTTCTCAACTCAGAAGCATGACTATAGCCCTGACTCTGAGCTTGGACACTTCTGTCACATTCTACCTGTTGAAAACTTCTTCCTAAAAAAAAATAAAAAAAAAGAAATCTCCCTTCAAGTTGTTGTCTCCTCTGTGATGCCTTTCCCTGCTTTCCTCCCTCCCCTGAGTGTCTGTATTCTTCTTTCACCTTATAGTAAAGTACCTTGGATCAATCTTATTTGCATAACTTCCACCTCCCCTTCACATTGTAAGCACCTTTGAGGAGAGAGAAGAGGTTGGTTTTTTCCATCTTTGCCTCCTGAGTGCTCAGCTCGCTGCCTGGCTTGTGGTAGGCATTCTATAAATGCTTATTGAATTGAGTTGAAAGTATGAGGTGACAAGCGCTTATGTTTCTCCTTGAAAGCCAGGCCCCTGATGCTCCTCAAGGAGAGTATGCAGGTCAAGTGCCTGTTTATGCTAACAGGCTGTCATCTTCCTCATACATGAGAAAAGCAGAAATGGACAGCTATTCCGGTCTTGTCTGGGGAACCATTATGGCTTCAGTTTCCAAAGTCATTATCTCCAAAGGCTGGTGTGGCTCCTTATCCTTCCCATTTGTACTCATTGTTCCAAATGTTCCTCCAAAATGTGTCTATGTGAACCATGGGCTGGTACGTGTGGGTGGGGGTGTGGGGGAGGGAATGGAGAATCAATAAGCAAATGCTTTCATAGGGCTAAGGAAGTGTCCCAAGAGATGCATGCTAGTAATTAAGGGACAGCCCCAGGAGGTGATGTTTCACCCTGTTAGAAGACAAATTTAAGCTAAGAAGGCAATTATTGCCTCTTTTGACAAAGGGACTGGGGGTGGGGGTATGGTGGTTAGGGTTAGTGTTTATACTTGGGAATGAATCTCACTCATATTTGTGTAGGAAATCATTAAATAATGCTGGGGGTGGGGTGGGGAGGAGAGTTAGGGGTTTTATTTAATTTCTAACTTTATGGCATTATAGGATATAGAACTGGAAGCAAGCTTAGAGACTATCTAGTCCAATTCTCCTCATTTTACGGATGAGTAAACTGAAGCCCAGAGAATGTGGCTGTATTCAATATATGTCTTGTCCTTCCTATCATGAAAACTTTGAAGGAGACTTAAGAGAGAGGTCAGTGTCAACAATAAGACATACATTGAATGTTTGACCAGCTATTTGTATTGAAACGAATGTGAAAGTTTATGGATTATACTTTCTTGCCTCTCTGTATCTCTGTCTAGATGGCGAGTAGAGGACTGGGACTATAATGTAGGAATAAGAAGAAAAGAGATATCCAGAAGGCCACAAGAGATGAAATTCAAGATAGCAGCCAACATGAAAACCCCATGGCCACAGATGCATTAAGTATGGGTAACCAAGCATGGTCAACTGGAGACATTAATACAAGACGCAAATTTGGCATCCCATGTATCACTGAAACTTAGTGGGATAAGACCTCTCACTGACTATAGTTCTGGAAGGATATACAATATTTGAAAGGACTAGAATAAATAAAGGGGGATCAGATTAATACTGCAATTAAATGAAATTTACTCATGTATGAGGGAATCCAGGAACTAGAGAGGGCAAGTATTTGGGTAAAGATCAATGGAGGTAGAAATAGAAGTGATATTGACATTATTATTGTTCAGTTGTGTCCCATGGCAAAAATGCTGGAATGATTAGCCATTTCCTTCTCCAGTAGATTAGGCAAACAAAGGTTAAGTTACTTACCTAGAGTCACACAACTAGTGAGTATCTGAGATTGGATTTGAACTCAGGTCTTCTGGGACTCCAGGCCCAACACTCTATCCACTGGGTCACCTTGCTGCTTCTAATGACATTGACATTAGGATCTATTATAGACCTGGACAGAAAGAGGAAATAGTTGAGGATTTTTGGAAACTGATCACAAGTCAAGTTTGGCACAAAGGTATCTGATTAAGTGATATTAAATTAAATTAAATATTAAATTACATGATAAGGACTTAAATTGTGCAGATGAGTGTCTGTTGGTAATCCCACTCAACCAAAAGGGGGTTCACTAATATTTTCTTGACTTGACTTAATGATAACTCCATTTATTGAAAAGTGGAAGAGCTAATGATGGGAACTGCTATTCTGGATCTGATTTTAGGTAGATGTAATAATAGCCTTGAAGGGAACACTCAATATCAGAATTTGTAATAGAGGAGAGGAGAGATAAACACAGTCTGTTATGCACCCTAGGTTTTGGCAGAGATGATTTCAAAGGGTTGAGAGAAAGGATAAGTAGGATCCTATTAGCTAAAATTCTACAGAAGAAACCAGCCCAGGAGAGATGTAAATGAAGCCTGATAATGATTAAAAGAAATTATCTAAAAAGACCTTGGTGGATTCATAAGAAATTCATTGACCAACCTAGAGTTTTGAACAAAATGTACAAAAGATGGAAAAAGGAGTAGGTAACAGGACATGCATATATATGTATACACACACATATATACATATACATATATATGTAGGTAAGTAGATATAAAGATTCACATTGTTTTGTAAGGACGGTGTTAGGACAGAAGGAAAGCTCCCACAGATATCAAAATATCTGTAGCAGCACTTTTTGTGGTAGAAAAGGACTAGAAATACACAAGATGCTCATTAATTAGGGAATGGTTGAACAAATTGTAGGTTATTAATGTAATGGAATATTAATATGCTACAAGAAATGAGGAACACGAACAATTCAGAGGAGCATGGGAATACCTCTGTGAACTGATGCAGGATGAAGTAATCCAACCCAAGAAAGCAGCAACAGCAGTAATAATATAAATAGGAGCATTTGCAGAGTGCTAATGGGGTTGCAAGACACTTTACAAATTTTTCTCGTTCAATCCTCATGACAAGCCTGGGAGATAGGCGCTATCATTATCTCCGTTTTGCAGATGGAGAAATTGAGGCAGAAAGAGGTTAAATGACTTTTTCAGAGTCACAAAACTAGTAAGAGCCTGAAGCTGGATTTGAACTCAGGTCTTCCCAACTTCAGATCCATGATTAATCATTAATAATTTCAGGTACAGGGACTTATAGCCACTGTGACAACTAGTTATCTCACAACGACTACAACAATGCAAATCATAGTATAGCAACAACCCCCAAATCAAATGCTCTGTAATTATAATGGACAAGTTCCCCCTCCCAAAAAAGAGATGAGAAAATAGACCTTCTTCCCTTCTTCATAAGAATTGGATACTGGGTCTGAAGCATTGCATATCTAGCCAAATTCAATTAATGTATTGGGTTGTTTTTTTATTGCCTTTTTCCTCTTCTTTTTTCTTCTTTCTTTCAAGGGATGTTTCATTGGCCGGTGGTATTAAGAAATGAAAGTGATATTAGAAGCATCAATAAAAGTGAAGAAGCAGGGCGAGTTCTGAAGCTCAGAATAATCTGCCTAGTAGGAAAAGCAAAAGACAATTAAAAATGTGGGTTTTTTCCTTTACTTGTACTGTGGAGTAGAGAATTGCTGTCTGGAGTGGATGAGGCAATGATCATAGAAGACAGAAAGAAGATAGAACGATTGGACTCTTGCTTGTTGTTTTTTCTTCTAAAGAAGATGATCTTTGGACTGGTTAGCAGGCAAAAAAGAGGCAGGTCCTGTTATTTTATGGATAACCAGGATAAGAAAGAATGCCCAGTTCTCTTTGAGGAATTTAAGTAACCAGCCTTAAATAACCATATCTTGTGATACTGAAAGAACCATATGTGACTTCTGAGCCATTGTCAGGGATTGTGGAAACCAGGAGAGATTCACCAGGATGGGACAAAAGCAAACATTCCAATATTCCAAAAAAAGGGAAGTAGAATCTATAAATTCTAAGTCAGTGAGCTTAACTTTTATTTCTGGCAAAATTCCAGAGTATCTTTATAAAGAGATGGTTAGCGAAACCTTCTGGAAAAGGAAGCAATAATAAAAGTGATGGACTGGCTAGGGTGCTCACCCTGGAGTCAGGAAGACTGTCTTCCTGAGTTCACATCCAGGCTCACATACTCACTGGCTGTGTGACTCTGGGCAAGTCACTTAACCCCGTTTGCCTCAGTTTCTTGTGTGTAAAGAGAGCTGGAGAAGGAAATGACAAACCACTCCAGTATCTTCGTCGAGAAAACCCCAGATGGGATTATAAAGAATCAGACATCACTAAAATGACTCAACAACATATATGTGTTTATGTGTGTATACATATACACACATACACATATACTCAGCAACATAGATACACACATGCACACATGTGTATATAATACACGCACACATATATATACTTAATCCTGTTTGCCTCAGTTTCCTCATCTGTAAAATGAACTGGAGAAGCAAATGACAAACCCCTCCAGTATCTCTGCCAAGAAAATGACCCCAAACAGGGTCATGAAGAGTTGGACATGACTGAAATGACTCAACAGAAACAATAACAGTGATAAACTACAAAGTGTGTGTGTTGGGGAATAGGATGATGAAGGGTCTCAAGACCATGCTATATGAAGCCAGTTGAAGGAAAGGAGAATGTTTACTCTGGAGAAGAAAATACTGATTGAGAGGTGGGGGTGGTAAGGTGATGATATCTGTCTGTCAGTGGAAGAATAGGATTTTTTCTGTTTGACCCCAGAGGATAAGTGGAAATCACAAAAAGTAGACTGTCTGTTGATTGTGGAAATTTGGGTCTTATAGAAGGTATCATGAAAGAATCAGACCGGATAATAAAAACAGTAAATTTGATTACCATGTGTTTTCAGTCATGTAAGGGAAGACTTAAGGAGACACCCACAGTGGTTGCACAGGCACAGAGGGAAGGTTGAAGGCTCCCAGGGCAGCTGCTAACATGTCTGAACATTAGGGCAGGTCACGGTCCCCCATTAGAGCCAAGAAAAGGAGACAGCACAGCAGGGTATCCAATGACAATTAAGGGCTGTGGACTTGATAAGAAAGGAGCCGGGACCTCGTGTCAATGCTTCTCATTGGGTACCTATCCTTAGTGTCACAAGAAGCAGGGCAGCCAGGATTAGCCAGAGGAAGTCACCTGGTATACCAAGTGCATGTTGAGGGGGAGGTGGGGCCCAAGGAAGATTCCACATAGAAATTTCCAGCAAAGGGCAGAAGGGAAGAGGTTCTGTCAAGAGGAGAGACAGCCTGCTGTAAAAGAGGTTAGGCCCTCAGAGATAATTTGGACAAACACACAAATTTAGGTTTTATTGTAGGGGAAAACTTCCTAACAATTAAAGCTCACCACAAGTGAACTAGACCAACTCAAGTAGCAGCCTTTTCTTCCTTATTAGAATTTTAATGGATGGGGGACAGCTTGTTGAGAGGAGACTTTGGTGTCTGCAGGAGATCAACTCTGAAGCTCCTTCCACATCTGAAGTTCTGTGATTTTTTTTTTTTGAAATGGACTCTTTCTTTATTCTTTTTTTTTTAAAATTTTATTATAGTTTGCATCATTCATTTCCACAAGATTTTGAGTTACATATTTTCTCCCCTTCTTTCCCCCACACACCGCCCCAAAACAGCCATCCCAGTGTGTCCCCCCTCCCCCAGT
>CM053588.1:206998525-207041267 GCA_028646515.1 Pseudochirops corinnae | reverse complement strand
GGGCGGGAAGCTACAACGCGGAGGCGGGTGCAAAACCTCCGCCTTTCACTTTTCCGCTCTGGAGAACTTTCGGCCGGACTGCTTATCTCCCCCTTTCACAATCCCCACTCGCAGCTGTTGCTAATCACGCTCACCTCATAGGCTTTTCTGCACCTCCCACCCAGCCGCCCCCGGGGCACAGCTGGGGCTTCAGGCCAGGCTGGTTTGGGTTCGCAGTGCTGATATGGTTCCTCGTAGCCGAGCTGACTTTAGTGGGAAGTATCTTTGTGTGTGTTTTGAAGTTCTAGGATTGGTCCAGAGTCCTATTCCATGGGTATTTTGGGGTGGCTATGTGAGAGCTGCGATGTGTTGCTGCTGCTACGCCGCCATCTTGGCTCCGCCCCCAGTTCTGTGATTTTTGTGACATTTTGTTTGGCAAAGCATTTTTCTCATGACAGCTGGGTAAATTAGGGAATAAAAGGGTTATTGTTTCCCTATTACAAATGGGGAAACTGAGTCTTAGAAAGGTTCATAGACTTGTCCATGGTTGCAAGTCTAGTATTCTTTCCACTATGACATGCTGTCTCCCTCAACCAATCAATCAGTGAATAATCAATCAGTAAACATTTATTAAGTGCCTTTATGTGCCAGGCACTGTGCTAAATTCCCTGAGAGACAATGAAATGCGGTGAATGAGGCTTCTTTGTTAGAATCATAAAATTGTAGTCCTAAAAAGGTCCTCCAGGGTTATACCTGGCAGACACCCAGAAATCCCGATAAGAAGATTCTTTAATGACAGGGAAAGTCAGACTGGGGTAACCTAGGTGTAGTTCAGTGGTTCTCAACCTTCCTAATGCTGTGACCCTTTAATACTCATATGTGGGTGTATCTGCATGTGGGTGGACCTGCCTGGAGAAGGATAGAGGAGCAGTGTCTCAGTTCCTAAGACCATCGAAAATATGTGTTTTCCAATGGTCTTCAGGGACCCCTGTGACCCCTGTGAAAGGGTCATTTGACCCCCAAAGGGATCGCAACCCACAGGTTGACAACCACTGGTATAGTCAGTGAGACAGGGGATAGTAAGTGTAGCTATATCTCCTTTGTGCACAGAGCTCTGTCTTGGGGCTGTGGAAAGAGAATCCCAGGACAAAAGGTTGATACATAGAAAGCTTATAGCTGGAAAGGACATTATGGGTCATATAGTCCAATATTAGGAGAGGAACTAGGAAGCAGAAATGTTAAGTAAAGTACCTGAGGTCATGAAGGTAGTAAAGCAGGCCTCAAATTTGAGTCTTTTGTTGTTGTTCAGTCATTTTGGACCCTTCATGACTCCATTTGGGGTTTTCTTGACAAAGATACTGAAGTAGTTTGCCATTTCCTTCTCCAGCTCATTTTACAGATGAGGAAACTGAGGTAAACAGGGTGAAGTGACTTGCCCAGGGTGACATACAGCTAGTAAGTGTCTGACGCTGAATTTGAACTCACGAAGATGAATCTTCCTGATTTCAAGCTCAGTTCTCTAGTCATGGTACAACCTATCTGCCTGAATTTGAGCCTCAGTCCTTTGATTCTAAATCTAGTGCATTTTTTTTTTTGGGTACCATCCCTGCAGGTCTTTGCAACTCTGACCCAGTCTCACTAGCTCATGTGCTTGGCACTGAGATCATGTCTGCCAGAGACACAAAATTAAAAGATCTGTAGTTTCATAGTCCTCTCTCCACAGTCACACATCATATCCTTTTTATAACTACATACTGTTTTCACAAGTTTCTGTGACCAAAAAATAAATAAAAGTCATGACTCAGTGGCTACTCAATCTCTCCACACCCAGCCTGGCCAGCCCTTGATCAACAGGCACACACTGTATCTTGGAGCCTAGATTATAAAATTTTCCACCTTGGTGAGGCCTACATTTGGGGATGTGCTCTGATGGCCTACCCTTTGAGAACTAGGCCTCTCATCTGTACCAGGAAGAGACATCAAAATAGGGTTCAAATATCAAACCATCTAGGCCTGCATGAAATATCTGTTTCGAAACATCTCAGGCTTCTGCCTTGCCATTCCCAAGATTTCTAGACACCAGAACAAAGGGTAGGAACTACAGAGCAGGAATTGAGTTGGAAGCTGGGAGTGGAAACTAGTCTTGGCTGAGCTGAACTTTTAAAGCATTGTCAAGTGTTATGACACTCTGCATGCCATGAGAGGCACATGAGAGACCATAGCTACTAAGGATTTGCAGCCTTCAGGCGGGGATTACCCTGCCTTGGGGTAGGTCTGTCTATATCTCTCTGTCTTTGTCTCTCTTACTCTTTGTCCTATCTCTCTGTCTCTGTCTTCCTGAGGTTGGAGGCTGTGGCATGAACATGCCTGTGGAAGTCCAGCCCGAGAGGAGAATGGAGATGGAGAGGGCAGGGTTGGATTGGGAAGAAGCCCACAGTTTCTGTTATGGTCCAACTCCACTCTCTATCCCTTTTCCCTACACTATATATGCTTTCAAGTCCATGTGAGCTGTGTAGGTTAATTGAGAAATAATACAAAGGATACAAAGAATCTTAGTACAATCAGGGAAGGCTTCCTGGAGGAAGTGATATTTGAGTTAGGCTTTAAAGAATGGGTATGGATTCAACAGAGGTAGAGGGGGAGCATTCCAGTGTTAGAGAACAGTGGTTTGTCTTTCATTTTTGAAGCGGACCAGTGACATCACAAGGGTTATGTCTTGCCTCGTGTGTGAATTGGATTTAAGTGAGGCAGAGTTGTACCAAGTCGTCAGCCTCACCCTCTCTTCCAGAGTCATTGAAGTCCGGTGACAGGACCAGAGTCAGGACCAGCAATGCCCCGGAATGCTGCGGGTGACCTTGGCATCTTCGATGCCTGACCAAGCTCCCGTACTTTGGCTTTGGGATCTGAGCCCCTGTAATCACACTCATTTTTGTCCTCTCTTCCAATTTGGCATTGACTTTGACCTTTATTCTAATCTCTCTGTGATATGACTGCACACAGACAACTGATTCTGAAGTGGCAGCTGTGCCCATGATCACTTTCCTCTCTGTAAAGACCCCCTTGTGTTAGGATATCTCATCTTTTGGGGTAAGTCCTATCCCAAAGTCCATTGGTATGGGGCTTTCTCCTTATTGGTGAAGATGAGGGGCAGGGTGGAGTTAAGGACAGGGACGGAGTTTGAGTTCTCATCCAACTTTTTTTTAAAGTATTCTTCAAGCTTCAAGTTGCTTCCGGTACTTCTGGCTTCCAGCTTTGAGAAGGACAATGGAAGACGCCAACTCCACTTCATAGCGCTGGAGCGAAAGACTTCAGGAAGATAGGAGAGAAATTGGCAGTCTCCATTATGTCCCTATCCCCAGCTGGTGACAGTAGAGACTTTGCTGAAATTCCTCTTGAGTGAAATCTAAGATTCTCTCTCTCTCTCTCTATCTCTCTCTCTCTCTCTCTCTCTCTCTCTCTCTCTCTCTCTCTCTCTCTTTCTCTCTCTCTCTCTCTTTCTCTCTTTTCTCTATCTCCTTCTCTCCCTTCCTCCCTCCCCTTTGAGTTTCCTCATTCCTATTATATTCTCCTATGTATATCTTCTCTGATAAATGGGTTTCTTTGCTATTCGCTATGTGTGTTCATGGAAGAACTGGTATTTGGTGGGAAAGGCATTAAGCCTTAGATTTAGAGCGTGAGATCCTCTGTTCCCCTAATAATGACACAAGAATTAGAAGTTAGATTGAACTTGATCATATTCCACAGAATAACAATATCTATTGGAGCAGATAAATATGATCTTAGCCTGGTACCCCCTCTTTTTGAAGACAGTAGAGGGGCTTCCTGTCCCAACTTCTTATTTCTCCTTCTGGCAGGAATTAAAGTTTCTCTTGGATAAGGGCAGGGGGAGAAAAGGCTAGAGATGCCTGTTCCACCTCCTGTGAGCCACACAAGGAGAGCCCTTGCAACACCTGGGGTTTCTCTACATTTGTAAGAAGTCTGCAGGATTGAGTAATCCCACTCCCTTCTTAAAGGAGGTAAACATTGGTACATACAGGCTGGGGCTTGAGAGTTGGGTCCTTTTGTTTCTTGAATCATATTTTCCAACAAAGCTTTGAATGTCTTCTATATACACTTTTAATGAAAATCACTAAAATCAAAGTACATTTTGATTTAATTTGGAAGATCTAATCCAAACTATGCCAGGTGATGGCTAATACTAATGCTAATCATCAATTTCATCCCAAAGTTCTCCTAAAGCCCCTAGTGTTGGAACAGGGTGGGGATCAGTTTAGGAACTTAATCTCGAAGGTCCTTAACAATGTCGGGTCTGTTATAGCTCTAACCATCTATCATCTATCTGTTCTCACAACTATTTGTAGGGGAGAGGGAAGGCATTTCTTAGCCTAGCTGTTGTGTTCTGTCAAAGCTAGGTGAGGCCTGCAGTACTGGTCAAAGTGACCCTGAGAAGTGATTTGGCAAAGGACTTTGGAATTTTCCTCATGAAAGGAGTTAGGACCAACAGGTAGTATTATTTCTAGTCTCTGATCCATTGACAAATCTTCGCATACTCAGGTACTTTTATAGCCCAGATTTGATGAATCTTTCCCTGACAGAAGGTATTCTGGAAAATGGTACTAGGAGGTACCCAGAATGCAGGATTTGAAATATGCCCAGAATAGAAAATGAAGAGAAAGATAATAGCCCAGAATGTATAGGTGGAAAGAATTAAACACAGAAGGACTGAACAATCTTTTCAAACATGGCATAGGTGATGGTCAGATTTTGGACCTTGATTGGTTTGCCAAGGCTTTATTGCCCTAAGAAAATACCCTATGTACTGTAGCCAAGAGAAGTACCAAAACATGTGGCAGGAATTCAACTGAGCTTTTAAATATGGACATTTTGCTAAGAGCCAGATATACAAACACAAATTAAATGATTCTGGCACTCAAGGGGCTTACATTCTAGTGGGGATGCAAAGACAGAAATGAAACAGTTCTTTACTCCAAGATGCTTACATTCTACTGGGGAAAGCGATTGCCTGTTGACAAAAGTCCAGAATTGTTTTCCCTGGAGATGCCTTAAAGATTAGACAGAGTTCTACCATGTCTTGGGAACTGAGTATGACTCCATAATTCATTAATTGACCCAAATCCATTTCAGTCCATTTCTGTCTATAGATATTAGCATCTCCTGGGGGTAGTGAGCTCCCTAAGTGTATTATTAACTGCCATGGGGATTGGTGGCTTCTTCATCTATGCTCTAAGCTTAACTCTCTAATGTTTCAAAGGGTACACCTTCTGGGATTTGGTGAGCAATGCCTTGTTCCTTCTTGGCATGATTACCTTTGGGATTTTATGGAATTCAATCACATCTCCTCTTACTCTTTGCCTTTCCATGAAGTACTTTGAGTATGCTTGGGTCCAGTTCCCGCAGGAAATAGGCTACTATTATCGTGACTCTTCCCAGAACACCTCCCCCACCCACAGCCCCAAGTCACGGCAGGTAAAATTCCTCCCTTAAGGATTAAATGCTCTCTCCAGAACCATGGTCCACTTGGCTGACTCCTGGTAAATGATTCAGGCAGGGAAAGGCCTGTACTTTCATCTCAATCCCAAATTCATTCATCTGAGAGGTTTTCTTTACTCCTCTCTAACGGGCCCAAGAGTCCAGGGATTGTGGTGGTGGCACCAGTAACACTGATAATTCCTATTTCAAAATACTTTATGGTTTCCAAGAGAGAGGTCCCCATCTCTTCCTTGTTTTCTCCCTCTTAGACTGCTATTGTTTTGTTGCTATTTCTGGCAATGTTGGGGCTACATCTCTTAAGATCGAGTGCCTTGAATCTTTGACCTCTTGGGGTGAGGGATCCCCACGGTTGTGCTGAACAGCCAAGCTCTTCAAGGGCCACAGTCACCCTTGGTCAGTTATAGCTGAAAATAAGATTTCTCTCAAACAAAGGCTGGGCTCCCTGTAACTACAGTGCAGTCATTCATAATTTTAATTCATTTTTACCCCCTTAATTACTGAGGCTCCTAATTAACGTGGGCTGTCTGAAGCTGGTACTGGGCTTTTAAATGTTTCCATCCTTCCCTTCCCCTTCGTTTACTATTTCTGAGAGACGGAGTAGGAGGGGGAAAACACTAGGTCTTTCATTGTGTGTGCATGCCTCTCTCTCATCCACTCCTACCACAGAAAAACCAAAAAGCAACAGCTGATTGCAAATTCTTTCTTCCACCTCCGCACCCACTCTAAGGCAGGGCTCCTGTTGCTTCCTCCATGCTTGACTGGCCTTTTTATCTTTCCCCCTCCACCAGTCAGAGAGGAGAGGACTGTACACAGGACCATGGGGGGGAGGGGAGAGGAAGGGGAGGGGGCATCTGTGTCTGAAGCTACCCAGAAGCCATTAGACATCTGAGACGGATGCATCTGGGTCCCCAGACTTAACAAGAGCAGCCCAGCCCTGCCACGCACACAAATACACACACACATCACACACACACATACACATCACACGGAGAACACTTTATTCCTGACTGCCTGGACTCCCACACAGAAGAAGAGAAGCTTGGGGAAAAAAAGCAAACGCTTACTTGCAACCCCCCATTTCACCCCACCCCCATCACTCCTAGTAATCTGAGAGACTTCTTGGGCCTCCTTGGATTTTCTTGGAGACTGGGGTTCTATAAAGGTAAGTAGGAGTAGGGGTGGGCAGGGGGAAGACAGAGAAAGTTTTATACTTGTTGTGGGGGAGGGGAAAGAGGCTTGGCTGGAAGCCCCCTGGAGCCCAGGGATGGTTTGGAAATCGATTGACTTGCTGATGGCATAATTTAGATGGTTAGGTGAGATTCTCTCTGAGAAGGCTAGGGGGGTGCTTTCAGTTTGGAAAATGACTATAGAAGATGTAAACTAGGGTGGGTCTTTTTTTGGGGGGGAGGTTAAGTGGAGATCGGGTGAAGAGGGAAAAGAGCTCAGAGGGGAGACAGATTTTTGGAGGTATGATGGGCCAGGGACAGAAGAGTTTCAGACCGGGAAAGGCTTCCATGGCTATCTTGAAGTTGGTGTTTGAGGGGAGAATGTGTTCTGCTCCCCCTCACTCTTTTTTCTCTCAGAGATTTTTTTTTCCTTTGTTCCTTGGAGGCTGTGTCAGTGGCTCAAGGGTAACAGTATGTCAGTGTATAGCTTGTGTGAATCTGGGAGCGTGCTCTCGGTGTGCGTGTACACGAGTATCTAAGTAATAAAGACATGGGTGTAGCTGGGTGTAGGGCGATGAGTAGAGGCAGATTGAAGAGAATACTGGGGGTCTAGTGTATGGAAATGTGAAGCTTCTCTTAAGCCGTTTGGACCCTCCAGGAGTGATTGCCTCCTCCTCCTCCCCTCCCCCTTTCCCTCTCCCTGTCCCTCCTCCTCCCCCTGACTCCCATTTCCTTTCTCCAGTACATTTGGAGCAGGCAGAGCTGGGTATTGACCATTAAAATCTTCATGAACACCTCTTTCCCCTCTCCCCACATGGCCAATTGGAGGAGCAAATAGGGACCTGTACAAGGTGGGGGGGCGGGGAGAGAGTTTAGACATTTACTTGAGCTGTCTAGTGGGGTGTAGATACACCTGGGGAATGGGTATGTTTCAAAACATCCCCCCGCCTCTCCCTATCAAGGCACCCCTTTCCATCTCTCAGTCATTAGGGCAACGACTCTTGTACGATCGTCCGTCTAGAGCTGCCTAGAGCTGCCGGCTGGTTTGCCCCTTCTTTGTCTTCCTGGGGTGGTGAGGCTGGGCTGGAATGAGTTTCGAAGGGCACTGGGATGGATCTCATGAGCAAGCTGGGTGTCTAGGCTGTTCCTTTCCTGAATGGACCCCACCCTGGCTGGCCCTAGCCTCCCCTCGCCTTCCTCAAATTGTGTGTGTGTTTCTGCAACTTAGCTCTTTCTCACGTGACCTGCCTGCTAGTTGCCATGGAAACTCCTTTCCAGTACTCCGCTCCTCTTCTCCTGCCCACTCCCCACCTCTATTCCACCCCTGCCTCCTGCCCCCTCCTCTACACACGGTTGCCTAGATACTGGTTATCCCTGGCTTTTCTGGAGACTACATTCTGGATACCCAACCCCCCATCTCCAATTTGATGTTCCCCAAGCTCCCCTCTCTCCAGTTTTGACCCAACTCTATCTGGGCTGAGGCTCTCCCCCTTTCTGACCTCATCACTGCCCCTTCTAGCCCTCACACCAACTCCCTCCCTCTCCCTTAATAAACCTAGTAAACCTAGTAATAACCACAGCCCTTGAATGTGTATTCAACTGGAAATCAGAAGGGGATTATCCTGTCTCTTGAAAAACTGAGAGAAAAGAGAAGGCCAGGAGGGAATTGATGGTCTTCCAGGCTTTGGGAATCGGGGATAAAGAAGAATGGCAGAGCTGAGATAGACCTTTGCGAGGCAAAAGGGCTAATATGCTTGTATTGAGTGATCTCCAAGTTTGTTTCCAGGTCTAAAGAGTATGATTCTAGAAGATGAGATGAAGGCAGAGGCCTGGGTTCTGCTCACAGAGCACCATGCAGGGACTTGGAGGGGGAGGCACACAAGGAGGCAGGCAGTATGTTATAGGGGATGGAATGCTGGACTTGGATTCGAATTCTGACTTCTTCAGGATTATTGCATGGATGGGTGGCCTCAGGCAAGTCCTTTAGCCTGAGTTTCCTCCTTTGTAAACTGAGGATCATAATACCAGTAGTCCTTTACCTCAAAGGGTATCTTAAGCTCAAATGTGATCATGTCAATGAGCTGCTAGGTGGTGCAGTGGATAGAATGCATTCATCTTCCTGAGTTCAAATGTGACCTCAGACATTAGCTGTGAGACCCTGGGCAAGTGACTTATCCCTGTTTGCCTCAGTTTCCTCACCTATAAAATGAGTTAGAGAAGGAAATGGCAAACTACTCTAGTATCTTTGCCGAAAAAACCCCAAAGAGGGTCATGAAGTCTGAAACGGCTGAACAACAACATGTCAGGCACTTTACAAATATTATTTCAATTGATCCCATTTTTTGCTATCTTCCTCTTCCTCAGCCCTAGAGAAAGCCATGTGCCCAGTGTTGTCCCCCTCTTCTACAACCTTTGCTCCCCTTGACTCCCAACAAACAGGGAAAGGAAAAGACTTCAGAGATGAGCCCCATCTACCTCAACAATGGTGAGAGAGCTGGTTTCTGCCAAGGGAAGAGAAATTCGAAGGGAAGGAAATAGTCATTTTCCAGCTTCTTGGGTGATAGGCAGAACAGGCTTTTGTCTCTCCCTCTCTCTCTTCTCTTCCCTCTTTCTCCTCTTCTCCCACTTCTCTACCTCTTTACCTCTCTCTACCTTCTCTTTCCTTTCCATCCCTCTCCCTCTCTTCTCCTCTCTCCTTCTCCTCTCTCCTTCTTTCTCTTCCTCCCTCTTCCTCACCTTTCTCTCTTTCTCTCTTTCCCCTCCCCCTTCCTCCCCAACTCTCTGTCTCCTCTTTTATAGCCTCCTTAGAACCTTAAAGTCCCCAAAATGGAGCCTAATAGAGCCTAGGGAAGGAAGCTTCTCTGGTACAATAGGAAAAGTATTGACTCTAAAATCAGGAGACCTAGGTTCAAGTCCTGTCTCTGCCATTTATTTCCTCTATCACCTTGGGCAAGTCACCTCACTTCTCTGGGTCTCATCTGTGAAATGAGAGAGTTGGGCTCAATGACTTCTGAGCTTTCTAGAATTCTATGGTCCTGAGGAGGAATGACTCTGCCTTTCTCTTGCTGTAGAATATGTCTTATGATTAGGTCGCCTCCGTGTGATTCCTTCCAGATCATTGGGGAAATAACTACAGAGAAAAAATTATTATCATTGTTCTTTTTTGCATTTATAGACAGTGAAAGGGTTTCTTTATTTACCTTTCTTCTAACACCAAAGATTTGTCCTGCTTTGTCCTAGTCATGGCTAGATGAGTAGATGGTATTTTTTCCAAGGGAAACCTTATTTTCTCAACTTCAGCATGGTGTAAGAGGAACATCTGCGTTCGGACCTGGCCTCCTGTAGCTGTGTAACCCTGGCCAACTCACCTGATTCTCTGACTTTGTTTCTTTGTGGACAAAATGAGGCAGTTAGACTTACTGATCTTAACAGTCCCTATCAGCTCTGATTCTGTGACAAGGGCACAGATTACTCCTGAGTCCTTGCCTATTTTTCTGGCCATCCAGGACCATGAAAATGTGGCTTTTTCAGGTTAGAGGGAGGCTGTCCCACCCTGTTCTCACCCCCAAATCGGAAGCCCATCAGAATGTCTGATGATGAGGGCCAGTTGAGGTCAAGAGGGTAAGACCCCACAGGCACCAGCTGGTGATGCATCTGTGCCAGGCACCCCTCAAAGACCTTCTGTCTAACAAATCGTCTACAAGACTGGCACAACTCCCTCTTGGAAACCAGCCAAATCACCAAACTGGTGCCCAGGCGGCAGAAATGTGGCCCAGAAGGGCTGGCGTAGGCTGTCTAATGGGAAGAATCAAGAGGTCTTGGGTCCTCCTCCCCTCTTCTGCCATCTGTGAGCTACGTGACCTGAGGCCACTTACTCAACCTCTCTGGGCCTCAGCTGCCTCCTCTGAAAAGTGAGGGGGCTTCAGTGGACGACATTTGAAATCCCTGTTGTTGAAGACAGTTTGTGTGCTTCCAAGTACTGACCTGCTTTTGCTTCTTCCAGATCCTAGATCATACACTGAAAGCTGAAAGGGATTTTAGAGGCCATTTAGTCCAACCCAGCCTCCCCTCTTTACAGATGTGAACACTGAGGCCAAGAAATGTCCACGAACAAGGTGACACAGCTAATGATTGTCAGATCCAGATACTCTGATTCCAGAGTCAATGCAGGAAAGAAAGTCTTAATTTTAGAGATTCCCAGGTATCAGACAAGAAACTCCTTCTCCAAATCCCCTTCAATCAATATGCCTGTTATGAGACATCATGCATAATTATTTTTTCCCCCAGGGAGTGGAGTAGAAATGGGTATTTCTGAGGAGTTTAGCTTAGATATTAAATATCATTTTCCCTAGCCTATCTTTCTGGCCTCATTATGCATTCCTTTCCTTTCTGTACTTTATAATCTAACCAAATTGGCCTTCTTTCTGTTCCTCCCATGTAGAACTCCATTTCCCATCTCCATGCCTTTGCCTTTGCTGTCCCTCATGACTGGAATGCACTCTCTCATCACTTTGGCCTCATGGAATTCCTTGCTTCCTTCAAGACTCAGTCACCAACATTTTACAGTCTGTCCTGGTGCCTTCTAATTGCTGGGCCCCTCTCTCCCTGACTACCTTATGTTTAAATTGTATTAGTTTTTATTCATTTTTATATATTTATTCTACATATACTCTATCTGTCCATCCATCCATCCATCCATCTATCTATCTATCTATCTATCTATCTATCTATCTATCTATCTATCTATGTTGATTCCCTAACAGAATGTAAGCTCCATGAAAGTAGGGTCTGTTTCATTCTGTGTCTTTGTAACTCTAGAGCTTGGCATATAATAAGTGGTTAATAAATGCATATGAAATCATTGATTGTTTGATTAGAGGTCTTTTAGTTCTTTATTTTATAGATGAGGAAATGAAGCCTAGAGAGATGAGGTGACCTACCCAAAATCATACCGGTGGTAAGTGACAGAATCAAGGTTAGAAGCCAGGGACCTTGGACTCCGAACCTGATGGTCTTTCCACCATATAACACTTTTCTCCATGTGTATGTTGTATTCACTCCCTGGTGATCCCACCACCCAGCACAGTCCAAGCTCTTTGAGGTCAGAGAATGTTCTGTCTTTGCCCTTGTTATCCCTAATGTCTACTTAAAAGCTTGTTAGGTTGGACTGGATTGCAAGTGCTTAGGACTTTGCTTAGTGACTAATTGAACTACTAAGAATGGCCAAGGAGGGGGGCTGCTAGGTGGCACAATGAATAGAGCACTGGCCCTGAAGTGAGAAGGACCTGAGTTCAAACCCGGCCTCAGACACTTAACACAAAAAACTATCTGTGTGATCTTGGGCATGTCACTTAACCCCAAATGCCCTACCTCCCCCCCCCCCAAAAGCTAAAAAAAAAATGGTCAAGGAGAAGAAGCTGAAGGAGGTGACTTTTGAGATTCTTAAAAAGACTGCTCTTGGAAATCTTTAAGAGGAGGGCTGAATCAGATCAAAGATGGTGATATTAGGTTACTACTTAGGAGAAAGAAGGTGGAACCCATACCCCTCTTCCTGATGGCAATGTCACTATCAATGACAAGATAACACCTGTCAAGACATACATTGGCAGCATCCCCTTAGTAGGATGGGAAAATAGGAGCCTGGTTTAGAGGTACAAGGTCAGGAAGGGGATCATGGTCAGCAGAACCCCAGAACCTCATTCTCTGGGAGATTTCCTTCAGCTTCCCCTAATCCTGGATCTTGGGTCTGCAAGGATGGGGCTTCTCTCTCACTACTGCTACACCAGCACTAGCCTAGCCTCCAGGGGACCTGGATCCCCTTTGTTTTCCTGGCTTGGTTACAAAATTGTTTGTTCCACTAATTTTGCTCGAGACAAAGGCTAAAGTTTTCCAGAAAGGAATTTTACTAGCAAAGGAGAAATGTAAAATTAAGCAAGACATATAGTACAAGGAGAAATGTAAAATTAAGCAAGACATATAGTACAAATCTCATGAGTTTCAGAACATGAAAATTTCATCCTAAGATTTCCCTAGTGCTGGTCAAAGAGGCCCATGAAAGTGATGAAGGGGAATTTCCAAATCCAGTCTGTCCTGTGCTTAGTAGCTTGATATTCTGACTGCCATTAACTTTAAGTGGGTCCCTTCTCTAACTGTCCTCTGTGCCTGGCTGAGCTTTAACAAATGGCTGACCTCAACCAATAATACTTCCAACCAACTCTTTTTCAGCTTTGAAATTTTGTTTGACCAGTTTCCATTCTCTAGTCTGAGGAGCATGCCTCAAACAGGTCTGGCAATTTCTGGGTTCAATTGGTATTTCACACAGAGAAGTTGCTAGGTGGGTGGGGCATTGGGCTTTGCCTGAGTGTGGGGAATTTTCAGGGCTCCAGAAGCATGACTCTGGGAGTACTTCCTTTCCTACCTGTCTTAGCCATATGTAGCAATGGCTAGCTGAGGGCTCACCTGGAGGCATTTCTTCCTTATTCAGTAACACTCCAGGTGGATCTTTCCCTTTCCCCTTTCCATGATCTTCCCCCAGGTGCAAACATTGTTAGTTAGTACACATCCTCTAATCTGTATTATTAAAGTGTGATTGTTTATGCTCAAGAATTATCCACAACTCTTTTATAATTTACTGGACCACATAAATATTAACACATATGGTTACAAAAAACATGTGATCTCCACCAGGGAGAAAGGAGGGACTTCTCCAATCTCACACACATACATGCACTCACATCTGCGCAAGTGTACCCCCAAATGCACATATTTCCACCATGTACACGTTCATATACACTGGAAGCCCCACAGAAAATAGTTTAAAAAAATATGGGAGTATTCCATGCCAGTGAGAAACCTGGGGTCTTGGCTGATGGGAGTACTCTGGTTGTGATCTATGGGCATTTATGGCTGTGATCTCCCCCAAGGTGTTGGTTGCTTAACTGAATGCTGGGGATGTCCCTGAAGAGGAGAAGTGGGAGGACAGCCAAGGGCCCTGCGGTCACTTAGAAGAAGGAATAGTGAGAGACCAGAAACTGAGGTCTCAGGTCTGTTGCTCCATAAAAGCAGGGCCTATGGCACTTCACAAAAGTTTGACTACCAGCAGAGACACGGAATATTGCTTCATTCTTCCTCCTGATCCATATCTGGCTCCTGGTGACTTCTCTTGAATTCAGAAAATCTGCCATCAGGCTTTCTGATCTCTCTTCACCATTCACTTCCCTGCCTTCTTTTGCCTGAGGACTAGGACTGGGAAGCCTGAGGGGATGGCCTAAAGAGGGTTTCTCTTTTGACTAGGGAAAGTAACCGAAACCTAGGAACCAACAAAACAGAACTGAAGAGAGAGAGAGGAGAGTAAAGAGTGTGAAAGTGTACATACACACCCAGACTGATTCAAATATAAACACACCCTCAGTGTTATACCTATAGTCTCACATCCACATTTTGATATGAACTCTTCTGTAAAAACACACAAACATACACCTCTGACAACATATGAACATATACCAGCTATGGGATCTTAGACTAATTAGAATACCTGTGGACCTCAATTTTCTCATCTGCAAAACAGGGCTAATTATTTTTCTGCTATTACCTACCCTAGAAGATCGTAAGGAAAGTTCTTGATCAATTTTAAAATACTAGATAAGTGTGAATTATTATTATTCCTCCTTGATAGCTACATGTTCTCTATGCTCTGTAAACACGTAGTTTATGTTGCACTAACTCACTTTTTCGCCAACCTACAGACTATTGCTTATTTTTCACCTTTTGCTTTCACTTGTTTTCTGCTCCCTCCTCAAAGCTCTACTATTAAAGGCCCTGGGGCATAGTTTGAAGAGGTTAAAATTTAAATCCTAAGTGAGCTGACATTAGGGAGCTGCCGTAAGCGTGCTGGAGGCAAAGGGGGGGAGCTGGGAGCTGGCATCCATGGGCTTTGATGACTGGGACTTTACTGAGGCTGACAGATGAAGGAGAGAAGATGAAAGGGGGTGGGGAGAGAAGCTTGCAAATCCTTCTCGGCTGTTCAAGGATCCCCAGGCAGGTGCTGAGGTGATTTGGCAGGATGACAAAAAGAACTAATGGGGATGAACTCATTAATTTAGACCAAACTAAGAATGAACTAGAACTACCAGTAAGACTATAGGCAGGGTGTGATAGAAGGCAGGGTACCAGAACCCTTAGAGATCATTGAGGAGTAGGCTGATCCATAAAAACAGAAGAAAGCTGCCTTCATAGAGGAGGCAGACTGGGTTAGGCTCTGGGTTACCAGCCTTGCTTTGGCTCAGGTTTCATCTCTGGTCCTTGTTTTCTCCCCCTTCTATTTAGAAAATTCAAACTCGACATTTCTACGGTGTCCACTGTTGCTTCCTTTCTCTTTTTCCTAGGTACATGTCCCCATTATTCTCAGGAAGGGTGGTACAACCCTGAGCTGTTTACTATCATCTTAATTGACTGGCCAGTCAAGGGAAGGGGCTCAGAGGTGACACAGGTCAGTAGTGAGACAGGCAGGCAGACAACTGAAGGAAATTTGCTCTTTGGCCTGCCTCTGGGTGTGGGACAAGCATGGCCTGTGAGAAAGGGCTGTTGTTTCTGCCCTCAGGTTGGTGGTTAGGGTGAGCCTGAATAGTTCTTTGTTGGGAAAAAGTAGGAGGAAGCAGAAATTCAGTCACTGGACTGACTCTTGGCGTCCAAACCATCTGCTTCTTGGGTCTGTGACTTCTCAGGCCCAGACTCTCAGGAACCACAAATGAAATTTTTGCTGTGGTACAGTCTTTGTCTTTCTGTGGGAGGTTGTGGTGAAAAGATCCAGGTATTAGGAGTTGCAACCTGATTTGTGGCCTGTTTGTGGATAGGCCCCTGGAGGCCAGGGTCCTCTTCTTGTATGTCTAGCTTCCCTAGAGTGCAGTAGTTGGTGTTTAATCAATGTTTACTGAATGAATAAATAGGGCTGAGATTCTAGTCCCAACTCCTGTCATTAACCCATCTTGACTTTAGACTACTCACTTCTACATCAGTTTCTCCCTTTATTAAAAGGGCAGCTAACCCTCTCTCATTTGTACTTAGTGATGTTTTTTAAGGGTCAGGGGAGGTAATGGATGTGAAACTGTTTTGAAAAACACTTGACAGTTACGAAACATGGGATTGAGAGATTGATTCAAGTGTTTGGGCTATCTTAAGGGGACGTTTAGCCATAGAAAGAGGGAAAAGAAAGTGGATAAGCATTTATTAAGCACAAACCACTTATGTAGTACACTGTGCTCAGTACTTTCCAATAGCTTTCATTTGATCCTCATAGCAAGCCTGGGAGGTGGGGGCTGTTATTATGTCTTTTCTACAATTGAGGAAACCGAGGCAGACAGAGACCAAGTGACTTACCCATGATCCCATGTCTAATAAAACTCTGAGGTTCAAAATTCACTTGAACTCAGGCCTCCTTGCCCCAGGTTACTGAAGCATAGAACTTAGAGTCAAACAAGCTACTTTTGAATCCTGGTCTCTGTTAATGAGACCTTGGGCAAGCAGCTTTATCTCATTACACATGTCCTCATGATTCTTTGGTTTCTTTACACCCCAGTTTCATTTTTTGCAAAATGAAGGGATTGGACTCCATGGTTCCCAAGGTAACTTTCATCTTTAGGTCTGCGATTCCACTGAGCTGCTAGATCACAAAATCAGAAATCTAGTGGCAATCCCTATATTGCAAATTTCCATGCCTAAGCCAGGGATTTCTTTCTTCATCACCCCCTTTTTCACCATATTAGGCGCTGTTCTAATTGCCTGTGATCCTTTTTCCTAGAAGTAACTGTGTATCAAGGATGACCACCTCCCTTCCTCTAAGGAAGGTGGGGGAGAGGATGCTTTTGCCTACAGCTGTTCTGTTTTCATGTTCTAGGTTTCAGGGAGCACCTTGAACTCATCTGGAATTCTCTCAGAATCACAGTTAGATAAGTTTCGATGCCATACAGAATCATTTATGTATTGGCTGGTCTCCGGGCTACTGATGGTGGCACAGAAAAATGTTGCATTTGTCGGCTGACTCAGCTGCCAGCTCCAGGATGGCAAGGCTTCTCAGGAGCTGAGCTTTGGTGCTGAGGGAGAATGTGGGAATGAAGTATTTCTCTTCTCCATGCTCCTCTTCAGTCTCACACATTCCTTGGAGCTTAAGGAGACAGAGAAACAATCATATCTTTAGCTCCACCTATTAGTCCCTTCAGAACTAGGAGAGATCCAGTGGTAGAGTTGACTGGGAAGTCACAGGAAAAATAGGGCTGGTCGGTGGGACAGTCAAATGGGAGTTGCCAAGAACTGATGAATGGCCCAGTGGATAGACCGCTGCTCCTGGAGTCAGGAAGACTCATCTTCCTGAGTCCAAATGTGGCCTCAGACACTTACTAGCTATGCAATCTTGTTTGCCTCAGTTTCTTCATCTGCAAAATGAGCTGGAGAAGGGAATGACTAAATCACTTCAGTTTATTTACCAAGAAAACCCCAAATGGGGTCACAAAGAGTTGGCCACAATTGAACAACAACAGCCACAGCAACAACAGTGAGGGCTGCTTTAGGCTCTGTAGGCATACAGACACTGCATACAGACTGTCCTGCAGACTGATGGTAACTAAAAATTAGGACTCCTAGACAATGGCTTTAAAGCTGGAGGGGTGTGGAGGTTGTAGAATCTGATCCCTTCATTTTATGAAAAAGGAAACTAGGACCCAGAGCAGTAAATTAACTTGCCCAAGGTCACATGAGTAGCAGGTCGTACAGTCAGGATTTGAACTCTGATTCTAAACTCAGTGCTCTCTCGACTTGGGGAAAAGAAGCCTTGTTAAAAGTACATTTTCTTTTCTTGAAATTGAGTCTCTTACAGAATAGGACTATGACCCTCTTAGACAGTTCTTTTTCTTTCTGGTTTCCAGGCCTAGGTCTCTCTCTGAAACAACTTGGTGCAGTGGAGTAGAGAGAACACTAGCTCTGAAGTCGGCTGACCGAGGGGCATTCCCTCTTCCATTTACCTTGGGCAAGTCTCTTGACTTCTCCGTGCCTCAGTTGTATCATACCTAAAATGAATAGGTTAAACTAGATCGTTTTGATATCTCTTCTAACTCTACAATCTTATGATTCTATGGCTTAGGCCCCATCCATTTTCCTGTATTTTCAAGGGCATCACCAGAATTTCAAGTCTCAGTTGACCCAGAAAAGCTGAAAAATAAATATTTAGTGGCATATTGAGGCCCTTAAAATGGAAATGGTGAGTTTCGTCACTTTTTTTTTTCTAAAGTCAGCATGGTCCAGGGGCCCTGGAGTCAGAGACCTAAGTTAAAATCCTGCCTCAGACACTTTCTGCCTGTGTGACCTCAGGTCAAGCGATTTAACCTTCCTGGTTAAGTCTCTGCATCTATATAATGGGTGATTTAGATTAAATGGTACCCTCTAGTTCAATATTACAGTAGTTCAAGCAAGAGATGATGAGGCATGAACTAGGGAGGTGGTTGGGTAAGTGGATAGGAAGGAACACTCATTTGATATAGTCATTCCTTTTTTTCTGGGAGCCACAATAAAAAATTAAAGTATCTCCAGTCACGGATTTTTCCCATCAACTTCCTGAAATGACTTATAGGATACATATTGACAAGCTACCCGTTGCTTACTGATTCCTAAGCATCAACAGAGCAGTGACCTTCCTCCTTCTTGAACCTGGCCCTTCTCCCAACATTCTTGAGTAGTGGGATCCTGGGCAGTAGCTGATGCCACAATGAGCTCATGAGCCTCATTATAAATGTCTCTTCTGAGGGGCTGGGCCAGGCATTGGCAGCTTAATCCATAAAGCAACCAGGAAGATGGTTTTCAGTAGTCAGAGGGGTTCACTACCACGGCCCTTGGCAAAATTGTAAAGAGTCATATCTCACTTACAGAACACGTTATATTGGACAAAGCACTTTCACAAGCAGTATTTTAAATAACTTTTGTACTACCTGCCTCACGGGGTTGTTGTAAGTGTTATTCTCATGTTATCTGTTCAGTATCCTGAGGCTCGGGGTTCTGTGACTTGCTTAATGTCCACAGCTAGTAAATGACAGAGCTAGGACCCATATCCAGGTGTCTTTTCATCTCTATCATTACACAGATGAAATCTGTCTTGAGGAATTGGAGGAGGCTTTTTCAGGGGAAGGTGGCATTTGTGAAGAGTGAACATTGGATTTTGATAGATGAAGATGATGATGAGAGCATTTCAGATATGGGGAAAGGTATGAGCAAAAGCATAGAGCTAAGAAAGTAATGAACTATATTCAGGGAAATTTGAGTAAGAGTTCACTTATGTAGCATTTTAAAGGTCAAAAAATACTTACATTCAGTATATCATTTAGCCACATAACCATGAGATGTTGTTACCAGAAGTATTATAATCCCATTACATTCATATTTTACAAATGAGGATACCGAGGCTCCCTCATCTTTAAAAACATCTTTATTTGACCCTGTCATATCCTCAAGCTATCACCTTATATGCCTTCTCCTTTTCATAGTCAAACTCTAAGAAAAAGTGTCAAATACCTGTTTGTTTTTTAAATTTAAATGTTTCCTTTGTATTTTGTATTCCCTCTAGTATTTCCACTGGTATTTCCTGGTATTCTGTATTTCCACTGGTATTTCCTCTCTTTTCACTTCTCAACCTTTTGCAAACTGCATTCCAGTCTCACTGCTCTATTGAAACTGCTTTCTCCAGGACAGCCAATGAATTCTCAGTCACTAAATCTGCAGGCCTCTTCTCAGTCCTCATCCTCCCTGATTTCTCGGCAGCATTTGCCACTGATAACCGCACCTTTCTCCTGAATCTCCTTTCCTTTCTGGATTTTCATGACCCTACTGTCTTACGATCCCCTTCCTATTTATCTGCCCAACCTGTCTTGAACTCTTTTGCTGAATCATTATCTATATCCTGTTCCCTAACCTTAGGTGTCCTGTAAGGTTTTGTGTTGTGATAAGTTTTTTCTCTACAGTTTCTCTCTATAATTTCATCTGCTACCATGGGCTCAATTATTACCTTTTTGTAGATAATTTTAGATCTGTATAGCTAGTCCTAGTCTCTCTCCTGAGTCCTAGTTCTATGTAATCAACTACCTGTTGGACATCTCATAAGCACCTTGCATTCAACATATCTAAAACAGAATTCATTATCTTCCTTCCTTTGCCCTACCTACCCATCTTTATTCCAAAGTCCCCCTTTTCTGTTGAAATCACCAACCTCCTTCCCATTACCCAAGTTGACAATCTTAGAATCATCCTCAGATCTTCCCTCTACCTCATCCATATATCCAATCAATTGCTATGTTCTGTTTATTGTACCTCTATGGCATCTCTTACAGATGCTCCCTTCTTTCCACTCGTACAGTAACCATACCAGCTTAGGCATCACCTCTGCCATGGACTATTGTACCAGCTTCTTAATTGGACTTTTGATTTCTAGTCTTTCCCTTCTCTAATCTATCATTCACCCAGCAGCTGAAATAATCTCCCTAAGCATCTATCTTGAAGGGTTGTTGAGAGGATAATCAATCAAATGAGATCATATTTGTTTTTTTAAAAATAAATTGCTTAGCACATTAGGTGCTCTATAAATGCTTGTTCCCTCCCCAACCTTCCTTACTCAAGAACTTTCGTTGCTCCCTGTTGCCTCTAGGATAAAGTACCAATTCCTCAGCTTGGCATTTAAAGCCCTTCACACTCTGCCATCAGCCTGCTTTTTTCACACTTATTGCATATTATTCTCCTTCACATCAAACAATCAATAAACATTTATTAAGCACCTGCTATTGCCAGGCACTGTGCTAAACCCTGCAGTCTGGTCAAACGAGCCCATTTGTTGTTGTCTGAACTTGGAATTCTCAAAATTCGCTTTCTTGCCTCCATGCCTCTTCATAGACTGTCCCCCATGCCTGCCCTGTATTCTGCCTCTTAGAATCTCTAATTTCCTCCAGATCTCAGTTATGTACCATGCCCGATGAGAAATTTTCCATAATCCCCTTAGCTAGTAGCACTATCTTATTCTTCATCAAGTTAGTATATAGCACATGTAGAAGGTTGAGGTCCTTGAAGTAAATGACTGTTTCGTCTCCATCCCCAGTACATAGGCCCTTGTTCATAGAAGGTTTTGGGTAAATGTTTGTCAGATTGGGTTGTACTTCCTTGGCAGAACTAGTAGGAAGAAAGAAAAGAAGACAGTGGAAACCAAGTGGCTTGCCATATGGAAGAAGCAGGATGGGGCACTAGAAAGAGTCAAGTAAGTACTAGACTGGGAGTCAAAACACCTGGGTCCCCCTTTGTTAGTCATTTGATATGTGACCTTGGGAAAGTAGCTAAAATGGTGATGCTAACTCCTTCCCTAACTTTCTTAGGGTTGTAAGGATTCTGTGAGATCATTGCATGAGATCATCTCCTATTTTAATCACCCTAAGCAGAGCTTGATTAGGAATAGAAATACCATAGAAGGAAAGAAATCATTAACATTCATGAACATTAGAGAATTGCAAAATTTCAGAATTAAAAGGGAAATCAGAGGACATCTAGTCTCATTCATACAGGAACAGTGATTCTTTCTACAATGTCCTTAACAACTGCTCATCCATCATCTTCTTGAAGGCCTCTAGTGATGGAGGACTGTCTTTTAATTTTGAAAAACTTTGATTCCTAAGCTGTTTTTCTTTTTATTGAACAAATATCTGCCTTCCGGTTCTGAGTTCTGCCAAGCAAAGCCAAGCAGAACAAGTCTAATCTTTCTTCCATATAACAGCCTTACAAATACTACCAGTTTGCTTCTCCTGGCTAAATGTCCCCAAATCTACCAACTGGTCTTCTTGCTATCCTTGTTGATCTCCTCTGCCCATGTTCCAGTTTTTCAATGTCCTTCCTAAATTGTGGTGCCCACAGCTGAACAGATCTGGTCTCACCTGGGTAGAGTACAGAGGAACCTACCTCATTCCGATTATTATATTTCTGTTATTCACTGTGTGATCCCTTTGGATCAGTAGTAATGACCTTCTTCTCTCAGACCATATTTGGCACTTTGCTATTTTACTTTGATGTAGTTATTATGTAATATTGTATGTTTTAGCTATCTTTGTTGATCTCTCATCCCCTACTCTGCCTTCATAGAAACTTTGGCTTATCTAAATTTCGTCTCCTTCCCAGCACTTCACTAAGTTAAGAACAATATTTGTCACATAACAGGCACCTAATAAATGATAGTGGTTCTTATGAATGCAGCCTACATATTCTATTGTTAACTCTTATTAACATTGAAGCCCACTAAGGTTCCTAGATCTTATACGCATAAATTATTTTTTTTAGCTATGTTACCCTTGTATTGTGTATATGGATTTTATTTTTGAATCAAAGCATAAAATATTTATACATATTAAATCTGATCTTAGTAGATGTAACTTATCACTCTGTCCTGTTGATCTTTGTTGATACTGATTTTGTCATTTAATATGTTAGCAGATCCTTCTTGGTTTCTTGTCATTTCTAAATTTTGTAAGTAAATCATCTATATCTTCATCTAAGTTACGGGATCATAGGTAATAGGGTTTAGAGCTCTTTATCAAGGGATCTTAGAAATAATCTGGCCCAATATGGAAATGTTTTATATGATTGTACATATATAACCTATATCAAATTGCTTACCATTTTAGAAAGAAGGGAGGGTAGGGAGAAAAATTTGGAACTCAAAATCTTGTAAAAATAAATGATAAAAATTGTCCTTGTATTTAATTGGAAAAAACAAAATTCTACTAAAAATAATCTAGTCCAATCAGCCCAGTTTACAGATGGGAACCAGAGAGGAAAAAGTAGCTGCCCAATGTTATGTAGCTAGTAAGCAATAGAGCCAAGATTTAAACCAACATCTTCTGACTACACATCCAGTACCCTCTCAACTATTACATGCTACTTCTTTTCATGGATAAAAGTATTGTATAAAACAGAGTCAACAATGGAGCCCTAGATCACTACACTAGAGACTTCCTTCCAAACGGACCATCTATAGCAGCGGTTCTCAACCTGTGGGTCGTGACTAGAATGGGGTCACCCAAGACCATTGGAAAACACGTTTCTCATGGTGTTAGGAACTGAGACACTGCTCCTCTATCCATCTCCAGGTGGGTCTACCCACATGCAGATATGCCCACATATGAGTATTAAAGGGTGGCGACATTAGGAAGGTTGAGAACCACTGCTCTATAGCTATTCTTTGGGACCACAGTTCTGACTTTAACAGGACCATTATCTAGTCCATGTATCTCCATCTTAAACATAAGGACATCATTTGTGTCCTTTGGAGGAGAGATTGTTTCATTTGTAACTTTGTAGCCCCAGTGCCTTGTACTGGACCTGGCACATAGTAGGTACTTAATAAATGCTTGTTGATTGATTCTGTCAAATGCTTAGCTGAAATCCTTTGCACATTATATGTGCAAAGAGATTCCTCTGACCTACCAGGCTAGTATGCAAGGCCAAAAAAAAAAAAAAAGGAAATGAGTTTAGTCTGGTATTACTTGAATCCGGGCTGTTTTTTAGTGCTCACTGCTTCGCTTTCCAAATGTTCACAAACCATCCCTTCAATATGTTCTAGAATGTTGACAGAACTCACTGGCTCATTTGAAGCCTCTGTGTAGCCTTTTCCTCTTTTGAAAATTGGAACAACACTTGGCAGTCTTCCATCCTGGGCCCCTCTCCCATTTTTTCAAGGATTACAGATAGCAATGCAGCAAATATATCTGCTAATTGATTCAGTCATTTGGGATGCAATTTATCTGCTCTTAACTTTGGAACTAGGTACTTTCTTACCATTTCCTGACTAATTTGAAGTTCCAGCCTCCTGTTTACCATCTTTTTACATGATAGAATCAGAATACCAAAAAAAAAACCAACCTCAAAATGATGGGCCAAATCTAACAAAAGTCAATAAAAATAAATATAAATCCCCACACTTGGCTTCAAAAAATAAATGTCATTAAGATAAGAGAGGGGAGGCATGGCTAGCAACAGTTCATACACAAACAATCTAAGAGTATTCAACTGAACAAGCATTTATTAAGCACCTTCTAGGAGTACAGGCATTGTGCTGGGTAATGGCGATACACAGAAAAAAAAACAAGAGAGTACCTGCTGTCAGCGAACTGACATCATACCAAGAGAAGACACTCTAGTAGCAAGTAAGTAAATACAAGTGAACAAAACATGCCTTAATCGGTAGAGCACTGTGCTCAGTTTTGGTCTTTACATTCTAGAATGAATATTAATAAGCTGGTGAGGGTCTGGGGTGGGGCAACCACCCACATCATGCCAGGTAGGCAGGGATCTATACTTGAATGCTCCATGACTAATTTTCATGAGTACTTCCAAAACATCCCTGGTCAGGAGCAAGTTGCGTTAGATAATATCTAAGGTACCTTCCAGTTTTGAGATGCATTGATTTAGTTCTATCTTTCCTTGTCCAAAGACATTCTCCTTAGAGAGAATTATTCAGCTGTCCCCTTCAAGAAACCCACAGTCCAATGGGAAGACAACATGCAAACTACTAAGTATAAACAGGATATGGATACAAGGCAGGCTAAATTGGTGGCAATCAGATGGAAGGCACTAGGATTAAAGGGATTGGGAAAGTTGGTTAGTCAGTACATATTTATTAATTATCTACTAGGTGCCAGGCACTATGCTGAGCACTAGGGATACAAAGAAATGCAAAAGACAGTCTTTGATCTCAAGCTTATCATCTAATGACAAAGCAGCGTGGGAACAGCTATGTACAGATGAGATATAATCAGCAGACAAATTAGAGATAATCAAGAGAGAAAAGGCTTTCCTTATTAAAGATGAGAAGCAAAATACGAGTTTGGGGAGATAGCAGGAAGAATGGGGTTACAGTGAAGAAGCCTGTCCTTGGGTAGGAGTTCAGAGCTGTGTGGCTCAGCCCCTCATAGGCTTGGTATCTGGACATCAGACTGCCCAGTTCCCTGTCTTTGGGGACTAGAGCTGGAAGGCACCTTAGAAACCTGCCCTCTTCTTTTTAAAACTGAGGAAATTGGAATCTAGGACATTTAGGTGACTTGTCCAAGGTCATATAGCCAGTTGCTAGCAGTCAGGACTAGACTGAATCTCCTGCGCTCTTTTTATTACATCCCATCGATCAAACCAGGAAGGGTTCCCCATGGACCCTTAAGCATACGTCCCACTGTAGTTTGGCACCTCTCTTCCCCCTCATTTTGGGGGAAAGGTTTCCTGGGGATCATCCACAGGAGGAAGATGGCTCTCTATGCTGACTTTTTGTAGATGAGGTAAAATGGGAGTGGGCTTTGCAGCTGAGATTTTACATCACCACCAAGCAAATTTGTCAGGTGGCCAGTGACAGGGGGGAAGGATTTTCTGCCCTGGAACAATAGCTGTCTTGACTTTTCCACACTCTACACATTCCTGTGGCACTGTTCTTTTACTGGCCTCCAACTCTTCTCAATTTTAGAGTATTGCCAGGTCAACAAGGGGCACCGCAGAACAGGAAGGAGACAGAAGGTGCTGGGACAGTCAGAGATCATAAAGGGGACCTAGCAGGCTCTAGGATTTTTCCACTAAAGCAGCTCTCCACCCCTTTCCCTGCTCCCCACTTTCACTTTCCCATTTCAGGGTCTCTCATCCTCCCTTTTGATTTCTATCTCTGACTCAGGCTTTTTCACTTCCCTAATCTTTCTATCTTACTTTTTATGCCTTTATTTTATTTCTCTGCCTTACACTGTATTTTGCTGTTTCTGCCTCTTTATGTCATTATTCCTTTCTCAATCATTCATTCTGTCTCTTTCCCTCCATCTCTTCATTTGTCTTATTCTACCCTACCTTTCTCTCTTGGGGACATCTCCCCTCAGATACAGTAGAGAAGTCTCTCTGTCTCTCTACCTCTCTCTCTCTCTCTCTCTCTCTCTCTCTCTCTCTCTCTTCCCTTCACCCTCTCTCTCTCTCTCTCTCTCTCTCTCTTTCTTTCTCTTCCTTTCCCTCCCCCTTCCCCTCTCTGTTCCCTTTCTCCTTCCTCCCCCTCCTCTTCCCTCTCTCAGACACACACACACACACACACACACACACACTCTAGCAGTGTCTGCCTCCAGTCCAACTCCTCAGTCAGACATGTTCTTCCAAAGTTACAAAATTAACTGGAGTCTTGGATGACTCAGGTTGTTTTTTCTAGAGGGAGAAATGTTGGCTTAGGGTGTCATTTTTTTCCCAGCAAGTCCTGCTCTGCTTGTATCAGTTTCAGGCTAACCTCTCTGCTCCTCAACACTAGAGTCACCGTGTGAAGAAGAGATAAGTGTGATACTGGCTAGGGAGAGGAAAACAGATGGAGGTACTCACCCTTCCCTGGTCCCCTCCTGCTTTCCCTGACCTCCCCGATTCCTCCTTTCTCCTCTTTCAAGGGATGGTAAAACAATGAAAACATGTACAGGGTATGTGAAGTAAGAGGCAGTATGTTGCAGGGAGGAGGAGGCTTAACAACGACCCACAGAGTGAGATAAATTGCCAGGGACCCTGTTGTGAGGGGCAGGGTGCTGGGCAGGTGAGGTGCTCACTGCACTGAGGAATATGAGGTCAGTTGTAAGCCTGGCCAAATTGAGGTAAGGATTACAGCTCTAATCTTACAGATTCCAAGATGCCAGAGTAGAGTACAGGGCCTGGGCCCCTTTCCTGTTGGCTCTTCCAAGTCCTCATAGTGTATCAGTCACAAGACAATAATTCTTTTCTCACTTTAATGTGGCTCTGCTGCCCTGAATACAAATGAAACTTTATTTAGAGGATATTCACTCCAAGCCCAGGGATGCTTTACCCTTGGATTGGTGCTAGAGTGATTCTCTTGCTCGCACCCAGCTTACAGGGGCCCGTCAGGGCCTAAAGATGGTTATAGGAATAATCTCTTGTAAATCTGATCATAAATTCTTCCAATGAGGATCTCTAAGCACACCTTCCCACAACTACTGACCTAGAATTTCTTCCAGAAAGAGTCTGTTGTTAGAATTCAAGCGTGCGATTACAGACCTACAGAGGAATCAGCATTACGTAGCTTCACTCCTCCCTCTCCTCCCTTTCACCTACATACTAATTGATGGGTAAGGTATTTTTCCCTTTTAACATTTCAGCTTTCGATATTAGGTCCACCACATATCCTCTGAACCTCGTTTAAATAGTCCTTAATATCATAAGTGATTGGATTCATATGAGAAATGGGTTTGCACTGAAGTAGGAAAGACTTGAATTAGATCTAAGAAGAAACTGCTTGGTATTGAGTCTTTGAAATACTGGAAAGGTCTAAGATTAAACACGCCACCCCCACCCTCCACTCCTCACCTACAAAGACTTGGTTTTTAGCTTCACAGGCAAGGAAGGGACAAGATGGCCTCTAGAGTAGGGCCTCTTGAACTAAAAAAAACCAAAAAAACCAACAATCTTAACTATTTTAATATTAGTTTCCTTTGTAATCCTATGTATTTTATTTTCTGCATTAAAAACATTCTAAAAAGGGGACCCATAGAATTCATCAGACTGCCAAAGGACCTGTGACTAAGTTAAGAATTAGTGCTGTAGAGAACCTTCAGAGCGTACAGGACCACAAAACGTCAGAGTTGGAAGGAACTTTGGAAGACAATTAGTCTAAATAGCACCAGTTATCGCTTCCACATCAACATTTTCCCCATAGTGGTTTTGATATACCCCAGGGTTGGCAGAAGAAATTAAATGAGAATTTTTGGAGAGTTTTGCGGAAGTTACAGTTGAACCACGAAGGCTAGCAGGAGACACAGAAAAAAGTTTAGAAACTCAGAAATGCATAAAATATATGTATAATCTTGTGTGATATAGCCCATGACCAAAGACTTAACCAAAATTTTGCAAGGGACTGTAAACATTCCATAAAAGAAAAAGAAAAAACGTTTAGACTTCTTCTCTGGTATGAAGAAAGGGCCGAAAAATTTTACAGAGGTTTTCCGGATCTTGGGGGTGCTGCACTCCTAAGCCTGTAATATGGATGGGATACTGCACTGTCTGTAATATTCTCAGTAAGTCATTCATTATTTAGGCCTCCAGGATGGCTTAAAACTCTTTGCAAACCTCAAAGCATCACCCAGATGTGAATTCTTGTTATTTGTTGCTGCCCTCTCCTGAGGCAGCTCCTCCACTGTGGGACAGTTCTGATTATCATCAGTAAGTACTTTTTCTTTACATGGAACTGAAAATCTACCCTATAAAGAAACCCTCCATTGCTTCCTGAACAAAGTGCTTGAGACTTAACTTAGGATGTTAGAACCAGAAGGGGCCTACTGGGGAGATAATCTGTTCATCCCTTTCATTTTACAGACTCTAGCAAGGGAATATGAATCATCTCTCAGGAGGCCAGGCAGCAGGAACCATATTAATATTTATGAGGGACAGTGGTGTTGCCCAGCTCATTTGGTAAATATTTAACCAGGAGGACTACCAACCCCCTCGGCCCCCCCCCCCCCACAGTCTGGCCTCCTTTTCTATGGGATGATTTTGGCATCTTAATTAAACCTTCATGGGTGGGGAGGGGGTTGGTGGTGGAGGAGGGAAAGCTGACTGAAACAGGCAACAGGAGCTTAACGAGGCTCAGGCCTAATGAAGGAGAACCAGACACAGGGGGCTGGGCTTGGCAGTGCCCGCAGTTACTGTCCTGTTGGTGTACAGACTGTGTATGTGAAGAAGAGCATGAGCATACCCCTTCCTTTCAAAGGGAGGAGTGGAATGGGAGGAGGCTGAGAACTCCCTTCATGTACTCATAAGGCCTACATATATCAGCAAGAATTGTCTTCCTCAAACACTGTTTTCATAACATTTTTTCCCTTGCTTGCAAATCCACTACAGTTTCCTGTGATCTCTTGTAGCGAATCTCAATTCTAACCTGGGCTCCAAGGCTCCTCTACCAGTTGACCCTGCCATAGGGAATCTTCAATTCCCATCCTTCCTGGCTGGATACTGTCAGCTCTGGTCAGCCCATTGTGCTCACATCCACCATCTAACTTATTCATTCTCCACTTTGAACCTAACTTTCTCTGTCAGCTAGAACGTCCGCTTCCTTTCAGACTCTACTCAGAATTCACCTTCTTCAGGTGGTTTTCCTGGAATAACTCCATTTGTCTCCAGGCCAGTTTATGATTCCACATCTGTTAGATCAGGAGTTGTTAACCTAGGTTCCTGGAACTTATATACATTTTTGATAAAATGACTAATATGGAAATGTTTTACATGATTGAACATGTATAACTTATATCTGATTGCTTACCATCTCAAGGAAGGAGAGGACAGGGAAGGATAGAATTTGGAGCTCAAAACTTAAAAAACCAAATGCTAAAAAAATTATTTTAACATATAATTGGGGAAAATGAAATACTATATACTTAATTTTTTTGATAATAGAATTTCAATATAATTGCTACAGGTGCTAAAATTGGACCTAGCTCTTTCATATCCACTAAGTAGCTCTAAGTGTAAAGTCATTGACCTTCTCTGAGGCTCATTTTCTTGTTTATATTTATATTTTTTTACAGTCTAATTGAAGAATTTAAAATCCAAACATTTAATTACCCAGTTTCTAAAATGAAGGAGTTAGACTGAGGCATCTCTAAACCCTTCAGTTCAATCATTCTGTAATTCTAAGCCCAAACAGTCTGAATTCTGCATTAAACAAGCAGCACTAACGTGAAACCAAGGAAAAGAAGACCTCTGGAATCTTGTCTCAGTTGGTGCCTCAAACAACTCTCTAAGACTGTAAGTTACATGTGCAGATGGAAGCAATTTCTTATACCACCAAAGTCACAGGTTTAGACCCCTCCACCAAATGCTAAAAAATCCAAATTCTCTTCCTTTCTTTTCACCTTCTCTCTACTTTTATTCTTTCCACCTCCTTTGTCTCTTCTCCCCTTTCCCTTTCCCTTCTTTCTCTTTTCTTCCTTTCCCTCCTCCTTTCTTTTCCATCCCCACCCCCATTTCCTCCTCCTTTGAAATAGAAACCAGTTATAACATGACTCTTTATTATACAAACTTAGATACAGCTTATGTCAGATTGATACCCAATAGAACATGTCATAGAAGGCTAGTATAACTCAGTGAACCTAACAGTTGAATGTTAGTCATGTCCCCTGACAGAATGACAGAATCATACAGCCTTAGGATAGGAGAGAGGTCATCTAGGCTGGCTTGAACCTCATGAGATCCTACAGCATACACTCTCCTATATATGTAAGTGGATATGTTCTGCTTCAAAGGCGGGGGTCCCTGTCTTCTCTGGCATCTGTGGTGACCCCAAGAGCAAGGTTGATATCCTGAGTATTAGGGACTGAGAGCAAAAGTTGAGAGCCAAATGTACTAGATATGGGGGAAAAGGAAAGGGAGGGCAGAAGAGGAAGGAGGGATGATAAGGTTTTGGCATGGTGTGGTACCTGAACCTTTGTTCAGGAAGCAATGGAGGGTTTCTTTATAGGGTAGACTTTTAGTTCCATGTAAGGAAAAAGTACTTATTGTAAAGGGAGGGCCAAATTATTTCTGTAGCTTCACTGAGGAGTTCTTTTGTGCCTTGTTAATGTGGGTTATAAAAAAATGTAACAGGCTGAGATTTCATCAATTAGTAGCTTTTCTTTCTGTCTTTGTTGTTGTTCAGCCGTTTCAGACTCTTCATGACTCCATTTGGGTTTTCTTGGCTAAGAGACTGGAATGGTTTGCCATTTCCTTCTCTGGCTCATTTTACAGATGAGGAAACTGAGACAAACAGGGTTAAGTGACTTGCCCAGGGTCACACACCTAGGAATTGTTTGAGGCCAGATTTGAATTCAGGTCTTCTTGATTCCCAGTCTAGCATTCTTAATCACTGTACCAAGTTTTCTCTCCATACCAACACCACATGCGGAATAAATAAGAAGCAGAGATGAAATTTGAACTCAAGTTCTCCAACTTTAAACCTCTTCCTGCTATAATAGGCTAAAGGGATTGTCCCTATGATTCCAGGGAGCTAGGTGATACAAAGGATAGAATGCTAAACTTGGAGTCAAGCAGACTTGAGTTCAAATCCTGCCTCAGTCACTGAATAGCTGTGTGACCCAGTGTAATCACTAAACCTCTCTCTGCCTCAGTTTCCTCAACTATACAATGGGGAAAATTATGGCACCCTCCTCACAGGGTTGTTGGGAGGGTAAAATTAAATAGTATTCCTTAAAGTGCTTTATAAATAACAGTACTAGTAGTCGTCGTCATCGTCCTGTCATCATCATCATCGTCATCATCGTTATTCCAGGTCCTTGGGCAGAGTGCAGTGGTTCGAGTCATTCCTGTACCTTTACAGTCTAGCATATCGTATCAGCGCTTCTTTTGGATGCATGGACGCACTTGGGGAATGCCTGCTTATCTTCTGCAGGACAGTCTCCTGCCCTTACTTTACCTCTTCACCTTTCCCTCCTTACTTCTACTTTACTTCTCAGGGGAAACCCAGCTCTGCAGAACTCCACTAAAGCCAGTCTGCTTTCTTAGCTTCCTCTCAGGGTGGTCTGCTCTAACACTGTACCTACTATGTGCAACACCGGGATCTCTCAGGCAGGTTGAATGTCAAAAACCACCGTCCAAGTAAAAGGATTTTCATTCTCTTTTAAGTTCAGAACAAGGACTTTCCTTCCACGGGAGCTAGCCAATTAGTGACAAGCTGTTGCAGTGATCAGGCAGTGGATGATGGGCGGGTGTGAGGTGCCACAGGGGGAATTCTATGGTCAGGTGGCAGGTGGATGGGATGCCTCTAAGACCTTTACCTTAGAACACCAGCACTTGAAGCCACAGGCTCTTAGTCATTGGTCAATAAAAATTCATTATACATCTTCTAGGTGCTGGGCACTGTGGCAAATGTTGGGGATTTTGTTGTTGTTTTTGGTGGTGATTAGTCATGTCCAATTCTCTTCAACCCCATTGGCAAAGAGACTAGAGTGGTTTGTCATTTTCTTCTCCAGCTCATTTTACAGATGAGGAAACTGAGGCAGATCAGGTTAAGTGATTTGCCCCGAGTCACACAGCTTGTAAGTATCTGAGGCCACATTTGAACTCAGATCCTCCTGACTTCTGCCACCTAGCTGCCAAATGATGAGGATACAGAGAAAAAAATAAAATAGTTCCTGTTCTGGGGGAGCTTACACTCCATCAGGGGAGACAACATGCACACAGATAAGTATGTACAAAATATGAACAAAAAGGCAGCGTGACGTCATGGAAAGAGAGCTGGCCTTGGATTCAAGAGAAGCACGTGCCCTGACTCTGATGCATGCTGGCTGTGTGACCCTGGGCAAGTCACTGCCCCTTTCAGTGCCCTGGGTGACATTTGAGTAAGACTATATAGAGAGTGTGTTCTGCATTGGCGGAGGTAGTGTCCTCACTGGGAATTCCTGATACCAATGAAATCAAAGGGTGTGGTCCCCAAACCACCAAAGTCCAAAACAAAGTAATTGGTGTGTGGAGCAGAGTGGCGAGGGGAAGGATCGCACCATAGCTTGGAGGAATATCAAAAAATGCCTCAGAGACAGCCCTGGACTCTAGAGGAGAAGGGACCTCAGAAATCCGCTCCGACTTCATTTTATAGATAAGAAATCGAGTTCTCCCCTAAGGGAGGGCCAAGGTCACACAGGGAGGGAGTAGTAGGGCTGAGATTTGAACCCAGAACGTCTGACTCCAAATGTAGTGTTCACTCCTTCCTTCTACTAAAGTGTGCCCCCTTTCGAGGGTTAGTGACCTGTCCAGGGTAATACAGTGATTGATTTCATTATTGAAAGAGGGGATTTGAGATGCCTACAAGGAAGATGGAGGACAATCACCCTGCTCAGGGACCAGGCTCTTTTCTCATCCCGTTCCAGGTTTCTATTGTTCCTCCCAGCCCTGAGCCCCAGCCTTTATTGGTGTCTTTATGTAGGAGTCTGGGTGAATTGCTGTCCTTGGAAGATATGGAAGTTCTTGAGCCTGGGGAGGGGAAAGCAGGGCCTAGGGGCTGTGAGTTTGGTCTGTCTCTTCTGGCACTCTCAGGACCTGGGGCAGCTTTGCCCTGCATGGATTTGAAAGGAGACACTCTCATCTCTTCTGCCTCCCAGGATTCCTACCAGTCTGTTTCTCCACTTAAGGAAAGGAATGTGGGACAAAAGGGGGGAGGGATGAAGTGTGAAGGGTAATTGTATGTGTGGGGAAGATTCAGTTTCTTAGAAGGCAGAGGCAGACAAAGGTGTTTTGTATCATCTAAGAGAAACTCTTCTATGTTCCCTGCTAGCTGGGTTCAGGGACACCAGGCTGGGAAGGCCCCAGGGCCTACTGCTATGCCTGGAGATGAGCTGGGTCCAGGGTGTGGCCGGAACCACACCCTGGTGTGTGTAGAGGGTGGTGGTGATGGTGGTGGTACATGCACCTTACTGGCATCTATGTGTGAGTGTGTGTGTGTGAATACAGCTATTGTGTGGGAATACAATTACTGGGTATGTGGGTGAGTGTGTATAGGGCAAAAAGTTTTTCTCAGCCCACAGAAATGTCTGCCTTTTAGGAAACCATATAAACATTTTATCCTTTTTTCCTGGCTTCCTACTCAAATGAGGAGAAAATTGGCAAAACAGGTCAATCTCCCCTATTTTACTTTTTCTGATCTGGGTCAAATCTCAGTAAAATTCAAGATGGTAAAGAATTCACATAGGCCCAATTAAAAAGCAGAATGACATGGATGTGGATAGACAGACATCTCTGTATACACCATGTTTTCCTTTAGTAGAATGTAAGTTCCTTGAGGACAGGAACCATTTTTCCTCTTATCTTTGTATCATCAACACTTAGGACACAGATAAGTGTTTAGTTAATGTTTATTGCATTGAAGTGATCCAATCAGGATCAATCAGGTCAGGGTTCTCTCCAGTCCTTTATGGTCCAATTCAAGTCTCTTTCCTCCATGAATCCCTCAGTGATCTTGCCCTCCTACTAATTCTTCCAGGGCATTCAGAGTTCAGTCACACTAATAAACGTGTGATTAATTCTATCTTATTATAATCATGCCTTTCCAGCTAGTTCATAAGTTCTGTGACAGCAGGTACCATGTCTTGCACTTCTTTCTATCTCTGATGGTGGCCAGCGCAGTGCTGGACGTGATATGAGCTCAGTAAGAGCTAGCTAAATTGAATGAAGGAGCTGGCCTTGATAATGTTTCTGGTCTCTTTCAGAATGCAATTACAAAATTCCTCTCTAGTTATCAGAGTACAAGTCATCCCTGGAGCAATCCTGACCCCCAGTGGCTTTCAGAGGAACTGTAGGATCACTGTTTTCTTTGGATACACCAAGGACTTGAGATAAGTTTCTGGAGATTGAACAATGTCCCCAAAAGTAGTTTAATCTTTTCCAGGGACCTCAGACCTTGAGACAGAAAGAGCATTTGGGTCCACAGGTCACTGCCAGCCTTCCACCACTTAGAACAGTGTGCAGTTTGACCCAAAGATCTGCTTTGTGTCTTTTTCCTTCCCTCCTCTTTCTTTCTCTATCAAGCTCTTCTCCTTCCCATAATTATGTGTGGAATGACCTAGGATTCCCTAGTTGAGGTCCCCTTGGATTTTGTCTGGGCCATTCTCCTACTTTTAGATAACAGGAAATTTGAATCATCCCAGAAACATGAGATGCTTCTAGTAGATTTCCATCAGACATCCTCCTTGTTGTGAAAATGTCCAAGGGTGAGATTTTGTATCTTTATTGAGGATTCTTCCCCTCATAATCAAGAATTTGTTCCATAGGTTGCTTTCTTATGAAACATAAAGAATGGAGACCAGGCTGAAATTCTATTCACCCTATTGTTCCAAGCTCAAATGTTGCCTCTGCTTCAAAGCTTTCACCTTCCTCCCTGGTCAGAAATGATCTTTCCTCCACAAACCTCACATAGCACACATTAATTTTTCTATGTGCTTATGATGCTGTTTTTAAAATTATAGTCATAGAAATGCCACATGCCCCAGATTGCAAGCTCACCAAGGGCAGAGCGTGTGTGTGACTGCACTGGTGATATAGTGGTGAGCATGACCGTCTTCCACATTGCAAGCTCCATGAAGGCAGGGATTTTATCTTAATTATCTTTATACATCCCTCAGCACCCAGCATTGTACCTTATACAATACCTGTACTTAATGAATGTTGGTAACCCAAACCTTGTGGGTCCATGGGAATAATAGCATTATAAAGCATAAGAATCCTGATCAGTAAGTGTCATCAGAAAGTTCGAGTAATGGTTAAGCATCTGGGAGCAGCAAGATGTTGCAGTGGATAGAGCCCTGAGTCTACAGTTAGGAGGACCTGAGTTCAAATTCTGCCTCAGATTTTCTAGCTGTATGGCCCCAGGTAAGTCACTTAACTTCTGTTTACCTCGGTTTCCTCATCTGTAAAATGGAGATAACAATATCACCTACTTCCCAGAGCTGTTGTGAGAATCAAGTGAGATAATAATTGCAAAATTGAGATAATGATTTGCAAAATAATCACAAAATTGGGCTGGACCAATTACCACACAAACTAGCGCAGTGCTTGGCACATAGTAAGCACCATATAAATGTTGACTATTATTATTATTAATCAAATGCCTACTACACGGTGGGTGCTGTGCTAATCTCTGGTTACAGAGATAAATTGCCTCTCTCTCCTTCCTTCAGTATGTCTTCCTAGTCTCAGCAGGTGCTTTGCTGTATTTCTGCTGACTTTGACCTATTGGAACATAAACTGCCTCAGTTTTCCCAACTGTAAAGGGAGGGGTTTGGATTAGATCATTTCTAAGTTCATTAAGTCTCTAGATCTCTCCTATGACCAAGGCTGAATCACCCAAGGTTCCCCCCAATATTTTCTACCATTCTGGGTCACTGACCTCCTTGTTGGTCCTGGAACTAGGTACTCCATCTCCTAACTCCTGGCATTTTCACTGACTGTCTGCCATGTCTGGAGTGTCCTCCTTCCTTATCTGTGCCTCCCAGCTCCCTCGGTCCCAGCCAGAATCCCCTCTTCTACAGGAAGCCTTTCCCAACCCCTCTTAATTCTAGTGTCTTCCCTCTGGTGATTATTTCTTCTTTATCCTATAATATAGGATACAACTAGGACCTATATGTTGTATGTTGTACATAGTTGTATGCGTGTTGCCTTACCCATTAGAATGTGAGCACGCTGAGGGCAGGAACTTTCACCTTTCTTTGGCTTAGCACAGTGCATGAAACGTAGTAAGGTATCAATATTGTTTATTGGCTGATTGATCAACTATTCCTGTTTACCTGCTTTTATTCATACCCTTCCCTCTTCCCCAGAACCTCTTTCCTCCTGTTTTCCCTTATCCAGATCCTGCTCAGCTCAAAGGCCACCTCCTCCATGAAGTCTTCCCTGAATCCCCCAGTCCCCATGACCTTTCTCTCCTCTGAGTTTCCATAGCACTTATGGTCGATATGACTTGGGGAGTCATATATTGTCTATATTCAACACTTGGGAGGTGGTACAGTGATAACAGGTTCACCGTACATACCTCAGCACTTTGAGGGAAGTGAGACCCAAGAGAGGTAAAGTGACTTGTCTGTAGACACTGTACAGGTCAGTAGCAGAGCCTGCATTTAAATCTGGGTGCCTTGGCTCCGGACCAGACCTCTTGCCATCCCAGCTGCTTTATATAATCTGTTCTTTTTTCATGTGCGAATGTTTTGTCTCTCTAATTAGACTGTAATCTCCTTGAAGGCAAGACCTTGCCTTATTTTTCTTCCAGCTCAGCTGATGATCAGCCTGGAGAGTCTTTGGTCTGGAGTCACTTCTTTTCTTTGCTCTTTCACCAGATACCACCATGGAGATGGTGCTGATCTTTCTATGCAGCCTGTTGGTTCCTCTGGTCCTAGCCAGTGGTAAGTGGACTCTTCTTGGACCTCAGCGGAAGAAGCAAGAACCTGAAACCCTTGTGTGCCACAGAGTTGCCTGCAAAGCTAGAAGCTGCATGTGCAACCTGGGGGTACTTCCCCCTGAGGAGGGTCTGGGAATAGGGTTCAGCTTCTGTGATGAGGCTCAGTACTGGTCAATTTCAGTGGCCAGATCCTGGATAGGATCTCTGGCTCCGGGTGTTTTTTAAAGATAATTAATATGCAGAGTTATGAAAATGCAAATTTGATGTAAGGAGAGACTTCCTAAGAATCAGAGAAACTCCAAAGTGAAATGAGCCACTTGGAGAAGTGGTGAGGGGTTCTTCCTTACTGCAGATCAAGTAGTCTGCATGAGTTTGGTCCAGATGTTGTGATGGGCATTCTTGGTCAGGTATGGGTTGTATTAGATCAGGGGTTCTTGGTTTTTTTTTTTTTTAATATTTGGGCAATTGTATTTCACTATCATTGGTTTCTTTATACATTGTAAACTATTATTTTATGAAGAGGAAGAATGGAAGGAAGAAAGGAAAGAAGGGAAAGAGGGAGAGAACAATGCAAGGAGGGAGGGAGAAAGGGAAGAAGAAAAGAAACAAGGGAGAAAGGGATGAAGGAAGGGAGAGAGGGAAAAGAAGGGGAGGGAGGAAGGAAGGAAAAGTGAAGGAAAGAAGGAGGGAGAGAAGGAGGGAAGGAAGGAAGGAAGGAAGGAAGGAAGGAAGGAAGGAAGGGATTCATGACACAAAATAGGTTAAGAACCTCTGGACTAGATGATAATCCTGAAATCTCTTCCAGTCCTCCTCCAGTTCTGTGATCATGGAATAGCAATACATCTTGTTTACAGCATGGTCTTGACAGGGGGATCATGTGAGATAATATCTGTGAAAACGCTGTGTACCCATAAATGTTCTATAAATGAATTGTTATTCTCCCCTCCTCATGGCTTTGCTTGTGCTATCTTTCCAGCTGCTGATGAGAAGAAAGAACAAGATCCTTTTCATTATGGTGAGCCAGGGCAACCCTTTAGGGTGGTAAGGGGATATAAGGGGGTGGGGCACGGGGGAAGGTTTTTTTGGGGAGGGGTGAGTTGCCTGAAAAGGGATTGGGAAATACCTACCTGTGTCTCACCCTTCCTTTTCATTCATATCTGGCCATTCTCTTTGCAGATTACCAGAGTCTAAGGATTGGAGGCTTGGTGTTTGCAGTGGTCCTGTTTTCAGTGGGGATCCTCCTTATCCTGAGTAAGTGATAAAGGAAAAGAGAAAATAAGACTCTCCCTGTAATGGGCGCCCTTTTAGAACTCAAGGCTCAGCTGTTTCCTAACCAGGATGGGTTGGTAGGGTCTGATCTGAGGCAGTGATGTTGTCCTGTAAGAAAGAGGATTCTGAGGCAAAGACCCCTTCCCTGAGAACTGACTCCCCCTCTGTCAGATCTCTCTTGGAGAAGCTGTGTGCTTTTCTGGAGAGATTGTTGGACTCGGGATCAAGAAGGGCTGAGGTTCCTTCCAATAACACTTACTAGCTCTGTGACCACAGGCAAATCACTTATGTCTCTGAGCCTCAGTATTCTTATCTGTAAAACAGGACAATAAAACTTGTAGGACATACTTCACAGGGCTAGTACGATCCAGTGAAATAATGTTTGTAAAGGACTTTGCAGGCCTTCAAATGCTATACAAGTTTCAGCTATTATTAGAATAACTAGCATTTATGGATGCCTTTAAGGTCTGGAAAGCCCTTTACGTTTGCTATCTCATTTCATCCTCACAGTAACACAGTGAGACAAGTGCTATTATTTTCATACACATCTTATAAATGAGGGAACTGAGGCTGAGAAAGCAAAGTGTCTTGCCGAGGACTGAACAGTTAGTAAATGTCTGGGGCAGCATTTGAACTCAGGCCTTTCTGATACCAAGTCCAGGGCTCTATCCACTGAACCACCCAGCTGCCTTTTTAAATTGTTATGGTTATTTCTATTATCCCCACCATTCGAACCTGCCTTCTCCTGTAGTTGAGAATGGCTTCTATTCTTCTCTATGTCTGCTGAAATTCTGCTTTTCCCTCAAGACCCAGTTCAAATCTGACTCAGTCTTGTGAAGCCTTCCTGATCATGCCAGCCCACAGGTTTCCCCCTCTTCTGAAATCCTCTGGTTTTAATGGTCTGTGTCAGTGGTTCCCAAACTCTTGGAGTATGGGGAAACCTAGCCATGTAGCTCCACGAGAAGACGATTGTTTATTAGCATCCAATAACTGAGAAAACACAATGGTAAAAAGCTGCTCTGAGTGAATCTGGACTGCATTAATCACACACATTAAAAAAATAGAATCCATGTATGTGCGGTATGGGCAGCTGGGTGGTGCAGTGGATAGAGTGCCAAGCCTTCTGTCAGAAAGACTCATCTTCCTGAGTTCAAATCTGGCCTCAGACACTTACTAGCTGTGTGACCCTGGGCAAGTCACTTAACCCTGTTTGCCTCAGTTTCCTCATCTTTAAAATGAGCTAGAGAAGGAAATGACAAACCACTCCAGTATCTTTGCCAAGAAAACACCAAATGGGATCACAAAGAGTCAGGTATGACTGAAATGGCTGAACAACAACAAAATACTCCTCCCTTTTCCAACTACATATCTGTATGAGACCAGATTTTCTTCATTTGCCTCAACCCAAATAACAGATGGCCAGAGATTGACTATAGCAACAGACATGAAAATCCAGCTATCTTCTAGCAAGGTTGCATTAGAGATTTGCAAAAATATGCAAAACAATGCCACTTGAATTTTTTTGTTTTGGAAAATGTAGTTATTTTTATATGTAGTTATATAAGTATAGTTCTTTTTATAAAATATGTCATTTAGGTTAACATGTAATGGATTTGTTATTATTTTACATTAATAAGCATTTTTAAAGTATCAGTTTGAATGTCCAGTGCTATAAATATGGATAGATATAACCCTAATAAATAACTCTTTGGTGCCCTTAATAATTTTTAAGAGTATAAAGGAGTCCTGAAACCAAAAAGCTTGAGAACCAGTGCTGTGGAGCAGACGTCTGAAACAGGCAGCCTTGTAACATTTTGGAGGGTGGCCTGAACTGGATTAAAATTTTATTGGGAAATATTTAACAAAATAACTAAAAACAGAGTAGAACATAGATGATATTAATATGTGGTTTTCTAAGTCATTATGCGGTCCATGGGGCCTAATGTATGGTTTAGTGGCCCCTGTTTTTATTTGAGTTTGACATTGCCGGAGTGGATAGACAGCCAGGAAAAACTGGGTTTAAATCCTGCCTTTGATACATATTGGCTGTGTGACCTTGGGTGAGGCAATTAATTAGCCTCTTAGTGCTCTTGGCTATTCTAATATTATAAATTGCAGACAAAGCATTTCCTCATCTGGGAGTTTCTATACTAATGAAATCACAGGTCTAGTCCCTAACTTGCTTATGAAGTAGACCTGTGAGTTCACTGGGATAGAGAATGCCCAGTGGGGATACCCATGGTCAATGCAGATCAGCACCTTTCCTGTGACTATAACTCTTCCAGGAACTGCCTGGACCACTGGCATAGGTGGCAGAGTATGGTCAAAGGCAGAAGCTGAAGCTAGGCCTTCCTGAATCAGAGGCCGGTTATTTCTGGATTCAGAGGCTTCTTGCAATTACTTCTTGGCTCCCAGGTTGTCTTACTTTCTACTCTCAATTATCTTTTCATGCGCTAATATATGTAAAATGCGTTGCAAACCCTAAAGTCTTATATAAATGTCTCCCTTGATTCTTCTCAAAGCTAAAAATCCCTAGTTCCTTCCTTTGATTCTCATGTTATATGGCCTTAAGTTCCCTCACTGTCCTGGTTTCCCCTCCTATGAACGCACTCTTTTCTTCAATGCTATTCCCAAGACCAAGCACAATAGTACAGTTGTGCCTCCTAAGTGTATCTCCACAAAGCCAGGTAACCAGCATGCTACATTGGAAGACTGAGACTTGAATGACTCTGGATTTTTTGTCTTCCCCTCTTAGGTCGGAGGTGCAAGTGCAGCTTCAATCAGAAGCCAAGGTAATGTATGCACTGGGATGGTGAAATCTGAAATGATTGGGAATAAGACTGTGTATTTGGATTGATCCCAAAGCTGTCAAGTTCTTCTACCTTTCTAAGTCAGAGACCAGGGCAGGGGAGTGAGTTGAAGGCCTTGGACTGAAGGTGAGGAGAGGAAAGAATTTCAGCCTATGGGAAGTAACAAGATCTGCTGCTGTCTTGAAGCTGGAGGACGCAGAACAGTGCAACTTACAGATAGGGCACTGGAATGGGTTTGAAAGCTTCTCTCTGACTCCATTCTTGTCAATCACTCCTCTTCTTGGCTTGAAGAATGTCCCTTTCTTAGAGGAACGTCACCAAAAGTTCAGGGACCTTAGCCTCCTTGAGTTGTAAGGAGCCTGGGTGACCATTTCAAAGAGCTGTGTTCCCCTCTGCCCTTCCTTAGACAGATTAGGTTTTCAGATCAGCCAAGAAGGACCCAAGGGATGAGCTTGTCAAATCCTGTTTTTGTAAGCCTGCAATATACTCTCCTCTACATCTAGCAGCAGGGCAATTATTGGGCATCTATACTAGGAAAAAGAAGTGTGTACAGAAAGGAGATAAATGTGTCTAGGGAGGATAGGACTAGTTGGGAAAGGCTGGTTGTACAAGCTGAGAAATTCCCTTAGGAATGTGGCGAGTAAATGTAATAAAGAGACTGAGGTACGAACTCTGAGTTAGATCAGCTTATTAACAGTGACAGGCATAATTGTGAACAAAGAGGGTCACTCTGGAAACTTCAGCAAAGCCAGCAACCCCCAGAGAAGACGGGGACCTTCTTTATTAATACACAACAAAGAATGAGTCTTGTTAGTAATGGAGAAAAGGTGATAGGTTGTATGGACGGGGCAAGAACATTATTACTATTGTCTATTGAGAAAGGTGGGCTGTCAGTCAGGTAAGGCTAATCATTTTCCTCTCTGACGATTGAGAAATGTTAATTGCTTTATGGGGCCTATCTGTATGTAGTTTTTGCTAGGGGATCACAACTAATAGACTTGTTGTCTCCTAGGAAGAGATTAAAAACTCCCCTAACTACACAAAAACAGGAAAGCGCAGACGACTTATTTTTTGGGGATGGTGATTTTGAGGGGCTAAATAGATCTGTGAAAGTATCCTAGGGGATACCAGAATGAGAGAGAATAACTTTTAGTTTTTTTAAAAATTGTTTATTCTTATTCCAGAATTCATTTATTGTTAGTTTTCAACATTCATTTCCACAAGATTTTGAGTTCCAATTCTCTCCCCATCTCTCCCCTATCCCCCACCCCAAGGTGACAAGAATACTGATTACCCCTTCCCCCAGTCTGCCCTCTCATATGTCCTCCCATCCCTCTCCTTCCCCCCTCCCCTCTTAATTTCTTGTAGGGCAAGATGAATTTCTATATCCCATTTCCTGTATATCTTATTTCCTGGTTGCATGTAACAATAATTTTTTAACATTTGTTTTTAAAACTTTGAGTTCCAGATTCTTTCCCTAATTCCCTCCTCACCTACCCCCACTGGAAAGACAAGCAAAACAACCTTTCTTTTCAACTAAGTTTAAGCTGTGGCTCAGCTGAATTCCTGAGCTCAGCAGGAGCCAGGTGGATGCAGGCTCAGTTATAAAATTAACAGAGTAAATTAGTTACATTACAGAATCAATACAGTAGAAATCAATACAGAAGAAATTCAAGGTCATATTAATTTTGATCTTTTCATAGAAAGTAGAAATGAAAGAGAGTACCTTTCAAGGACTGCTTGTCATTGTTTAGTGACCCCAGTAGCCCCCAAAAGTGCCTTAATGTTGTAAGTGCTTAATAAATGCCTGTTGACTGGTTGACTTTGAAAGTTTTTGGCAAGATGTGTCCTATGATTCTTTTCTACGTATTTGAAAAATGTCTGTGTCTCTTTCAATAGGTTCTATCATCTTGTCCTCAGTACCCACTGTATCAGCAATGCAGTATTCACAATGCCTACAGTAACTATAAATATGCTGATATAGTTATTAATCACAAAATGGAACAGGCTCTCTACATAAGAAATATAGATAGTGCATTCATTTAAATACCAGAAGACTGAGTCCC
>CM053588.1:206977974-206998025 GCA_028646515.1 Pseudochirops corinnae | reverse complement strand
CAGGGGTCAGGACCATCAAGGTCTTTTATGGTGGAGGTGTCCATGGTTCTGAATGACACCCCCCCCCCCCCAACCTCATTGGTGTGCGAGGTAGTTATGGGACTGTGACTGAGAAATCCTTACTTATTTCAAGGTCAGGTTTTCAATGTGAACAAGATAAGTCCATGAGTTAGATAATCTAAATCCAAATCTAAAGATCTACAAGGATGGAGGGGAGACAGGTAAGGGAGGTTGAAGAAGTTGGCTGAAATCCGAAAATCAAAGCAAAATTCAAGGAAGACAGATAGTGGCGGGAAAAGATTGTCTCTGAGCTTTGGATTTCAGTACTTCAGTATCTGTGGCTCCAAGAAGCTGTAGCACAGGCAGTGGCTACACTCCAATAAAACCATATTCACAGTTGAACTAAACCAGGTTCAGGGTAAACCAATGGGGCCATAGATAAGTTAGGGATATGTCTAGCCCAAGTATGGAAAGGCTTCCCCTGGTGGAACGGCTGAGGCGAACAGTTTATTCCAATGGCCATGAAGGAGACTGAAGCCTTGGAGCACTTAGAGCTTGGTCATTCACTATATCTGGGCCGTTGCCAGGTGTTCTGATTTTGTCTTGCCACTGGACTTCAATGAGAGGAAGTACCTGCACTCAAGAAGCTCCCATTCTAATTAAGGAGGAGTTCAGCTTCAGGGCAGGTAGAAAGCCCCAGGACCCAGGGTGGATTTTATGGCCTGATACAACTTGGAGAACAATGACAGTCATCCTTGATGAATGATGGCCATGAAGTAGACAATGGGTCTGAAATCTAGAGTGTAGCTTTGGGTATTATCTCAGGAAGGAACAAGGATGGGGCAACAGTGTATATATTCAAGAAGGGGCACCCAGTGCCTGGTGGGAAATGGGCAATGGCAGCTAGTGTTGAAGAAGAAAAGGACTCCCTGAAACAGATGCCTGTTGGGTTCTTTAACAGCTTTTAATATGTGAGGAGTAGTTGGGCTGGAGAGAAGAGGAAGGTGATCAGTTCCTGGTAGGAACCCCTCTTGCTTTGTCCTTGGAATACTGCTTGTTATCATACAGTGTCCCATTTGGCCCTTATGATAATTGTATAATATACATAACATTCCTGTAGAAAAAAAGGAATAACTGTGATTTTATTCATGTAGGAACCGCCTGAGGGAAAAAGTCCCTTTGCCAATGCAAGTCAGCAAAACTGATCTTTTTGTTATGCAGTCATTTCAGTCATATCTGTCTCTTTGTGACCCTGGTTGGAGTTTTCTTGGCAAAGGATAGAATAGTAGTTTGCCATTTGCTTCCCCAGCCCATTTCACAGATGAAGAAACCGCAGTAAACAAGGTTAAGTGACTTGCCCAGGGTCACACAGGCAGTATGTCAGAGGACTTGAACCCAGTTTTTCCTCACTCTGAAATCAGTGGTATATCCACCAGACCATGAACCCTCTCTTAAAGATGAAGTACTGAGGCCCAGACTGGAGACATATTTTACCAAAAGTCACTAGCTCCTAAGACTTGAATCTAGATCTCATTCTAAGTAAGGCTACCAAAAATCAAACCTCTTTTTTATTTTTTAAGTCCAATATGATATACCAATAAGAGGCAAGCAGCTACAGTGGTAAAATATCAACGAAGACAGTAGAATACTATCTGGCTAGAAATCATGTTAAAAGCAGAAGACTTCTAGGGTAATTAGGTGGGCTACATGTAGAAAGAAGAAGAATTGGAAAACTTATTTCCTGTGGGATAAGCCTGATAATGTAGTCATTTGAGTAGCTATTCAGAATTTTCTAAGTGCAGAGAGAACAGAATGTTCAAAATAATACAGACTAAAGTTTGCTGCAGACATGGTGCTTGATTTTGGAACTTAGCATCTAACTTAGTGATATGATCTACATAATTGAATGTCCCATAAATAATCAAGTCAAAAACACATATGAGTTATACATGTAATAAATTTGATGTGTGGTATGAAGCAATGAGGTTTACTCAGCAATGTTAGGTAGTTTTTAGGGGTGGTATCATAATTCCAGGTATTAGAGAGTAGTATGACCACAAAGATCCTGGTAGGGAGGTTAGGTGCATATGGGAGATAATTGGGGATGGCCAGCAGCCCTAACCGTTAACTACACAAAGAATAGTATGAAATTAATCAGTAAAGGGACTGTGGCACCACACTGTGGAGAGCATGAAATGATAGAAAAGTGCAACTTCACTCTTATTTAACTGGCAATAGGGAGCCATTGCAGGTCTTAGAGTATCGGTTATCAACCTATGGGTGACAACTCCTTGGGGGTTGAATGACCCTTTCACAGGGGTCACAGGAGTCACATAAGACCATCGGAAAACACATATTTCTGATGGTCTTAGGAACCAAGATACCATTCCTCTATCTGTCTCCAGGTGAGTCTGCCCACACGCAGATATACCATATATGAGTATTAAAGGGTCGCGGCATTAGAAAGGTTGTCTTAGAGTTATGGCTTTACATTTCTCTGTCTTGATACACAAACACAATATTCCATAGGAAAACAGATTAAAAAGGATAGAAAGGTGCTCTGATTGCTGACCATGGTAGGTTTCAAATGGGAGAGGATGGAAGAGAGAAGGAGAGAGACAGAGAGACAGAGATAGAGACAGAGACAAGAAAGACATCATGTGTGCCAGGGGTCCCCCATTAGTCACTGAATAAACAATTATTATGCTCTTACTATATGCTAGGCACTGTGTTAAGTTCTGTGGGTAGAAATATGAAAAAAGTAGATAGCCTCCACCCTCAGGGAGCTTGCAATTTAATATGGGAAGACAACCCAAAAGGAATAAGAAAAATGTGAGAGGGCAGTGGCCAGGGAAAGGTATCTGACTTTGATACATGCTGCAACAGTAATAGAAGACCCAAAGTTGCATAGGTAGGTGAGAACTTGGGGCGTGGGGATGGGAGGGAAGAGGAGAGAAGATATGCATGTTCCCTCAGTTTCTTAATAAATTCCTGTTGATTAATTGGGTCGGTCACTCAGGCATATGAAAAGATCTTTTTTCTATAATTCCTGTCCTCATGTAATTTATAAATTTGAAGAGGGAACAGATGAAACTTGCACTGGAATGAGCCTAAAACACATTTATTCCATATATTACATTTTCAATAAAATTCAAGTAATTGAATTATTTTATTCTCCAGAATTTTGAACTGAAAGACAAATTTCGTCCTTTAGGGGTCAAGGAAAGTAACCATTGGGAAATCACCATTTTTAGTTTTGAATTGTGGATTGAAAATATTAATTCTATTCATTGGCTGAGCAACTCTTTCTCAGCTCCAAGAGAGATGTGTCTCCTCCCATCTAAACCATTCTGAACAGTGTTCATGGTGCCTGTTCTTCTATGAGCTTCTTCATGAGAGGAGGCTCAGGGGCAGCAGCATTTTCCTAGCCCTTAGTGTTCAGAGGACAGATGGTCACGTATTGTGCATTTTTCCCTTGCACTGGGTGGCCGAGCAAAAAAAAATGGTCCAGAGAGGCTCTAAAAAGTATAGAGAAGGGGAAGAAAATATGATAGTGCCTTCAAGAACATTGTAAAATAGGAGTGTTTGAGTCCACAGTCCAAAAACACTCCTAACTGGTGCACAGGCGTGTTTACTTGCTGCCTTAAAAATGGAAAGCAGGTCAGAACTGGACAAGCATCTGCTTCTTGATGGCAGCTGAGCAGGAATATGTGTCGAGGGGAGTCGTGGCTGTTATTCCTCCTGTTTAGGGATTCCTTACAGACAGCCACAGCCCACTGAGACTGTCCATTCAAATTCACCTCCCAATAGTATTTGCATGAACTGAAGGCCTGCACTGCCATTACAGCATTGAAAGAAAATCTCTCAGGACTGTTGGGCATATTCTGCAAGGTACCTCCATTGGTCACAGTCTTCAGATCCTCGGAGATGATGAGAAACGGATTAGCTGTTTCAGCATCCAGGGTGAGATCCACTGCAGAAAAGAGGGTAAAGGGTTAGATGAAAGCAGTAGGAAAGGGCAGCTAGGTGGTGAAGAAGACAGAAAGAGTATGGACCCTGGAGTCAGGAGGACCTGAGTGCAAATGTGGTCTTGGACCCTTGACACTTACTAGCTAAATAACCTTGGTCAAGTCACTTAACCCTGATTGCCCCCTCCCCCTACAGAGACAGACAAAAGCAACCCTATTTGTGTTCCACACTAAGCAGAGGTTCTGATTCGCGAGCAGTGGAAAATCCACAGAACAAGAGGAGTTCTGTTTGCACAATCTCTTTTACTCCTCAGTGGCCCTAAGATGGAATCCTAAGAGTTCCATTTTTTAGGCTAAAGCGTACCCCACTCCCACTCCTACCCTCCTGGAGCTTTTTTAATGCTGTCAGTGCAGGGCCAACCTGGGAACCAACTTTCTGGAGTTTACAATGACCTAAAGCATGGATTTCATTTCCAAACTCTTCTACCCATCTTAGACGAGGCAGTGGTTCAAGTGATGCCGTGTCATCAAAGGAATATCGACTGGATTCTTGTTCAAGATCTTACCTTGGAATGTGTACAACATTTCCCTCATCCCAGTGATGCTGCACTGCCACAGCTCTGGGATGACCATGGTAGGCTCTGACCTCTGGAGCTGCAGTGATGCATTGCTGAAAAAGACAGGTTTGGTTGGATAACTTCCCTGTATCACACTGGTCTGTGCCCCATATGGGAAACAAGGCCTCCTCAGGGGTTTGGGCACACATATCAGACTCCATGGAGGTCCTTTATTATTTGTTCTCCTTCTCCCTCAGGACACATAGCCCTCTCCCTGCCCCAACCCACAAACTTCTCACCTGGAGACTAAATGGAAACTCACCTGCTCAAAATGTTTTCCACATCCTGGAGGAAGAAAAAGAGAATGAGTTAGTGGTGCTTATTATAACTTCCCTGCCCTCCTGTCTGTGTCACTGTCTCTCAAGGAATCTCAGAATTCAGATTCTCCACAGACTCCTGCCCTATTCTGAATGTGAATCCCAGGACATTCTATTTTACTGAATCACAAGTGTTAGAAGAACCTCAAAATGACGCATGAAATCTGTGAGTTTAAGTGGGCAGGCTCTGCCTTTTGGGGGTGACAGCCATTGAGGGAGCCAAGCAAAGCCTGTGCAAGTTCTCCAGTGACCTTTGTGCCTGTAGTGCTTCGGGGGCAGCGCAGGGCACCTTCCTCTGATGAGGTCTCCACAGTTCTCACTTGCATGAGATTGGCATCTTGGTTCCTGGTACTTTCCCTCCAGCTCTAGGATCATTGCCATCAGCTGTTCACTCTGTTCAGTCATTTGGACCATGTTCACTTCGACACTTTGATAACTCTGAATTTTCTTCCTTTCTAGCTCTTTTAGATATTCCTGTTCTTCTGCATACAAATATTGGTGCATTCTCTTATATTCAGATCTGACCATCTCTTTCCAGTCATTTATATGCTTCTGTAAGGATACGAGAAGTCTAAGAAACACAGTCAGGCTGGTAACCCGGATGCTGATAAACTTCTATTTTCCCTGGCTGATTATTAGGCCCACAGTCTGCCCCATCCAGACATTCTCACTTCAACAACTGTCCTTTCAAAAGTCAGGAAGACAAAATTGCTCTTCTCAAAGCAGTCTAATAAATAAGATTACTCGCAGACAAATTGCTTGACCCCTACCAGCATCATCACAAACACTAAGAGTAATTTTCTCTTTCAAGATGATGAGGTACAAATAAATATCCCTTCACCCGAAAGTCTTCCCTCAGTCACCACAACATGATATGGGATTCTTTCTTCCTAACCCCACATCTTACCCACTCTGAAACGTCAACATTTGTAGTGAATCCCCAAGGACATTATAAATTGCCTTATGGGCCCAATTTCAGGAGATTTGCTCTGTGAATGGCCTTTCAAAAAGTAGCCTTTGTTATAGTCCATTAGACTTAGCCCTGACTGCCATCTAGCTATAGGACTGCTCTTACAGGAGGCAGAGCCAGACACTTTCGTTACAGTTAATCTTTTTCTCTTTTTCCTTGGAAATCAATTGCCAAACTTCTTTTAGTGTCTGCCATGAGTGACTCTGGGACTCCTGAAGCATCTCCTGTAGAAGAAATATCTACAATGTCACAGGCACATCAGTTGAATCCAAACATTTTATAATACAATCATTGGGAATTGGATAATTGGGTCTTAGTGTATTTGTGAAGTGGTGTGTATGGGGTGGGGTGGGGTGGGGGGTGTAATGAAGTAAAAGATAAAAGCAGGTTGGAGCCAGAATGTGAAGTTGAAAGAAACAAGTCAGCCCAATTTTTATGAAGTGAATTTGGGCTTCCCTAATAGATAGGTTCTGTTCCAAATGAGACAGCTGACAGTGCTCTTCTGCTTGCCACTAATTTGACCCCGTCTAAATGTTTGAGCCCAGTTTGGGGTGACCTATTTTAAGAAGGTCATTGCACTTCCTAGCATTTTTTTTTCCCTTTTAATAAACAGAATGCATTGCCTTGGGATTAGTAATTCATCAGTCACTGAATATCTTCATGCCTGACCACTTTATGGGTATTTTGTAGAAAGTTTTCCTAGTGAATATAGTTTAGATCTAGGTTTGTTGGATCTTTTGTAACATTGAGATTCTCTGCATCAACCCTTATGACCTCACATTTTTGCAGCAGGGAAGTGTGCTGTCAGTGAGTCTCATATGTTGTCTAGGAAATTTCCCAGAAGGTACTCCACTTACCTTATAGGTCTTAGCAGCCTCTTCTGACCAAGAAAGTGTATGAGTCCTGTGTTCCTCTGTTTCAGAACATGTCTCAGATTTAGAGAAGAGAGTCTGTTCTTCCTTGGATGCTTCATGTGCCTCACAATTGTCTTGTTCTTCAAGGTTCTGTAGTTGGTGGGATCTGAACTGCTTGACAAGGACAACTAGTTTGCCCAGATGGAAATTGATGAGGAATTCTCTATTGTGGGAGACTTCTTGGCATTTAGGGCAAGAGAGAAGAATAGTGGCTTCCTCCCAGTTATTGAGGAGACAATGTTGGCGAAAAGTTGTGTACAGTCAATGCTGATGGGGTCTTTGAAATAATCCTTACAGATGGAGCAAGTGAGCTCCTCCTGGATTTTGGCAAGCACCTCCTTAGCTTCCATTTTCCTGAGGAAAGAAAATGGGAATGGTGATAGTCAAGGCCTGGGGCAAGAAGCTGATTTATTTCACAACCTTTCTGCTTGGCATCAATCATCTTTAACCTCTGACTTGGTCTTCATCACACATAGGTGAGCTAAACAGGGTCAGGCTAAATGACAAAAATAAAAAAAAAATAAAAAAAAAAACCAAAACATTTAAACTGTGGTCCATAGACATGACACCTTTCATTTAATTGACCTGATGATTTGCCTCTTTCCCATCCAACATACCTTAAATGAAGACTTTTCATTTGTCTAACTCACAGTTTCAATGATCCATTATTTTAAAATGGTATTATAGAACTTCATTTCATTGAGCCTAATATTGTCTATCATATTGTCTGTATCTTCACAGAGGTATGTAAGAGGTGCTTAAGGCTGATAGATATTGAAGATTATTAGATCTCCAGCCAATTTTTCTGGGGATTTCATTGACACCCCCCTCCCGTCAAAAGGCAAAAGGGAATTGTCCCCAATAATGGGATTCAATACAACCAATATTCATTAAGAGCCTGCCATGGTGAGAGGGAAGGGGAATGGAGCCAAAATGGCAAAGAAAGGCAGGAACTTGCCTGAGCTCTCCCAAATTACCCTCTAAACAACTCTAAATGACACCACAAAATAAATTCTAAAGCAGCAGAACCCACAAAAAGATGGGGTGAAACAATTTTCCAGCCCAAGCTGACCATTTAGATGGTCAGCAGTAAAGTCCTGTTGAGCCAAGGGGAGGATAGAGCGCACTTCAGTTCAGGAAACACCAGGCAAGCCAGTTACAGCCATGGGTGGGGTTGTGGACGGGGGTAACTGAACTGGCAGCAATAGCAGCTTCCAGAATTCTCAGGCAATAGAAGGTAAGGGAATCTGAAAACTAGTCAGAATGAGATTAGAGGTTACTTTGCTGGCACTGGGTGCAGGATTCTGTTGCATTGCCCAAATGCATATCTGAGTTTAGCTCTACCTGATGGTCCTAGCATGAGGAAGAGCACTAACACATCAGAACTTACTGTCACAGGGGAAAAGGGGCCTTGGTCACAGTTTCAGGGCAGAAAATAATGCTTGTGGTTGCTCACAGACCAGAGATCAGGCTAGGAGAATATTCAATACACCTCTCCTTTAGTCATTCCATCTTGGAAGAATCAAAAACTTACACAGACTATCTCTGAAGAGCTAGCTCTGAAAACAGCTGCACAAAAATCTCAGGCTTGGGACACTGCCCGCTCCATCCTGGGAGCAGAGCCCAAATATAACATAAAGTTAAAAGTTAAGAAAAAAGCTGAAAAAATAAGAAAACAACAACAACAACAAAGTCTCTGACGATAGCAAAGTTACTGTGGTGACAGGGAAGAACAAAACACAAGCTCAGAAGAAGATAAAGTCAAAAACTACTATATCCAAAGCCTCAAATACAAATGTGAATTAGTTTAAGGGTCCCCCAAAAAATTCCTAGGAAAACTCCAAAACAGTTGTAAAAATCAAATAACAGAGGTTGAGGAAAAATTGGAAAAATAAATGAGAGTGATGGAAGAAAATCATGAAAATAGACAAAGAAGCTACCAAAAAAAAACCACTGAAGAAAATAATACCTTAAAAAACAGAATAGGCAAAATGGTAAAGGAGGCACAAAAATTAACTGAAGAGAAGAACTCCTTAAAAAGCACAACTAGTTGAAGGGATAAGGAGATACAGAAGCTCCCTGAAGAAAATATTTTCTTTAAAATTATAATAGGGCAAGTAGAAGCTAATGACTCCATGAGACATAAAGTAAAAAATAAAACAAAATAAAAAGAATTTAAAAATTAGAAAAAAATATGAAATATTTTATTCAAATGACAACTGACCTGGCAAAAAATCCTGATAAGATCATTTAAGAATTATTGGATAATTTGGAAGCTATGATTAAAAATAAAAGCCTAGACATCATTTTTCAAGACATTATCAAGGAAAATTGCCTTGATATTCTAGAATCAGAAAGGAAAACAGAGATTCAAGAATCCACCAATCATCTCCTGAAAGAGAACACAAAATGAAAAACTTCAGGAATATTTTAGTGAAATTCCAGAGCTCCTCAGGTCAAGGAGAAAACATAAGCAACCAGAAAGAAATAATTCAAGTATTGTGGAATCACAGACAATATAACACAAGATTTAGTAGCTTCTAAAGGATTAGAAGGCTTCCAATATGGTATTCTAGATGGCAAAGGAGTTAGAATTGCAACCATAGTCACTTATCCAGCAAAAGTGACCATAATTCTTCAGGAGAAAAACAGATATTCAATGAAACAGAGGATTTTCAAGCATTCCTGATGAAAAAAAAATACCCAGAGCTTAATAGAAAACTTGATTTTCAAAAACAAAACTCAAGAGAAGCATTAAAAGGTAAATGGGAAAGATAAATCATAAGGGATTCAATGAGGCTAAAATATTTACATTGCTATATGGGAAGATAAAGCTTCTAACTCCTAAGAACTTTATTAGGGCAGTTAGAGCATGCATAAATGTTGGGCATGGGTGTGAATTGAATATGATGGTATACCTTTCTAAAAAAATAAATTAAGAAGTGAGAAGGAAGAATGTACTGAGAGAAAAGAAGGGAGAGCAGTAGAATGAAGTAAAGCATCTCACATAAAAGAATTTTTACAGTGGAGGGGAAGATGGGTAAGGTAGAAGAGACAAGCGCTTAAACCTTACTCTCATAGGAATTGTCTCAAAGAGGGAATTACACACTTGGGTATAGAAATATGTCTTACCTTACAGGAGAATATGAGGAGAGGGGGATAAGAAGATAAGGTAAAAAAAAAAAAACAAGAAGATAAGAAAAAGGGTAATGGAAGAGAGGGAAGATTGGGGGAAGCAGCAGTCAGAAGGAAAACACTTTTGAGGGTGGAGTGGTTGAAAGTAGAGAAAGAGTAGGATAAATGTAGATAACATAGGATGGTGGGAAATACAGTTTGCAATCATAACTGTAAAAAAATTACAGAAAGCTTCTCTGATGAAGGCCTCATTTCTCAAATATATAGAGAACTGAGTCTAATTTATAAAAATAAGAGCCATTCTTCAACTGACACTGATATGTAAAGTTAGTTTTTAGATGAAGTAATCAAAGCTATCTACAGTAATACAAAAAAAAAATGCTCCAAATCACTATTAGTCAGAGAAATTCAAATTAAAAAAATTCTGATGTATCAGCCTACACCTATCAGATGGGCTAGCTTGACAGAATAGGAAAATGGTAAATCTTGGAGGGGATGTGGAAAAATTGAGACACTAATGCACTGTTGGTAGAGTTATGAACTGACTCAACAATTCTGGAGAGCAATTCGAATCTATGCTCAAAAGGCTATAAAACCATGCATATACTTTGACCCAAAAACACTACTAGTAGATCTGTATCCGAAAGAGATAAGAAATAAAGGAAAATATGCAAAATTTTTTATAGCAGCTATTTTTTGTGGTGGCAAAGAATTAGAAATTGAAGGGATGTTTATCAATTGGGAAATGGCTGAACAATTTGTGGTGTTTGATCATGATGGAATACTATTGTACTAGAAGAAATGATGAGCAGGATGCTCTCAGAAAAACCTAGAAACACATGACTTACATGAACTGATGCAAAGTGAAATGAGCAAAACTAGGAAAAAATTGTACACTCATGGTAAGATGATGCACGATGAATGGGTTTGCTGTTATTAGCAATACAATGATCCAAGACACTTCCAAAGGACTTATTTTGAAAAATGTTGTCCATCTCCAGGGGGGAACCTGATGGAGTCTGAAAGCACACTCTTCGAAAAATTTTATTTTTCTTCAGATTTTTTTTTTTTGGTCTATGTTTTCTTTCACAACATGACTAATATGGAAATAGGTTTTACATGATTTCATATGTATAATCTATACCAAATTGCTTACCCTCTCAACAAAGGGGGAAGGGAAGGGAGGGAGGCAGAAACTTTGGAGCTAATAAATTTTTAAAGATACATATTAAAGACTTAATACATGTAAATATTTAAATTTAAAAAATTTAATTAAAAAAATCAGTTGGGGGGGCAAACCAAGATGATGGGGTAAAAGCAGGACCTTGCTTGGACTCCCACTCCAACCACCTCCAATACCCATAAAAAAATAGCTCTAAACAAATTTTAGAGCTACACAACTCAGAAAGGGACAGAAACAAATCTCCCACTGAAGGCAGCCCAGAAGACCTACAGGAAGGGTCTATGGCACAGGGCTGGGAGCCAAGTACAGTCCTGTGTGAGTTGCATGGGCCCAGGCTCAGGGTGGCCTAAACCAACCACCCAGACAAGCTGGAGCAGACTTCCACAGAGTGGCAGCTATGGTGGTTTCCAGACTTCTCAACCCATAAATGCCCAAGAGAAACTAAAATATCAGTGGGGAACCCTGTTAAGCCAGGGTGAAAGAAGAGGGGGGGTCTGGCCCCTGCCCTTGGGTCAAGAGGTGGTGGGGCATGATCCTAGGGGGACCAAGAAATCATTCAGAAGGTAATTACCCTTGCTTTGACCTGCTTGGATCTGGGTCACAGTCTTGGCTGGTGGGCCTGGGGTGAGGAACACCAATGTGCCAGAGCTTGTGGTGGCTGTAGAGAGGGTACCCTCCTCATAGCTCTGACGACTGCAAAGACCCCAGCAATTTGGGACAAAGCTCTCTCCACTCTGGAAGCAGAGTTCTACCATGGCAAAGAGCTCAAAAGTCAAGTCATTGGCTGGAAAGATGAGCAAACAGAGGAAGCATCATCAGATTATAGAATCCTTTTTTAGGAACAAAGAGGATCAAAACATACAATCAGAAGAAGACAACAAAGTCAAAACTCCTCCATCAAAACTTGCAAGAAAAATATAAACTGGCTATGGAGCAGGTCAAGAAGGATTTTGAAAATCAAGCAAGAAAATTGGAAGAAAAATTGGGCAGAGAAATGAGAATGATTCCAGAAAATCATGAAAAGTGAGTCAACAGCCTGACTGAAGAAAATAATTCCTTAAAAAATAGACTAACTCAAACAGCAAAAGGGCCCAAAAAGCCAAAGCCAATGCGGAGAAGAACGCCTTAAAAAGTGGAATTGCCCAGGTAGAAAAGGAATTTCAAAAACTCAATGCAGAGAATAATTCCTTCAAAATTAGATTGGAGCAAATGGAAGCTAATGACTTTATGAGAAATCAAGATGCTATAAAACAGATCCAAACAAATGAAAAAATAGAGGGCAGTGTGAAATATCTCATTAGAAAAACCACTGACCTGGAAAATAGATCCAGGAATGATAATTCTAGAACCACAGGGCAAAACAGAAATTGAAAGAATTCACTGACAGTCTCTGGAAAAAGATCCCAAAAAGAAAACTCCTAGGAATATTATAGCCAAATTCCAGAGTTCCCAGGTCAAGGAGAAAATATTACAAGCAGCCAGGAAGAAACTATTTGAGTACTGGGGAAACACAATCAGGATAACACAAGATCTAGTGGCTTCTACATTAAGGGATCAAAGGGCTTAGAATATGATATTCCAGAAGTCAAAGGAGCTAGAATTAAAACCAAGAATCACCCACCCAGCAAAACTGATTATAATATTTCAGAGAAAATGGTCATTCAATGAAATAGAGGACTTTCAAGCATTTTGATCAAAAAAACAGAGTTGAACAGAAAATTTGACTTTCAAGTACAAGAAGCAAGAGAAGCACAAGAAGGTAAACAGCAAAAAGAAAACATAAGGAACGTATTAAAGTTTAACTACTTACATTCCTACATGGAAAGATGATAATTATAACTCATGAGACTTTTCTCAACAATTCTGGAGAGCAATTTGGATCTATGCTCAAAGGGCTATAAAGACATGCATATACCTTGACCCCAAAATACTACTAGTTGAAGGGAATAAATATATAAATATATATATACATATACATATATATGTATGTATGTATGTATACATACATCTATATATGTGTATAGGAGAGTATCTGTGTATTAATATGTGTGTATAAATATATATGTGAGCGTGTGTATATGTGTGTACATGTATACATAGAGGGCACAGAATGAGTTGAATATGAAGGGATGACATCTAAAAAATAAAATTAAGAGGTGAGAGAGGTATTTCTTGGGAGAAGGAGAATGGAAGAGATAGAATAGGGTAAATTATCTCATGTAAAGGAGGCAAGGGAAAACTGTTACAATGGGGGGGAAGACCAGGAGGGTGAAAGGGAATGCGTCAACATTACTCTTACTGAATTTGGCTTAAGGAGGTAATAACATATACACTCAACTGGGTATCTTACCCTACAGGAAAGTAGGGGGTAAGGGGATAAGGGTGGGTATACTAGAAGGGTGGGCAGATTGGAGGCGAGGGTAGTTAGATGCAAACACTTTTGAAAAAGAGATAGGGTAAAAGGAGAAAATAGAATAAATGGGGGGTGGGATAGGATGCAGGGAAATATAGTTAGTCTTTCACAATATAACTACCATGGAAACGTTTTGCATAACTACACATGTACAACCTATATTGAATTGCTTGTCTTCCCAGTGGGGGTGGTTGAGGAGGGAAGAAGGGAAAGAATCTGGAAATCAAAGTTTTAAAAAGAAACATTAAAGACATTTTTTTTTAAAAATTGTTTTTTACATGCAACTGGGAAATAAGACATACAGGCACTGGGATATAGAAATCCATATTGCCCTACTGGAAAGTTAGGTGGATGGATTCGGGAGAATATAAGACAGAATAGATTGGGGAAGGGGTATTTAGTAGGCTCACTAATTTGGGGAGGGAGTAGGGTAGAGATGGAGAGAAAATTTGTGGAAATGAATGTTGCAAACTAAAAATAAATAAATGGGAAAAAAAATAAGTCAAGTCCAGAGGGTCTGTCTTTTTCTTCTCACGCTATAGTCACAAGCTTGCTCATAGCACCCATATCGTTGCCTTCAAGTATGGCCTGAAAGTAGAGACCCCTCTCATCCAGATCATGACTTAAACTTCTTCCTTGACTTCTTGTCTGAAAATTCCAACTTCCTCAGGGATACGTTTACTTTGAGGTCCTCACATCACCCCAAACTCAAAATGTCCAAAAGATAATTTATCTTCAGCCTCTAAAACTCAGCCCTCATCTTAACTCGTTGTGTGGATGGTGCTATCGCCCACTCACGCAGTTGCGAGACCTGAACAGTCTTTTCTCTATTTCGACACCGTATCCAAGAAGTTATTGAGTCAGTTATTTCTGCTTTTCCCATATCACTTGCATTCATCACCTTCTTTCCACTGGCAAGGTTATTCATTAGCCCCTTTTGCTGTTTTTTAGCTGTTTCAGTCATTTCTAACTGGTCATGACCCCATTTGGCATTTTTTTGGCAAAGATAGTCGAGTGGTTTGCTATTTCCTTCTCCAGCTCATCTTGAAGATGAGGAAACTGAGGCAAACAGGGTTATGTGACTTGCCCAGGATCACTCAGTTAACAAGTATCTAAGTCCAGATTTCAACCCAGGGCTTCCTGACTCCAGGACTGCAGTTCTAACCACTGTGCTACCTAGCTGTCCCTCATTAGGTACTTCTTAGCTTATAAAAACCACTTACAAGCTGGTTTCAGTCTTTTAGTTCTGTCGTTTCACCAATTTATTCTTCACATCATTGCAAATACATCTTCACACACACAAGTCTGACCACATTTAGTCCTAGTTTCAAAATTTGCAGTTTTTCCACTGGCTTAACTAAAAAGAAATAATCCAAGTACCCCATCATGGAATCCATGGGCTTCCTCAACAACTTACCTCCAACATAATTCTAATTTCACCTGCCCCTCCTTCACAAACTCTGTTTTCCAGTGAAACAGGACATTCCCTGATTTTATCCTGTTCGCTTGAACCTCTTCATTTTCAAATACACTCTCTTTTAGTGTAAATACACGTCCTCCAGCATCTCAGGGTAATGAAATCCTTCCTCCCTTCCTTTAAGCTGTAGCTCAGGAGTCAATGTCTCCATGAATTTTTATTTGCATCTTCTAAGTTGAAATGACTTTTCCCCCTCAAAATATCCTGAAAGTCAGACCTCTCCAATTTACTTAGTTATCTTGTGACTTATACTATAAGAATTGAGTTACATATTTTATTCTACTGGTACCTCCTACTTGGAAATTTCTTGGGATTAAGCTGTATTTTTTTAACTTTTTTCCCAAAGTAGCGAGTATTTCATGGAGTAAAATAAATAAAATAGAAAAGACTAAAAATTTAACTTTTATGGGGTCCAATTGACTAAACCGCACTAATTTGCTTTTTTAAAAATCAAGAATGTCATAGGCATAGAGCCCAAAACTTGAGCTAGAATTGTCGTTTTAGGGAAATTACCCTAAACTCCTTGGGATTGCACCCTTTGGTGTGACTAATCATAGAATGACAGACACCTAAGGAAAATGTTGTTAACAGAGCCTGGAAATGAGAAATCTAGGAACTGGAAAATCTGACATCTCTTTCATTGCCTTTGCCGAGAATTTCATTTCCAAAATTATTTTTTTTGGGGGGGTGAGTCACTAGACCTATTATTTTGTTGGTATATATGCGGCATTTCATCTCAGTGATGAAATTCCATCTACAAATCCAAACTGGCAACTGCTCTATTTCTTAGTTTCAGAGACTTAAATGGGGATAATGGTAGGTTAAATGATTTGTTGATTGTTAAGATAAGTAACTAGCAGGTTAAGTAATTACATAGCCTGTAAGTTTATGGGTTTTGACATGAATCCAAGTCTGGCTAAACTGGAAACGATCTTTCCATATGCTACATCAAGCTGGCTGTCTCCATATTTCTATTATGAACTTTGTAAAAAAGGGAAATCTACCACTGATGCCATTATCCAGGATCTTAATGTGTTCCCCATCAGCATTTCTATTCCCTCTGAATTTCATCTCTTGAAAGGAAAAGTTAATGCTGGATCCAAAGTCCTCTGTTATAGGAGTCTCTCCAAATTTCTCCTGTCAGCTGGCCCTCTCAACCTCCTCGGTGGGCCCTAAGTGAGTGTTTTTTGCGTTTGGAAATCCTTGTACTACATTCTTTAGATATAGCACATCAGTCATATTCTGTGGAGAGAATTTTTGGAAGCTAGAGAGAAAGAAGCTTCATTTTGCAAATCATTCATATCAGGAAACTATCATCTCATTCTAAATAAAGTTCTCCTCAATTAATACAGACTATCCAAATCTCTGAAAATTCACAGACCCAGAGCTGGGACAACTTCTTAGCCAACTTAGTCTATTCTCAGTACAGCTTCCAAAAAGGGAAATCAATCAGATGTGTGGGAAATGCAATCCTCTATTTGGAGTGAAGCATTAGATATTATTTTGATACACTACCTTTTCCCTTTGCCCTCTATTAGTTAACCCTATGGCTAACTATTCAACTCCAAATTGAGAGAATGAAAATGACATTCCCAAGGGGAACACCTACCTTGAAGGGTTCAATCTACCTCAGCAGCTCAGTCTCTCTGCATTTCAGCTACCAGACTCAGGAATCCAAGACTTGAGGCGGGTCTTTTTATGTGGTAGTAATGGTCTCAAAGCCCTTCTCAGTGCAAGGTCTAAATTGGCTGGATTCTGAACAAAGTGTGAATTCTCTGGATTCCGAGATCCCCAAATACATCTTCAGATCATGACTTTTGTTCTGAAACTGCCTGTATTTTACATTCTCTTTATTTTATTAGTAGGTAACAGGGAGTTCACACCTGAGGCAGAGTAGTTGCCACAGCTGAGCCTGTTCTTGGGTTGGGGCTTTTCTAAGCACTCCAAACATATAATCAAAGAATTAGAAGGGCCCCCCTCAGATGTCAGCTGGTCCACTCAATACCTAGCAGAAAAAATTTTAGTCATTCTTACTTTTCCTTGTTTCTTCTTTCAGAAGAAATCAAGAAAAGCATTTATGTTAGGAAACCATGTTGGATGAGTTCACCACTCATTGATGTTATCTACCCTTTAACTTCAGACAGCTGGTCATCCTTTATTGCCTGGTAACTGATTCTCTCTCCCACTCATTACTGTGAACTTCTCTCCTCCTGCCTCCCATAGCACCCCTCTCTCACCTTGTCCTCAGAGGCCTTCATATCATGTTTCACCCCCAAATTGGGGCTTCTTGTTTGCTGACAGATATTTCTCTGCTTCTCAAATCATATCCTCTATTATCTCCCTTTTCTTCTCTCTACTATTTCCCCAGCAGTTCATCCTTAGCTCTGGTTCTCCAGGGAGGGCAATGTCAATATAGGTGGTAATGATGTGGTTTGAGAGGTTGCAGGACCCCTCAGTCACCAAAGTACAGGAAAGGGTTGTCTGGAATTAATTCATTCTTTAAGTCTAGTTGGCAAAGGTTTATTGTAGAGTTAACAGGGCAGGTAGAATTTCTTAAGAAACTTTGCAACTGAACAGGAATGATGTTAAAGTTTACATGGGAAAAATAATGGATTATCTGCCAGATATGACAATTGGATGATAACATACAACTTTGGTCACAGATATCATTCACTACTGGAAAGGGGGGGGGTCTCCGTAAGGGGTGTATTTTTGGTTTCTTATGTCTGTAGCAAGATAGCTTTGAGAGTTGATGTCTATAGTGTGAGCTCTGGATTGTATATGATTACCATGGGACTCAGGATGTCATAATTATGCTGGTACAGGATAGAACTGTTTTTACAAGGGAAATTCTACAGAGGTTAGCTTGCTCTACAAAAGTCAGGGAACGATAGTTGTCTTACTGGGGCTCACTCATGAGTTATTACTAAGCATAGTGTCCTTGGCCTGGGGCGAAAACTGTCGGGGATAGTGTTTTGAGGCTATGGAGAAATGTGATCTTGGAATTGAGATCCAAGCACAAGCACCCAAGCACCCCATCAGTAATAGATCTGGTATTCTAGGGTGTGCAGTGGCAGGTAGGATGGATGATGAGAAGATGGCTTTAGTGGAATATTGGGACCCATCATGGGTAAAGAGGGCAAAGAAAGTCTATGAGTCCAGGAGAAGTGACCTGAGTGTTTTACAAAAGGGAGAAGGGCAGTTTTAGCTAGTAAGATAAGTCCAGGCAGAGTCAAGATGGCAGCTTAGAAGCAGGAAAACTTCACATATCCCCTCATAACCACCTCAAATAACCAGAAAATATGACTCTAAACAAATTTTAAAGCTCCTGATCTCATAAAATGACAGAGAAGCAAGGCTCCCACTGAAGACAGCCTGGCAGATGGAGGGAAAGTGCTCTTTGCAGGCTGCTGGGAGTAGAACCAAGCCTCATGTGGTTTTAGCCCCAGGCCATCAAGGAGAAGCATTGACTGGAGCTTTCAGGAGAGTGGATCACTGGCAGCTGTGGTGGTCTCCAGAATTACCTACTCATAAGAAACAAGGACAAAGGGAAAAGATCAGTGGAACTTGGCTAAATTTTGACAAGAGGGTCCAGCCAAATACCTCTAGGGATAGAAGCAGTCTGAAATGACAGCCCTGCAGCCTCCTCCACGTGGCTGCTTCAGAAGTTCCTGGCCTACACATTGCTGGGGCCCAAGAAATCATTCAGAGGCTAAGTGCTCTTCCCTTTAGCTACCTGGATCAGGATTGTGGTCTTGGATGGTGTTCCTGAGGTGTGTTTTCAGTGAGCCAAAAGCTGGTGGGGGCTGTAGAAACAGCCTCCTAATAGGTCCAGCAGCTGAGAAAGCCCCAGCGAATTGGGGCAGAGCTCTCCCCTGTGAAAGCAGAGTTCTACTGAGACCAATAATCAAGAAATTGCCTGGCAACATGAGCGGGCAAAGGAAGGAAAGCAAGCTCAGCAATACAACTTTAGATTCCTTTTTTGGTGACAAAAAGAATCAAAGCATGGAATGGGAGGAAGACAACACAGTGAGAACTCCTGCACCAAAAGTTTGCAAGAAAAATGAAGACTGGTTACAAGCCACAGAGGAGTTTAAGAGGGATTTTGAAAACCAAATAAGAGAAGTGGAAGAAAAATTGGGGAAAGAAATGAGAATGATCCAAGAAAATCGTGATGAGTGAGTCAAGAACCTGACTGAAGAAAATAACACCTTAAAAAGCAGACTAACTCAAAGGGAAAAAGAGGCCCAAAAAGTCAATGAGAAGAATTCCTGAAAAAGTCGAATTTGCCAGATGGAAAAAAAATCTCAAAAGCTTTCTAAAGAGAGTAATTCCATCACAATTAGTGTGGAGCAAATAGAAGCATATAACTTCATGAGAAAACAAGATACTATTAAATAGATCCATAAGAATGATAAAATAGAAGGCAATATGAAATATCTCACTGAAAAAATCACTGACCTGGACAAGGGATCCAGGAGAGACAATTTAAAAATTCTTGGACTACCTGAAAGCCATCATCAAAAAAAGAATCTAGAAAGCATCCTACAAGAAATTCTCAAGGAAAATTGCCCCGATATTTTAGAACCAGAGGGCAAAATAGAACTTGAAAGAATTCACTGATCACCTCTTGAAAAGATCCCAAAAAGAAAAATTCCTAGGATTATTGTACCCACATTCCAGAGTTCCCAGATTAAGGGGCAAACATTACAAGTTGCCAAGAAGAAACAATTTGAATACTGTGGAAACACAATCAGGATAACCCAGGATCTAGCAGCTTCTACATTAAGAGATCCAAGGGCCTGGAATGTGATATTCCAGAGATCAAGGTAGCTGGGATTAAAACCCAAAATCACCTACCCAGCAAAACTGAGTTTAATGTTTCAGGGGAAAATATGGTCATTCAATGAGGTGGAGGACTTTCAAGAATTCTTGAGGAAAAAACCAGAACTGAATAGAAAATTTGACATTCAAACACAGGAAGCATGAGAAGGTATACATGGAAAAGAAATCATAAGGAACTTACCAAAGTGGAACTATTTACATGCCAACATGGA